>OV656771.1:20000000-20668961 GCA_927399505.1 Luperina testacea | reverse complement strand
CCTAACCTAACCTTTTTTTTTTTTTTTTTTTTCACGTGGAGAAATGCTCATGCATACTACACTACCACGGGGAGATAGTGCAGTTATGTGGGACTCTAACCCACTAAAACTCCACGGTGTCCTCCTCTGCCGCTTACGGCGGGAACACGGGCACGCGTTAGCACTCATCCGTGAACCCGCCGCGGCCGTCCGTTACCGGACCCTCCTCTGGGGAGTACTCCCCATCACCGGCGCACCAGAACACATAGCACGCCGTGACCACCCCAGGGACCAAACCAGCACATGGGCGCCAGACGACCCCGTATCTGGGCACCCTTGGTCCCCCCTGCGACGGGTCAGGACATTGGCCCCGCCGCCTGCCAATTTTCGGCTGCAGAGGATAGGGAGAGCGGCCAACGCAATACCGACACTCCTCTTCCCCTGCAGCCCCACCGCGTCCGCCATCGAACGGTGGCGACCCCGTCAAGGCCGCGGAAGGTAGGGAGAGCGGCGCACCGTAATACCGGCACTCCTCTCCCGCCGCGGCCTCCAATCCTCAACCGCGATGCCTCCGGTACGTACGACATCGCGGCCCGCCTCAGTTGCGATGTCGCCCAAGCGACACCGCAACCTACCTTTGGCCGCTACGTCGTCGGCTTGTCAGCAGAAGCCCTGACGAGCGGCCCCTCCTCGGGTTCCTCTTAGCTTCACCGTGGGTGTCCAAGCCACGGCTACTGAGCCCCCCCGCCTCGACAATGCGGGAACCCACCGGGGGGGAACCTAACCTAACCTTTTTTTTTTTTTTTTTTTTTGTCGCTGAGAAATGACATTACGCATCTCCGATCGTCGGGGGACGATACGGAGTATGTGGGACTCCCTGCCAAGGTGGCAGTATACCCACTAAAACTCAGCGGTGTTCCCTCGTCGTCTTGATGGAGGGGTCATGGGAATCCGGCTCAGCCTTTGCGTCCACAACCCCCCCCGGCGCATGCCCGCCTAACTGGCGGGCCCCGCATGTCCCCCCAGCTGGGGGGCTACGGGAATGGCCGGGAACACCTGGCCATTCCCATCCGGCACTGGTGGAAGCCTGTGCAATACAGGCGAGGGTGCCCCCGCACCCGTCGCCTGCTGGCTTCCACCTGGGAGGAGTCGGAGGTGACTGTCATACTGACGTCGTCTTCGACCCCTCCTCCGCCTTCGGAGCGGCGCCGCGAGAGGGTCTTCCTCCCGCGCGCGCTCCGCCGCCTCCTTCTGGGACATGACGTGTTCGCAGAAGGAGGCGACTGCCGCCCAGGACCCCTCGTCCCTCAGCATGGCGTTGACCAGGCCGGGGAGCGAGAGGTCCGTTCCGATCGCCGCGGTGAGACTGCGGCGCGGCTCGGACCACGACGGGCACACCTCAAGAGTGTGCTGCGCCGTGTCCTCCGCCGCGCCACAGCCGTGACACGACGGCGTCTCCTCCCGCCCGATACGGTGCAGGTACGATCCAAAGCAACCGTGCCCGGACAGCACCTGCGCCAGACGGAAGGAGACGAACCCGTGCGACCGCTCGAGCCAGTCTCGCAGGACCGGTCCAATCGCGTCTAGGGTACGGCGGCCGAAGGCTGCGGCGGCGAGGTCCCGCGTCCAGTGGACGACAATGGCGTCCTTCGCCTCCCGCCGGACGGCCTCCCGCTCTTCGGGGGCGGGGTGTTCTCCTCTCGCCCTCCGCCCCGCCGTCCATTCATACACTCTGGTGAGCACCCACGCCTCGAGTTCCCAAGGCGGGGTGCCGGCCAGAGCGCATGCCGCCGAGAAGGCGACCGTGCGGTAGGCCCTCGCCACCCGCTGGGCTATGGCCCTTTGGGGGGCCCGCAATGCGGCGGCGTTCTCCCTCCTGTGGAGGGAGTCCTCCCAGATAGGGGCCCCGTAAAGGGCCATACTCCTCAAGATGCCGGCGTAGAGCTGCCGGCATCGCGCGCTGGGCCCCCCCAAATTGGGGAGCAGCCACGAGAGGGCGCCCGCAGTCTTCAGCAGGCGCGTCGACAGCCCGCTAAAATGTGGGCCGAAGCGCCACCTGCTGTCGAGTACAAGGCCCAGATATTTCATCTGGGCCTTCACCTCGATTCGGACGCCCTCCACGAAGATGTGGGCGTCTGGTGGTTGGCGCTGCCGAGGCCTGTGGAAGAACACGGCCTCGGTCTTGTGCAGCGCCACCGTCAATCCTAGGCGGCGGATCCTCCCTGCGACCAAGGATCCGCCTGCCGAGGCCAAATTGGCCGCTTCCCTGAAACTCTCCCCCCGGGCGGTGAGGAGGGTGTCATCGGCGTAGCAGATGACACTCGTGCCTCGGAGGAGAGTTCCCCGCAAGAGCCAGTCGTAGCCAACGTTCCAGAGGAGAGGTCCCACTACCGATCCCTGTGGAACGCCGGACTCGACTGCGTACCGCCGGACTTGGCCAGCCCTGTTCACGAGGACGATCGCCCGATCCTCCAGGTAGCTGGCCAGTAGACGCCGCATGTATAAAGGCACCCCGTGGAATCGGAGTGCCTCTAGGATGGTGCTGTGGGGAACAGAGTTGAAGGCGTTGGCTATGTCGAATGACACCGCCAACAATCCGTCCCCCGCCTCCATCGCATCCTTCACCTGGCCCTTAAGGCGGGCCAGCGCGTCCACTGTGGAACGCTCAGCCCGAAAACCGAACTGAGCGTCCGACAAGTCCGGCCCCACATTCCGCAGGTGGCTCTTTAGGCGGGCAGCGATTATCCCCTCGAACATTTTGCCGACCTCATCGAGCAGGACGATGGGTCGGTATGCCGAGGGCGATTCTGCGGGGCGGCCTTCCTTGCGAAGGAGGCACAGCTGTCCCTCCTTCCACGGTTTCGGGAACCTCCCAGACGCAAGACATGCGCTAAAGAGGTCCCGAAACCGCTCCTCCATTTGAGTGGCGGCAATTGCCACCACTCTCGCCGGGACACCGTCGGGGCCCGGAGCCGTCTTCTTGGCGCGGATATGCACAATCGCCGCGCTGAGTTCCGACTCCGTGACAGGAGGGGCCTCCTCTTCCTCCTCGGCTGGCGGAGCTATCCCCCGCGGAGGGTCCATCACTGGTGGGGTGAAGTTGTCCCTGCACGGGAACAGAGACTGAACCACCCCATCCAGGAATGAGGGCTCCAGGGTCTCGGCCACCGGGGGACCAAAGGGGCGCAGCTTGTTTCGCGCCGCCTTGTATGGCCTCCCGTAGGGATCTCTGTCGAGACCCTCCAGCATCTCCGCTCTCGCCGAGTCCCTGGCGTCGGCGATGGCCCGCTCGAGGACCCGTTTTGCCTCTATGTACACCTCATAGAGGTGGTCCTCGTGGGCGAGGTCTCGTTGACGCCGTCGCCGACTCCGCGCGTAGGCCCTTCTGGCCACCACGCACCCCGCTCGAAGCCTCTCCAGCTCGGCCGACCACCAGTACACCGCCCTATTGGGCAGCGGTCGGCCGGCCCGAGGCATGCTGGAATTGCACACCTCGGTCAGAGACTCCCTCAGGTGTCCCGCCGCGATGTCTACGTCCAAGCCGGCGGAAGGCGGCGAAAGCCAGTCCTGGATAAACGCCGCCTCCGCCGCCGCCTCCCTGTCCAGGCGGGTGAGAGCCCACCGTGGGAACGCTGACCGCCCCGAGAGGGGCCGCGTCCCTCCGGGGCCACCGGTGGAGATGTCGAACCGCACGTAGCGGTGGTCCGACATGGTCTCCACCAAATCCACCCGCCAGTTCAGCACGCGCGCGGCCAGCGCAGAGGTGGCAAAAGTGACGTCCACTATCGAGCCACCCTGTCGCCGCACGCATGTCTGGACGTTCCCTCTGTTGAGGAGGGAGAGCCCAGAGGAGGCTGCCCACTGCTCCACTGCCCGCCCGCGATGGTCGGTGGCCGGGTTGCCCCAGGTCACCGACTTGGCATTCAGGTCTCCCAATACGGAGACCTGACGCGGCGCCGCCCTGCCGACCACGGCGGCCAGGACTCCAAGATAGTTCTCGAAGTCCCGGAGAGGGCGGTTTGGGGAGAAATAGACGCCCACGAGGGCTATCTCTCCCCACGCGGCGGCCACGTATCCCGGTCCCCTCTCTAATAGCGAGAGGGGAGGGGAGTCTGTGGAGGACCGCGCCGCTAGTGCCACCAAGCCGTCCTCGTCACCCAGCCAACTGCCGGGAATCGAGTAGGGCTCGGCGACCACCGCTACGTTCACCAACCACTCAGCCATGGCCTGCACCAGCAGGTCCTGGGCCGCTCTGCAGTGATTGGTGTTCGCCTGGAGGATGCGGTGATAGGAACCCACTATTCCGACATCGCACCCCCCTCCTCAGCCACCGCCGCTTGAGCTGGAGTAACAGCAGCGGCGACAGCGGTGGTGGCGGCAACAGGGCGAACCTGCGCCGGCACTATGCCCTTCCTCGCGGGAGGCTGGCAACTCCTGCCCCCCATCCTGTGCCCCGCGGGGCGGCCGCTGGCAGCACACGCCGGGCAGTGTGGCGTGGCGACGCTGCAAGCGGCACTCCTGTGTCCCTCCTGTCCGCACTGGAAGCAAGACTCTCCCCAGTCGAACTTGGAGGGACACGTAGATCGGGTGTGGCCCGGCGCGAAGCACTTGAAGCACCGCGCAGGCTTGTCCTCAAGCGGCCGGACCACAGCCGAGCTGAAGCCCACGAGCAGCCGTCCCTTGGTCGCCTTTAGGGCGGCCACCGCCGCGGCGACTGGGCACTCGACGCGGATTGCGCCCATGCCGCGGCGGCCGGGCCTGATGGCTCCCCCCTTCACGGCGCTGGCGCTGCAACCTCCCGCAGCAGCAACGGCCGCCACCACATCCTCTTTGGTGACCGAATCGTCCATATCGATCACCTCCAAGGATGCGGTCTTGACGGGTCTGGCGACCGTCGCCACATCCGCGATGGCCTCTTGCAACTTTGTTGCAAAGAGGTCCGCGTTTGCGCCGCGCTGCTCCCCCCCGAACTCAAAAATTCGGGCTCCGGCCTGGGTGCGGCGGCACGTGATGTTACCGATCCCCAGCCGGGAGGGATCCGCGTTAGCACGAGCCCGTCTTAGGACGGACTCATACGTTTCGCCCCGCTCTGCGGCCTCCGGGGTGATGGTCACCACGACCGCCGCAGTTTTGGGAGGAACCAACTTCCTCCCGCCCGCCGAAGCCTTCTGGGCTGCCGAAGCAGTCGCAGCGGGCTTGGATTTTTTGGCCTTTCCCCCCCTGACCACTTCCGTCCACGCCTGGTTGGACGGAGTGGTGGAAGGGAGCATGGCGTCCTCCCGCTGCGTGTTCTGGGGGGCTGCCGGAGAGGCAGACGCTCCCTCCGCGCTTGTGGTGGGGGTTTGAGGGGCCTCCGTGCTCCTCTTGCCCTTCCCCTTGCCCTTCCCCTTGCCCTTGGAGGGCTTCGGGGCCTGGGTCTGCGCACCCGGTTTCGGGTCTCCCGCAGGCTGCGCAGGTACAGGCACCGGCTCCGTTGGTGGCGGACTCTTATCTGCCGCTAGCGGCGGGCGGAGCCGCTTTTCCGGCTGGAGCCGGTCCTCAATACCGGCGAAGCAGCCCCTGATGAAGGCCCTCTCCTCCATGACAACCCCGCGGATTATTTCCACGAGGTTGCCAGGGGGGGAAAAGCCTCCCTCTGCCGGACCAGGGGCAGGCGCAGGAGCAGGCGCAGGTTGGGCCTGCCGGGCCGTGGCCTCAGCCAGCTTCTGGTGCAGCTGGCTGACCTCCAGCTGCAGGCGATCCACCCTCGCCTGCAGCTGCCGCGTCTCCTCTGTGGCCGTGCGCTGCACCAGCTCGGTGACAATGCCGTGCAAGCTCACGGCCCGGCATTTGAGGGCCTTCTGGAAGGTCCCCTTCAGGTTTGAAGACTTGGAGGCGACCTCCAGTACCTCCTCCTTGTCCTGGAGTGCCATGCGCTCCAGCTCCGCCAGGGAGTGGTCGGCGTACAGCACATTGGATGTGCCATAGCCAGCCCTCGACCTGGCGGACCGCGCCTGCTGCTCCCTGGCAGCGACCTTCTCCTCAAGGTCCTGCTGCAGCTGCTCCCTCCTTGCCAGGCCTAACTGACGCTCGGCGTCCACCAGACCCACGTCGTGGGTCGGACTCGAAGCAGGAGTCGGAGCAGGAGTCGAGGCCTTTTTCGACTTCGGCCTCTTCCCCGACTTGCCCACAGACCCCGAGGAGCCTCCGGACCCGAGCCTCAGGTAGGCCCGCTTCCGCTGGAGGCGGTCGTTTTCGGCCGCCGACGTGTCCATGGCGGACTCGCCGGAGTCCGAAAACTCCGCCTGCAGGCTGGATAAGCTGGCCACAGATGGTGCGCGGCCAGCTTCGATGTGGCCCTTAGAAGGGCCGGTGGATTGGCCCTGGGAAGGGCCACTGTGTTGGCCCTGAGAAGGGCCGTTTATATCGTCCCCGGAGGGACAATCGGATAAAAAGCGCCCGGAGGCGTCTCGCCTTTGTTTCTTAGGCATACTTGCAGTCGTCCGCGTGTTGGCTGCAAGTCACAGCGCACTTTAGCCGCCGGTCTGCCACTCCGTTACGGTGGTCAGACACGGCGTTGCCCGGGGATCACGACGTGGACGTATGCGCTGTGGGGGGACCCCCAACCTAACCTTTTTTTTTTTTTTTTTTTTTTTTTTTTTTTTTTTTTTTTTTTTTTTTTTTTCCGTGGAGAAATGCTCATGCATACTACACTACCACGGGGAGATAGTGCAGTTATGTGGGACTCTAACCCACTAAAACTCCACGGTGTCCTCCTCTGCCGCTTACGGCGGGAACACGGGCACGCGTTAGCACTCATCCGTGAACCCGCCGCGGCCGTCCGTTACCGGACCCTCCTCTGGGGAGTACTCCCCATCACCGGCGCACCAGAACACATAGCACGCCGTGACCACCCCAGGGACCAAACCAGCACATGGGCGCCAGACGACCCCGTGTCTGGGCACCCTTGGTCCCCCCTGCGACGGGTCAGGACATTGGCCCCGCCGCCTGCCAATTTTCGGCTGCAGAGGATAGGGAGAGCGGCCAACGCAATACCGACACTCCTCTTCCCCTGCAGCCCCACCGCGTCCGCCATCGAACGGTGGCGACCCCGTCAAGGCCGCGGAAGGTAGGGAGAGCGGCGCACCGTAATACCGGCACTCCTCTCCCGCCGCGGCCTCCAACCCTCAACCGCGATGCCTCCGGTACGTACGACATCGCGGCCCGCCTCAGTTGCGATGTCGCCCAAGCGACACCGCAACCTACCTTTGGCCGCTACGTCGTCGGCTTGTCGGCAGAAGCCCTGACGAGCGGCCCCTCCTCGGGTTCCTCTTAGCTTCACCGTGGGTGTCCAAACCACGGTTACTGAGCCCCCCCGCCTCGACAATGCGGGAACCCACCGGGGGGGACCCCCAACCTAACCTAACCTAACCTTTTTTTTTTTTTTTTTTTTTTTTTTTTTGATCCGGGGTGGAAAATCCTCATGGATGTCCGCCGCCCTGGGGCGGGCGGCGGGGTCTGTCAGACTCTTACTGACTAAAAACCACCCCGGGTGTTCCATCTCACACCTACGCCGGGGGGTCGCGGGAACGTACGATCCTTCCGCAACCCCCGGCTGGTGCCGGCCCGCCGCAGCGGGCCCCGTCTGGTCGGGGGGGGGAGTGAGGTGTTTGACTCCCCCCGCGACGTCTAAGAGGGGCGCGCGTGGAACACATCGCGCGCCGCCACCTCGGGTCCTGATGTGTGGGGGGCGACGGACGTCCCCGAGTCCGTCGCCCCTGGACCCGTTTAGGGGGGCCGGAAGAGGGCGTTGTCCGCCCTCCGCCGACGCCCGGTGCGCCTGCTGCGGGCAGGGTGAGTGGACGAGATCTCCCTCTCCCTTTCCGCAGCCTCCTTCTGCGAGACGACTGTTTCACAGAAGGAAACCACCGCGTCCCAGGACTCCTCGCTGTCGACCATGGACTCGACCACGGCCGGCAGCGAGAGGTCACTGCCTACTTCTGAGATGAGGGCACGGCGCGGCTCCTCCCAAGCGGCACACTCTGCCAGCGTATGCCACGCCGTGTCCTCCCGGCAGTCGACGCAGTGGTGACACCGGGCGTCCGGCTCCCTGTCCCCCCTGCGACGGGTCAGGACATTGGCCCCGCCGCCTCCCAATTTTCGGCTGCAGAGGATAGGGAGAGCGGCCAACGTAATACCGACACTCCTCTTCCCCTGCAGCCCCACCGCGTCCGCCATCGTACGGTGGCGACCCCGTCAAGGCCGCGGAAGGTAGGGAGAGCGGCGCACCGTAATACCGGCACTCCTCTCCCGCCGCGGCCTCCAACCCTCAACCGCGATGCCTCCGGTACGTACGACATCGCGGCCCGCCTCAGTTGCGATGTCACCCAAGCGACACCGCAACCTACCTTTGGCCGCTACGTCGTCGGCTTGTCAGCAGAAGCCCTGACGAGCGGCCCCTCCTCGGGTTCCTCTTAGCTTCACCGTGGGTGTCCAAGCCACGGCTACTGAGCCCCCCCGCCTCGACAATGCGGGAACCCACCGGGGGGGAACCTTTTTTTTTTTTTTTTTTTTGATCCGGGGTGGAAAATCCTCATGGATGTCCGCCGCCCTGGGGCGGGCGGCGGGGTCTGTCAGACTCTTACTGACTAAAAACCACCCCGGGTGTTCCATCTCACACCTACGCCGGGGGTCGCGGGAACGTACGATCCTTCCGCAACCCCCGGCTGGTGCCGGCCCGCCGCAGCGGGCCCCGTCTGGTCGGGGGGGGGAGTGAGGTGTTTGACTCCCCCCGCGACGTCTAAGAGGGGCGCGCGTGGAACACATCGCGCGCCGCCACCTCGGGTCCTGATGTGTGGGGGGCGACGGACGTCCCCGAGTCCGTCGCCCCTGGACCCGTTTAGGGGGGCCGGAAGAGGGCGTTGTCCGCCCTCCGCCGACGCCCGGTGCGCCTGCTGCGGGCAGGGTGAGTGGACGAGATCTCCCTCTCCCTTTCCGCAGCCTCCTTCTGCGAGACGACTGTTTCACAGAAGGAAACCACCGCGTCCCAGGACTCCTCGCTGTCGACCATGGACTCGACCACGGCCGGCAGCGAGAGGTCACTGCCTACTTCTGAGATGAGGGCACGGCGCGGCTCCTCCCAAGCGGCACACTCTGCCAGCGTATGCCACGCCGTGTCCTCCCGGCAGTCGACGCAGTGGTGACACCGGGCGTCCGGCTCCCTGTCCCCCCTGCGACGGGTCAGGACATTGGCCCCGCCGCCTCCCAATTTTCGGCTGCAGAGGATAGGGAGAGCGGCCAACGTAATACCGACACTCCTCTTCCCCTGCAGCCCCACCGCGTCCGCCATCGTACGGTGGCGACCCCGTCAAGGCCGCGGAAGGTAGGGAGAGCGGCGCACCGTAATACCGGCACTCCTCTCCCGCCGCGGCCTCCAACCCTCAACCGCGATGCCTCCGGTACGTACGACATCGCGGCCCGCCTCAGTTGCGATGTCACCCAAGCGACACCGCAACCTACCTTTGGCCGCTACGTCGTCGGCTTGTCAGCAGAAGCCCTGACGAGCGGCCCCTCCTCGGGTTCCTCTTAGCTTCACCGTGGGTGTCCAAGCCACGGCTACTGAGCCCCCCCGCCTCGACAATGCGGGAACCCACCGGGGGGGAACCTTTTTTTTTTTTTTTTTTTTGATCCGGGGTGGAAAATCCTCATGGATGTCCGCCGCCCTGGGGCGGGCGGCGGGGTCTGTCAGACTCTTACTGACTAAAAACCACCCCGGGTGTTCCATCTCACACCTACGCCGGGGGTCGCGGGAACGTACGATCCTTCCGCAACCCCCGGCTGGTGCCGGCCCGCCGCAGCGGGCCCCGTCTGGTCGGGGGGGGGAGTGAGGTGTTTGACTCCCCCCGCGACGTCTAAGAGGGGCGCGCGTGGAACACATCGCGCGCCGCCACCTCGGGTCCTGATGTGTGGGGGGCGACGGACGTCCCCGAGTCCGTCGCCCCTGGACCCGTTTAGGGGGGCCGGAAGAGGGCGTTGTCCGCCCTCCGCCGACGCCCGGTGCGCCTGCTGCGGGCAGGGTGAGTGGACGAGATCTCCCTCTCCCTTTCCGCAGCCTCCTTCTGCGAGACGACTGTTTCACAGAAGGAAACCACCGCGTCCCAGGACTCCTCGCTGTCGACCATGGACTCGACCACGGCCGGCAGCGAGAGGTCACTGCCTACTTCTGAGATGAGGGCACGGCGCGGCTCCTCCCAAGCGGCACACTCTGCCAGCGTATGCCACGCCGTGTCCTCCCGGCAGTCGACGCAGTGGTGACACCGGGCGTCCGGCTCCCTGTTAATGCGACACAGGTACTTCCCGAAGCAACCATGCCCCGAGAGCACCTGCGTCACCCGAAACGACAGGGAGCCGTGCCCCCTCCCGAGCCAGCGCTCGAGCACTGGCCGGACCGCCTCGATGGTACCGAGGCCGGCGGTAGGGCGCGAAAGCCTGTCCCGCCAGTCCGCCACCAGGACCTCGCGAAGCTGAGACCGACGCAGCTCCATATGGCGCTGCGTCAGCCCCTCGCCCCGCGCCCGCGCTTCCTCGCGCCACCGGTACAGTGACGCGAGTACTTTCGCCTCCAGGTCCCAGGGCGGAACCTAACCTAACCTTTTTTTTTTTTTTTTTTTTTTTTTTCACGTGGAGAAATGCTCATGCATACTGCACTACCACGGGGAGATAGTGCAGTTATGTGGGACTCTAACCCACTAAAACTCCACGGTGTCCTCCTCTGCCGCTTTCGGCGGGAACACGGGCACGCGTTAGCACTCATCCGTGAACCCGCCGCGGCCGTCCGTTACCGGACCCTCCTCTGGGGAGTACTCCCCATCACCGGCGCACCAGAACACATAGCACGCCGTGACCACCCCAGGGACCAAACCAGCACATGGGCGCCAGACGACCCCGTGTCTGGGCACCCTTGGTCCCCCCTGCGACGGGTCAGGACATTGGCCCCGCCGCCTGCCGATTTTCGGCTGCAGAGGATAGGGAGAGCGGCCAACGTAATACCGACACTCCTCTTCCCCTGCAGCCCCACCGCGTCCGCCATCGTACGGTGGCGACCCCGTCAAGGCCGCGGAAGGTAGGGAGAGCGGCGCACCGTAATACCGGCACTCCTCTCCCGCCGCGGCCTTCAACCCTCAACCGCGATGCCTCCGGTACGTACGACATCGCGGCCCGCCTCAGTTGCGATGTCGCCCAAGCGACACCGCAACCTACCTTTGGCCGCTACGTCGTCGGCTTGTCAGCAGAAGCCCTGACGAGCGGCCCCTCCTCGGGTTCCTCTTAGCTTCACCGTGGGTGTCCAAGCCACGGCTACTGAGCCCCCCCGCCTCGACAATGCGGGAACCCACCGGGGGGGGAACCTTTTTTTTTTTTTTTTTTTGATCCGGGGTGGAAAATCCTCATGGATGTCCGCCGCCCTGGGGCGGGCGGCGGGGTCTGTCAGACTCTTACTGACTAAAAACCACCCCGGGTGTTCCATCTCACACCTACGCCGGGGGTCGCGGGAACGTACGATCCTTCCGCAACCCCCGGCTGGTGCCGGCCCGCCGCAGCGGGCCCCGTCTGGTCGGGGGGGGGAGTGAGGTGTTTGACTCCCCCCGCGACGTCTAAGAGGGGCGCGCGTGGAACACATCGCGCGCCGCCACCTCGGGTCCTGATGTGTGGGGGGCGACGGACGTCCCCGAGTCCGTCGCCCCTGGACCCGTTTAGGGGGGCCGGAAGAGGGCGTTGTCCGCCCTCCGCCGACGCCCGGTGCGCCTGCTGCGGGCAGGGTGAGTGGACGAGATCTCCCTCTCCCTTTCCGCAGCCTCCTTCTGCGAGACGACTGTTTCACAGAAGGAAACCACCGCGTCCCAGGACTCCTCGCTGTCGACCATGGACTCGACCACGGCCGGCAGCGAGAGGTCACTGCCTACTTCTGAGATGAGGGCACGGCGCGGCTCCTCCCAAGCGGCACACTCTGCCAGCGTATGCCACGCCGTGTCCTCCCGGCAGTCGACGCAGTGGTGACACCGGGCGTCCGGCTCCCTGTTTATGCGACACAGGTACTTCCCGAAGCAACCGTGCCCCGAGAGCACCTGCGTCACCCGAAACGACAGGGAGCCGTGCCTCCTCCCGAGCCAGCGCTCGAGCACTGGCCGGACCGCCTCGATGGTACCGAGGCCGGCGGTAGGGCGCGAAAGCCTGTCCCGCCATTCCGCCACCAGGACCTCGCGAAGCTGAGACCGACGCAGCTCCATATGGCGCTGCGTCAGCCCCTCGCCCCGCGCCCGCGCTTCCTCGCGCCACCGGTACAGTGACGCGAGTACTTTCGCCTCCAGGTCCCAGGGCGGGGATCCGGCCAGTACACAAGCCGCCTCGTAGGAGATCGTGCGATACCCCCGGACGACTCTGACGGCCATAGCTCTCTGCGGCTTTCGCAGGACTGCGATGCTACCGGCCGTCAGGTCAGTCGCCCAGATCGGGGCCCCATACAGGGCCATGGATCGCACGATCCCCACGTAGAGCCGCCTACAGGCGGCGCTCGGGCCCCCCAGATTGGGAAGCAGCGTTGACAGCGCCCCAGCAGCGCCCAACAACTTGGGCGCCAGCCGCCGGAAGTG
Source organism: Luperina testacea (assembly GCA_927399505.1). Taxonomy (NCBI): domain Eukaryota; kingdom Metazoa; phylum Arthropoda; class Insecta; order Lepidoptera; family Noctuidae; genus Luperina; species Luperina testacea. The sequence continues at coordinate 20,656,356 of OV656771.1, read as the reverse complement.
GGGGCCGAAATCCCACCGGCTGTCGAGCACCAATCCCAGGTACTTCATGGTGGACTCGACAGCGATCCGAGCCCCCCCGACCACCATGTGTGATCCGGGAACCTAACCTAACCTAACCTAACCTAACTGTCCCTTATGACACACACAGGAACACACACTAGAACACACATAGGTACACGCACAGGAACTCACCAAAACAGTCACACAAACTGGCAGTACATAACAAAAATGGACTACAACCATGAAATAAACACACATACGGAAACCAGAGAACACAAACAAACGCTGATATACAAAATATATAATGAATATATGCATATATATCAAAAACACACACATATTACCAACACAAACCTCATACAAGCACAAAAAACAACTAGAACAGTAAAAACTAGATCAAGAAAAGACAATAAATATGTATAATATGAGATATATATATATTATTGCCGCAAAGCACTTGGTATTATAAGTAGTTGATCATAACAGTACATATATACAGTACATAATAGGAAAAGTTGGTCCAAACCTTGTCATAAACCGATAATAAGTACGGAAATTGAAATTTACATTGTGCCAAAAAATTTGAAAGATTAATTAAAAATAAGAAAAACCTCGTATTATATAATACAACAAGATAAGAGATAGGTAAACTAATAATATTAGATAATAAGCAAGATATGTATAGAAAATAAGTTGTATAACAATAAGAAAGTACATGTATTAATATAATATAGAAATAAGAAACAATGTATACAAAAAGATGTTAAAGGTTGCATAGCATCAAGTGTAGGTTAGGAACTCTTTAGAAATGAATATTTAAAAAGTGCTATGTGACATGAAAAAACAAAATGTTTGTACTGACATGTGTCTTGTTGTAAAAAGAAAATGTGTGTTCGTGTTGTGATAAAATATATAATATTAATAATATCACCTCAGGTCTAAATCGTGCTAAATACCTAATAACTAAAATAAGGACTCATACCGATCGGGCTAAAATAGATTGTCTACTACAATAAACTAAATTCTTCATTAGTGCAAATCATAAGACACTTTAAATCTCTGCTTACTAACGGAACTCGATAAACTTAAGAGGTAAGTCGAGTTATCCGCAACAGGTTATGGACCCAGGAAAGTAATCTTTTTTGCCCAGAAAAGTAATCTTTTTTGCCCAGAAAAGTAATCTTTTTTGCCCAGAAAAGTAATCTTTTTTTTTGCCGAAATGGAAGGTTTTACGTCAAAATTGCAAATAGGCAATCTAGAGGGGAAAGAAAATTGGGCCACTTGGAAATACAAAATTTCCATAATGTTACGAGGTGTAGATGGCGCAATGGAAGCAGTCGAAGGAACCCTCAAAAAGCCCATTACCCCCGCCCAAGGAGCTGGTGACGCTGTGGTCAGTACATATAATTTGGCAATGGCTAAATATAGGAAGACTGAATGTAGCGCTCTGCTCATATTAACCACTAATATGTCCGAAGATACACTTAAAAAAATAATGAGATTTGAAACGTCGAAAGAGGTCTGGCAGGAGCTACATAGATTATTTGACGGACAGTCAGATGACAGGGCATACAATTTGTGTGCAGAGTTCTTCAGTTTTCAACGTCACAATGAGGATGACGTATCTTCCCACATGTCAAAACTGAAAAATATCTGGACAAATTTAAATGCGGAAATTACAAAGAAAGATGCCACTGTTAAACTGCCGGAATTATTTCTAATTTGTAAAATCCTAGATACGCTGGATGGAAAATTTTTTTGCATTCAAATCGAGCTGGTTATTACTGAACCAAAGTGAACGGACAGTGGACAATTTAACGAGTCACTTGTGCGCATATGAAAGAGCGCTTGGTACTAAAGAGCACATAAAGCAAGAGGCCTTAGTGGCAACACGCACAGAACGCAAGAGCAAGCAAAGCAACGAGAGAGAGCTCATCTGTAACTACTGTTCCGGTAAAGGACACAGAGTTCGGAAGTGCAAAAAGTGGATAAAGGATGGGAGGCCACCCAAACCCACACCAGGCACATCAGCAGCTGCTTCAACGTCAAAGCAAGTGCAACACATTTCTCTGTTAGTGAATGCCTGTTCCACTGGACGAACTCAAGACTCAGATAGCTGGTTCGTTGACAATGGAGCCACAACTCACATTGCAGTAAGAAGAGCTTATTTCCAGGAGTTTCACGAATTTGATTCAGACCATACTGTATCGACTGCGGACGGGAGCGTCATACATGCGATAGGGAAAGGCACCGTTGAGGTGGAATCAAATGTCAGTGGCAAGAGGGAGCGAATAACACTCAACGATGTGTGGTTAGTACCATCACTAACAAAGAATCTCTTCTCACCGCTTGCAGCACAAGACAGGATGCAGAACAGCATCTTCAGTTCCACGACTAAAGAGTGCAAGCTAGATATTGGAGGCACAACTAGAGTTATTGGAAAGAGAGTCCAATATGGAGGACTTTACAGGTTGGACATGAAGACGCTCATGCCAATTAAACCATGGACCATAGAGGTCAACGTTGTGACTGGCTCTAATATGTTACAGTTATATCATGAGAGATTTGCACATCAGGACAAGAAACATGTGATCCGCCTCGTGAAGAGAGAGCTTGGAGTACAGTTGAGTCCTGACAACATCAAATGTGAAGGCTGCATTTATGGTAAGTCACACAGAAAGCCTTTCGGAACAAGGGAAAGAGCAACAGCTGTAGGAGAGCTGATTCACACCGATGTTTGCGGTCCCTTCGTAGAAAGCATCTCAAAATACAAATATTACGTACTCTTTAAAGATGACTACTCTGGCTACCGCATGGTCTATTTCATCAGAAACAAATTTGAAGTTAAGAATAAACTTCTTCAAATGTTGCAAGAAGTCAAGACCGCTGGATATAGAATCAAGACTATTCTTAGCGATAACGGAGGTGAGTTCGACAACAGAGAAGTACGAGATATTTTACAGAAATATGGCATTCGACAACGGCTGACAATGTCTTACACTCCTGAGCAGAATGGATGTAGTGAGCGTGAAAACCGTACCTTAGTCGAAGCTGCGAGATCCATGATGCATGCGAGAGTAGAACTACCGCAAGTACTCTGGGCAGAACTTGTCAACACTGCCGCGTACGTACTTAACAGGACAGGTCCATCGAGAGCTGAGGATAAGGTACCTTACGAGCTCTGGCATGGAAAAAAACCCAAGATATGTCACTTGAGAGTCATCGGAAGTGAATGCTTTGCTCACGTTCCAAAACAAAAACGAAAGAAGCTCAACAAAAAGGCAATAAAAGGCAAGCTTATAGGCTATGAAAACGATGATGGTTATCGTATTTGGGACGGAAACAAAACTCAAAGGTCGAGGGACATAACATTCCAAACTGACGTTGAGTTCCGTATTTGTACAGGAGTTCCTATAACTTCAAGTTCAGAGGGGGATAACCAAACGTTTACGCAAGAAGCTGTGCCTGAAACTGCTATAGAGCAACAAGAAATGAATCATGAACATGCTCTAGAGGGAGATAGAGAAAATGATGATCATGTACATGTTGAAGTTTTGGGAGATAGAAACGAAATCAGAGAGGATGAAAGTGCTAACGAAGAGTTCGTTGACGCTGACGAGGAGTTAGAGATAATCGAACCACCGTTGTTGGACGCGAGATCTCGATACAACCTACGCGATCGCACTTGCCTCTCACGTCCTAAGAAGTTACAAGACTACGTGTGTTTCGTAGGCACAGAACATTTTCCCGAGACATATAAAGAAGCTATTGAAAGGGATGACAGCGCAGAGTGGATCAAAGCTATGACGAGTGAAATGAACTCTCTAAAGCAAAATGATGTATGGACACTCTGTAAGCTACCTAAAGATAGAAAGGCACTCCCTTGCAAGTGGGTCTTTCGTATCAAGCGAAACCCAGACAGCAGTATCGATAAATATAAGGCTAGGCTAGTTGTAAAAGGTTTCAAGCAAAGGAAAGGAATCGATTACGAACAGACTTATAGCCCAGTTGCTAGAATGGCCACCATCAGAGCCTTATTAAGTGTCGCAGCCAAAGAAAAATTATATTTGACGCAGTTTGACGTTTCAACAGCATTCCTCAATGGCAAGCTAAAGGAAGAAATTTACATGCAGCAGCCGGATGGATTTAATGACGGAACTTCAAATGTATGTCAACTTAAAAGGAGTTTATACGGACTCAAGCAGGCTCCTAGATCCTGGAACTCATGCTTTGAGGAGACTCTATTAGAGAAAGGTTTTCAGCAAAATGTAGCTGATTGTTGCCTATTCACGAAGAAAATAGGTGACAAGAAAATTTTGATAAGTCTGTATGTAGACGATGGCCTTGTAGCCGCTACAGATAAAGATTTGGCAAGCCAATTCCTTAAAGAATTAGGGGATACTCTGAAGATCACAAGCAAGCCAGCGTCTTATTACCTTGGACTTGAGATAGTACAGTCAAAAGATGGCTCCATTACAATTAAACAAGAGTCGTACGCCAAAAAGATACTGGAACGTTTTAGGATGTCAGAATGTAATCCGTTTTCAACGCCAATAGAAACGACTTCTCAAGCAGGGAAAGTTATCCTTATCAATCAAAAGGAAGAGAAGAATTTTCCATATAGAGAGGCAGTAGGTGCTTTAGCATACTTAATGACAGGGACGCGACCTGATATAGCGTATGCAGTTGGTTTAGTTTCAAGAAATCTGGAAAACCCGACACATGAAGATTGGCTACGTGTTAAGCGGATTATGCGCTACATAAAAGGGACTTGTTCTTTTGGTATAACGTATAAACCAGAACATGACTTAAACCTAATACAAGGCTATAGTGATGCGGATCATGGAGGAGACCAGCAAACAGGACGCTCTACAACAGGAGTTGCATGTCTCTTTGCTGGAGGAATAGTGTCATGGCTAAGCCAACGACAATCTTCAGTCGCTATTTCTACTACCGAAGCTGAAATAGTAGCAGCAAGTGAAGGCGCTCGTGAACTTGTTTGGCTCCAGAGAGTATTCAGCTCACTCACTAACATGGACGGAGTACCTACATTAAAAGTAGATAATGAAGCCGCCATACGTCTTGCATACAATCCAGAGTTTCATAAGCGAACCAAGCACATCCGAGTGAGACATTTCTTTGTAAGAGAAACTGTACAAGATGGACTTGTGGATGTACAAAAGACCAGCACTGCTACTCAATTGGCAGATATTATGACCAAGGCAGTTCCTAAGCCAAGACTTGTTATAATTCGAGATGCCTTGGGTATACAATGCCATACACTTAATTAATGAGGGAAAGTGTTAAAGGTTGCATAGCATCAAGTGTAGGTTAGGAACTCTTTAGAAATGAATATTTAAAAAGTGCTATGTGACATGAAAAAACAAAATGTTTGTACTGACATGTGTCTTGTTGTAAAAAGAAAATGTGTGTTCGTGTTGTGATAAAATATATAATATTAATAATATCACCTCAGGTCTAAATCGTGCTAAATACCTAATAACTAAAATAAGGACTCATACCGATCGGGCTAAAATAGATTGTCTACTACAATAAACTAAATTCTTCATTAGTGCAAATCATAAGACACTTTAAATCTCTGCTTACTAACGGAACTCGATAAACTTAAGAGGTAAGTCGAGTTATCCGCAACAAAAGATACTAAAAACTAGAATATTATTAAGTTATGTTGTTTAAATAAATAAAAATAGCATTTAGAGTATAGTTAGATAATAAATAGACCTAAGAAAATAAGTATGTAAACATATAACCAATGTAATAAATAAAGTTGTGTACTCATGAACCCTTAAATAAAGATAAATAAAAACAAGTACAGTTAGAGTAGATAGCATAGCGGGAGTCCCACCCGGCTAAGAATGAAAGGTGAGTGAAAGAAAGATACAGTATGAAGCATGAAAGTGCGAGAGGAATAAATGCGAGAACTGGAATGAATGAGAAAATTAGATAGATAAGGTCCCGTTGTGCCCATGAACGGGGAAAAGCATAAAAAAAAAAAAAAAAATAAAAAAAAAAAAAACTGTCCCTTATGTAAAGCTCAACATTATTTGTACTGGTGCCCAGTATTTAAAGAAATGACAGTGGAAAAAAGAATAGAAAACGTTTCAAAATTACATAATTATTGTGCTAACTGTTTACATACAGGACACGAAACCAAATCCTGTCGCGGCGGTACATGCAAGTATTGCCAACAAAAACACAATACAATGTTGCATAAGGAACAGCCAAAGGAACACGCTATATACGCTAGTAACACGAGTACACAACACATTTCAGTTTTACTTTCCACGGTCCTAGTACATGTTATCGCTAGTGATGGAACACCACACTTGGCGAGAGCATTGCTGAATAATGGAAGTACATCTTGTTACATCACAAATAATCTATGTACAAAGCTCAATCTCACATTAGAATCCATTCAAGGCACAGTTTCAGGCGTCAATCAACAACAAACAAAAATATCTCATTACACAAATGTACAAATACAATCATTATGTACAGGAACGGGAGGCAGGTGCTCTTCAATAATTGATTTATTGATTTGATTTGGTTGTATTTTAATTCGTCCTTTTACAAGCAGTGTGTATTAGGGAGTTACAATAAGTTTGTACTAAGATCCTATTTTAAAGGTGGATTGATTGCGAACAACGCGTGCTGTGATTGGTCGCCGACGTTGGCGAGCCCTCATTCGTGGATAAAAAATGTGATGTCCCGGTGCGTCGATAGATGGCGTCGGTAGTCGCGCCAACATGCCGGCCGCCTTGGAAGCTCCAGCTTCCAATAAAATGTGTATCTACGTTGCCGCTTGATTGGAGACGCCGCAGGCTGCATTCATGGTGTCGTCCTCTGCTGATGATACAGGTAGAGGGCAGATTTTGGAGAACGCCCGTTGTACAGGCCCCGTAGCAGTCTGGATGGTGGCGACACGCGACACGCCGTCCTTTCCTGGGAAAATATGGGTAACTCTGCCCATACGCCATTTTAGAGGTGGTAAATTATCCTCCTTAATGACGACGAGCGTGTTTAAGGCTATGTCTTGACTCTTCGTCTTCCACTTCGTCCTTGTCTGAAGTTCAGCAATATATTCTTGTGACCAGCGTTTCCAAAAGTGCTGTTTTATTTGTTCCACTCTTTGAAACCGCGTCAAGCTGTGAGTCCGTACTTCGATGAGGTCTCTGCAGGCTGGTGCGGTGAATGGCCGGCCGATGAGGAAATGAGCTGGGCTTAGTGGACGAAGGTCATGTGGATCTGAGGACATAGGAGTTATAGGACGGGAGTTCAGGACTGCCTCGATTTGTGCCAATACAGTGCTGAACTCTTCGTACGTCAAATTAGCGGTACCCACGACACGCTTAAGATGGAACTTGCAGGATTTTACTCCTGCTTCCCATAATCCCCCGAAATGAGGAGCATAAGGGGGAATAAATTTAAATTCAATATTGTCAGTTGATAATGTATCAATTACTTGCTGTGAATTTTCTTCTAACATTTTATTTATTTCTTTCATGGCTCCAACGAAACTTCTACCATTATCCGAGAAAATTTGAGCTGGTTTACCCCGTCGTGAGATAAACCTTTTAGATATTTCGTGATCACTGATATCAACGTTAAACAACCACTTACGCAAAGGTAAACAAGCTGAGTTTAGAGTATCTCTTAACCTTTCACAGATATCTAGTAACCTATTTAAATCGTTGTCACCGAGGATGACGTCATCAACGAAAAATCATCCCGCATCGCTCCCGAAACTTGATCATCCTTACATTCCAACGCGAGCTGACGCAAACATCTCATACTAAGGTATGGCGCAGACGCGGTGCCATACGTCACGGTGTTAAGGCGATACACACATATTGGGTCCGACGGAAATTTACGCCATAATATCAATTGTAAATCTCGTTGGTCTGGTTGTACAAGAAAATTCCGAAACATTTTCTCAATGTCTGCACACCCGACGTATTTATATTGTCTAAAACGTAGTAGTATACTAAATATGTCATTCTGAAGTGGTGGACCAATATGTTGTATATCGTTCAACGACTTACCGGACGACGTCGCTGCGCTTGCATCGAAAACAGTGCGCAGTTTAGTCGTACTGCTATTTTCATTAATAACGCCGTGATGCGGCAAAAAATAGTGGGGTGACTCATAACTTTCAACGCGACTCATATGACCGAGCCTTTCATATTCTTCCATGAAATCTAAGTATTTTTCCCTAAATTGTGGCAAACGAGCGAATTTTCGTTCTAACGACAACAAACGTTTTTCAGCTGCTGTATAACTGTCTCCGAGTACCTCAGCTGATTCCTTTAAAGGAATGCGTACGGAAAACCTACCATCTTCCACACGTTTTGTCGTTTTAACAAAAATATCTTCGCACGCACGTTCGTCAGCACTAAGGATATTTTTAACGTTATTGTTTATCTCTTCGATTTCCCAAAACATTTTCAACTGTGTGTCGATTGTTTGGGAGAAATTACATTGCACACCTTTAACTTGAAGCGTGTTATTATGTAAAGGTCCCGACACTATCCAACCCAACTTTGTGTTTTGTAAATAAGGTCCATTATTCAACTTAATTTTGCCATCACACAATAATTCCCAGAACTTATCCGCGCCTATCAGTATATCGATGTCTGACGGTGAGTGAAAGTTCGTATCCGCGAGTTGAATATTGTCAGGTATACACATATTATTTACATCGACACTAAATGTGGGTAACTTATTTGTAATGCACGGTAACACTAAACAATCAATGTTCATACAATACGAATTTAACTTTGAACGTATTTTTATTTTACAAATGTGGGTGGACTGCGAAATTGTTTGGCCTACCCCAGCCACGTGATAAGTGGACTGTAATAACGGTGCATTTAATGTTTCACATAACGATTTCTTTATGAAACAATGTTGACTACCATTATCAAGCAGTACGCGCACAGTGTGATATTCGTTATTATAATCTGCTATATCCACTAACGCTGTGGACAGCAAAACGTTGGGTAATAACGGATATTCCTGATTACTGTTTTGCGAATCTGAATGATTAGCCATAACGTGTAATGATGCCGAGACAGTGGAGACGTTAGCGGTGACCGGCTGTGCTGGCGCACTCGACCCGCTCACCTTTGATGCGCCGTCTACCTGCCCATCAACGTGAAGCAAACTGTTGTGCCTCTTATCACACAACCTACACTGCCTAAACTTGCATTCGTCAAGCGGGTGGGTTGTGCGTAAACAATTGATACATAGCTTATGCATTTTAACGATATTATCCCTATCTTGTACAGACGAATTAAGAACCCTTGAACATGAATAAATCGCGTGATTACCACTACACATCACACACATGCGGCTTTGCTTTGTCTTTGTGATCGTATTACCCTTATTGTTATTGTTACTAACGTGCGTAGCAACATGAGTATGTGAATATTGCTTCTTAGATTGTGTTTGTTCGCTGCCTTTGTTCTCGTGGGTTTTGTTATGATTCGCTTTAATCATTTCTAACACATCGGCCCTGTCTTTGAGAAATTTAAGCAGGTCATCTAGTTTCAAGGCTGACCTTGACTTGATTAACGAACTAGCTGTACCTTTAAAATCCTCCCATTCGCGTTCAGTGGCCTGATCTAATTTGGAAACGACCATGAAAATGATTAAAGTGTCCCATGAATCCGTTGGTTCCCCTAACGTTTTAAGGGCACGCAAATTTCTCAAAACAATATCTATTAAATTCCTAATCTGGGAGCCAGATTCTTTATTTAACGATGGAATTTTAAATAATGCCTTCACATGATTATGAACCAATAGCCGCGGATTATTAAATCTTGTCTCTAGTAGCTCCCATGCGTGAGTATAGTTGTTAGCCGTAAATTCCAATGCACTTATAACGTGTGCCGCGTTACCGGACAGTGACGATTTTAAATAATGGAACTTTTGAACAGGATCTAAATCCTCGCGACCATGAATCATACTAACGTAAGAATTTTTAAACTCTAGCCAGCAATCGTAGGAACCGTCAAAGGAAGGTATTTTAATATCGGGTAATTTTATGCCTATCGGCTTACATGTTGAAATACTAGAATTGTCAGCTACCTCCTTTTGCAATAAAAGTTTCGCAGAAGCTACAACACGATAAAATTGTTCTTCAAAACGATCTCTCTCTTCCAGCTGTTTTGCAAGATCGAGATCTTTTTCTACTTCCTCTTCAATTGTAGTCTGTATTTCACTATACATATCTATCAAGGTCGAAATACTGTCAACACGTAACTTTAATTCTAATGACTGTTGATCACTCAAGGGTAAACTGAATTTTTTAACGTAATTTTCAAAGAGAGTTAATCTACATTTTAAAACTCCTCTTTTCTTAATTAAATCTGACAATTTTGCCTCACTCATTTTGGGAATTAAGGAAATCAGGAGTACTTACAATTGCCAATTGCAGATGTGCGCGATCCAATGTGGGTGCCGTCGTGTAGGTAGGTACCGCCACTTGAGCACTGAAACTGGAATAACAGCACGAAATTAACACAAATCAAAGGATGAGATGGGGAAACGGACGGGTAATTCAGACCTGCCACTCCTGTCGATGCCTCAACGTTGCAGTTCTTCGCTCGATACGTAAATCTCCTCTTCGTATTTTCATGCGGCGAATCTTCGAAGATTTCAAGCTTGAACTCCTTATCCGGCTCGAAGGGACCACTTTTATGTACAGGAACGGGAGGCAGGTGCTCTTCAATAATTGATTTATTGATTTGATTTGGTTGTATTTTAATTCGTCCTTTTACAAGCAGTGTGTATTAGGGAGTTACAATAAGTTTGTACTAAGATCCTATTTTAAAGGTGGATTGATTGCGAACAACGCGTGCTGTGATTGGTCGCCGACGTTGGCGAGCCCTCATTCGTGGATAAAAAATGTGATGTCCCGGTGCGTCGATAGATGGCGTCGGTAGTCGCGCCAACACATTACATAATTCATTCACAACCAAACTGTCATGTCTGGTACTTGATACAATAGCACACTCAGTACCAAACATGCGCATCAACACAGAAGATATAAATCTACCACAACATCTGAAACTAGCCGACCCACAGTTTTTTGAACCTGCTCCAATTGACCTATTGTTAGGTGCAGAGATTTTCTGGCACATAATTGGCAGCGGTCGAATTCACTTGGGTAAACACCAGCCTACATTACAAGAAACAGAATTCGGCTGGCTGGTTTCAGGGTGTACAACAGACACCAACAACCAAACAAACAACTGTTATTTCAGTAATGATCAATCAGATCACTTATCACGATTCTGGGAGTTAGATAGTTTATCTAATTCACAGATAATTGATCCGTGCGACACAGATGCGTGCGAGATCATTTTCAATCAAACAACTACAAGACAAAGTGATGGCAGATTTGTTGTCACGATTCCATTCAAAAGATCGCCTGAGTGCTTAGGTGATTCATACAATCAAGCAAAAAAACGGTTTCTTTCCCTATGGAAAGAAACCGTTTTTTAACCGCAACCGCAACCGCGATAAAACCGCATGAATTCAGATCACACATACAAACAACAATATACAAATCTCAAAACAGAAAACATACAACTTGGTCACATGACTCTAAACAAACATTCACAATATTCACACAAAAATCTACAATCATATATTAATTCAAACAAAAACAAAAAATCAGTCAGCGTACAATCACATAACAACACAAGTACAAACATACATCGCTCACCAGTATACTACCTACCACATCACGGTATTATACGTGAGTCAAGCACCACTACTAAAACATTCGTCAAACATAAAGCCACAGACAATCTAAAACATACTAATGCACAATCATGGTACTATGTACCAACCAAACAAAATCCTGCAGATATTATAACAAAGTGTAATACTGCACAACAATTACTTCATACACCATTATGGTTTACAGGGCCTGACTTTTTAAGGAATGATGATAACCACAGCTGGCCGGAACAACCATCTCAGCGTATCTGACCTTCCAGAAGTCCGGTCCCAAACACATTTTATACACACAGACACACCAAACAAAAACTCTTTCATTTACAAATATTCAAATTTTAACAAACTTACACGCATCGTAACTTACATACTTACATTCATTCATCACTGCAGAAATAAACATTCAATCACTAACAACACAGGCAATACAAACAAACAGGTATGCATAGGTGACGTCAAGCCATTATCAACCATAGAACTTAATTCAGCGAGGTATCAATTAGCAAAGATAGTACAAATCGAATCTTTTCCTGAAGAATACGAATTGTTATCAAACAATAAAAAGTTACCTACTAAACATAAATTAAATTCACTTAATCCTTTTCTAGGAGATAATCAACTCATTCGTGTGGGCGGAAGGTTAGCACATTCGCCATACAATTACGATAGGAAATTTCCTATTCTTTTGCATCCAGCACATCATATCACTAAAACCATATTTTCAAAATATCTCATAACACTTTTACACACTGGTCCACAACTGTTGTTGTCACACATGCGTCAACTGTTCAGCGATGTAGGTGTAGACTATGCAGGAGCCATCATGATTAACAACCGTAAAGGGCGTGGAAGTGTATTAATTAAATCATACATTTGTATTTTCGTTTGTTTTGTAGTCAAAGCTGTGCATTTGCAGTTGGTCACAGATATGACTACAGAGTCTTACATAGCAGCAATAAACAGGTTCATTTCTCGTAGAGGTAAACCTAACAATATTTATTATATTCAGACAACGGCAGAAATCTGGTAGGTGCTGCTCGTGTGATCACCGATTTTCTCAGAAATCACAGTGAGTCAATTTGCAGCTGTGCTGCTGAGCACGGCATAAACTTTCACTTCATCCCCCCCTACTCACCTCACTTCGGAGGTTTATGGGAAAGTACAGTCAAATCAGTAACACACACACACATTACTTGTCCAGATAGAAGGTATTCTTAATTCGAGGCCTCTTACGCCTCTTTCATCCGATCCATCTGATCTTTCAGCTCTCACCCCCTTCCATTTTCTAATTGGTCGTACTCTAACTGTCATACCTCACCCACAGATGTCCGACTGCGACCCAGCACGGCTGCCGAGGCATCAACGAGTCGAACTACTGCGCCAGCATTTCTGGAGACGCTTTAATAAAGAATATATTTCCCAGTTGCACCAAAGGACGCGGTGGCAACGTTCACACGGCACGCTCACAGAGGGCTCGCTAGTCATCGTGAAGGACGAGGCGCTACCTGCAGCACAATGGCCACTAGGACGCATTCTGAAGCTTTATCCAGGACCAGACGGCGAGGCTCGCGTAGCGGACATAAAAGTGCAGACAGGCACTATCAGAAGGGCTTTTCACAAAATTTGCCCGTTACTAGATGGACCACCAAATTGATCACTCATTCAACCTATCTGGACCGATCAACTCATCATCATTCATTGAATACTTCAATCAGTCAACATATACTATGTATGAACCTCATGCATACATTAACTTATCAATTGACCTGGCCGGACTTACAACTTCATCCTTCACTGCTGGCCCGGGAATATGTTCACACACACACGTGAACACGTCACATCACACATACATGGACGACGAGCGGCGCGGGGACCGGGCGACGCGAGACCGGCGCGCCGACCGCACGACACTGCATCGTCCGCCACGACAGCGATCGCACCATAATTTTGGAACTTAGTTTGCTACTTTGTATACCTACCGAATAAACCTTTTTATACAGTCCACTCGCCTTTCCATCATCTGGGCCTATCTAGGAGGCCAGGCTGAGGGGGGGGTAAAGAGCCCCGGCAGCCTTGGCACCCCTTCTCTTCCCCTTTTGGGCAGGCCCGCCACAAGCCTTTCCGCCCGCTCTGTGCCCAGCGGGCCTCCCTGCAGCTGTACAGAGGCTGCAGTTTGGCGCCGCGGAGCACTGGGCCGCCTTGTGGCCGGCCTGACCGCAGCGATAGCACAGCTCGCTGCGGTCTACGCACGAGGTGCACCGTGCCCTGACATGCCCAATGTCAAGGCAACGGTAGCACCGCAAAGCCCTGGGTTGCAGCTGCCTCACCCTCGCCGCAACCCACCCCACCAACAGACGCCCAGCGTCGGCGACTTTGTTCGCCGCCGCCACCGGGCACCGCACCCAAATCGCGCCGAGCCCGGAGGCGTCGACGCGAATGTCCCCCGTCCGCACGTCCCCGGGCGGACATCCACCGGCCTTGGCGACGGCCGCCGCGACCTCAGCCGGAGTCGTCGAGTCGTCCAGGCCGTCGACGCGCAGTTCAGCGGTCTTCATCGGCCTGGACACCCGAACGTCCTCCGGGTTCAGGACCTCCCGCAGCTTGGCGGCCAGGACGTCCGCCTTTTCGCCGCTAGAGGCACCCGACACTTCCAGCAGTCGCGCCCCCGTAATCGCCGGCCTCATTCTGAGGCCGGACGGTATGCCCAGGTCGGGGAACGCGACCTTGGCTTTGACCTCCATAAGGACCGCCTTATATGAGACGCCCCTTTCGACAGCTCCGGGCTGCAGCGTAATGACTACAGCCGCGGAGCGTGGGGCTCTGGCTCTAGGCGGTCCCTTTGCCTTGTTGGGTGTCGGTGCTCCAGCGGGTTCCGGTGGCGGCGGCGCCGTCTTTCTCTTTTTACGGCGGCCCCTCTTGACGACCGTCGTCCAGGTCTCCATGGTGGACCCGGGTCCGGTCGTCGAGGGTGCGGTCGCCGGGGGTGCGGTCGCCGAGGGTGTGGTCGCAGGAGGTGCGGTCGCTGGTGGTGCGGTCGGCGGGGGTGCAGACTTGCCCCCACGGGCTTTCCGCGTCCTTCCGCGGGCTTTTGGGCCCCCTTGGGTTTGCCGGCTGTCGGGCCCAGCTTAGCGGGCTCCCCCTCCCTCTGCCCGTCAGCAGCGAGCGGCGGCCGGAGATTCTTCGCCGGGAGGAGCCTCGACTCTAGGCCCTGCAGCCGGGCATTCATCATGCCCCCACACTGCAGCATGCAGATGCGAACGATCTTCTCGATCTCCGCATCCGCATGCTGCGCAGGGGCAGGGACCAACGATGGGATCGACGGTGGCGGGGCACTGACGGGAGCGAAATCGGTAGCCGCAGGACGCCTCTGCTGCCATTCCGCCCTCTGCGCGGCAAGCTCCCGCTTGAGGTCCTCGAGCTCAGATTTGAGACGGCCATTCTCCTCCCACAGCTTCGCCGTCTCCTCCGAGCTCGTGCGATCAAGGAGGACCTCAACTGCCTCCCTGATGCCATCAGCCGCCTCTTTCAGGGCGCGGGTGAATGTGCCCTTCAGGCTGCCAGACTTAGTGGCAACCTTCAGGACGACGTCCACGCCGTCCAAAACTTGGCGGCTGAGCGCCACCGCCGACAGGCTTCCCCCGGCAGCCGCCTGAGCAGAGCGTCGCTCTCGGGCCAGTCGGGCCATTTCACCGACCTCGTCAGCCGCCACCGCCTTCCATGTCATCATGTCATCAGGTCATGTAGGGGAACTCGAATAGGCCAAATGGTGTTGTAATCGCCGTCTTAGGGATATCTTCTTTGAAGATCGGAATTTGATTATAGGCCTTCACTAAGTCTATGGTGGAGAAGATAGTACTGCCAGCCAACTCGTGAGTGAAGTCCTGCAGGTGCCTGATAGGGTAGACATCCGGAATGGTACGTGCGTTCAACGCGCGGTAGTCTCCGCATGGACGCCAGCCATCGTTCTTCTTGGGCGCTAAATGCAACGGCGAGGACCAGGCGCTTTCCGACGGGCGCGCCGTTCCATTTTGCAGCATATCTTCAAACTCCTACTTCGCTATCTTGAGGCGTTGTGGGTCCAAACGACGAGGACGGCTAGAGACCGGTGGTCCAGGCGTAGTGCGTATATGGTGCAGTGTGTTGTGCTTGGGTACGCCTGGCTTGCCTGCGGGACGAGTGAGGTCTGGATACTCCTTTAAGATACGATGGTAGTTGCTGTCCTCGGTTATGGTGCGAATGGATGATATGGCTTCGGCAGATTTGTACTGAAGTACCTGGGTTTCTAGCGACGTCAGGTTGTCTATGAGACGCTGGTTACGGCAGTCGACAATCAGATTGTAGTAAGCTAGAAAGTCGACCCCGATTATGGGTTTGGTGACGTCAGCGATTATGAACCTCCAAGTGAATGCGCGGCGAAGTCCAAAGTCCAGTGTGAGGGGAAGAAAACCATATGTGCTGATGACTGATCCATTTGCCGCAAATAACTCGTACTTTGTCTTCATACGTGGCTCTCGAACAGTGGACCGCGGGAAGACACACAGGTCTGAACCCGTATCTATTAGATATTGTATCTTCGTAGTGCGGTCCGTAATGAACAGGCGGCTCGATATTGCGTGGCAGTCGTAATCCGCCTTTACTGGCTGCCTTTGTGGTTTCCCGGCTTTTCTTTATAGGCGCACGGTTGTGTGCATCTGCGGGCATTGGCGCCGAATCGGTTGTGGTAGTAGCAGTACCGGTTGTCTCTGGAACGGGATTGCGATCGGTAGCGATTCTGTCTGTACCTGCCTCTAGACCGGGAACGTGATGATCTATGACGTAACTGTGCGCTCATAACCTCCAGCTTCCTTGATAGCTCGGCCACAGTCTGGGTCAATGCTTCAATCGTGCTGCCTTGCGGGTCCGTTGCTGGTTGCGAGCTAGTTACTTGCCCAGGCACTGGCATGCCAGTGGCGGCAACTTGCCTGGTTACTGGAACGATGTCGTTGACCGTATCCACTAATTCTGCTACCTCTTCTAAGCTGGAACTAGCTTGCATTGCGACTATGGTTTGCAGATTCGCGGGTAGCCTGCTGGACCAGATAGACCTGATGAAATCGGTCGGGACAGTGGGGCCAGCTAGCTGTTGCAGGTGGCGGAGAAATTGTGTGGGCTTCCTGTCTCCCAACTCCTCATGCATAAGCAGTTGTTTAATCTTGCGCTCCTGTGAGGCGGACAACCGCTTGATTAGCTCTGCCTTCAGCTTTTCGTACTTGCCGGTGGCGGGGGGGTTAACTATGAGGTCACGTACTTCTGCTGAGTGTTGGGGCTCCAGCTGCGCCAGGACATAATAGAACTTTGTGCTGTCCGTGGTGATGTTTGAGAAAACGAACTGACCCTCTAGCTGCGCGAACCATAATAGTGGATCATCGGCGTTGAACGGTGGAATTCAAACCCCCACTCGGTACGTCATGAAGAAATCCTTCTCTTCTTCCTGTTTGTCCGTCATGCTCGGCGTTCACCAGGCTTCAGGCTCCAAGGTTTCTTATCCGGAACGCTTGTCGGTGGTCACCAGTGAAGTGGCTTATGTACACTTCTTGTTGTGGGTAGTTCCAGCAACTCAGGTGAGGTAAGTAAAAGGAATGCTACTGAACTTTTTTTTTTTTTTTTTTTAATGGCATCTCGCAGATGACCTAGAGAGGTCGTGACTACTTAACCGGACAATGCTCCTGAACTTTAATTAGCACGGTATTTATACAAGAAAATATTTAATAATAATTATAGATCACGCCACTTTTGCATAAACGGTTCGGACTTGACCGTTGTCTAATGAGCTCCTAACGAGGGGGCGTCAACCTAATACCACGGTAATAATATATACAGTAGGTCGTCTTCATACAAACGGACGAAACGCGGGCTATACCTACGCGCTTCGATCACCGTGTGCGCTCAGGCGGCTCGGAGTCGCGACTGTGCAACAGTGACGAACGGACGGTGTGTTGTTTTTTATAACAATAACCGCGCGATTTTTTCACTAAAAATAAGTTCAAGTACATATTTAATATGACGAGTAGGCGATATTGTGCTGTTTTTGGTTGCATGAATTCGTCAATAACGCATCCAGAGATAGCTTTTTTTACATTACCTGGAAACTCTGAAAGGTAAGACTATTTTACTTACTAGTGGGTAGGTACATAATGTGTGTCTTTTTAAAGGATAAGTATTTCCTATTACCTCCGGAAAAAAAGATGTCTGGATTAATAAATAAAGTGATTAAAGTAAAGGAAAGTGATAGACACGAGTGAAATAGGTAGTTATAGGCGGTTCATGAATCATTATACGGTAGGTACGCTTGTGTTAAAACCTCGGGGCATGTGTGTTTTGTTAGTTTGTATAATTCCAAGTAAAGACGTCGTTTTTATTATTAATAATAGTTGTTTATTGTAATGTGTGTATGAATAATACTAGAAAAAAATTGGTTGTCTGTAAAGTCGATTTACGGACGATAGTTTAACGTGACAACATAATAACAAAACATTAATGATATGATTGCATACTTTTATGAATAAAATTTAATTATTTTTATTGAATTATTAATATTTTGTATGAATGAAGGAGAAGGAAGAAAGAAGGAGGAAAGAAAGGAGGAAGGAGTGAAATGAAATCTACAATTTAATTGATTAATTTGCTTTTATTTGCACTCATTAATTTAAATATGTTTATTACTTCAATGAACAGATTATTTTAATTATAATTTTTATATTATACATGTTTGCTATTTAACTTCTTCCAATCTGTGTTATTCTGTTAAGGATAGGACGATGATAGGAAAGATTAAAAAAAACATTAATATACAAATTTTTAATTTTATTTGTAGTTCTTGAACGTTTGATTTAACTATAATAATAATAATTTAACATAATTTGTTTAAAAATACACATGAACAAGTTTTCATAGAAATAAACTGTAATCAGATTAATGTTAAATAAATGGTTAATTCGAAATGACGAATTATTTTATTATTTATGTACACACAGTAAAATACAATAACAAAACTAAATGGAAACACAAAGTAGGCAAATGTAATTAAAATGCTGGAGGCGGGCAGCCCTATCGCATGTTTACGTACCGCGCGGCTGTAGGCATTTAATTCAAGGTTACGGCCGAGATACAATACTGTATGTCTTTATACTGTGCTAATACAATAGGTCAGCGGCGGCCATGTTGCGCACGCGCTGCTTGGACAAAGGATGACGTCCCGGAGGTGTGGTCTATTTGCTTTACTCCGCCTAATCACCTCATATGACGTAGTGGTGGCGTGATGTACTACCGTGGTCTCACCGCTCATAGGCGGTAGCGGTTTTGGTCGCTACAGATATATCCGGCCGACTGCCGAGGACTCTGTCATTACCTACAGAAAATATCAGAGAAGATATCAAGGAAGTTTACAAGTTGCTGTACGTGAAAGCACGAATAACAAAGAACTACTTCATGTTCGAAATTCACATTCCTCTAACTTCGAATGAGGACTTCACCTACTACCGGGTAGGGATGCCCAAAAAAGACTGTTGTATCGATATATCGCATCGTAACCGTATCGAATGCACTTGTATCGATACGCGATATTATCGTATCCCTTTGTATCGATATATCGCATCGTAACCGTATCGCTTTGGTATATCGATTGGGTAGGTTATTTCGTAGGTAAAATATTATTATAAACCTAAATATATCTTAAACATTAAAGAAAGACATACCTTTTTTTAATTTTTACAATATATTGTAAGTTATAAAAGAAAAGTATTTATAGTATGTATGAAAGGTTAGTGTAGTACATAAATAACTCTAAATAATCCCGACCTCTGCTTATTACGAATAACAATATTATGTCTAAAGGTAGGTAGGTTTAATATAAACAAAAAGAAATAAATTTTGATCAGTCGTAGTTTGATACGATACGTTAATGCGATTTTTTTTGGAATACGATATATCGAAGCGCATCGTATGGCCAAAATATCGTATTAAATATCGATATATCGTATAGCGCTGTATCGATATTTCGATATATCGCATCGTATTGGGCATCCCTACTACCGGGCTATCGCTATACCTTTCAAGGCGGAGTCAAATTACAAATTGATGCAGCTATCTTCAGAGTACATTGCCGTGAACTTTGAGAAGAATTCTTACATCTCACTAAAAGATAAGGACCTCAAGCAATGCATCAAAAGACAAAAATATAACTTCATCTGTAACGCAAACATGCCAGTGTTCAACTTACAAAACAAGAATGCACCTTGCGAAGCAAAACTACTGGGTCACCATACAACTACGTCACCATGTGACGTACGCAGCGTGTCATGCGAGGAGACATGGATCAAGTTGCAAGAATCAAACAGCTGGCTGGTTGTTTGTTGCGGAAGGTGCGAATACTGTTTGTGAAAACGACGTAATATCGCAAACTATCACATCGGCGGCTATAGTTACTTTGAGCCAAGGATGCGTATGCGGTCAAAAGAACTCACCATCACTTCGCACAATCAGCAAACGAACTTTTCACTCTCAAGAAAAATGACTTTGAGGAACTTGACAAAAAGCTGCGGTTCCAACAAGAGAACGAGCCGAAACTACCATCCACTATCACGGATCATGACGTTCATCAATATGCGATTTGTTACTTTTTACTAACAATTGCCGTCATCACTTTCCTGTGGATCGTAACAAAGAAATACTGCACACAGTGCACACTGCTCAAGAAGCGACTTCCTAGGAACACAAATAAAAAGCAAACGCATGAAGACATCGAACTTCAACCAATGGGATCTCGACAGCAGACTACCAGATGTAGTGTGTTAAGTATAGATATATGTGTAGAGTAAGTAGAGTAAGCATTTTTAATACTGTATTAGTTCTAAGCTTCAGTCGGAATAAACCACTCGTAACGTTTACACGTGTTTTGCTTGTCTTCCCGCAACCCACACACTTCACAGAGATGAAAACCAGCAGGCGCCCACGGACGACTGCCACGTTCATTCTCAAGGACACCGAGACAATGTTGTCTTTACTTTTGATTAATTTTTTACCTATTTACTTTTACTTTAATGTTCGACTTTGTACAGGCGTTTCTTTCTCTCTTTTTACTCATCTTAGCTTTTTTAGGGGGTTGCCAATATGTACGGTTTACTCGCCGTACATTTTTCTGCTTATTCTGTAACCTACTTTAGACCAACGATGCGCGTCATAATTTGGCATAATAAAATGACATGACTAGCGAATAAAAATATAGTGAACTTATAACTGGGTAGCTATCAACAACTGAGAGAAATAATCGCCTTCCACTAGTGCATCTCAGTGGAGCGTGTTTCTCTATACTAACTTAACTTACCAACCTTCACGACAAATCGGTGTACGGAGTTAACTACTACAACCCGTACAACTTTAATTCTTCACGACCTTATTTGTATAATTACCTGCATTCTAGTAAATACCTAAATAATTTGATTTGAGACGTTCAGCCCAGAGCCCGGGGCTTCTGCCTCGAAGACTCAACGGATGCCGAACAGCCATACCACACACTGCTCTGACGAGGCTAGCTGAGGAGGAAAACCCCCAAGGACTGTCCGCCGACGATCCACCTTTCATTACCGCGGAGCTGGAAATGGTTTTCCAAAATCAAAATCCGAAAACAGTCCCTATTCTTAGCACCCACTAGTGCCTTTTTACATTGTTGGTTGACGCACCTAACCTGAGCGCTAAAATTTATTTTCAGAATATCCTTCAAGATAAATAAAACAGACACAAAAAGGATAAAAAATAATTTTAATATCTCAGCACAACGACTTATATTACATAACAAACAGATCGCTACAGCTAGGCGATGCTAGACGCGGCCCCGGTGGGCGCGCCGGCGGGCACGCGCAGCACGTCGGCGGCGCGCAGGCGCGGCAGCGAGGGCTCGTCCAGCACGCCGCACGTGTTGGTGGGGGCGCGCACGCTCACGTAGCCCTCCTCGCCCCACGTCGACGACCACGAGTTCTTGACGATGAAGTAAGTCTCCCCTCTGTGCAATGTCCAGCCCACGGCCAGCACGGCGTGGTTGAGCGTGTCCGTCCGGCTGTAACACATCGTTGCCGTCAGTTTATGGTACGTGCACGACTACGTGACGGTTGCTTATCTTATTCTCGTGTAGTGTCCCACATGTCGTTTACACGTTTAAGCATCAAAAGTAGCTGAACAGCTCTGGCTACACAATACATTAGTTAGTCATAAAATAGTATACTGACCAGCGGGCATCGTGATAATAACCCTTACTGTAGGTCTCCAAACTGGAGGGTGGCGAGTCGATGATCACTACGGTGGGCCCGTACCTCCGGATCGCCACCTGCCACAGACGCACGGGACTTAGTCACGCGCCACACACATGGTAACAAACGTCAAGCCGGTCTAGGGGCTGGCAGTACCTTGAGCGCCAGGATGCTTTTTGTGGTGACGTTGACGTGCCCGCTGATGCGCGTCACGGCCGGCACGCTATCCGCTCGACACTGTAGCACCTATACACAGACGCGCACACGTAAACGAAATATTGTAACTAGAAAAAGTGCATAATATGAAAAGTAAATATTTGTTATTTTTGGTCAGTTATCGTACTTTGGCTTCGTAGGGTGTATACTCGTCGAGCGCGGGCAGTCCTCGATGTTTTATGTAGCTGTAGGCGTATATCGGCCACGTCCCCACACATCCATTGCCACCGTACCTGTAACACAACAGATGTAAGTACACGTCGGCTGCTGGCGCATGTGTCGCACGAGTGTAAGTGTGTGTGTACTGACGGTTGCGCGCAGTCCACGAGCGCCTGCTCGCTGAGCGGCACGAGGCGGCCGGTCTTCACGAACAGCGCGCCCTCTACCGCGCCCACCGTCGCGAAAGCCCAGCACGCCATGCACGACATCTGATCTGCGGGCGACAACACGCGTCATTAGGGCGCCTCGCTACTCACTCGGAGCACGAGAGAGCAGAGATGCTACACTCACGGCGCACGGGGGTGACGGCGCCGCGCTCGCGCCAGTCGAACTTGGCCGGCAGGCGGCCGCGCAGCGCCTCCAGCTCGGCGCGCGAGTACTTGAAGGGCTCGCCGGGCGCGGCGCGGGACGCGGGCACCGCGCCCCGCAGCTTGGCGCGCTCCACCTTCAGCCGGTCCGACATGAAGTTGTTCTGCATCTCGAAGGACGCGCCCTCCCGGTTGCCCGACGCCATGTGTCGCGAGCTCTGTATAAAGACGTTCTTGCGAACCGCCTCTTCCACGTCATCGGCGTACGTACGGCTGTATTTTAGTTTATACCTGCGCGAATAGTTTTTTTTAGAAATTGATAATATTTAGGTAATGAACTCGGTTCATTTCATAGCAGTTCCATTTCTCTTACTTATAAAATACCGGTAATTTAATTACCATTATTAAAATAAATGTATTTAAAAATACAACTCGCTTTATAGCTTCTCCCTTTTGTGTTTTGTGTAACACGTGCCTATCAAAGGTATCTCTTTGTAGTAATAATTGATCGTTTCCCAAGTAGGTATACTAACTACCAAGTACACCGACACTCACTGCTCTATCTCCGTGTCATATCGCGGGAGGCGGCGCAGCATGGTGAACTCGCGGAGTGGTTCCACGCTCTCCATCCGATTGGTTCTTTCAACATGTTCACATGCGTCAGCTTAAATACAACAAAATATATGTATTACAACAGTTCATGTAATATACCAATTACACATTTATATCGAAATCACCTAGGAAGCTATCTAGTCTGCGCAACCTGACGTACCGATGTCAAGATGGAACATGGAGGAGTCGTGAGGGCGCGCCTGCACCTCGTCGAACTGGTGCACGTAGCCGTCGGAGTCGGTGCCCAGCACCGAGCTGTCCACGCGCACCAAGTACCTGAGGCAGACAGCGTCAGTCGTGAGCACTCGAGTCGACAGGACTGTCACTCTACCTCGCGAGCGATACTCACCAGTGCGGCGTGGTGGTGTAGTTGTCGGCGGAGCGCGTGACCAGCAGCTCGTGGCGGAAGGTCAGCGCCTCCCCGCGCGCGGCGCCCAGCTCCCCGCTGTGGCCCGCCAGCGTGTACACCCAGCGCTCGGCGCTCGCGGCGCCGTGCAGCACGTAGCCTGCAACACGCGGCGCGCGTCACACAGGGCAGCCACACGCACATACGTACCATACGTAGATGTAGGTGTGTATGTATGTAAGACACGCTAAACTAGTTTTTAGAGATATTGCATAACATAACAGGATTGTAAAAATATTGTTTTGAATATGCTAATGGTTGTTTTTCGAGTATTCTTCTTGTATTATTTTCGTTAACTGTGCGTTACAAAGAGACGCAATCCTGTCTAGAGTTTATTTGTGCACGTATGAATATTTATCGCGTAAATAGTCACCGGCGAAGGAGAAGGCCTGCAGGTCGGGCAGCGCCGGCAGCGCGCGCTCGGCGAGCGACACGCGGCGCGGCGTCGACACCACGCAGCGCCGCACGTCCGTCTCCGCCGTGCGGTCCACGCGGATCTGAAACATCATTTGACAACATGCTACAGCATGACCGATACTTCAACCATGATCTGGTTCTTTTTTAACAAACTACAAAAAAGGAGGAGGTTCTCAAATCGAAAAAAAAACAGCATGTGTGCAATTCACACGTGGTAGAAGTGAAACCTTCAAAAACACTGTATTATAATGCTTCCTATCTCATTTTCTCCCACGTTAAATCTTATAAATTTACATGTCTCTTTTTACTGTCGCTTTTTCGTTTCATAAACTTTCAAATCACAACGATGCTAAAGAACATCCATCCATCCATCGACCAATCGATCCATCGATCCACCCATCCACCCATCCATCGATCCATCGATCCATCGATCTATCAATCCATCGATCCATCGGTCCATCGACCCATCGATCCATCGATCCATCCATCTATCCATCGACCCATCAATCGATCCATCGATCCATCCATCCATCCATCCACCCATCCATCGATCCATCGAGCCATCGATCCACCCATACATCGATCCATCGATCCGTCGTTCCAACGATCCATCGATCCATCGATCCATCCATCCATCGATCCATCGATCCATCCATCCATCGATCCACAAAAACACTGTATAATGCTTTCTATCTCATTTTCTCCCACGTTAAATCTTATATGTCTCTTTTTACTGTCGTTTTTTCGTTTCATAAAATTTCAAATCACAACGATGCTAAAGAAGTTTTCACTTTGAAAACAAAAACACTGTATAATGCTTCCTATCTCATTTACTCCCACGTTAAATCTTATATGTCTCTTTTTACTGTCGCTTTTTCGTTTCATAAAATTTCAAATCACAACGATGCTAAAGAAGTTTTCACTTCAATAAGATAAGGTTCTAAGTACCAAAATTTATGGCTAATTTTGATGTACAGTACCAAAAACCAAGCCAATCAAAAACCACAAATACCAAAAATCAAGCAGCAACAGAGAGAAGTTTCCGTGGGTACCTGCACGCTCTGCACGCGTCCGTCGCGCCTCATCATGCGGTACGTGGAGGTGGCGCCGCCGTGGAAGTCCACGCGCGCCGCGCCGGTGGCCGCGTCCCACCTGCGCACACGCACGTCAGGCACACGTCAGACAGTATACTGACGCACTCTCATACTGCATGGGAAGGGCTACTCTCATACTAAGAAGAAACCCATTACTGACATTTTTACATAATTATTAGACTATTTTTTTACTCAACTACGCGACAGCAAAGACAGGGTTATGTTTTTCAAGAGAAAATCTATGTATCTTTTTAAATATCTTTAATCTTGGTATATGGGGTATTTTATACCCTCGAAATCAAAAAACAGCGGGATGGATTCTCATACTTTTGGTGTCATGGCGTCTGGGTCGCGCAATGGTTATAGGCTAGGTTTTATTTTTATAATGCCTATTAAAATGGCGCATTTTAGACGACCAAAAGGAAGCCTCGATTTCAAAAATATAACACACTAAAAGGTTTAAATAAAAAACACACTATGCCGAAGGTACGCGACCGAAGTTCCACGGCTGATTTTACGTTCTGACGTATTCGGCTGATATGACACACTATTAAGTGCCAAACATACGCGGCAGAAATCAGTTGCGCACATGCGGGCGCGGGCATGCCTGCCTCCCGCTGCTCCCAGCCCTGGATCTTGTTCGGCAATCGAACCGAATTTCGGTCGCGTATAATGTGTGCTCTACAGAATACGTTGCCGCCGAATTGCTGCTGAACTTGGTAGTTAATCTGCTTTACAATTAATTTCCCTGACTTTACATACCACACAGAGTATGTTTCGGTGTAGTCTGCGCGCGGCACAGTGAGGCGTGCGCGCAGGAACAGCGAGCTCTCGAAGCGCGGCGTGGGGGGCGGCGCCGGCCGCACCGCGCCCTCCGGTGCGGGCGCCCCCCCCTCTCCACCCCCCTCCGAGCGGCGCCGCGTGCACTTGAGGCGCCGCCGCTCCATGGTCGGCGCGTCGCCCACCGCGCTGTCTGCCTGCGACCCATGCGGCGGCCGCCAAGCCGAGCCGGCCTCTCTGAGCTCATCAACGGTGTAGTCGTCTGTACTGACGACGCCGACTGGGTCGATTACTATCGGAGGGAGTGTAGGGTCGTCCGGAACCTGTGCCCGGAACTGCTCTACCAGGAGTGCTGAGTTCTCTGCAAAACAGAAAAGAAATTTAGCAACTACAATGGGAGAAAAAGCTGTGGACTTGCAAGGGGTGAAATAACAGTTGTACGGTCTCATCAACCGTACATTTACTTTGCAAACGCAGCAACCTACTTTGGTGGCGTGCGTCACAAAATATTACGCTATAAACATAACTTTTCACGCTAAGCAGAGCGAGTCAGACAACAACTGTGGAACTAACCACTTGTCAAGAGAAAGAATCGCTACCACTCTACCTTGTTAACTACAACCTTTAATATAACCGTAAAACTCTACTTGTGGTTCTTTCTGTGTACTCCGCAACTAAACCAACATCAACAAAGTGATAGTGTACGGTGCCTACAACCATTGGCCCCTACATTAAATGGTCCTTCGAGCCGGATATTTACTGTGAGTAGTGTCTCTATTTACGATAGCGAATCGGTTCAGCTGGTCTCCCACAAGCGGGTCGCCCCAGCTGGATTGAGAAGGCGCATAATACCGGACTTAGAGTGCGAAAGCAATAAATATAAACGCGACAATTTCAAGACGCTAAGGATTACGCAACTCTGCCACAACTACAAGAACAGATCCGCGGAGACTTGAAAGAAGAAGCCTGCAAACTGTGGTCTTCGTGTCGTGAACTAACGTCAAGCTATACGTCTATCACCGTCAACTACGTGGTGGACTACTGAGCTACATACAGCAAACTTAACTTACCTCTTTTCGACGACTAGAGAAGAGAACTCACCATGGAGAAGCTACAACTCCAACAATCCTGCTTTGAAAACATCAAAGCGCTGTGCTCTAACTACAAAAAGGATAGTGCCTCAAGGAAAACTGAAGACTACTTAACTAAACGTCTAGAATCTCTCGAAGCGCAGTGGAATGACTTCGAGGAGCGGCATGCGATTCTGGAGCAAACGGTAGAGGATAGAAATATCAACTACCTACTTCGTAGACAACGTGTACAGCAAAACTCAAGCTCTATACGAATCTACAAAACCAGACATGCTCCACTTACTAGAACAACTACAGGGGAAACGGTTTGTGAACTTCGACTTAACTGGGATGCTGGATCGAGATACTGACGGTACCACAAAAACATTGTTGAGTAAACAAGAGTGCAACTTTAAAGCCCTCGACCGCGCCATGTCAAAAATTGACATAAAGGCTGTCACGGAGAAATGGGAGCTAGAAGACCATCTCTCCATTCTAAAGTCGAAGTGGAACGCCATCGACAAACAACACTGGGAGCTGGAAGCATTACTCAAAGGCTCCAACGCTAATTACTACAACATGTTCGTTGATATGGAAGACAAGTACGACGAACTAAGGAAAAACCTAAACAGTAAGATTTGGTCGACAGTACACTACGAAAAGTCGGCGCGAAAAATGGAAGTCCCTGAATTCTCGGGTAGCTACATTCAATGGATTTCCTTCAAAGATCTCTTCATGGAATCTATCCACAACAACCCGATGATAAACAAAGCACAAAAGATGCAGCATCTGAAGACGAGGTTGAAAGGCGAAGCTGAAAGACTGGTGCAACATCTCAGTATCGGCGCAGAAAACTACACATCCTGTTGGGAAATTCTGACTCAACGCTTTGACAATCGACGGCTGCAATTAACGTCCTTCCTGAACACCATGCTCAACCTGCCTGTCATTCAACAACCTGACAGCTTCAACCTCAAGAAAATGCATGATGTCATAACTGAATGTACGAATGGACTAACAAATATTGGGTTAGACATCGTAACTTGGGACCCAATTATCGTACACCTGATGTCGCAGAAACTAGACACCACTACCTACAGCGAGTACATAAAGGAACTACGAGATCCTAGAGATGTGCCAAACTTGACTGAACTACTGTACTTCCTGGAAAACAAGTTCATGGCGTACGAAACCATGAAGAACACGAAAAAAGAAGTACCTAATCAGCAGAAGCGATTCTCGTCCAAGCCATCTAACAAGAATAATTCATCGAAACCGCATGACCATGAGAGGAAAACATCTTTTAAGAGAACTTATCATACAGCATACGGTCACTGCCCAAACTGTGACGGAAAGCATGTGTTGATGAAATGTCCAAAGTTCATCGATATGGACGCATTCCAACAAAACAGCACGGTCGCAAAATTAAACGCGTGTAAAAACTGCTTATACAGTCATGGCAACACAGATTGTGGGTCAACTAAAACGTGCAAAGAATGCAATATGAAGCATCATACTTTGTTAAACAGCGCTAACAAGAAAAACAACGATAATTTGGGTCAACAATCAACTACATCCACAAACAAACAAAACTCTAACCATATTTCAACGAACGAAATGGAGGTTTTGTTAACAACAGTAAAGCTTAAGATAAAATCCGCAAACGGGGATTACATTACGCTTCGAGCCCTACTAGATCAAGTTTCGCAAGTAAACTTAATCACGGAGAACGCCGCACAGATGCTACGGTTACCAAGGAAACGTGAATGCAACTATAACAGGAGTTGGAGCTGCACCTGGTAACAGCAAAGGCGACTTCAGCTTACCTGTAAATCTATTCACTCGGACTACGCATTCGAAACTCAAGCACTCATCTTAAGCAAACTAACAAACAACTTACCGAACTCATCGTTCGAAAAGGCTAACTGGCCACACCTGGAAAACCTAAAACTAGCAGATGTCAAGACCTATAGATCTACTACTTGGAGCAGACGTGTATTCCGACATCATCCTTGACGGAGTCTTGAAAGGCTGTCAACAGTCTCCTGTAGCGCAACAAACGCACTTAGGCTGGATTCTATGTGGCAAACTGAAAACTTTTAACTGTCATATAACACTGGTCGACCTAAGTGAATTAACTAAATTCTGGGAAAACGAAGACATAACAGCTATCAGCCAGCAACCATGACATTCCCAAGGACAATATTATGTGTGAAGAATACTACAACAAGACAGTGCAACGAGACGCCGATAACAAATACATCGTTAAGATGCCTATGAGCTCCGACTTGCAAAACAAATTAGGCAAATCAAGGTCAATGGCTATCTCGCAATTCCTCCAACTAGAAAAGCGACTGGGAAAGAACAAGAAACTCTCAACAATGTACCGGGACTTCATTAGAGAATATACGCAACTAAAGCATATGAAACCGGCGTCACCAACAGCTCCCTCCACATCTGAGTGCTACCTTCCGCACCATGGTGTTCTGCGAGAACAATCCACTACTACTAAATTAAGAGTAGTTTTTAACGCCTCGCAAGAAACAACAACTGGGTATAGCCTAAACAGCTTAATGGAAAAAGGCCCAAATCTACAGAAGGACATTCAAGCCCTTATACTTAAGTGGAGGTCCTATAAGTACGCTTTTACCGCCGATATAGAAAAGATGTACCGATGCATTGGGGTAGCTGAAGATCAATAGTCACTGCAGAAGATAATATGGCGCGAATCTCCTAATGAGAGATTACAAGAATTTCAACTTTGCACTGTGACATATGGCACCAAGTGCGCGCCATGGTTAGCTATGAGAACTATGAAGCAGTTAGCCCTGGATGACGGTCATAAATATCCAGAGGCCGCCAATACATTACTCAACGAGTTCTACGTTGATGATGTAATAAGCGGTCACTACTCTGTGGATAAAGCGAAAGAGCTACAAACTTCCCTAATAAACTTACTTAAGGGTGGCGGCATGAACTTACGAAAGTGGTCAGCCAACCACCCCGCGCTACTAGAGAGCTTAACTGACGATCAAATATCGACAAAAAGCACATTTGATTTTAAAACTGAAGACTCTACAAAAACGCTCGGAGTCGGCTGGAACCCAAACATCGACACGTTCATGTTTAACTGGAGTCTGGAAGAAAAATCGAAGGGTCGGACAACGAAAAGACGCTTACTTTCTGATATTTCGAAACTGTACGATCCTTTGGGTTGGTTGGCTCCTATAACAGTGTCGGCAAAATTATTATTCCAAAGAGTATGGAACGGCAAACTTGCCTGGGATGAAGAGCTACCGAACGACATACGAAACGATTGGGACAAACTGAAAACTGACCTACCAAATGTAAGGAAAATAAAACTAAACCGATGGATTGGTGCACAACAATCAATAGAACTGCTGGGATTTTGCGATGCGAGTGAAAAGGCGTATGCTTCTGTCATATACAGTCGCGTAAGAGACGAACAAGATCTATCGACTGTAACTTTACTCGTCGCCAAAACTAGGGTGGCCCCTCTATCGCAAAAAACTACGTTGCCAAGATTGGAGCTATGCGGCGCGCTACTGTTGGCCAAACTAATGGAGAAAACTAAGGAAGCATTAGCTGGATACAACGTGTCAATACAAGCATGGCGTGACTCTCAAGTAGTCTTAGCGTGGCTGCAAGGAGATGCATCAAGATGGGATAGATACGTGTTCAACAGAGTTGACAAGATAAAACTAACTATTCCTGCCGACAAGTGGCGATACGTAAAATCGGCACAGAATCCTGCTGACTGTGCGTCTAGAGGAATGATGCCAAGTAAACTAGTAAACTTCAATCTCTGGTGGCAAGGTCCGGAATTTCTGAAAATGGCACAAGACTCTGACCTCATGAAAAACTCCACATGCTTGTTTACAACTGACCAAGAAACTGTCAACTCAGCAGTGGCAACCACAACGGTACCGAAAAACAGTGAACATTTAATAAATAACTTATTACATAAATATAGTTCGCTGACGCAAGTAATTCGAGTAACAGCACGGGTACTGCGCTTTATTGCGACGGCATGCGGCACGCTCCATGATGAAATTTGAAACCAACTACCTAAGTGTGAGCGAACTCAAGTTAGCAGCTGATCGAATTATTGCACATGTACAGAGTGCTGAGTTTGAAAATGAATACAAACAACTGAAAGCAAACGGAAATGTGAACAACAAGAGCATTTTATACAAACTGAATCCTTACATAGATGAAAAAGGGATAATAAGAGTCGGTGGAAGACTGAAAAATTCCTACTTGCCTTTCAAGATGAAGAATCCTATGATTCTTCCTCGGATAGGACGACTAACTCAGCTTGTAATAGAACAAGCACACCTTACAACACTTCATGGAGGTGCGCGGCTGACATTGGCTCAAATCCGACAACGATACAGGATTGTCGGTAGCAACAGAGCCGTAAAAACTCAACTGAGACGTTGCGTGCGATGTCACCGCTACAAACCAACAGATAACTATCAACTTATGGCAGACTTACCGCAACAGAGAGCTACCCCATTCCGACCTTTTACACATACTGGTGTAGACTTCACTGGACACGTGCAAGTCAAACTAAACAGAGGAAGAGGAGTAAAGACTACAAAGGGGTACATCGCTATTTTCGTGTGCATGGCTACCAAAGCTGTACACATTGAACTGGTGTCTGACTTAAGCACCGAAACCTTTATTGCCGCTTTTCAACGCATGTGTGCTAGACGCGGCACACCTAAACATGTTTACTCAGACTGCGGCACGAACTTCATTGGAGCTTCAAAGATGTTGCGCAATGAATTTGAATATTTCAAGCAAGAACTTTCATCGGAATTCTTTAACGAGATTGGAAACATGGAGGTAGAATGGCACTTCAACGCTCCCGCATGGCCGAGTGCCGGTGGTCTGTGGGAAGCAGCCGTGAAATCGATGAAACATCATCTCCACCGTGTACTAGGGGATCAGAAACTAACCTTCGAGGAGTTTACTACGTTACTGGCAAAAATAGAAGCCTGTATGAACTCAAGACCCCTCTGTCCACTCACGGAAGATCCCGAGGAATTCCAAACTTATGAAAGAAAGAAAGAAAGAAAATACGTTTATTTGCGGCAAACATGACGCATAAAAATAAAAAAAAACACAAACAACAGAAAAACAAAGTAACAATTTGGGAGAAAGTATGCGTCACATCTACGCAAAACGGCCAACGCTCAGCATAATGCTAAGACCCTATACGAGACAGAGCCCCAGCGCTGGTTTTCAGCGACAGCCGGTGATTGACGTGATGACGTCAGCCAGTGCAGCATACGATTAGATATAAATAAAAACAATAATCAAAATAAGAAATAAAAATATAAGTACATTACAAAAAGTGGTATGAACATGAAATATATCAAATGGTAACATTCCGGGCAACGACTCGCGCCGCCGCCGGTTATTAATCTGTGCGCGAGCGCAACTGTCAACAAAATTCGCAAGGCGATTTGACGTTTTGACTTACGGACGTACTCTATATTAGCAAATTAACATGGTGCATTATTATTATAATATAATTAATGTTATCTAACACCTTATCTAACACCTGGTCATTTTCTCACTGGAAGCCCAACATTGTCACTACCAATATCATCGTACTGTGACGTGAAGAACGTTGATTTACGTCAAAGGTGGCAGCTAACAGAGCACATGCTGCACCAATTTTGGAAGAGTTGGTCAAGTGAATACTTAACACAGCTCCAGACCAGGGGAAAATGGAACAAACCAAAAAAAAACATCGAAGAAGGCGATATAGTCTTGATCAAGGACAACAACTTGCCTCCAGGAAAGTGGGCCATGGGACGCGTACTTGAACTGCATCCCGGTTCCGACGGCTATGTTCGAGTGATCACTGTTAAAACTCAATCTGGGATCATGAAACGGCCAGTCGTGAAACTGTCACCACTTCCTATCGAAAGAAGCATCCAAGATCACACAGATAAGATAAACACAACCACGTCAAAGACGAGCGGAAACAAATGTTTTTCTACACTTCTAACAATGTTACTAATTGTATTTACGTTTATAACTGGGTCATATGGCGAAATCACGACGTCAGGCGTGCAAATAACTAATTTCGATGTTGAGCGCCCGATTTACTACGACACAATAGGAAACGTACAAATAATTCATGACGCATGGACGCTACTAATGTACTATAACTTGACAACTTACTGGGAAGGAGTTCATCGAATAGAAGCATACCTCGAAGGAATGAACAAACTGTGCCAAAAAACCGACCCAAGATACTGCAAGACTACTCTAGAACAGCTTAACCACGAACTTGAAATACTGAACTACTACAACGATATACTCCTAGCTCCTCACAAACACTTAAGTAACCGCAAGAAACGAGGACTGATTGACGGAGTGGGATATGTTGCGAACAGCCTCTTTGGTATTCTAGACCAACGGTTTGCAGACAAATACCATAACGACATACAAGCTGTCCAAAACAATGAAAAATATTTACTTGATTTGGTAAAAAACCAAACTTCAATAGTCGAGCTTCAAAATAATATGCTGAAGAAGAATGAACAAAATATCAAGCAACAATTCGGTTTAATAGATGATTTCATGACGCAGACTAACACGAACTTAGTCAAAGTGGAATCAGAAATGGAAATAGTGATGGCCACTAACTACTTCAACTCGGCGTCACTAACAGCATACTTGCTGATAAATAATTTAGAGAGAGTTCAAGAGATGCTGTTTGAAAG
The DNA here is from genome assembly GCA_927399505.1 of Luperina testacea. Lineage (NCBI taxonomy): Eukaryota > Metazoa > Arthropoda > Insecta > Lepidoptera > Noctuidae > Luperina > Luperina testacea. The sequence continues at coordinate 20,622,421 of OV656771.1, read as the reverse complement.
CCTAACTGATGTCTACAAAGGGCACATAGACATCCATCTACTTACACCTGTCAACTTAATCAAGCAACTAACTGAAATCACGGGCCAACTCCCAAGGACCTCGTCGTTACCTGTCCGAAACATCAGAGATGATATCAAAGACCTCTACAAACTACTATACGTGAGAGCGCGAGTCACCACGAACTACTTCTTGTTCGAGATACACGTCCCACTGATATCCGATGAAGACTTCACTCTATACCAAGCTACACCGTTGCCGATGAAAACAAGCACAGGAACAGTCATCGTCCAACTAGCTTCGCAGTACATAGCGGTTAATTTCGGGAAGAGCACCTATGTCTCTTTATCTGAAGATGACATGAAGCGGTGTAGTCACCTTCAACCAGGCAATTTGATATGCAACAAGAACTTACCTATATTTAACTTGCATAATAGCAATGCGCCTTGCGAAGCAAAACTACTGGGTCATCGAACGACCTCACCTTGTGACGTAAAAAAGGTACTATGTAAACAAGAGTGGATCGCGTTACATTCAACGAATACTTGGCTGGCGATTTGTTGCGGAACTTGCACAATACGAATCGTCTGTGAAAATGACATTACTACACGCTCAATGACTTCCGGGATACTGACCTTGGCACAAGGTTGCTTGTTGCAATCGAAGGAACTAACGATTCACGCGCACAACCAATATAATAGCAACATGAAGATGGATCTCTCTATGAACATACCTTCACTTAACTCGGTGGTAAACAACATTGTGAACATAACACACAACATTTCGCATGTGATGCTGCCAGAAACTGCAGAATTGGAGGAAATCGACAAGCGATTAGCTGTTATGAAAACACGAGAGAACCAGCTCCCATCAACCATTTCCACTCATGACATACACCAATACGCCGTCTCTTATACCATTGTGGGCGTAATCGTCATGGTCGCTGTGGGGTGGTTTGTAAAGAGATAAGGACCATCGTGTCGCTCAAAACAAAAAAGCCATTCAGCTACGAACATTGAAGAGATAGAACTGCAAACGATACAACACAGAAAGCAAGAAGGAGACACTCACACGGCGAGCCAAGCAGAACTGCAAGCGGAACGTCCACGTTGTGCGGACAACATCGCATTTAACTTCGAATAATTTAATTTATTGTGCCTTTCCTTGTAATAAAGTACACTAACTCTAGATATTAATTAAAACACTATTAAATAAACTAACGCTAACTAACTTTGTAATAGGGTTTCTTCTCTTGACAAGACTTAACTAATCTTTAGTACATCTTTGTGGGGTTGCCAACATGTACGGTCTCATCAACCGTACATTTACTTTGCAAATGCAGCAACCTACTTTGGTGGCGTGCGTCACAAAATATTACGCTATAATTATAACTTTTCACGCTAAGCAGAGCGAGTCAGACAACAACTGTGGAACTAACCACTTGTCAAGAGAAAGAATCGCTACCACTCTACCTTGTTAACTACAACCTTTAATACTATAACCGTAAAACTCTACTTGTGGTTCTTTCTGTGTACTCCGCAACTAAACCAACATCAACAAAGTGATAGTGTACGGTGCCTACAACCATTGGCCCCTACAACAGTGCTCTGTATCTCTTATGTTAAGCTGAAGTACAGATACAGAGACAGTCATTGCTGCGTCAGTATTGCAGACAGTACAGGTGTCTCACCGACAGGCGGGAAAATGGGCGCCTCCTTAGCTAGCAGCACGTCGGTGACGGGGCTAAAAACTGGGATCTGGTTGTGCGGTGGTGTGTTGTTCACAGGGCCGAAGGGTTCGTTGTAGGTGGACAAGTCGAGGTTGTGCAGCGGCGGCACATTGTCGATCTGCGGCGCATTTGGCGCGCACTCTGCAACAGTGACAAAGAGTGAGCGTGGTGTCAGTACGGCCGAGTGGTGCGTGCGTAGCAAATAGAATATAACCGTAGCGTGGCTGTGGCGGGTACTCACGGGCAGGGTCGGCGAGTGGCGCGGGTGCAGGCACGGGCACAGGCACGGGCACCACCAGCAACGACAAGGACGCGCGTCCGCTGTTATCACCTTCTGTATTAAAAAAAAAAAAAACGGTCAAGTGCGAGTCGGACTCGCGCAGCGATCGAAGGTTCCGTACAAATATGTATGTATGAAATTGATTCGTAGGCATTCAAAGTATACAGACGTGCTCATCAATGGATTTTTAAAATGTAATAAATTAACGTTTGTATAAATAGTGACCTAGTTTTAGTTTATTAGCGTGTGCTACAGAGAAACATTGTGACAAGTTTAAATAATGAACTGACTGGATTATTTTTAAATACATATTCTGTTATATGGAAGGCAGCCCCAATAATCGGAGCGCGATGATACGACACAGCCCTCCACCGACATCGACCCCAGTACCGACCCCGGTACCGACGACCCCGGTACCGACAACGGCACCGACACCGCCGCGACAGCCAAGACAGGACCAAGATGATAAAATTGAAGTAGTGACCACTCCAGAGATCCAGAACTGGATGACATCAATCGAGCAGTGCCTGAATGAGGTATGTGCTACTGCTTCTGATGGTAAGCTCAACACTGAGCAGAAACTAAAAATAAATAAACTTAGCCGAAAAGTTGGAATGGAGTTTCGCAAATGGCTGTACAGTACCAGTCTTTAAAGCAAAAAGCCATTCAAACCCATACCACTCTTAAATACATGACCGAAGCTCGTGACCTATCCGACTGTCTAACGGAGATGAACCGGACGATTCAAGAGTCCTGTACGAAGCAGGGTGCGGGCACATCTTTTGCAGATATGGTGAAGAAGGGGTCCAACAGCTTTGTTCGTCCTAATTCCTTTAGTTCCGTGGTAATTTATCCCTGTGATAATTCAAAGACTAGCGACGAAACCAAGACCATGGTCCAAAAAATCATATGCCCTGGAGAAATGAAGCTGAAAGTACGAGGCATACGCAAAATAGGAAAAGGAGGATTAATAATCAGTACTGAGGATGACCTAGATAAGCTCAAACAAACAGTCCAAGTTGCTTCGTCAGGGCTTACTGTCGAAGAACCACAAAAACGCAAACCTCGCATTATAGCTATAGGAGATCCCACATCCATGTCTGAAAATGAGGTTTATAAATGTATATATAAACAGAACTTGACCGACAAACTGCCGACTATGTCTCAAGATGCATTTTTGACCTCAATAAAACTGAGCCACAAATCTGGATGCTGAGAATTGCAACTACATTATAGAAGTTCCAGCCATCATTCGCAAGGCCCTCGTCACACAGGACAGATTATTTATAAATTGGTCGTCCTGTCCGGTACGAGACTTTACACTGGTAACTAGATGTTACAAGTGCCAGCAGTGCATGCAGCCAAAACATGCAAAATAGCTGCCCCCACATGCGGCCATTGCGGTGAAGAAGGGCACATAATCCAAGACTGCGCAAATAAGGCCTATCCGCCAAAATGTGCTACATGTTAGCGCTTTAAAAAACAAGCCAACCACAAGATGGGAGATAGTTATGGAACCCCAGCACTTATAATTATATTGAGTGTATAAGCACTTGTCCCACGACCTGTGAGGTCGCTGAGCTTGACACTTTAAAAATAATGTTTTTTTAGTTTAAGTCTTAGCTAGTAGTTTAGTTCGTGATTTGCATCCAAATATGTAACACGTCTCAATTAAATAGAATTAATTAAGTAAGTCTTAGCTAGTAGTTCAGTTCGTGATTTGCATCCAACTATGTAACACGTCTCAATTAAATAGAATTAATTAAGTAATTATGTTTATTTTTAAAAAGCCCTTTAAGGCGCTCCCAATCCTGACTGGCGCAGCCGGTAGGATCACTGAGGAAGCTATCACGCGTTACATTATTCATCGCGATAAGACTTTTCTCGATTTTCAAACGGTACGCGTGGTGTACGGCAAGGTGATCCAACGAACCAAATAAATATCGTCGGCGACGAGGAGTCCTGAGAGCTGATGATGGGCGTGGCAGGCTGGTGAGTACGACTTTTCACCTCCTTAATATCCGTGTCCACATCCTTTCGTTAAACTTGGAATTGGAAGTTTTCCATTTTGACTGTTTGATGGTTTTCTCAAATAATTAAGTTATGTGTGTGTGCTGTAAGAATACGTAACATACAATTGTTTTGTATAACTAATTTAAAACACTAATTAGATATAGCTATAATTTATATTGAGTTCAGAAACACTTAATAAATATATTAGTAGTAATTATTGTAATAAGTAAAATTGGTAGAGTTCATAGAGTTAATTATTACATAGAATTTTTGATTAAGTACCAGAATGTCAGAAATAAATCTTATTCCAAATGAATTGTACAAAATTCTACCCAGTTTTGATGGTAATAAACGACATTTGAATTTATTCTTACGCAAATGTGAGTATATTATCGATAAGTTTAAATTATCAGAAGGAATTTACTTACTTAATGCATGTTGTGTCCAGCCACTTAACGGGTGACGCAGCCGCGCTTATCAGTGAGCGCGGAGACATTCAATCGTGGGCGGAATTCAAGGAATTGCTTGAGTTACACTTTGGCTATCCGCGAAGCGAAGAGTGTTTGGCTATCGAGTTAGAAACTTTAAACTTTAAGTTTCAGACCGATGCCAATGATGCAATAATAAAAAAAATAACCCAGGCATATAACCTATTAAATAAGGACACGCGGTGATAGAGAAAGAATAATAAAAAATACACGTAGGTACTAAAGAAGATAGGTAATCTATTTACTCTACATATGTTTTAAGTATGTTTGATATGTTTATAAGTAATTTTAAGTCAATTTATACTATTTTAAATGGAATCGAAACTGCATTATCCTTTACAAAAGTGTCTGTTGTACATCCGACCATTGTTGAGCCATCTGAACTCTTAGCACTGTTAAGCAATATTTCTGAAACTGAAAGCCTAATTTACCCTGTGACTGAAAAATCGTTATTAATGCTTGAAAGAACAATATCTGTTAAAGCTTATGTAAAAGAAAACCACATAACATTCATTATGGAAATCACATTAATAAACTTAAAAAAATAAACATTTAATTATTTAAAAATCTATTCATTACCAATTTTCAAGGAAAACAAAACTACCACCATTATCCCTAAACATCCATACCTTATGGTGAAAGGTCCTACATACTCGTACATACCGCTAGCCAGCCCATGTGAAGAGGTGGGAGCCAACCAGTTCCTGAGCAAGGAAAACCATGTGATATTGTATCCTGAAAATACGTGTATAGAACAATTAATGAACTTTGCCTCAAACTTTAGTTTGTGCAAACCTCTTGCAGATAACCTGGAAAGTCTAAAAGTACAGCCTATTGACTTCCTCAACTGGAAAATTTACACAAGAAATTAAATAATGCTTACCGAAACATGTGCCGATGATGTTATCAGGAAACCGATTAAGGGCACATATTTATTGGAAATTGATGGAAACTGCAGTGTCTATCTGAAAGACATTAAATTACACAAAAGGCAACATCATTCAGGAAAAATACAATATCGAGAACTCCAGTCGCGGTTCTACCCAAATTAGAGGAAACATCTATTGATTGGAACAAAACAGTGAATCTAAACAAATTGACTTTGACGATTTAAAAAACATCTATCATATACATTAAAAAGTGAAATAGTGGAAAGTGGTAGTGCAGTGAGAACAAATAGTGTTAGTTTAGCAACTATATTACTCTATGTTATTTTAGCGATTATGTCTTAGTATAGTACTTTGGAGAAAATTGTCTTGTATGCGGAATCATCGGAATCCAAATATTACCGATAATTTCGCACTTGATGAGGGAGGAGTTATGGAACCCCAGCACTTATAATTATATTGAGTGTATAAGCACTTGTCCCACGACCTGTGAGGTCGCTGAGCTTGACACTTTAAAAATAATGTTTTTTTAGTTTAAGTCTTAGCTAGTAGTTTAGTTCGTGATTTGCATCCAAATATGTAACACGTCTCAATTAAATAGAATTAATTAAGTAAGTCTTAGCTAGTAGTTCAGTTCGTGATTTGCATCCAACTATGTAACACGTCTCAATTAAATAGAATTAATTAAGTAATTATGTTTATTTTTAAAAAGCCCTTTAAGGCGCTCCCAATCCTGACTAGATACAGATTGCCCTGCTAAAAAAGCTGCCGAATACAGGTATATTAATTCGATAGATTATGAAGGCGCCTAAGAGCGCCACATACTAGTTTATAATTATTTTAGACTTAATTTATTGTTTTATTTTATTTTAATATGGATGATAACTTAATTACCGATATAGATAACACATTTTCAACTAGATCAAAGAAATGCAACGTTGAGAACTGCAGACAATATCTTTCCGACTATCAAAATTCGCTAACTGTACTAACCCAAAATATTCGTAGTATTTATAGGAACATAGATAGCCTTAATATTTTTCTTCATAGACTTAACTTTGATTGTGATATAATGGTACTTACCGAGTGCTGGCTTTCTAATCGCCACGATAACCTCGCAGTAATACCGGGGTACAACTTATTACATACCGCAATAAACCACAATCAAAATGATGGTGTGGTAGTCTATGTTAAGGAATCAATAAAGGTCACAGTCGAGGAACATACTCTACAAGACTGCATGAGTAATTGTTTAGTCATCAAAATTGGTACAACTACAGCGATAATCGCTATGTAATTGTATAGATCCCCATCCTCTAGAAACTTAGATCCTTTTAACAAATCCTTAAACCAAATTTTTCAAGCACTAAGCCCATTTAAGAATATTTAAATACTAACAGGTGATTTAAATATAAATATTGGCTCCGAAAACTGCGATGCAGGGACCCAAGATTACCTTAATATCTGCTTATACCATGGTTTTCTCCCCGCTCACACATTGCCTACTCAGAGCGGTTCCTGCCTTAATCATTTGATGATTAAAACCAGCCTGTCATATATTACGCTTGTTACTAACTCAACAATTACTGACCATCACGTAGTCTTACTCAACGTAAATTTAACGCTGCCTAAGCTAAATCGTCCTCAGACTTTAGCAAATTAAATATAAACAAACTCGAATATGATTTGTGCAACATAGACTTTAGCCTAGTTTACAATACTGCTGAGTGCTGACGCTAATCTGGCTTTATCGTACTTAATAAAACATGTTCAACGAGCAATATTACGTTACACGACAGTTTCTACAGTAAATAAGAAATTTTATAATATTAAACCATGGATTACTCCAGGACTAATTCGGTGTATAAGACACAGAGATAAACTTCATCAGAAAACTAAAAGACACCCTGATAATCTAATAATTCAAACCACCTATAAAAGATACAGGAATTTCTGCAACAGTCTCCTAAAGAATTTAAAAAATAATTACGATAAAACTGAATTAAATAAAGCAGGTAAAAATACCAAGCAACTTTTGAAACATATTAAAAGCGTCACTAATATGTCTAAACAGCGTGAATCAAATTCGAGTTTATTGCTGGCTAATCCTTCACCACTCTTATCAGCTAACAATGTAAATAACTTTTTTGTAAATGTTGGGAAAACTCTTGCCGATCAGATTCCGAAATATTGCGAACAACCATCATTCCGAAAATCTAGCAATAGCTGTAACCCGAAATCTTTTGCTATGTTGGATACCGATGAAGTTGAAACAACCCGAATCATTTCTGGGCTAAAAGACGACTGTGCAGTTGGATAACATAAGCAATAAGATCCTCAAACTTTTTAAGCAAATTTTGGTACCTCCCTTAACGCATATATTTCGAATCTGTCTTTCTGAAGGAATTTTCCCTAGTTGTCTAAAAAAGGCAGTTGTAATCCCTATATTTAAATCTGGAAGTAAGGACGTAGTTAATAACTATTGGCCAATATCCTTACTCCCCTCAATCTCAAAAATTCTAGAGAAAATTATAAACAGCAGACTAGTTATTTACCTAGAAAAAAACAACATCTTATCCCCTGCGCAATTTGGTTTTAGAGCCAAACTGTCGACAGCAGATGCGGTGCATAGCCTGACTGATTATATTTCAGAAGAACTCGGCAAAGGAAACCAGACCTTGGGAGTCTTTCTCGATTTAGCCAAGGCCTTCGACACGGTGTCAATTTCTGTTCTTCTAAACAAATTAGAGATCATAGGAATAAGGGGAACGCCGCTGAAACTTTTTACTGACTATCTGGACCACCAGTACCAATGTGTTAGAATAGATAATATTACGAGCGATGAGCAGAAAAATACTGGTTTTGATGTTCCTCAGGGGTGTATTCTGGGCCCCACCCTCTTCCTTATTTATATTAACGACTTGTGTAATCTAAGTATTAAAGACGGCAAAATAGTATCATATGCCGACGACACGGCGTTAATATTTAGCGCTAAAACCAGTAGCGAACTGTTTGAAATCGCTCAACTAGGTTTTAATACTGTGACTAATTGGCTTAATAGCAATTTACTAACATTAAATGCCGACAAAACAAAATATATTCACTTCTCCATGCGCAAGCCTCAACTTAACATTACTAACCCTTATCTATACGCACATCAATGTGGAAACCGTACAATCACCATGTGTAATTGTCCTTTTATCCACAAAACGAGCAACATAAAATACCTGGGGGTAATAAAGGACGACACACTCTCTTTTAAAAAACATATTGAAAGCCTTGTTAAAAGAGTGCGCAAACTAATAATTATATGTTTTTAAAAAATTGCGAACATTAGCAGATTCAAAATTAATCACACAAGTTTATTTGGCCCTATGTCAATAATAATTCAATACTGTATCACTTCTTGGGGTGGCGCACCAAAAACTAACTTGCTTCCTCTTGAAAGAGCTCAGAGAGCAATTTTAAAGGTAGCAAACTTTCATCCCTTCTTTTTTCCCACAGATCTGCTATATAAATCCTGCAATGTACTAACTGTTCGCCAGCTTTTCATTATGCACTTAGTATTAAAACAGCACACCATGCTTGCCTACAATGCCGACAACACTAACAAGAGACGGAATGATTTAGTATGCATATCTAATGCTACCTCAAAACATGTCTTTGTAGAAAGATTTTTAACTTTCTTAGGCCCATTCCTGTACAATAGATTAAATAGAAAACTAAGTATCTATAAACTGAATTACTATAGCTGTAAACAAATTTTACTTAAATATTTATTAACCATCGACTATGCACAGACAGAAGACCTACTTATTGTCTGCAAATAGAACTGCTAACATGCTATTTTACTTTATTTACCTAAGTTTTAATTTATTTTTTACGTTATATTGATTGTTAATTTATTACTTTAAGTACTTATGCACTTTCTGGCCTGAAGCACAGGTTCAACCTAGTTCAGGCAAATTAGCAACTGCGCACTATTTTATTTTAATTGTTAAGCTATTAATTGTAAATGTATCCCTCTTTTTATAAATAAACGATTATTATTAAATAGTTTATCACGTTTTTTTTTGCAATGTAACTACAAATATACGGTTTTCGGATTTTTTTTCTTTACTTGTGTTAGACATGACATTCCTTCTTGCCAAATTTCATGATTGCAGGTCAACAGTAGGTACCCTATGAGTATTAATTTCCTTGCAAGTGTCAAAATATGCGGCATAAACGGAACATGTATGTATAGGAAAAGGTAAAGTGTGTGTCATTATTATCAGGCATATCTTAATTACTGTGGGCGTACTAAGTGGGTAGTGTTGGTTAATGCACAATAGAAACATGGTTTGCACTTCACATCAGATTATAATTTCATGAACAATTTAATCACATTAGCAAATCAAGCACTATAGGTACACGATACAACCAGATACGAACGCGATATAGTTTCTGAGCACATGATGTCCGTACGATGTCCAATGGTCAAGTCCCCTGCCGCTTCGTTGCTCGCTGTTTTATACTGGTGTCAAAACAAGTCGAGCAGTGGGGCGGTGGGAGAAGTCGAGTGACGTACTTGTCGGTGGCGTGATCGTCGGTGCATGTGTTGTTTTCGACAACGCCGCCGACACGGCCATACTGACGTGCGGACGTCCTCGTGCGCTTACAATTCATACATCTGTAATAAGCATAAATCGTTCGATTATCCTGACCAAAAATCGTACTTTACAATCTGGACCGGTTTATCTAAACCCTACAGACAGGCTGGTAAAAATTAGTTCTGGACCGGTCTTCAATGACCCTTCAGATTAAAACTTCTGGACCGGTCTTCATTGACCCTTCAGATTAACAAGTTCTGGTCCGGCTACAAGCCCTACAGATTAACAAGTTCTGGTCCGGCTACAAGCCCTGCAGATACAAGTTCTGGTCCGGCTACAAGCCCTACAGATTTTATTTTATCTTATTTTGGCTAGTCCGGAATATTATTATTCCCTATAGCCGATTTGTCATTGGACCGGTTTAACCCTACAATGATTATTGCAATTTAACTGTCATCATTAGTTTTATGGACATCAGCTCGCGTTACTATTGATCGGTTCCGAATAAACGGACATAAAGTGCAACTTGTGCCCCGTCATACACTTTCCGGGGTGGAAAATCCTCATGGATGTCCTCCGCCACGGGGCGGGCGAAGGGGTCTGTCAGACTCTTACTGACTAAAAACCACCCCGGTGTTCCATCTCACACCTACGCCAGGGGTCGCGGGAACGTACGATGCTTCCGTAACGTACGTTCACCGTGACACGCCAGAGCCAAGACTGTCTCGTTACACCACTGCGCGCTCTCTTCCACTCCACACGAACTCGAGGCTAGGCTCTGTCGAGCGCCGCCGGGTGACACTGGCGTTCAGAATAGTCAATGAATGACGCCGACACGACCATCTTGCTCGCACACATTCTCGTGTGTTAATCTGCAAAGAAACATACCCCGCAAAGTATCACATAGTTCGGTCACTTCTGACCGAATTTGGTACAGACTAAAACACAATGAAAATTCGCACAAACTAAAAAAAATTGAGTTCAGAGCATTAATCATTATTTGATTACTAATTACGATTATTACAATGTTACATCTAAAGCATGAAAAACTGATTAACTACCGTTTGGTCATCCTGCTATTGTTTCTGGTCCGGTCAAGTTAGACCCTTCAGATATTTAACCACTTGGTCCAGTCAGCCATGACTCTACAAGACTTGTTTCTTGGTCCGGTCAATTTCTGACCCTACAGGATTAGCTTCCTGGTCCGGTCAATTTCTGACCCTACAAGATTAGCTTCCTGGTCCGATCAGTTTTTGACCCTACAAGATTAGCTTCCTGGTCCGGTAATTGTTTTGCCTTTCAGGTGTGTCCCTACAGTTAAACTGGACCGGACGTAGCTAGGCCGAACAAGTATCGTTCCTTTAGCTTAATTAACAAATAGCTCAATATTTTGGTTGATGTACAAGTGCTTCTATTATAATGGTAATTGACTCAGGACCAATTGATTCTACTGAAGTAGCACGTAAACCAGGGTTTCTACAATTTGCATTAATAAGAGAACTGGTAGATATAGTGGGACTTTTAGCAGACATGGTATCACTATTGGCAGACATAGTATCACTATTAGCAGAGATAGTATCACTATTGGCAGAGATAGTATCACTATTGGCAGAGATAGTATCACTATTGGCAGAGATAGGATCATTATTTGATTCCCAAATCTCAAGATCACAAACTAAATATAATCAACTAAACATGATGGAGCAGCCAATAAAACATCCTTAGAGCATCACAAAACACAGCAGGAATCTTATTCATGGACTGTGGCTTTTCATTAAGCCCCTACAACAAACTTCATGTTTGTTTCTTTGAATTCCTCCTGAATTCCGAGTCCTACGGGCTCTATGGTCTCTACAAGACCCCGACCTCCGCCAGAGTTAAACACGCATCGCGCACCCACGGACTGCTTGAGTTGCCTCAAGAGACACCGATTTCTACAGGGCTACGACTATGTAATAACTACTGGTATGGTCCCCGACCAGCCGAACTAAGATTCACCACTATCACTCGACTTAATGTCTACTCTGTTTCATCAACAAGACTTTTACTTAGCTTTCCTCAAATTCGTCATTAATACTCTGATCCCTTGGTCTGTGCCATGGCATATGCCTTAGCCTCATTAGCGTACTTGATTCAACCAGAGCCATGTAATCAAACTTTAATTAATCATAGCAAAAAAAATATCAACCAGAGCCATGTACCATCGTTATCCACATTACAACAATCTTTTTCACTAAGAGCCTTAGACACCTGGAAACCCACAGACGAGTAAACCACTCTAACGCCACGGCGCTCCGGCCGACCAGCAATCGCATTGCTCTCACCCATCCAGCGCATGGATCCATGTGCATCACCCTGTGACTACACACTTTTTACTACGGCCGATAGAGAACCCCTACTCGCGTGGTTCCCACTACTTAGGCTTGCTCATAGCTCATCACCACTGTGATTACCATCTATTTCGACTGGTACATGACCTACTGGCATCATTCATAACCTATCGTGAGCGTATTTAAAAATTGCATCGTTAACTAGATTGGGCTATACCTAACAATGTAACAGTTTTTTTTTTTTTGCTGTTGTTTAGCAGGGTAGCATTCGGTACTTGAGTCAAAACATAATGAAAACGACTCACCAAATCCAGTAGACAATAGATCTGTAGCTGGCGTAATGGCTGTAGTGGTTGCAATCCACCGTTTCCTTGGCAGAAGTCGTGAAACTCCGCGCTCGAAAAGCACAGTCCTTGATCAGCGATTATTCGTACAGGAGATCCAAAGAGGGCAGCGCTGTCCACCACTGTCATTCTGCTTTCACACGTCCTTGTGTGTAAACCTGTAACCAAAAAAATCAACAGCAGTGCATGTTCCACTCGGCCAATTCTGACCACATTTAATAAAAACAATAACAATCATTGATAATAAAAGATTCGGTCGGTGGTTCGTCTTAGGGGCGGTTCCTCTAAGCCTTGGTAATAGATCACATACAACGCTCATGGCCCGGCCGCCGCAGCATGTAGTGACACTCATGCCACCCATGTAGTCATCACCTCAAGTGATACGACCAACACACATCACATCCCATATAGTCTATGACTCCCAGGTCATTAGAAAACCAACACAACAATAGTCTCCTTTGAGAGCCCATCGCTCCCTGAACAACTCACAAGCGAGTTGCAGTTACGACTACAGACAAGTACGTACAGTGCGACCTAGCCATGGTATGTGCTCTACTACTCGGTGAAGGAACTATCCTCACCGCCTTCTACGTTTAACACGTTAGGAACACTACTTAGAGGCATCTTTCGTATGCGATCGTGAGCATACTAGTAAGTTCGGTTAGAATCTAAAGCTTATGACGTATAGCGATCACTTGTCAAAACTTCCACAACCTTAAATGGACCTCTGAACTTCCGATCTAGATTAGTCTGATAATCTGATTTCACTCTTCGTTTTATAATAACACAAAATAGCCTACCCAAAATAATACTTTGCAAGTAAATGTCGAGTAGTAATGAAATAAAATCTCAAGTTGTGGCTCGCTATTCGCAACGCTTCTTATGATTTGTTTTGTGCTGAAAACACGCGTTTAACCAATACCAGTCAACGCAATAACATTATTAACTCGTTTGGCACTTAATTTGGCTGCACAATTCGCTTTTACTAACGAGCATTCAAAACCAGAATTTTAAGCAAAACAATACAGCTGACCTTTATGTTCTAACGCGCCCGCGGGCAGCTGCATGACGCAAACATCCACTCGCCGCCGCTGCTTGCAGCGCGCGCTCCACCTCCACCATCTGCTTGGCTGCCACCCCCCGTGCACCGGGCCGCAACACGTCCTGGATTCCCCCACTTGCAGCACACGAAGGGCTTCACCGAAGGCTGCGGGCTGCTTGGCTCGATTCTTGAAGTCACTCCACGTCACTGGTAGCTCCACGCTACGTCCTTCGTACTATTTACGATAGCCACGTCGATACTGCTTCCTTTGTGCGCCTTAATGACGGCCACAAGTTGACCTCCTTGCAGTGAATTTTCAGCAAAACACAAATCAGCTGTCGTATTGTGTGCTGTTACGTTTGCACACGCGTCCTATCGAGTTTTCTAATTACGGGAACACTTTTTTTCCTAACATGGCGGTAGGGCGCAACTGGCGCGTCACTGGGCAAAGGTATTTCGGCATACAGCCTATGCCCAAAACTATATTCACTATGATCGCGCATCCGTATCTGGCTTGTCTGAGTTCAACTCTAACAGGTCCACACGATTATTTAATAAGCGTTCGCAGTTTGCACTTTGTTTTTTTAAAATGTCAACGGTCACTTTCACTTTTAGTGTTTTCATTTTGCGCATGAACCAACACGAATCCCACTTCTGATATAGGAAAAGGTAAAGTGTGTGTCATTATTATCAGGCATATCTTAATTACTGTGGGCGTACTAAGTGGGTAGTGTTGGTTAATGCACAATAGAAACATGGTTTGCACTTCACATCAGATTATAATTTCATGAACAATTTAATCACATTAGCAAATCAAGCACTATAGGTACACGATACAACCAGATACGAACGCGATATAGTTTCTGAGCACATGATGTCCGTACGATGTCCAATGGTCAAGTCCCCTGCCGCTTCGTTGCTCGCTGTTTTATACTGGTGTCAAAACAAGTCGAGCAGTGGGGCGGTGGGAGAAGTCGAGTGACGTACTTGTCGGTGGCGTGATCGTCGGTGCATGTGTTGTTTTCGACAACGCCGCCGACATATGTATCTTTTGATTGCGTTGACTTAGAAGTTCACTGTTTTAAGGGACAGCCCTGAGTATTTGATATTAATTTTAACTTGATAATTATCTCCACGCGTTCCTGAGAAAAAGGGTCTTGACAGATGGACAGACAGACGGACAACGAAGTGATCTTATAAGGGTTCCGACTTTCCTTTTGAGGTACGGAACCCTAAAAACATAATTTTTTACTCATAAATACATTGAGGCAGTATAGCCCAGAGAATTAGTTTTCTTCTCCTTCGTGTCGCTGGCACGACTGTATTTTAAATCTTGTTGGCGCACAACTTTGCCACTTCCGCGTCGTCGTCGTAGCAGCGCAGAAGTCACCTTGTCTGCATGATTTGGGTTACAGAGGACAGGATAGGAGCTATAGCTCTACAATCACACTCTAAAAGTCAAATTTGCGAAATAAATCCTAGTTAAGATTTTTTACCGGGAGTACCTATCTTTATTCAGGCATTAGAAATACTGTGTGAAAAGTCCATTATGATATTTTGTGCGACAAAATAATCGACTGTCAAAGGCCCCAAAAATGAGTTTTTTGAAATTATGACGCTAGTTGAATAACCCTCGCTTTCGTTGGGTTAGTAACTAGGGTTTCATTAAAAGAATTTTAATTTTTTACTTGGGACTGCAGACCAGGGAAACCGTCTCTTAACCTCCGAGGCCTGTATTAATAAACGTTCTTCATCGACGTACTGAAGTACGTAAACATTTAATACGCCATTATTACGGTATCAGCATTTCAAAATCATTGCTAATTACATACACACACATAAAAACAGTATCTAATAAGGATTTTAAGTATATTTCAATAGTTCAGATGAAAACAACATTGTAAGTAACATCATCCGTGGCGGAGGCGGCGCGCGGCGGCGCAACTGAACAAAAATGCAATACCTACGTCACAGTAAAAACTTTTTTTTTTTTGAATCGGTCCCATTTTCATTAAAATATGCTTAAAATGTCAAACTCAAACTCAACTCAAACTCAAAACATTTATTTCAATTAAACCATTTACAGGCACTTTTGAATTGTCAAAAAGTCGGTCAGTCAGAAAATATGAAGCTAGTTGCCCATTCCAAAGCGTAGGTACCTATGGAGAAGAACGGGCAAGAAACTCCATGGACACTCTTTTAAATTATAGTTGTACAAATATATTAGTTACATCAATAATGTGAATTTATAATTATATGTGAGAACGATGTACAAAAGATGTACGCGTTAAAAGTGTCCAGAGTACAACAAATGGCAAGAAAGCAACAATTCAATATTAAAATAATTAAAAATATGCCGAGGCAGCTAAGTGATATGACCAGCCCCAACTGACGGCGCCCGTTCACGAACATGACGCATAGATCGGCACCATTCAGCTCAACCATTTTGAAGGGAGCTAAATGATCCAACACACACGCCACCGTCAGCGAGACATTTGTGTGAGCATGACATACTATCAGCCGCCAGGGCACATTCAAGTCAATGAAAGACACATTACCCGGTAAATGGTACATAGTGTATAGTATATACATAGAACTCACATCTGTGCTATGCAATTATACAATACAAAGGAAATTGAGTTTATACAATGCAAAGATAGTCTTACAATCTTCAGCAGCTCCAACAGAATCTTCAAGTGTTAATCAATTAGTTGTGGTTGTGGAGCAGGACCAGCCTTGAGCCAGGCATTTTTATCAGCGATGTAATCCCCTAACTTATAATATGCCTGACTGCATAGTGTGCGTTTTATACAAGACTTGAATTTCGTCTCATTCATTTCAAGAATGTGGGGAGGTATTTTATTATAACATTTTAAACAGTACCCCATAAAAGATGAGTCTACTTTAGCCAGTCTGAAACCTGGTTGAACTAATAGGTCCCTATTTCTAGTACTATAATTATGTCTTTCACCTCTTTTACCAAAAAGATGTAAGTTTTTTCTTACATACATGATATTTTCGTAGATATATTGACAAGGCACCGTCATGATGTTAATTTCCTTAAACAGTTCCCTTAGAGAATCGCGCCTGCGGAGAATATAAATGGCTCTGATAGCTCTTTTCTGCAGAATAAAAATAGAATCGATGTCTGCAGCCCGTCCCCAAAGTAAAATACCGTAAGACATGATACTATGAAAGTAACTAAAGTAGACTAGTCTCGCGGTATCTACATCAGTAAATTGACGGATTTTTCTGACAGCATAAGCTGCTGAACTTAGCCGTCCTGCAAGAGATGTTAAATGAGGACCCCATTGTAGCCTTGAGTCGAGCGTGATCCCTAGGAAAACAGTTTCATCGACGAATTCTAGTTTCTCTTGATTCAATATTATCTCACAATCACTACTCTTGACATTTGGTAAAGAAAATCTTATGCACTTAGTTTTTTTCCCATTTAATACTAAATTATTAGCAGTGAACCAATTTTGGACCTGCAGTAGGGCGTTATTTACGTCGTCAAAATTTGTAGCACGTCTATTTACCTTAAAAATTAAGGAAGTGTCATCAGCAAATAACACCATTTGTGGTTGATTTTTTAATAAATGGAGTAGATCATTAACATACACTAAAAAGAGGAAAGGACCCAATATCGAGCCTTGTGGCACACCCATTTTTACTGTTAAACCATTCGAATTGACACCATTTATTTGAACTTGCTGTTGTCTATCATTTAAATAAGAACTAACTAAACTGAGCGCAAGTTTTCCAAGTCCGTAATGCTCAAGTTTCAAAAGCAAGGTTTCGTGATCGACGCAATCAAATGCCTTGGAGAGGTCACAAAAGATTCCTATGGCGTCTTGGCCCTCTTCCCACGCGTTAAAAATGTGTTTTAATAAAGTTACACCAGCGTCGGTCGTACAACGTCCTTTGGTGAAACCATACTGTTGATCGTGTAAGATTTTATTCGTGTTAAAATGATTGAGCATTTGATTAAGCATTATCTTTTCAAACACCTTGCTGAAAACCGGCAAAACGGATACGGGTCTATAATTATTGGTGTCCTTACTATGTATTCCAAAATAATAATTTAAATTATACGACGCAACCCGTGACCTATAGATTTTTTGACACACATAAAAATTATTTTTATGTGTGTCAAACCGATTACCGACCGAACCGATTTACTATTTACTTATAATATTAGGTATACCTAATATTATAAGTAAATAGTAAATCGGTGTCGGTAGGTATTTACAAATTATCTGCTTCTATCTATACAAATAAATAAAATTTGATTGTCTGTTTGTAATATTAAAATAACCGCTTTTTACTAAATGCATATGGATGTAAAGATATACAGTATGTTAACTAACAGAGGGCGTTCCCGTTAACCCGCAATAGTATAGCATCCATACATGCTAAAAAAAATATTACCATTCGAAAATAAAATGTTTTTATTTTTTTTTATATTAAAATATTCACTAAAAATCGTAAATTGATACTCTATTTATTTAATTAATTCTAATTTATTTAATTAAATAAATTCCGACATTGCTGTCCTTCAAGTACGCGTGTACAGAGTGTTTCTTTAACGTATCAATTTACGATTTTTAGTGAATATTTTAATATAAAAAAAAAATAAAAACATTTTATTTTCGAATGGTAATATTTTTTTAGCATGTATGGATGCTATACTATTGCGGGTTAACGGGAACGCCCTCTGTTAGTTAACATACTGTATAATTATGTATACCAAAATAACATTTTTACAATTTTTGTCTGTCTGTTTGATCCGACTAATCTCTGAAACGGCTAGACCGATTTTGACGGGACTTTCACTGGCAGATAGCTGATGTGATAAGGAGTAACTTATGATACTCTTATTTTAGAAAAAAAAGGACCCCACGAAAAAAATTAAAACCAATGAAAGGAAATGAAATCTATACATCCTATAAACAAATCAATAAAATTGGAGTGTCTGTTTGTAATGAGAGCACGTTCAGCCGATTCATAATTTAGGAAAATTATTCTTAATGTTGGAGAGGGAAAGTGTCCAGAAGTGAATAGTACCTACTCATGATATAGAACTACCTACCGGTCTTTGTCAGGTTGTGGCGGACACTGAAATTTTAATATATAGTATTTATGATGATATTTGCAATCTCAATATCAAAGAATTTCGTGGTTGTGTGAAAAATAAATTTTATCACCTATGAACAACCAGATTACTGCGCTTCATCAGCGCATTTTAGATGAGTTATCTGGTGAATCACAAACATACCTTTCTATAAATACAGTTTGCAATCCGGATGAAGTGGTTCATTACCCAACAGAATTTTTAAACAGTATAATCGTGCCTGGTCTACCCCCTCACAAACTAGAACTTAAGGTTGGCGTGCACATTATACTACTCCGTAATTGAAACCCACCGAAACTTTGCAATGGTACCTACTAGGTTGCGAGTCCGAGTAGTGTCGTTGCAAAGAAACCTTATAGAAGGTCGTATAATATGTGGATGCGGAAACGGTGAGATAGTATTTATACCACGGATTCCTATAATACCGTCGAATTTTTCATTTAAATTCAAAAGATTGCAATTTTTTATCAATGTCAGTTTTGCTATGACAATCAACAAGTCACAAGGGCAAACGTTAAGCAAAGCTGGCATAAATTTAACTAAGGGTTGCTTTACCCATGGGCAACTATACGTGGTATATTCACGTGCGAGAAATGCTAGTAGTGTTGTTGTTTTAGCCCAAGAAAATCGTACACCAAATATTGTATAGGTATATAAAGAAATTTTTCAATAAAGCTAATACGAAAAACTAAAAATTAATAATAATTAAATTAAAAATGCAAAAACCGAAAAAAAAATAACTAAATGGAGAGGTATGTACAAAAACAAAATATTGATTCATAAAATAGAAGAATTTCATTAAAATTTGCTTAAAAGGTTTTTCTTTACGCGGAATACAGAGTTAATAAGTTATCGTAAACTCTGCGAACACAATAATTTTTTTTTTTGTTAAATTTCACGCGGACGAAGTCGCGGGTAACAGCTAGATAGAGAAACAATTTCAATACATTTCAACTGAGAAATAAATAAATACTTAAGTACTTACTGACTATACTAAAACAACAGCCATATTTATATAAAACTCCCCGTTGCTATAACTTCGTTTCCGCTTAGCGTTCTTCCTGGTTTCTTTTTTCTCGGCTCCTATTGGTCCTAGCGTGATGTTAAATCCGATAGATATGTGTCCCCGTGACTCCTGTGGGAACAAGGTTTGTGTGTGGTCGCAGTACTTACGCAGCGGCACTTGTATGGGGATGACCGCCGGGGACCAGTCGCCGCCGCCCGGCCACGCGCCGCCCGCGCCGACCGCGCCGGCCGCGCCGGCCGCGCCGCTCGCGCCGCGCTTGTACTCTGCAGACATTTACAATGAATATTATACGAAAGTACTAAATTATCTATCATACTCATAAATCTTATTATGAAAGTTGGGGATAATTGGACTAATTAATCAAGAAACAACGTGGACATACAGTTCCTGCAATGATCACCAGGAACTGATAGCATTTTTGTGAGTACCATCTATAAGTACTAAGTAATTCGCATAAGTGGTGTGACGTGCGGCACGAACACCGTGCAGGCACGAGGAAGTGGTCGGAGACCTCGTCAGTGCGCCGCTCGACCACCCGCGGCGCACGTCAGCACTTTGACAATGTGGTAAGTTTGCACAAACACTTTTACACGTCAATCATATATTTTTTAAACTAGATGAGGTCGGCGTTTCCTATCTGATTACTCTGAGAAGAAAGGCCGAAACAAACTCGGAGGTCATAGTCTCTTTTAAAGTCCAGACATAATCTTGTTCAGGTTATATGAAGACCATGTAGGTCGATGTCTGAGGTGGTCTTTTGAGGAAAGAACCACACAGATTGAGAGGACCTGTCCAGTCAGTGCACGCATTTGTCAGAAATCGTGCAGCTCAACTCAAGACTTAAGGAGCTCAACGATTCGACGAACAATACCAAAGAAAGGACATTTGGGTAGGCCACATAAATTACTCAAACTGCCAGACCATGGAGAGAATTATAAAAAAATATAAAAAGAATAAAATAAATGACCCACATCGTCTTCACATTCACAATAATTAAAATAATGACGTAATACTTTACAAAGTAAGCAAATGACATTGTTTTTAAAAAAAAATATTATATAAAAAAAAACAACAAAAACACTCAAAATGCAGAAATTGGAAGCACCTCAATCCCACGCCTTTGTATCCTCAATATAATCTTTAACAGTATAAAAGGCTTTCTTGCACAACTTACGTTTAATTAATAATTTAAATTTATTAAGGCTTAGATCTTGAACGTGGCTTGGTAGTTTATTATAAAAGCGTATACATTGGCATCTGAACGAGCCACCTATTTTCTTGAGCCTTGTTGTAGGTACAACAAATTTGTGTTTGTTTCTAGTATTTATATTATGGATATCACTGTATTTTTTGAACAATTTTTTTATGGGCATATAAAAGATTTTCATAAAAATACAGAGAAGGCAGTCATTACGTTAATCTCAAGCTTCATTGTCTCTGAGAGAGTAGGGAATGCAATCTCGTCTCGCCGAGATCCCGATCTCGCGAGATCCCGGCCATATTTTACGAGATTGTATCTCGTCAAATTTCGTACGAGATCTCGCGAGATAACGAGATCGACAAATGCAGCGTGACGACGTGTATTTCATAGCGCGGCTGCGCGCGAACTGAATCCTGGCCGCCATTTGGCATGCAAAATCAGAAGTCGTCTGTCAGATGATACTCTCGACATGATGTGTTTTTTGAGAAGCCATTTTCAGACAAACTAACTTGCCTTTCCGTACCTTGATAACTTCATCTGACTTCTACTTTAACTTCTTTTATTTGATTAATACGATCTCACAACATTTATTTAAGAACTTGTGAAGTTAAGTTTTTGTTTTGTTGTATTTATTTACCATAAGTAATGTTCCTATTACTCTTAATTATTGAAACTAAAGTAATAATTTACAAAAGACTAAATATAGATAATTATTGTTTTGTTACCAATATTGTAAGAATTTGAACTGATCAGCTACAGTAGGTATAATAATTATAGACATAAACAAATGTTATTAGAGTTAGAGACAAAATAATAAGTACTCAGTTGATTTTTGAAATAAAACTAATATTATTTTTATAACTAAACAACGCAGTTTCTATTTAATTACATATGTCAATTACTAGTTCTTAAAACAAGCATTTGCATATGTTTTAATTGCGATTCTCCCAATCTCGCGAGATCCCGTAATTTGTGAGATCTCGCGAGACTGGATTTTGAGTCTCGCGAGATCTCGCTAGGCGGAAATCTCGTACGAGATTGCATTCCCTATGAGAGAGTGTCTCGGACTTAATTTATAAAATGATTATTCTTAAAGGCGATTATTGTTAATTACGATTAAGTTACGATTCGATAAGGTATCCGTCGAATTATTTGCGAGTAGGTCCTTAAATTGAAATAGTGCTTCTACATAATAATGATAAAATGTAACTATCTCAAAAGAGAGCAAAATCAATATAATTTATGCTAGTGCTCCGAACAAGCGAAAATGAATAAATGCTAGGTTATTTGGCCGATACTTAGCTATTTGCAGTAAATTTACACAAATGTTAGAGACAGGGAATTGTTGTGGTTGCAGTAGTAGTAAGGTATTGTGAGCACGAGACTGACCGGCGAGTAGGTTCCGCCAGTGGTCGCCAGTGTTGGCGAGCGAGCGCGGCGGGCGCGCGGCCCGCGGCTTCTGCGCCGACGTCGCTGCGTACGCCGCGCCTGCAACCACATAGCCAGGTTCAATCATGCCCCACAGAACATAATATAACAGTACAAACTGCACCGAGCCCGACTAACCAACGGGGTAAACTTCGCATAGATAGCCGACACAGCAGATCTAGACAAAATCAAACTGGTTGCTAATTTAATGTTATGATTTTTATGAATTGATTTGAAGAGCAGTGATGGCCCAGTGGTAACGGACCCGACTTACGAGCTCTGGTTTAAACCCAGACAGGCACTTTACTTTGTGTAAAATTTCATCACCACTGCTCTCAATATAGTGAAGGAAAACATCGCGAGGAAATCGACATGTCCTAGAACCCCTAGAATCGAAAATTTTGAAGACATGTGACATCTACCAACCCGCGCTGGGCCCGCGTGGTGAATTATGGCCCACTCCCTCTCACCGAAAGGAGGCCCAGCAGTGTCCCAGCAGTGGGAACGTTATAGACTGATTATATCACGACGGCCCACTGACCGACATGGATTTTATATTCTGTGATAACGTTAACTCACACACTAAATTATTACTTGTTCAAATTTTAGGAAAATCATCTAATTCCACAATGGTGCCGATTCTGATGTTCACAAACTACTTAAACTAAATAAGTTCAATGCATCGTTTTCTTTCTATTTCATTAAGAAAAGGATAGAAGATAAATTTTAGTTTTGTCCTGACAAATTAATCAGCGCCTGACACTACTCCATACAAGTTTAGACGTGATTAAAAACTTGCCTACTAAAATTACGTCAATTTACGTTAGGCGTGCGCTGATTAATTTGACATGACTATCCACACATATCAGGGGGCTTACTTGTTATATTTTAGTAAGTAACAAAATGTATAATATTGGTAATGCTGTCTGTGGTATGTAAGTTGGCAAAACGGTTTTTTTAATTAAGTTAGTCGTTATCCGAGAGTGCACATTTTAATATTACTCTTCAAACTAATTTTAATTCCAATGAAATGCCAATACGATTCCAATGTTAATTTTACAGTCACGTGATTCGGTACTCTTGAAAACAATATTGTCAACATTGAAATGAAATTGACATTGCTCCGCGATTATTTTGTTACACGTGAAGTTAGCTATGTTACGGGCTGCAATAGTGTGGTTCAACTCATTACGATAAGCCGGTAATAGGGATTTAACATGCTTTATCCTTTAAATAACAAGGCTAATAAATAATTATGTTATAAATAGTTGCTAAATTGATTAATTGTAAAGTATTAAATTCATTTGGGCGTAAGAAAATGATTAAAATCTGCATGCGGTAGGATCGTTGCCTACACTACAAAAAAAAGGTAAGTCAAGTGGTTTTAGAAACAAAACGGAAGTCCAATTTTTAGTAAGTTAATGTTCTAGAAAGTTTTTATTGTATAGAGATAGGATAAAATGTTGTTATGTAATACGAAAGAGGAGTAAAATCCTTGCTCGCAAAGCGGGAGGCCGCTTTGGGTGTAGCGGAAGGGAGTGTCAGACTCTTACTGACTAAAACCCACCCGAGTTCCTTCCTTAGCCCTTTATGTTCCGGGCTAGCGGTAACCCTTTCAAACAATCCCGCTGATGAATATATTACCTTACTTTGAAATTTTACTTACTACAACGTAATGTTGAACAATATAAAATAGGTTCAGAATAAGTTATCAGCGGTACCCATTGACTTACTTATTTATTTATTTTATTTATTAAAACTTTATGCACATAATGCACAAAGGCGGACTTAATGCCTTGGGCATTTTCTACCAGTCTACCTTAGGGTGATGCAGAGACAAAACAGTAGGTGCAACAGAACAGAAAAATTTGAGGAATAAAATATTATATACATACATACAACAAATTATACAAAGTGAGGAAAGATAAAAAAAAAAACATAGATGGAGAAAACCAACAAATTAATTATGGGACAAGTCTGCCAACTCCTTATGGATGTGTTCCCGAGCTTTTATTTTAAATGTGAGCCGACTGGTTGCCATCCTGATATTCAGAGGGAGCGCATTCCAAAGGAAAACCGCCTGGACAGGAAAAGAAGATTTAAGAAAGCCAGAGCGGTGAGTAGGACATCGTAGAAGACGATTATTGGAAGAACTTGATGTGCGCAGAGCATAAATATTGGAAGTGAGAAGTAAGATAAGAAGGAGAAGTGGGTTTGTCTAGAAGAGAAAACAAAGTTGTCAACGCTCTGCGCTGTCTGATGGGTAACCATTTTAAGCGTAACCGGTGCGCGGACACATGATCATACTTACGGAGATTAAATACGAATCGAATGCAGTTATTTAGAAGTCGGTCAAGTTTATTGAGGAGATCTGCATTCAGGTCGTAGTAACACACATCACCATAGTCAAGAATTGGAAAGATAAGGGACTGAACTAACATTACCTTTATATGGGATGGGAGAATGTTTTTCATACGATAGAGCTAGATATTTAGTACCTACTTGAAATCATTGGCGGTACCTCATTACGTCAATTTAGTTAGTTTGACCATTGACTTATATATTACTAGCGTAATTACTAACACTAACCCAGGGTTTAGCGACTAACTCTCCTACATCGGTGGGTTTAAATATTTAAAAGTAAAGTACCTAACTCCTCAGACCAAATAATAACTCTAACTCACCAAGAGTTAGAGTTATTATTTGATAAATCCTGAGTTATTTGTTAACTCAAGGTCAAGAGTTAGTGTTGCGTTCAAGCGTTACTTTCGATCCCGTGGGAATATCGGGATAAAAACTATTCTATGTCCTTTCCTGGGTCTCAAAATATCTCTATACCAAATTTCATCTGAATCTGTTGAACTGTGTACGCGTGATTGAGTAACAAACATCCAAATATCTTCACAAACTTTCACATTTATAATATCAGTAGGATGTAGGATAACCCATGAACGTGCAAGTTACAGTTAGTGCAAAACTCAAAATACACTGTGTTAATGAACCAGGAAAACAATATTAATCTCTTTTAATTTGTCTCTAAGGGAGAGTGTGTTGGGTTGGGAGTTCATATATGTAAAGATTGAACGAATTGTCCTTTTACCCGACTGCGTCAGAAGGAGGGTTATGTTTTTTTTAGAGTGTATGTATATAAATATGTACGTAGGTACCACGCACAACGGACCAAATGGGAGTCTAAGTGCGGAAAAGGGAGTCCCATCATCATCATCATGTACGTAGGTATGTATGTATGTAGGTATATTTCTTTGGCACGCTGTGTAGGTATCCTAAACGGCTTGATCGATTTCAGCTTGAGAGGTGCCGTTAGATACTGGGTATATGTACTTGCTTCGGCAGTACATAATATGCTAAAATTGGAACGATACAGAGAAGATTAGCATGGCCCCTGCGCAAGGATGACACGCAAAATCGTGAAGCGTTCCACATTTTTTTTTTCAGCGGGATTGTCCGAAAGAGTTACCGCTGGCCCGGTACATAAAGGGCTAAGGAAGGAACACGGGTGGGTTTTAGTCAGTAAGAGTCTGACACTCCCTTCCACTCCACCCAGAGCGGGAGGGGTCATTAAAATTTGATGATTTCCCATCCTGAAAAAAAAAACTGGGTATATCAAAAACAAATGGCCGATTTTTGGCGCCTTATTATGTCATCAAATTTTTTTTTCAAAACCTATTGAGTGGGGTATCAAAATAATAGATTTTAAAAGATGATTACAAAAATATATACCTACAACTTATCGAAAGTGACAAACCGTAAAAAAGACGTACCAAGAACTAAAATCGTTTGCGAAATCTTTCACATTATTTTGAAAACTAAAAAGCTGAAAATGAAAAAAACATTTTATAAAAATAATAAACCTGACAGCGGTAAAAAACTTAAGTTAAAAAAAAATTAAAAGCTAAAAACATTTTAAATTAAATAGAAGTTTGAAGCAGGCGGAACCCATACCATTATTATTATACATATTTTCAAATTCAAATGGGGCTGCCTGCTTCAAACTTTTATTAAATTTAAATTGGGCTTATTTTTAGCTTTTCAGTATTTTTAACTTAAGTTTTTTACCGCCGCCCGTCGGGATTTTTTTTAATTACTTTTTTTTGATAAACAAAATAAGTAGGCTGAATATCTGTGGTATTACTCCACAACAGAATACCGTACGATATGATACTACCAAAATAACTAAAGAATCATACTAAACAGGCTCTGTCTAACTCTAAATCAGTTAAATCACGAATTTTCGAACAGCGTATGCTGCCGAGCTAAGCTTTTTTTGGCAATTTAACTCTATGGGTCCCCATAGTCCAGTCAAATAAGACTTTGAAGGTTACAATAATTCCCATAGAGCTAAAAATTGGTATGAATGTTCAGAATACTATTATAAATGAATTGTGAAAAGTCCCCATCAATCCCCCTTGTGCAAATTTTTTTATTGATGGTGAAAGTTTGCAAAAATAGGTTTTCGCGTTTTTCAGCTAAACGGTGAGTTTTACAGCAAAAATAGTTCAGACAAAAATTGTAGATCATCCGATTCTCTACAAAAAATGTATCTACACTTTTTTTCATAATTATTGCCATTTCCGTGATATAGCGGTTGAAAGAATTGAAAAAAATATTTTATTCGTAATAATAATTATATGCACGCTAATGTACTTTTATATACATTTTTAAACCGTTATACGAGTAAACATATAAGTCCCTGTCTTATACATACAAAATACCAGACATCTGTAAAAAATCATGTGCAGTGTCGAAAAAATTATACTCGAAAAAGTAGCATTGATACCGTGAAAAGACGGCGCCAAGAAGAACAAGCTGGTTCATCAAAAATAAGTCCTCCTCGTACTAGAGCACGAGTAAGTGAAACTACATAAATCTTACGTCGGTACTGCAGTGCTTTTTTCTTCTTCAACTCTTCATTTAATTCATTGCCGCAAAATAAACAACACTGATTGTAGCAAAATGTAGTTTCACTTACTCGTGCTCTAGTACGAGGAGGACTTATTTTTGATGAACCAGCTTCTTCTTGGCGCCGTCTTTTCACAGATTCAGATTCAGATTCTTTATTTGTTAACATAGGTGGTTACAAACAGGTGTTACATTTTCATATGCGCTCTATGTTTTGCCATTTGGCGTACAAAATGATCATCAATTTTACATTTAATTATTAATTATCTACGTGCAACAAATACTATTATCAATTAAAATTATAAAAAAACAAGAATGCTAAAGTGTAAGCGATGCATAAATATTTTCAAATTGTCAACAATAAAATTTAAGAAATAACAAAAATTAAAATGTCAGGAAAAAATAAAATAATTTAGATAAAATAAAAAAAAAAATGAAAAATGTAGAAAATAATATCAATCATAAAATTTAAAATTAATACAGAAATGTCAAAACAATTATTAAATCAATAAACTATACCTTCAATGTCAACAATTAAATCTAAGAAAGCACATAGATGTTGAATTAGGATTGCAATGTCGATTAGTAAAAATAAATAGGTACAGTAATGTCAAAATAGATGACCTAATACTTATTATCTATAGGAGGCGATATAGAACTGTCGGCCAAATAGTCCTTCAGCGAGTAGTAACATTTATCAATTAATATTTTCATAAGCTCACGATATCAATGCTACTTTTTCGAGTATAATTTTTTCGACACTGCACTTGAATTTTTACAGCAGTCTGGTATTTTGTATGTATAAGACAGGGACTCATATGTTTACTCGTATAACGCTTCAAAAATGTATATAAAAGTACATTAACGTGCATATTACGAATAAATTTTTTTTTTCAATTATTTCAACCGCTATATCACGGGAATGGCAATAATTATGAAAAAAAGTGTGGATACATTTTTTGTAGAGAATCGGATGATCTACAATTTTTGTCTGAACTATTTTTGCTGTAAAACTCACCGTTTAGCTGAAAAACGCGAAAAACCTATTTTTGCAAACTTTCACCATCAATAAAAAAAATTTCACAAGGGGGATTGATGGGGACTTTTCACAATTCATTTATAATAGTATTCTGAACATTCATACCAATTTTTAGCTCTATGGGAATTATTGTAACCTTACCTCTATTTTAAGGACTAATTTGACTGGACTACCACTGAAGCTTGGCATCCAAAGTTATGCCTCCGTACATTCAAATCCAAAGGTGATTGCCCAAAAATAACTCTGGCCTGGCGAAAAAGTTGTGTACCTAAGATTTTAGAGGACATAAATAATATTTAAAACTACACTATTTCTCTGTCGTGTGGCTAACATTATTTTTTGCTCAAGAAGTTTTGTGGGCGTTCTTATTAAAAACTCACTTATCGACCAAAATATTTATTATTTTTTAATTCGTTAATTTTAAACATATTATATTGACGGGTTTTATAACACAACGGTTGGTGATATCCATGCAATCAATAAAAAGTATTATTGTTCTTGCATACACGGCCAACGGACATTGGGGAGCTGCGCACATTTTACGAGTATATGAGTTTAATTTACTTTTTAGGTTGGGGGTTAGACATAATCAGAGATAATTTGATCATCCGGCTGTAAACTATTATTATGCATTAAAATTGATGTTAAACCATATTATTATGTAAGTATTTTGATCAAATAAGATTTTTATATTTGTTTTTTATATTTTAGCAATACAACTTAAAAAGATCGATAAAAAAGTCCGCGATGGTATATGTTTATCTCCTAAGGATAACCCACAGTAACCATTTTTATCTTTTACATAATATTATTACAAAAAAACTAGGTATGGGTTATTTACCAAGCTACTTTAAACAGTACAGTATTATTCCTTTTCAAAATAAATACATTAGATAATTTGTGCATTTCATGTAGATCAAAATTGCCCTTTACAGCATATCATTAAAATGAATATCTTAGAAGATATCAGAGATTTTAAAAGCGGGGGCAGAGCGGCTGGCCGGGCGGTACGAAGTTCGCCGGGTCAGCTATGAATGTTTTGAATGCGATGTGATTACATAATAATAAATATTTACAAAATCACCAATCAAGGAGTTTAGTTTGCGTCGTCAGGTGGTCACACTCACAGCTGTCAGTATTTTTGAACTAGGCCCGTCTATTAAATCCACGTTATTATCTAACTCAATGTTATTTTCTTACGAAGTGTAAAGGGAACGTTTTTATAATTTTATGTCTTCTTTAGTAGGTGTAATCTCGGTAAATATTTATACTTCGTAAAAGATAGCTTGATCTCTGCGAAAGCTGTCAGTAAAATCACGCCTATGAAGTCCTGAATTTCATAATGGTACAGACAGTACCTGTCAATGTCATACTTTATAGGCATGCCGACCTAATTAGTGATAGGCGATGAATCATCGTGACCACAGACTATAAACTATCGATATTTTAAATAAAACTGTTTTTTTTTTCATTTTAATGTATATTTTAATATCATAACATTATTTACATTTGTACATACTTGATCTAAAATAATAGTGAGTAAATAAAATCCAATTTCTCACCTACTCATGTAACATTCCATCCGTCAACGTCCCATCCTTGGGTTTCGGGAAAAGACACGCCGCGTTTGGCTCAAAGGCCGTGTGACCAGCTAATTTAGTAACGTTAGTAATTAAATTAAACCCAATTATATGTTACATTAGCATCGATAATAGTAAGAAACGTCGATAATTTCTATCGACAATTTTTTATATCCTGAGTTCCTGACAACCCTAGAAATGTCAGTTTGACATATAATGTCGCAGAGATCAAGCTATCTTTTATGTAGTTTAGTATCCTTTGGCAGGGAGGGTTAGAGGGGAAGGGCATTTTGCAATATTTTAACAGATAAAACATTTTTTGAGATTTATTCTTAATCAACTATTTATACCGTCAGTCTTTTTGCAAATTCGTTCATTACCCCAACACTAACGTTTTAGTACGCTAACATTATTGTGCTTCGCACTGTCAAGTTACTGAATACAAGTTCAAGTATAATAGCCGTTACGTTGTTTGAAGCAAAATATTTGAATGTGGTTTCTCATTCTGTGGTCGTGAGTAGCTCTTGTTACTATCGTGTTTAAGGCACTCACCCACGCCGCAGAGCAGCAGCGTCACCGTCCAGCCTCGCATGTTGCGCACTGGCACACTCTGTCACAACACGACACGACACAACACTCGGCTCCGTGCTCACAGACGACAGTCTTAGGTCCAGTGGGTCCAGTGTGCGTGCGCGCCGCAGTCTTCTCGCCGCACTAGTGTCGCACGGCCCGGGCTCACCGGCGGGCGGAGGCTGCGAACCATCTTCATCTTTGCCCCCCCCCCCCCCCCTCCGCTCGCCTTCCGCCTTATCACTGCTACGCTCTCCCTCACTTATTGAGACTTTTTCAGAGCAAACAGTACTTATTACGTAAAGACTGTCTAAATTAGTACAAAATTCAACTGATTTATGGCTACGGATGATGGTGTTAAAATCTTACGAATGAAAATCTTAAATCGCGAAAACACTGTGCATTATGGTCGAACCTTCACCCAACTTAACATACCAAAGCGTCGGATTATCGGATGTCGCAAAATACTGTTCAAAGATTGTGTGATGATACTCGCGGTGGACATTGATGTAAAGGTCAATAAAAACATGTTTCATCAATTTATGGATAACTTATGGTATAGGTATACTAATTTCGCATACTAACAATCGCACGTTGCGTAAGTATACGGTCAGAGTATTCGGTTGCTGAGTCTCATTGGTTAAGAATTCTAAGCAGTGCAGTGATTGGTTCTGATTAGTTTTGCGCGCGCCACCGCGAAGATGTTGACTTAGATGGAACGTGCTGACTATACGAGTACCTGAGCGTCCCTTAGCAGCGGCACAGTTCGGCATGCATGCACTGCACTATGCTAGTGACACGATTGATGAGCTGGAACGTGCCACATTGAACTGTACAACAGTTGCGTATTGTACGCAACATTTGTGTTGCCGTAACCTTAAGACGGTCGTAGCTTTGGCCCGGCGCGGGCGCGGCGGTGGCGGTCGTGGGCGCTTTACGGCCCGCACGGCACGCGACAGCCTGCCTGCCTGCCACGCTGCTTATTTATTTTATTTTAGTACATGGAGGACTTACAGCTAATAAAAACAAACACAAAAGGAAATCATAGTCTCCCGAAAGCCAATTACAAATCCTCACGTATAGACTTATAATAATAAAATTTATGTAACAATGATCTTCATAATACCTACTTGAACTTGAGTCCGTTACTGGCGTTTTATGAAATCATGAAACAACATTACCTATTTGGCAGCAACAAAGGTTTTTCGAAAGATAGAAAACACGCATACCTTTATCGTTGCAAAAACAAGCCACCGTTTGGTAACATCAGATAGTCCCCAAATGTAAATAAAAAGTTGGGCTGTACCTACTACAAGCTACGTACGGAGTGCTTGTGACGTGCACATTAGGTGAGCGCGCGTGCCAGGCGGCCTGATGGTGGCGCGATGGCGGTGTGATGGTGTGTCCATGTCGTGTTGTATGTGACGTGCACATGTAGGTGAGCGCGCGTGGCAGGCGGCCTGGTGATGGCGCGATGGCGGTGTGATGGTGGGTCCATGTCGTGTTGTATGTGACGTGCACATGTAGGTGAGCGCGCGTGCCAGGCGGCCTGGTGATGGCGCGATGGCGGTGTTATGGTGTGTCCATGTCGTGTTGTATGTGACGTGCACGTGTAGGTGAGCGCGCGTGGCAGGCGGCCTGGTGACGGCGCGATGGCGGTGTGATGGTGGGTCCATGTTGTGTTGTATGTGACGTGCACATGTAGGTGAGCGCGCGTGCCAGGCGGCCTGGTGATGGCGCGATGGCGGTGTGATGGTGGGTCCATGTCGTGTTGTATGTGACGTGCACATGTAGGTGAGCGCGCGTGCCAGGCGGCCTGGTGATGGCGCGATGGCGGTGTTATGGTGTGTCCATGTCGTGTTGTATGTGACGTGCACGTGTAGGTGAGCGCGCGTGGCAGGCGGCCTGGTGATGGCGCGATGGCGGTGTGATGGTGGGTCCATGTTGTGTTGTATGTGACGTGCACATGTAGGTGAGCGCGCGTGCCAGGCGGCCTGGTGGTGGCTTGATGGCGGTGTGATGGTGGGTCCATGTCATGTTGTATGTGACGTGCACATGTAGGTGAGCGCGCGTGCCAGGCGGCCTGGTGGTGGCGCGATGGCGGTGTAATGGTGGGTCCATGTCGTGTTGTATGTGGCATGCACATGTATTTGAGCGCGCGTGCCAGGCGGCCTGTTGATGGCGCGATGGCGGTGTGATAGTGGGTCCATGTCGTGTTGTATGTGACGTGCACATGTAGGTGAGCGCGCGTGCCAGGCGGCCTGGTGATGGCGCGATGGCGGTGTTATGGTGTGTCCATGTCGTGTTGTATGTGACGTGCACGTGTAGGTGAGCGCGCGTGCCAGGCGGCCTGGTGGTGGCGCGATGGCGGTGTGATGGTGGGTCCATGTCGTGTTGTATGTGGCGTGCACATGTAGGTGAGCGCACGTGCTAGGCGCTCTGGTGGTGGCGCGATGGCAGTGTGATGGTGAGTACCATGTCGTGTTGTATGTGTAGCACTCTTGTCAGAGCGGTCGTGGTCCTCATGTAGTTCCTAAGACGACCCACTGACAGTTTCTTGTCTAGGGGCTAATGTGACTCGCCTCACTATTTCCCGCCACCTACTCCGATTTCTGGTATTTTAAGACGAATAATGTTTTTGTGTTGGATAAGCTGACGTACATTATGTACTCCGTAATCTTTGAACAGAGACTTGGTTGGCCAAGCTGCACAGAGGGGTGCGTGAAGGCGTGGAGTGTGTCTTCTGAGGGCGCCGCTGTACTGCGGCAGAACTACAATCTAGAGCTCAATCCCAATCCAGAACTCGCGTCCAAGTGCCAGCAGATCATGGCAGAAAGTTAAAAGTCGAAAAATACAATTTTTATCGTTTCAAACAATTCTTGAATGCTAGAACTCTTTCGTTTTTCACAGGCTAATATCAGAACTACAATCTAGAACTCGATCCGAGTCCAGATCTGCTAGCACTTGGACGCGCGTTCTGGACTCCGATCGAGTTCTAGATTGCAGTTGTGACTGTCTGTCACTTACACCTATTTAATAACATAATATTATATTTATTTTAAACTACCAATTGGCGCCGTCACTTGGAGACACATAAATTCTCTATTTTATGGACAATAGACTGGCACATCTGCCAGCCATCAGTCGAAACCAATATTTTACGTCACTTAAGATGCAGTATTTTGTACGAATTCTAAGAACAACCCAAACTCAAAACGGACCCTTAAAACAATTGAGAAATTGTATAAAAAAAAGGCGATAAACAGATGTTGTGAAAGTATAGGAATTTAGGTTGAGAGTGGTGTGGATGTTAGGATGTGAGAAATTATAACGACGACGAAGAGGCAGTCGGGGTTGACCCGCTTTAGGAGACGGACTTGCGAGTCCAGGCTAGTTGTTAGGAGGTTTAGTGAACACTAGGAGGCCATGTCCAAGTGGGCTGTCGCGAGATAGCGAGTATTAGGTTTTAAGCTAAATATAGTTGGGTTGAAGCCCAGATTAGACTAGACTAGTCTAGTTAAAGTGGTATGTGTGTGTGTGTTTGTTGGTGTGACTGGGTGAGTCCTTCATTATACTAAAATTATCCTAGGCTGATAGAGTTATTAAAGTTATATAACTATTCAGACAGAGAAGTGTTGCTGGGGAGTTTGTTGTGCCACTTCTTCTCCCCAGCCCAAACACTAGGAAGTGGTGAAGGGTGGGCGCTTTGGGGCTGTCTAGAGACCTTCAAGAGAGTTGATCCACGACTCTATTAATTAGTAATTCTTAATTTGTGATTCTCTACTCTATTAACTAGTAAATTCTAATACTATGATTCCTGAATATTGTATTCATTGCTTCCGGCCAATAACAGTGTTTTAAGAGAGACTAATCAAAACTCTAATAAATAATGATTGGGTTCAAATCTCAACTCTATCTATTACTATTATCTAGTAATTCTTGAATGTTGTATTCTCTATCTCAGACCAATAATTCGGACAGACTGACATGAACGCGTGTCCTGCAGATATGCTTGTTGTGCAAAGGGTGAACTTCCAGGGGTTTGGGTGACCATATCTATCTTATATCCAGTCCAAGGACTGATAGGGACCATGTCTCCTTATGAGCATGATGCCGACGCAATGCCGCTGGAACTAGCCGCTCCGTAGTCTAGTCAGACAAGGACGTTCGCTCGGTGACGGTGACTCGGATCTGGTTCTAGATTGTAGTTCTGATATTAGCCAGTGAAAAATGAAAGAGTTCTAGTTTTCAATAATTGTTTGAAACGATAAAAATTGTATTTTTTAACTTTTAACGTTTTGACATGATCTGCTAGCACTCGAACGTGAGTTCTGGACTCGGATCGAGTTCTAGATTGCAGGTCTGATATTAGCCTGTGAAAAATGAAAGAGTTCTAGTTTTCAAGAATTGTTTGAAACGATAAAAATAGTATACTTCGACTTTTCGAACGTTCTGCCATGTTCTGCTAGCACTCGAACGTGAGTTCTGGACTCAGATAGAGTTCTAAATTGCAGTTCTGATATTAATTGTTTGAAACGATAAAAATTGTATTTTTCGACTTTTTAACGTTTTGACATGATCTGCTGGCACTCGAACGTGAGTTCTGGACTCGGATCGAGTTCTTGATTGCAGTTCTGATATTAGACCTTATTTGTATGGCAGGAAATTTAAAATATCTACTGACCATAGACCTTTAGTCTATTTGTTTAATTTAAAAGACCCTTCTAGTAGGTTAACAAAATTTCGATTATATCTAGAAGAATATGACTTCGAGGTAGAATACGTTCCAGGTCGAACCAATGTGGCTGCAGACGCATTGAGTCGAATTCCAATAACGAGCAAGGAATTAAAAGATATGCAGGAACACGTCGTTAATGTCTTAACAAGAAATCAACGTAAAAATCTAGCATTGACACATAGTAATGGTGAACTTGAAAAAGAGACACCACCCTCATCGTACAGGTCTGATCAACCAGTCGCGGTGGAGATACTCAAGAAACCTGACGAAATAGTGGAACTTGTTTTTTCTGATTTAGAGGAGAACATTTTGAGGAATAAGGATAACATTGCATCAAAAGCAAAGCTTTGCATTTTTGTACCATCGCATTCTGCGATATATTTAGACTCCCGATCGTTATCGACCATAGAGGTGTTAGCGAGGGATCTAGATCAAATTTGTAAAAGATTAGCCATAACAGAGTTGCTAATTATTAAAAATAAAAATGCTAATATAATAATACTTTTGTTAAGTGAAAGCAAAAGGTTGCAACTTAATTTACCTCGGTTTGTTGTAATTAGAGGCATTACAAGAATATATGATGACGACGATAAAAAAGTTATACTTAAGATTTTCACCTATTACCCTGCAGTGGCCATGCGGGGGTGAATCGTATGTTAAATAACATGTAAAGAAAAATATAATTTTCTTTAATTTAAATTTTCCCGCGTAATCAAACGTCATAACGTCGGACCGTAACATGACAAAATAATATAAGTTATCTATGAAAAAGAGAACCTAAAAAGCATCTCGCCATCGTTGCGTGAAAACAATTTATGCATACCATTGTTAATTAATTACGTAGGATATTTTAGTAGTGATTTAGAAACTGACATTGTGATTGATAACATTAAATGTCGTTTCTTTTCTTACAGAGAAACTCAGTTGTGTTTGATTGACTGTGTCATCTGAATCACAGAATAAAAGAAATATCTTATAAAACGACATTTATTGTCAGAAAATGGAAAAGTTAAAATTTACTTTTCAAGTAAAACCATCTATTGTTGGTTTTACTTGAAAAGTAAATTTTTCTCGGAAAGTCAAACTTTATCGCCATAACCTCAATTGCCACAGAAGATGACAAAATTTTCCTTTTTCCTGAAGAGCATCAAGCAGTACCGCTTCATAAACATATCCAAACCTCGAAAACCTTCGTTACAATGAAAAACACATTAAAAAAAAGATACCAAACTAGAAATGTTTGGATAAAAACTACAAAGGATATATTACAAATATATGTTGATGAGGATGGAAACATGATTTTTCAGGACCAATTTCTAGAGGAAACTACCCAAGAACAATTGCCTATTGCGAATCAAAAGTATTTAGAAGATCCTATTGTGAAAATATTGGAAAAATTAGTTGAAGGTCAACAAAACAAAGAAAAACAAAGTATACAAAAGTTAGCCGACAGGTTTGTAATTGAAAAATTTGATGGAAAAAATTCAAATGCATATCAGTGGATGGAAGTATTTGAAAAAGAATGTGCAAGGTTCGATATAGTAAAAGAGGAAGAAAAAATTGAAATCTTTAGATTATTTGTTATTTTATTTATTATTTTGGGATCTACGACTCGGGGTCTAATGTCTCATTGATAAATTCAAAGTTGTTAAAGATAAAAAATAAGGAAGCCGGTCTTTCCAACAATACTAATTTAAAAACGATTAATGGCGTTAAAAAGGCAAATGGAATAATCACACTTGATGTAGCCATTTTTGATATGGAAAAAAAATGAATGTTTTTGTAATAGACAAAGAAGATTACGATTTCTTAGTGGGACTAGATTTTATAAAAGAGTTTTATCTAGTTCAAAACGAAAAGCTAGAAATTAATCAGAAAATACCTATACAAAGAAGTGAAACAGTTTCTAAGGAGAAAAATAAAACAGATATACATTCTAAGGAAATAAAATCTGACATTTTAGTAAAATTCAATGAAGACTTAAATGGAGAAAACTTCAAAATTTGTATAAATCATCTAGACTATCAAAAACAGGCAGTGATTGATGAATTAATATCGAAAAATAAATTTGTGTTTGCAAAGGACAAATATGATATTGGAAAAGTAACAGATCATGAAGCACACATAGATCTACTAATAGAAAAATATTGTAGTAAAAGACCATATCGTTGCACAATGGAAGACAAAAAAGAGATTGAAAACCAGATCGCAAAATTATTGGAAAAAAATATAATAGAAGAATCATATAGCCCATTCGCAGCACCAGTCACATAAAAGAGATGAAAATAAAAAATCAAGATTATGCATAGATTTTCGAGACCTAAATAAAATAGTTGTACCTCAATCACAGCCATTCCCTCTTATTGAGGACCTAATAGTAAAAACAAGAGATTGCAAGTTTTTCTCAACATTGGACCTAAATTCTGCGTTTTGGTCTATACCTTTGCGTATCACAGATAGACCCAAAACTGCATTTGTGACACAAGAGGGACATTATCAATGGACCATCACTTTACCATTTGGCTTAAAAACCTCCCCGGCTATATTTCAGAGAATAATGTGTAATATAATAAGGAAGCACAAGCTCGGACAGTTCACAGTATGTTTCATCGATGACATTTTGTTATTTTCAACATCTTTCTCGGATCATGTCAGACATCTGAAACAACTATTTCAAGCAATTAAAAGCGAAGGCCTTAAACTGAAATTCTCTAAATGCACGTTTGTAGCAGACACAGTTAAATACTTGGGTCATGTAATACAGAATAATTCTGTCAGACCGCTGAAAGACAACTTAATATCAATAAAAAATTTCCCGACTCCAAAAACTCAAAAAAATGTGAGACAATTCTTGGGAAAAATAAACTTTTATCTTAAGTATGTGCCAAATATAGCAATAACATTGGAACCATTACATAACCTTTTGAGAAAAGGACAAACCTTTAACTGGACTGAAGCATGCCAAGAGTCGTTTGATAAAATGAAACAAATATTATGTTCTCAACCGATATTAACAATATTTGATCCAAACCTACCTATTCACATATACACAGATGCTAGTATACTAGGAGTAGGAGCAGTCCTAAAACAGCCACAAGAAGACAACGAAGAAAAACCAGTGGCATACTTTTCAAAAAAATTGAATGAAGTGCAAAAAAGGAAGAAAGCCATATATTTGGAATGCCTGGCAATTAAAGAATGTGTAAAGTATTGGCAGCATCTGTTAATAGGTAGGAAATTTATTGTCTATTCAGATCACAAGCCATTGGAGAATATGAACATAAGGTCTAGAACAGATGAAGAATTAGGCGATCTAACATACTACTTATCCCAATATGATTTCCAAATTAAATATTCTCCAGGAAGATACAACATCGAAGCTGATTGCCTAAGCAGGAACCCAGTCCTTGAACCAAATGAAAACCTAGAGGAACAATTGAAAGTGGTTAACACAATAACACTGGAAGATATCTTAAGCGATCAAGTTAATAATGAATATATACAGTGCAGAAAAGACAAGCTACTAAGAAAAAACAATGTTTACTACAAGAAAGTTAAGAAAAAAGAAAAAGTAATTATATCAGAGAAATTCTCCATAGAATTCATGAAAAGGGTACATACAGATCTGAGTCACATAGGAATTAAACAGATGCAAAGAATGATTAGCTCAGTGTATACAGCAGAAAACATGACGAAGAACATAAAAAGAATCTGCGAGAGCTGCATAGTATGTTTAAAGAATAAATCAAGAGGACAAAATAAATATGGATTGATGTCCCACTTGGGTCCCGCCACAAAACCTTTTCAGATATGCTCTATTGATACCATTGGAGGCTTCGGAGGTTCCAGATCAACGAAGAGATATTTACACCTGCTATCAGATCATTTCACTAGGTACGCATATATTTTGACGTCAAGTACTCAAAATGCAAATGATTTCATCAAACTGATAAAAAACTGTGCAGAAACTGATGACATTGACTTGATACTCTCAGACCAATACCCAGGTATCAATTCTAAGGAATTCAAGAGATTTTTGGATGAAAAGAATATTCCAATAATTTTTACAGCAGTAAACTCTCCTTTCTCAAATGGCTTAAACGAGAGACTGAATCAAACATTGGTCAATAAAATCAGGTGCAAGATAAATGAACACGACACAAATGTAGCATGGACAACTATAGCACACAACTGTGTAAAAAAATACAATGAAACGGAACACACTGTTACTGGATATGCTCCAAAGTACCTACTTTATGGCACAGATGTTACAATCTTGCCAAATGAGCTGAAACAGAAGAAAACCGAATATGATTTAATTCAGGCTAGGAAGACAGCTCTAGAAAATACAATCAGATCACATAATTACAACAAGACAATTTACGATAAAAAACGAAGACATATAGACTTTAAAGTGGGTGATTCCGTTTTTGTGGAGCATGGAAACAAACTGAATAGGAAAAAGCTCGATGAATTGAAACTCGGACCCTACAAAATTATAGAGAAAATATCAAACTCAATTTACAAGATAAACACTGACCATAAGAAATCAGAGTCAAACTTTTTCCACATCTCGAAACATACATTACAACAACATACATTGTTATCTTCTCCGGTAGGGGAGATGTAAAGAAAAATATAATTTGCTTTAATTTAAATTTTCCCGCGTAATCAAACGTCATAACGTCGGACCGTAACATGACAAAATAATATAAGTTATCTATGAAAAAGATAACCTAAAAAGCATCTCGCCATCGTTGCGTGAAAACAATTTATGCATACCATTGTTAACTAATTACGTAGGATATTTTAGTAGTGATTTAGAAACTGACATTGTGATTGATAACATTAAATTAGTGTCGTTTCTTTTCTTACAGAGAAACTCAGTTGTGTTTGATTGACTGTGTCGTCTGAATCACAGAATAAAAGAAATATCTTATAAACATTAAAAGACATTATTTTTGGGCAGGCATGTCTACAGACGTAGCGAAGTATGTTAAAAAATATAAGAGCTGTCAGTTACATAAATATAGTAATAAGAACGTTAAGGAACCAATGGTAATAACGTCAACACCTAGTTCTGCTTTTGATAGAGTTAGCTTAGACTTAATGGGCCCTTTAGAATTAGATAATTATAATAATAAGTATATCTTAACGGTACAGTGCGAATTATCAAAATAATCTAATTTTAGTAAAAAATCAAACCGGTACCAAGTTAGATAACATTTATAATGGACCATACAAGGTAATAGTGGATAATCCACCAAATGTAAAAATAATAAAGAATACACTATACACAAAAATCAAACAAAATTATTTCATTGGTAATTGAATAACATAATGATGTAATCGCATTGTGTACTTTGCTTATTATTATTATATATTTTTTTAATATACATAGGCTATAGTAAGTTATAAGTTTTAACATAGTTTATTGAAAAAAAAAAATTATACCGTGACTTATTATTGTACCTTTCTTTTTTTTTCTCTTCCTAACGGGGGAAGGTGTAGTCGACACTTTTCGGGGGAGGTGTAAGGACATGCCTTTGCTGATCCCCATTAAGACAGTCGTCGGTCCAGTAACATGTCACGTTTTGCAAACAAAGCATTGATATTCTAGTAACTAAGTAATTTAAGTTAGCAATACGATTTGTATGTTATAATTAAACATTAATAAAAGGAATCTTGGAATGAACTGTTGTTTCCATCTGCAACCTACCCTTATGGATACACTTCACGACTTTTTAACGTTTTGACAAATGATCTGCTAGTAGGTACTTGAATGTAAGTTCTGGACTCGGATCTGTTAGAGTTTGCATATCAAAACTCTTAGAAGGTGAAGCTATGGAACCTCCATTGATAAAAAGGAACACTATTCAAAATATAATAAAAAGAAATATTGGTGTCACTTTTGATAAATATTTTACTCCTGTATAAAAAAATGTCTTAAATATAATTAAACTTATATTGCTACATTTATGCCTCTTAATCCAATTACTTTAATATGGTAGCAGAACGTTGAGTTGCCTGAGGCTAAATTCTATGGGTGGATAGCAAAATAAAAGTAAGAATCTTGAATTTTATATGAAAGTCGAACCGTACCTACAATAAGTGAAATTTACGATCGTCATCATGCAGTCTGTAGCTGGGGCAAAGATCGAAATAAACAAATTGGATGGACAAAATTGGCAAACATGGAAATTCATGATTACTAGATTACTTAAAAGTTATCCAGGTACAACGGATGTTATAAAGGGTACAATTAAAATGCCTACTCATCCAGGAGCATTGGCCACACCCGAAACAATAGACAAATTTAAAAAGGAGTCAAATAATTTTGAAATGTTAGATAACACTGCTCAATTAGTACTTTCGGCAAATATGACTGAGAATATGTTGCACAAGGTGATGAGATTCAGCACAGCAAAGGACATGTGGGATGAACTTGCCAGGCTATATGACGGAGCTACAGAAGATAAGAGCTACGAGTTATGCATGAAGTTCTTCAGCTACCAAAAAGATCCTGAGCATGATATGACCACACATATATCTGCAGTCAAATCTTTGTTCTACGACCTGAATACTGAATTAGAAGGAAACGATTTACCAGTGATCCTAATAATTTGCAAGATACTGGACACACTTCCGGAACAGTTTTTTGCATTTAAGTCAAGTTGGCTTTTGATGGCAAAACAGGATAGAAACATTGAGAATCTGACAGTACAGTTATGTGCCTATGAAAGAGCTAATAAATAAAGCAGAGTGTAATACTAATGTGAAAGCTCTTGTAGTAAAATCTGAGAAGAGTAAGAACGACTTTAAGAAAAAGGAATTAAAGTGCAAATATTGCGGTTCAGGTCGGTCACATTATTAAGAAATGTCATAAATGGATTTCCGATGGAAGATCACCAAAAAATTCGACCAGTAGTGTGAACAACATGAATTTAACAATTCTATCAGTTGAAGATACAACAGAAGCAGATAAAAATAGTTGGTACGTTGACAATGGCGCAACTAGTCATGTAACGAATAGGTCTGACTTATTTGAAAGCTTTGAATATTTTCAAAATAATCACACTGTCACTACAGCATCTGGACAGACAATAAATGCTATTGGCAAAGGAACTATACGCCTCGATGCAGATGTAAAAGGACGAGTCGAACCGCTTCTTTTGAAAGATGTATGGTATATTCCAGCATTAAAAAGAAATTTATTTTCAGTTCTTGCTGCACAAGACAAACTACAGAATAGTACATTCGAATCTCGCACAGAGTCATGTATATTGAAGGTAAACGGTAAAGAAATTGTGA
Source organism: Luperina testacea (assembly GCA_927399505.1). Classification (NCBI taxonomy): domain Eukaryota; kingdom Metazoa; phylum Arthropoda; class Insecta; order Lepidoptera; family Noctuidae; genus Luperina; species Luperina testacea. The sequence goes on along the minus strand of OV656771.1, from coordinate 20,579,770 downwards.
ACGGGAAGCGAAGAAAGCTTGGTGGGCTTTACATACTTAATGTTAAAATTGTTACACCAAAGCAAGAAGTTAATGTTGTCACAAATTCACAATCGTTACAATGGGCATTGTTCATATTTTTTTAAATGTTGTAATTGAAAAACCATTTCGAGGAATAGGGTTATTTATCATTACGGACTAATTAATTATGAAAAATATTCATTTTTTATTGATATTTTTGATAAAATACGATTGACCTTCCTTGCCCTTCAAATTACGTCGACTTTGGCTGTAAAGTTTTGTATCGTTACCTCAGAAAAAAAAGTAAGAGGCAAGTATTGTCTACAATCTGTCAAATGTCAAATTATTATAAATATAAATGTCAAAAATGTAAACATTCTTTACATTATATAAATTATTTCAACACTCGACGATATATTTTAATATATAGGAAGAGTTATGGAATACAGGAAGTGCTTTGTTCCAACTTGCAGCAATAACAGTAAAAATGTCGCCGTGTGCGTTATTATTCAATTTCTAAGTCGCCGCGTCGATTATTCTAGTGACGACACAGAGTAGTATATTCCTTGGAGGACACTTACTCATAAAAAAAACCATTTGTAAATAAATACGCTAAGATAGGATTCGATTATTTAAGACGTCTATTCGGCCTATTGACACTTTGGCAGATGTGACATTGAAGACGTTGTGTTGACAGATTAATTTTTTTATTATGTACTAGTAAGGCAACGGCACTTAATCTTTTATGCCACTGGTGACGTCACCTACCTTAAAAACTTAAAATATATATTTTTTTTAAATAACTATTGAGCCAATTATCAAAATATTCAAATTAGTTTCTCAAAATGCTCTAAATTTTCAAAAAATAAAATAAAATCTAATGGTTAGAAATTTTGGACAATCCCCATTGTATCATGAACATTTAGGACATCAAAACAAAAAAACATGTGAAAAAGATAGTAGGAAAGGAATTTGACATAAAATTGGACTATAATACAGAATTATGTGAAGGTTGTGTCAATGGCCAAGCACACAGGTTGAAGTTCGGAACACGAGAACGAGCGACAAAGCCTGGAGAGCTTATTCATTCTGATGTTTGTGGACCTTTTATGCACTCAATTTCCAAATTTCGGTACTTTGTTCTTTTCAAAGACGACTACTCTCGGTACCGTCATGTCTACTTCATAAAACAAAAAAGCGAAGTTCACAGCAAACTCAAACAGTTTCTAGCTGAAATAAGAACCGCTGGCCATGTTGTACAAGAGTTCCTAAGCGATAATGGAGGAGAATTCGATAATGAGCAGGTATGCAATACATTGAGACAGAATGGTACAAAACAGCGTTTCACTATGCCTTATACTCCTGAACAAAATGGATGCTCGGAACAAGATAATAGGACTATAGTAGAAACTGCTAGGGCATTAATGCATGCTCATGATGAAATACCACAAGGTCTTTGGGCGGAATTAATTAATACTTCTGTCTACATACTTAATCGAATAGGACCAACAACAGTTGAAGAAAGTCACCTTTCGAATTATTTCATGGAAAGAAACCAGGGATCAAACACTTGAGAATAATTGGATCGACGTGTTATGCACATGTACCAAAACAAAGGCGAAAGAAACTTTGTAAGAAAGCAGAAAAAGGCATACTTATCGGATATGATGGAGATGATGGCTATCGTATATGGTCTAAAGAAAATTATAGGCTTATCAGATCGAGAGACGTAATTTTTGATGAACGTCCTCTCATAGAAAAACCTATAGCTCAGACAGCAGTGGAGGCACCTAAGGTAGACAAAAATACCTTTGATATACCAATACCCTCTGTTGAACCAGAGATACAGCCTATCATACCAGAAGAAGATTCACAGATGACACACGATCAAGAAACTGTTGAATCTAATGTACCGATTGATCCAATTAATGACTCTGTTAATTTTGATACTGCTCAATCTAATGTCGATGACACTTCATAAACTGGAAGTATTTTACCGCATCGTGATACAGATCTACAAAATGAGTCTAGAGATGACATAATTATTAAGAGAAGATGTTCAAACTCAAGAAGCATCTCAAGAAAACGTTCATTTTGATCAACGCCGAGAATAAGTTTCACATAGAATGACTTTAAGAGATCGTTCAACAATCAAACTACCTGGTAGATTTGTTCTAAATTGTGTTGAAAAGGTCTATGATCATGAAGAAGAACCAAAGACGTTCAAAGATGCAATGAAGTCTGTTGACAAAGATAAATGGTGCAATGCTATGGATGATGAAGTAAGTTCCCTGAAAGACAATGAAACGTGGGACTTAATGTTATTGCCCAAAGGACGCAAAGCCATTTCAACTAAATGGGTTTACAAGATTAAACGAAACTCGAATGGAAATATCGAGAAGTATAATAAAGCCAGATTAGTAGCTGTTGGCTATTCTCAAAAGAAAGGCGTTGACCATGAGAAAACATTTAGTCCAGTCGCAAAAATGAGCTCAATCAGGACGCTACTAAGTATTGCTGCTCGAGATAGCATGATTCTTGCGCAATTTGATGTCTCGACCGCATTTCTTTATGGAAGTATAAATGAAGAAATTTACGTCAAACAGCCAGAAGGATATAACGACGGAACAAGCAAAGTATGCAAATTGAAACGCAGTCTATACGGACTTAAACAAGCACCGTTGTGTTGGAACACTTGCATCAAAGCCTATCAAGGGTTCAAATCTGGAGAAGATCCTTGCATATTCTCTATGAAAAGGGGAGAAGGCAGACTACTTCTAGCCCTATATGTAGACTATGGCATGATTGCTGGCACTTCACAGGCACTAATCGATGTTTTTCTCGAGAATTAAAGAAGCGATTTAAAATAAAGGTCCAAAGTAACAAAAATTCCTATTACTTCCTAGGACTTGAAATTAAAAAAGAGGAAGATTTTATCAAAATACATCAAGGTGCCTACACCAAGAAGGTACTTGAAAAATTTTGTATGAAGAATAGTGAGGCTGCCGCTACACCTATAGTTAAAGACTCTGAATTGAGAGAAGTTGCTGGAGGAGACAATTCATTTCCTTATAGAGAAGCAGTTGGGGCTCTTGCATATCTGATGGTGAGAACCAGGCCTGACCTGACATAGCTTATGCTCTTAGTGTTGCATCCAAACACTTAGAAGCTCCTACAAAAAGAGATATCGTGAAAGTAAAAAGAATATTTCGGTATTTGAATGGTACTCGAGATTACTGCATTACGTACAGAAAAGGCATGCAGAAAAAACTGGTTTGTTACTGCGATGCAGATCATGGTGGGGATCCTGACACTGGAAGATCGACTTCAGGACTTGTATATTGTGTTTACGGAGGTCCAATATCATGGAGAAGTAAATTACAGACATCAGTCGCGATATCTAGTACAGAAGCCGAAATTGTAGCTGCTAGTGAAGCTGCAAGAGAAATAATATGGCTGAAACGATTGATTGAAAACATAGAGCATTCAACGATGACTCCTGTTCTCCATGTGGATAACGAGTCTGCCATCAAACTTGCACTAAATCCGCCATATGAGTTCCAGAACCAAGCATATCAAGCTACGACATTTCTTTATACGAGAAACCATTGCTGATGGGACTATGATGATTGCAAAGATTGGTACTGAAAACCAAATTTCTGACATGTTTACGAAGGCACTGTATTAGCCAAGACTGGCTATGCTTTGTCGCCAGATTGGTGTGCATATTTAAAGACTGTTGTTCCCTAGCTTCAAGAGAAGATGTTAGAGTTTGCATATCAAAACTCTTAGAAGGTGAAGCTATGGAACCTCCATTGATAAAAAGGAACACTATTCAAAATATAATAAAAAGAAATAGTGGTGTCACTTTTGATAGATATTTTACTCCTGTATAAAAAATGTCTTAAATATAATTAAACTTATATTACTACATTTATGCCTCTTAATCCATTTACTTTAATAGGATCGAGTTCTAGATTGTAGTTCTGATATTAGCTTGTGAAAAACGAAAGAGTTCTAGCTTTCAATAATTGTTTGAAACGATAAAAATAGTATACTTCGACTTTTTAACGTTTTGCCATGATCTGCTGGCACTTGGACGCGAGTTCTGAACTCGGATCTAGTTCTAGATTGTAGTTCAGCAGTGCGATTCTGTAACCATCTCACCGTGAACACTTAGGTGAAGTGAGCGTGGAGTGAGCTGTCAATAGTGTCAATTCCTAGCAAAAACAAACTCACTTCACCTAAGTTTTCACGGTGAGATTTTTACAGAATCGACCGGCTGATATTAGCTTGTGAAAAAAGAAAGAGTTCTAGTTTTCAAGAACTGTTTGAAACTATAAAAAAAATATTTTTCGACTTTTTAACGTTTTGACATGATCTGCTGGCACTCGAACGTGAGTTCTGGACTCGGATCGAATTGTAGATTGCAGTTCTGATATTAACCTGTAAAAAACGAAAGAGTTCTAGCTTTCATGAATTGTTTTAAACGATAAAATTGTATTTTTCGACTTTTAACGTTTTGACATGATCTGCTGGCACGTGGACGTGAGTTCAGAACTATTCCTAAAAAGTAGCAGGAACTGTAGAACTCGTAACGCACGCGATAAGAACCTACATTTTTTTTGATCTACTGAAAAATGATCTGCTACGGGAAGTTGGCAGATCATTTTGCCAATTGACTTTTATAAGGTAAAAACGCCAGAACTATTTCTAAAAAGTATCAGGAACTGTAGAACTCAGATGCATGCGAAAAGAACTCATATTTATTTTTGATCTGCTGGACATTGATCTGCTAAGTTCATTCACATGTCTGACTTTGACTGAAAAGGTTGTGGTTCTGAATGTTGACAAGGTACATCAATGAAAGGTATACTATATCCTTGGATATAACCTAAAATGACTTCATTATCACATATTCTTTGCCAAAAATTTATAAAATGTGAAAGTCTGCCACTATGGCTTACCTCTATTTGGTGGTTGGGGCATGTGGTTTTGATTGTCTGTCTCGACTCGGGGTTGGTTCTCCTCGGGAACTTCTGTTGGTAGTTCTTCACTACTGGTTGTTTCTTGGGCCCATTCCTCATTACCGTTCGAGAACCAGTGTGATGGTAACGGGATGGGCCACTGTAGTTTCCCTGTTTAGGATTTGGGATGAATTTTTTGATAGTTTCCACTCTTTTGGCCATTTTTAATAGCTTTTATTTTTTCATTCAAATCACTTCCAAATAAGTACTCATCTCTTTCAACATCTTTTACCAAGTTTAAAAACTGTCTAATGCAGGCAATGTTAAATTTTTTCTTGCCTGTTTGCATGGCATGTAGATCAGCTAAAATTCTGATCGCATTACAGAGTGATGATATCACATTTATTCTATCCATGTTCTCATCTACTGTGAGTGATAATAATATTTTGCTTAGCATTGACAGTCCTCGTCCAAGCAGATTTTGTTCAATCTCAATCTTCGTATCACGATTGCAAACGTTTTCACCTGCCGCTGTAGCAATTTCAAGATTCAGTTTGGGTGCAATCAAGTACTGACAATTTTCAGGTATAACCTCCTCCATAAGCGGAGTCTTTGCCTCTTTTTTAAGTCCGGCTTTCAATATAGTATTCATGATTCGAGCCACATCCTCAACTAAGTTTGGACCAAACTTTGGTTGCTCTGGGAGTGGGTCTCCTGGTGCCGTGAGGATGTCTGTACTTAGTACAGCTAAGGAAGAAGAAGCATTGATAGCTTCTAGTGTTGTATCAACTTGAGTTAAAACTTCCTGATCCTGAGGTTTAGTTTGTGACAAATTTTCATTATTTTCATTATTTTGGGGGACCTGTTCCATCATGGACTCCTCTTTCGACGTTGAACCATGGTTTGAAAAGCATTTCAGTTTTATTAGGTTATTCCAACCCATTGAGCACACCCATGTATCGCGTACATGGCTTGTGTCTAAAATTCATAGGTAGTACCTAGAGGTATCTCATGATATTTCGTTACGACATGTCATCATACATGGCATCACGTACACCGCCCATGTCTAACCACATCTTATCCGAAAACAAAAAAGATCACGTCGATGTATCACGTACACCACCCCGTGTCATGTGGTAGGTTTAAGTTTTTTACCTGGGGTTTCACTTTGGTCCAAACGGTCTTTCTACCGTTTTTCAATTTTTCGTATCTTCTTCAAATATTTTTCTAATTTTCGATCACCCTCACTGAGTTTGTGTTTTCTACCCATTTCTGTAGTGTACACACTGAAAAAACACTAAATAAACTACTTTTATTTAAGCTAATAACTTTTTACGGCGCCGGTTACTGCGCGAAACGAAAGAATCTAGTATTGTATAATTGCATAGTACAATCATGTGTGAGTACTATGTACATACTATAAAGCTTCCATTTACTGGGTACGCCTTTCATTGACTTGAATTTTGTATAATTTAGAAGCATTTTTTAAATTTTGTAAAGTAAGAACCATGTTTGCGTTTGATTATTATGATTTTCTTGATGTTGACTTGAAAGAGCATGGCAGTTGAGAACGTGTCATGCTCACTTAAATGTCTCGTCGATGGTGACGCGTGTGTTGGATCATTCGGTTCCCTACAAAATGGTTGAGCTAGATGGTGCTGATCCACGCGTCATGTTCGTGAACAGGCGCCGTCGGTTGAGACTGGTCATCTCTTAACTGCCAAGGCTTATTTTTAATCTTATATTTTGAAATGTTTCTTCATTTGTGTCTTTTTTTTATATAATTATATTGTTCTCACATATAGAAGCAACAATAATAATGTACCCAGGATTTTGTAATATCTTGATTTAAAAGAGTGTCCATGGAGTTTCTTGCCCGTTCTTCTTTTTGAAATAAAATACGATTTTGTTACAACGCTTATATGGAGCACATTTGGATTGACACACACAGAATGACAACAATATTTTTACATTCAAAATAAGTACCTAACAAGTGGCCAGGGTGTTTCTATTAAAAAGGTAAACCAAAAAGTTTCAACACCTCCCCGTAATGGAAACATCCTGTACATACAGACATACAAAAAATATATACACCCTAATAAATTAATAACAAACACTATAAATAATAATCACGAACACTTAACAAAACAATGACTACAAAAAACAAAAGCAAGCTAGCTTATGGCCTCGGTTATACCTAAACCTTTAAGACACATAAAATGTCGAAGTTTTGTTAAAGGTTTAGTAAGGACATCGGCTGGCATATTACGTGTGTTAATGTAATTTAAGACGAGGTTTTGTTGATTAAGTGAATCGCGAATAAAATGGTGCCTGATATCGATGTGTTTGGTGCGTGCGTGAAAGGTGTCGTTATGAGATAATTTTAATGAACTTTGATTATCTGTATAAATGTTGATTGGGCGATCCAAAGAAAATATTTCTTTAAAAAACGCCTTGAGGTATATGGCTTCTTTGCACGCTTCACTAAGAGCCATATACTCAGCTTCTGTAGTTGAGAGTGCGACTGTTTTTTGTTTGCGTGACTCCCAACTAATTGGTGCTCCACTCATAATGAAAAAGAAACCTGTGAATGAACGACGATCGATGATATTACTTCCATGGTCTGCATCTACATAACCGATGGGATAGTCTGGCATGACTTTATGATAGTGAAGTTTCAGGTCCTTGGTACCCTTAAGATACCTCAGTACCCGCTTGGCAGCTCTCCAGTGCACCTCCCCGTAATGTGTGTTGAATTGACTTAAAAACGACACTGCATGTGAGATGTCGGGTCTAGTGCCAATGGAAACATACATTAGTGATCCAATGAGCTGCTGGTAAGGTAAATCTGGCTGATCGTCATTAATGTCTCTGTAAGTGAGTTTTTGACCAGGTTCCATGGGTGTGGAAACTGATATGGCATCACTCATTCCAAATTTAGAAATAAGATTTTCTATGTATTTGGTTTGGTCAAGTGTAATGCCGTTTTTGGTATACAAAACTCTCATACCAAGACAGTCTTTTAAGGAACCTAAGTCTTTGACACAGAATTCTTTGCTAATAGCACTTTTAAACTTTTGTTTCATTTCCTTATCATTAGAAAATATGAAAAAATCGTCTACAAATGGCGACGATAAGAAGCTTATTTTGGTTTTTATGATAATATACACAATTATCATTTTGTGATTTCATTAAACCAAACTTTGCCATTGCTTCGCAAACTTTTTTATGCCACTGTCTAGGAGATTGTTTTAATCCATACAAAGCTTTCTTTAAAAGACATACTTTGTTTTTGCTGTCCTCTTTTATAAATCCTTCTGGCTGAGTCATATAAATTTCTTCGTCCAAGGTCCCATAAAGCAAGGCAGTTTCAACATCTAAGTGATCGACTTCTAAGTTATGCTGAACAGCATAAGCTATTAGCAACCTGACAGTTGATAGTCTAGTTACAGGTGCGAAAGTTTCATGATAGTCCACCCCGTAAATCTGGGTGAACCCTTTGGCTACCAATCTGGCTTTATATTTTATTATATTTCCCGATGTATCCCTTTTTATTTTATATACCCATTTACATTTCACAATTTTACGGTCACTTGGTCTGTCCACCAAAATCCAGGTACCGTGCTTAATTAGTGAATCGTATTCGACTTCCATTGACTTAAGCCAGTTGTCTTTATGAACATCTTCCATGGCTTCTTTAAACGTTTCAGGTTCAAAGTTCGTAGAAGTCAAGTTTGCTAGGGTGTCATTGTTGGGATATCTTATTGGTGGACGTCGGTCTCTAAGGGAATATCTCCTTTCGCTTTCAACATTAACATGGGGATGTTCCACAATAGTCTCAACATGGGGATGTTCCACAATAGTCTCATTTTCGGAGTCAAAAAACACTTCAGGTGTTTCTATTTCTGAGATTTCTTGTATTTCCGTATTTGGAACTTCAGTTGTTTCAGTTTGTGAAACTTTAGGTATTTCCATGTCTAAACCTGTTTCAGTACTTGAATTATGTCACTTGTCTGTGACTGAGACACATCTTGAGTGTCGCTAGTAGAAGGCTTATCCTCAATGAAGACAACATCTCTCGCGGTCAAAACCACTCGAGGATTTTGGGGATCAATTAAACGAAAGCCTTTACTTTGACTGGAATACCCAACAAATATGTACTTTCGAGTTTTTGACTCTAGTTTTGTACGTTTTTCTACGGGTATAAGTGCATGAGCTTCACAGCCAAAGACACGTAAATGTGAAAGATTAATTTTCTTTCTAGTCCAAATCTCTTCTGGAATTTTATTATTTAACGCTTGAGTAGGTGAATGATTTTTGAGATAAATTGCAGTATTTACTGCTTCTGCCCAGTATGCTTTTGATAAGTTAGCATCTTGAAGCATGGACCTAGCTTTTTCAATAATAGTTCTATTGACTCGCTCAGAAATACCGTTTTGTTGTGGATTATAATGCAAATTTCGCATATATATTATAATGCAAATGCAAAATTCCGTTCTCTTTCAAAAAAGTAGTAATATTGCGATTAATATATTCAGAGCCGCAATCGGACCTAAACTTTTTTATTTTGTGACCCGTTTGATTTTCTACCATACTTTTGAATTCTACAAACTTAGAGAACACTTCACTTTTGTGTTTTAGAAAATATCCAAAAGTTTTGCGAGAAAAATCGTCAGTGAATGTGAGTACATAGAGAGCTTTGCCCCAAGATTGAGTACTCATGGGTCCACAAACATCAGAATGTACTATTTCTAGAACATTTTTTGACCTGCTTGAAGAATTATTGAACGGTTTCTTTGCTAGTTTGCCTTGTAGGCAAGGCACACAGATTTTGTTCAGTGTGTCATTATAGTTAATGCCCACAAACTTATTTTTTAAAATACTCATGGCTTTAGTATTAAGGTGACCAAGGCGTCTATGCCATAATAATGCAGACTCTGTGGAAGTAGTTAAAAGAGCTTGCGAATCAGGAACATTAAGTTTATACATGCCATTGAAGTTTGAGGCGGTTGCAATAATAGAACCTGAGACTTTACATCCTTCTTTTTGAAGAATAGTGGCACCTTTTAGGGAAAATAAAACAATAAAGCCTTTTTTAACTAAGTTACTAACTGATAATAAGTTTGCAGCTAGTTGGGGAACATAAAGAACATCTTTAATTGTATTAATATTATTAGTATTATTAATGACGACTGTACCTTCACCTTCACATAGAATTTGGTCATTGTTGGCCACAGTGACAGGCTTAATTACAGGGGTTATTTCACGAAAGTATTCCTTTCTGTTACACATATGAGAAGTAGCACCGGAGTCTATGTACCAAGAATCTGAGGAAGAGGAATGAGACACATTAAAACAAGATGAAAGTGTAATGTGTGAAGTGTAATTAGTAGTATTAATACTAGGAGTTTCTTGCTTCTTCTTTAAGATTTTACATTCATTTTTATAGTGTCCAAATCTCTTGCAGTATGTACATTTCTTCGAATGAAAAGACTTTTTCTTAGTCACGGTGCATTGTAATGCTGCATCAGGTACAGTAAGACTTGTAGTCGGTGATGGTCGGCTATCTTCCTTAAGAAGTGCTGAGACTACAGCTTCAGATGTTATCTTCGTGTTAGAGTGCTCCAGGGTCATAACAAGTGGTTTGTAGCTTTCAGGAAGATTTGCTAGTAGAATGATGGCTAAAAACTCATCTTCTATGGCAGCGTTCATGCCGCGCAGTTCCTGCTGAGTAGTCAACATTAAGTTCACGTACTTTTCCATATTTCCTTCATATTTTACAGCTAGTAGCTTTTTCATTAGAGATAGTCTTCTGACAAGACCACAATCTGCATAGGCCTTTTTTAAATTGTTCCAAGTATCGCATGCCGTCTGTACATTTTGAATCACAGGATAAACATTTTCGTGGCATGCTAAACATATTTTAGACCTCGCTCTGGCATCTTTTCTAGCATTTGCTGCTGTTGTAAGATCTGCCGGTTTTGACACTATGTCCCAAAGATCCTGATCTACTAGGTAGCATTCCATTGCGAACGACCAGGTGTGAAAATTTTCTTTTCCACGTAGTTTTGAGAATGTCATTGTGGATTGTATTGGGCTTACCAGGGAAGAATCGCCACCTGCCATTCTTGAATAGGAATATATGTAGAGCGTCCACTTTTTTAAAATCGATTAAAGGCCCATAACCTTTTGAAATAAAATACGATTTTGTTACAACGCTTATATGGAGCACATTTGGATTGACACACACAGAATGACAACAATATTTTTACATTCAAAATAAGTACCTAACAAGTGGCCAGGGTGTTTCTATTAAAAAGGTAAACCAAAAAGTTTCAACACTTCTCCATAGAGATCTACGTTTTGGAATGGGCAACTAGCTTCGACTTTCTGACTAACTGACAGACTATTTACATTATATTTTGACAATCCAAAAGTGCCTGTACAAGGTTTAATTGAAATAAATGCTTTGAGTTAGAGTTTGAGTTTGAATGTGCCCTGGCGGCTAAGAGTATGTCATGCTCACTCAATGGTCTCGGTGATGGGGGCGCGTGTGTTGGATCATTTAGCTCCCTTCAAAATGGTTGAGCTGAATGGTGCTAATACATGCGTCATGTTCGTGAACGGGCGCCGTCAGTAGGGACTGGTCATCTCTTTGCTGCCATGGCTTATTTTAATTTAGGTAATTTAATATTTGAAATGTAGTTATTTTTCGTCTTTTCATTACGGACGCTTTTAACGTTCTGCATCGTTCTCACATCCATAATTTTTAACATGAATGATGTAAACAATACTTTGTAACCTTATTATTTTGATTTAAAAGGGTGTCCATGGAGATTCTAGCCCGTTCTTATCCATAGGTAGGTACTTACGCTTTGGAATGGGCAACTAGCTTCATCTTTCTGACAGGCCGACCCCTCGATAGTTCAAAAGTGCCTGTAATTGGTTTAATTGAAATAAATGCTTTGAGTTTGAGTTTGACACTCAAAACCTAACCACAAAACACAACACAAACTACGCAAAACCAACATCCTGGTGGGAGGGGACGTAAACGCCTGGTGTCAGTGGCGGGGAAGTGTTTCCGAAAACCATCGCGAAGCAGCGTACAATTCATTCCTCAATGAGCGGGATCTCCAAATCTTCAATACGGGTCAAACACCTACGTTCGAGACCTACAGAGCAGACAGGTGGTGCACAAACATCGTCGATGTGATGGCATGCAGCCTGTAACTGCTAGGCGAGGATTGGCGTGTAGAAAGAAATCTGACAACTTCAGATCACAACGTACCTAATACCCTTCCCGATACGCTTAGAATAGGCTTTGGAACCCTTAAGGCCAATCTCGACGTGCATCTACAACAGCAAGAAGGCAAAGTGGTCCGATACAAGCAGCCACAGCCGGCGGGAAGGAGTTCTGATCGAAGCAGGACCGAGAGATCATGAGGGATGGGCGCATCTACAAGTCCTAAGGAAGACAGCCAGAAGACAGAATGATGCGCTCCTGAGAAACACCGCGGGCTGGCAATAAGCCGGAGTCTGGATAGTCACTTATCGTGATAAGAATCGCTTTTAGCTTACCATGGTTTGATCGCCTTGGTCTTACGGTTTGGAATAATTTTCTGGGGTAACTGTAGCCTAAGAGATAAGGTGTTTAAAGCTCAGAAACGCTGTGTAAGAGCGATGTGCGGTCTTAAACCCACACTGATAGTTGCAAACCTTTGTTTAAGTCTCTAAAAATTCTTCCATTTCCGTCATTATTTATTATGGAAATGGCAATATTTGTTAAAACAAATGCGAACTTATTCACTAAGGTCTCGGACACTAGAAAAGGCCCCGTGAGAAGCCAATATAAAAACCTTTTAAATGTCGGTGGCTATAAAAGTGTTATTTGTATGAGACTAATTATTATATTTAATAAATTACCGGAATATTTAAAAAATGACACATTTCAACATTTCAAACACAAACTTAAAGGTTTTCTAGTGGAAAAATGTTATTACTCCATTAATAATTTTCTAAATGACCGATAGACCTTAAAATTCTGTTAATTGAATAAATTGAATTTAGAATATTTAAAAAAAATCGACTAAAATTACTTTTTTTTAAATACTAAATTTTTAAAAAAAATGACTAAGTACTACAGTTTTTTATTGTATTTGTTTGACATTTTAATTGTATTTTGATAATGGAATTGTATTTTGACATTTGAATTGTATTTTGACATTTTAATCGTATTTTGACATTTTGATCTTATTTTGACTATTAAGTATTTATTAATTGTATTGAACTGTTAATTTTTATCCGATGACTGTGTTTAAATGTTCTTATTTTTTATTTTTTTTTTATTAGTTAAAGCATCGTTTTCATTCATTTAAATTTTGCATGTCGAATCTTGGGCAGAATGTATGCTTAACTTTAATTCTTCACGACCTTATTTGTATAATTACCTGCATTCTAGCAAATAGACAATTTGATTTGATTTGAGACGTTCAGCCCAGAGCCCGGGGCTTCTACATCCTAAATCCGAAAACAGCCCCTATTCTTAGCGCCCACTAGTGCCTTTTTACATTGTTGGTTGACGCACCTAACCTGAGCGCTAACATTTCTTTTCAGAATATCTTTCAAGATAAATAAAACAGACACAAAAAGGATAAAAAATAATTTTAATGACTCAGCACAACGACTTATATTACATAACAAACAGATCGCTACAGCTAGGCGATGCTCGACGCGGCCCCGGTGGGCGCGCTGGCGGGCACGCGCAGCACGTCGGCGGCGCGCAGGCGCGGGTGCGAGGGCTGGCGCAGCAGGCCGCACGTGTTGGTGGGGGCGCGCATGCGCACGTAGCCCTCCTCGCCCCACGCCCGCGACCACGAGTTCTTGACGATGAAGTAAGTCTCCCCTTTGTGCAATGTCCAGCCCACGGCCAGCACGGCGTGGTTGCGGCTGTTCAACCGGCTGTAACACATCGTTGCCGTCAGTTTATGGTACGTGCACGACTACGTGACGCTTGCTTATTCTCGTGTAGTGTCCCGCCGCATGTCGTTTGTACACGTTTAAGCATCAAAAGTAGCTGAACAGCTCTGGCTACACAATACATTAGTTAGTCATAAAATAGTATACTTACCAGCGGGCATCGTGATAATAACCCTTACTGTAGGTCTCGAAAGTGGAGGCTTCGGCGTCGATGGTCAATACGGTGGGCCCGTACTTCCTGATCGCCACCTGCCACAGACGCACGGGAGTTAGTCACGCGCCACACACATGGTAACAAATGTCAAGCCGGTCTAGGGGCTGGCAGTACCTTAAGCGCCAGGATGTTGTTTGTGGTGACGTTGACGTGCCCGCTGATGCGCGTCACGGCCGGCACGCTATCCGCTCGACACTGTAGCTCCTATAGGTACACAGACGCGCACACGTAAACGAAATATTATTACTAGAAAAAGTGCATAATTATGAAAAGTTAATATTTGTTATTTTTGGTCAGTTATCGTACTTTGCCTTCGTAAGGTGTATACTCGTCGAGCGCGGGCAGTCCTCGATCTTGTATGTAGTTGTAGGCGTAGCTCGGCCACGTCCCCTTACATCCATGGCCACCGTACCTGTAACACAACAGATGTAAGTACACGTCGGCTGCTGGCGCATGTGTCGCACGAGTGTAAGCGTGTGTGTACTGACGGTTGCGCGCAGTCCACGAGCGCCTGCTCGCTGAGCGGCACGAGGCGGCCGGTCTCCACGAACAGCGCGCCCTCCACCGCGCCCACAGTCGCGAAAGCCCAGCACGAACTGCACAACATCTGATCTGCGGGCGACAACACGCGTCACTAGAGCGCCTCGCTACTCACTCGGAGCACGAGAGAGCAAAGATGCCACACTCACTGCGCACGGGGGTGACGGCGCCGCGCTCGCGCCAGTCAAACTTGGCCGGCAGGCGGCCGCGCAGCGCCTCCAGCTCGGCGCGCGAGTGCGCGAAGGGCTCGCCGGGCGCGGCGCCGGCCGCGGGCACCGCGCCCCGCAACACGGCGCGCTCCACCTTCAGCCGGTCCGACATGAAGTTGTTCTGCAGCTCGAAGGACGCGCCCTCCCGGTTGCCCGACGCCATGTGTCGCGAGCTCTGTATAAAGACGTTCTTGCGGACCGCCTCTTCCACGTCATCGGCATACGTACGGCTGTATTTTAGTTTATACCTGCACGAATTGTTTTTTTTTAGAAATTGATAATAGTTAGGTAATGAACTCGGTTCATTTCATAGTAGTTCCATTTCTCTTACTTATAAAAAACCGTTAATTTAATTACCATTCACATTCCCTGTCCCATGAATTACATAAAGTCAAAGTCAAATCATTTATTTCAAATAGGCACATTAAAGGCACTTTTGATCGTCAAAACTTACAGTAAAATTGAATTGATTCTAGTCGCCCCTTCCAAAAGGTAGTTTTCGTATGGAGAAGAATGAGCAAGAAACTCCACCGTTACTCTTTTAAAATGTTTTACAAGGTTTTGTATACATAATATAATTATATGTGAAGACGATGCACCTAGAATAAAAGAAGTCTACCCAAAAAAAAAAAATAAGCAATTACAGGTAAATCAATTATGTGAAAGATACATGGTGCTCACATTTACAAATTATTTACAAAATTAATATTGGAAAAGTAGATGACCTTTCTAGAACCCTAACAAGTGTGTGACTTACTGTAGTCACAGATTGTAAAAATCAATGTCATAAAATAAAAAAAAATATGAATTAAATTAGGAACCAGTTTGATTTTGTCTCTAGACACTAGATTATCCTATGGAGCAGGACCAGCATGTTTCCAAGCATTCTTATCTTGGATATAATCCTCTAATTTGTAATATCCCTGTTTACATAGTGTACTTTTAATATGAGTTTTAAATTTTCTTTCATTTAATTGCAATATGTCACAAGGAATTTTGTTGTAGCATTTAACACAGTACCCCATAAAAGATGTATGTACTTTAGATAATCTGAAAAAAGGTTGATCTAATTTATCTTTATTTCTAGTATTAAAATTATGGCTATCACTTACTTTATTAAAAAGATGTTGATTTTTTCTTACATACATAATATTTTCGTAAATGAATTGGCAAGGTACCGTCATTATATTAACCTTTTTAAATAGTTCCCTAGGAGATTCGCGGCGACGTAGATTATAAACGGCTCTAACAGCTCTCTTTTGTAAAATAAAAATGGATTCAATGTCATCAGCAGCCCGACCCCATAGTATGACATAATACTGTGGAAGTAACTAAAATAGACCAAACGCGCGGTTTCTACATCTGTTAACTGTCTTATCTTTCTAACAGCATAAGCGGCCGAGCTTAGCCGCCCCGCAATAGATGTTATATGAGGTCCCCATTGTAATTTCTCGTCTAGCGTGATTCCTAGGAAAACTGTCTGATTAATAAATTCTAGTTTTTGGCCATTCAATATGAGTTCACATTCGCTACTTCTAACATTCGGTAATGTAAACCGAATGCATTTGGTTTTTTTTTCATTAAGTACTAAATTGTTTACCGTAAACCAATCTTGGACCTGAAGAATAGAGTTATTCACGAGGTCAAGATTTTGTGACCGTCGGTCTATTTTAAAGATCAATGATGTGTCATCTGCAAATAACACCATCTTCGGTTGATTTTGAAGTAATTGGGGTAAATCATTAATGTAAGCTAAAAAGAGGAATGGACCCAATATCTAACCCTGAGGAACGCCCATTGTCATTTCAGACCCCAATGAGTTTACGCCGTTTACTTGAATTTTCACCATTCTATCTTTCAGGTATGATCTTAGCAAATCAAGTGCTGTTTTTCTAATTCCATAGTGCTCCAGTTTCATCAGAAGTGTCTCATGGTGTTGACGACCACAGCGCCATCTATTAGCGACGATTGATGCTAACCGATGACGAAAGCAGTGCGCAAGGACATCAGCGCGATATTAGCAACGCGCTACGGATCCGCAAATCACTTCACTGTCTTCGTGACCCGCCAACGAACCACCCAAATCATACTGTTTTTAAAATTGTGAAGAATATCATAAAATCATTGTAAATAATCGATATTACACATTATCAAAAGGAGCCTTGTGTCTAATTCCAATCCACGACGCACACACGACGACGACCTGAAACAGAAACCCCAACATATTTGGACCTTCGAGCCGAACGTTCATCCGAAGCAGCAAGCAAGCACCATCTTCAGCAACGGTCAGGTCAATCCACCCAATTTCCTTCCAAAATCCTGTGCTCAGTTTGTGCTAATATCGTTATTTTTCGCAAAAATTCCAGTGTTCGACTACGCGGTGCAAATTGTGCGTCTACCTACATCGCTCGGGCGCGCGCCGGTCAACTGTAAGTACTTGATCTTTTTCTCTTGCAAGCCACCGAAATGACCAACAATAAGAGGCATTCAATAGTAGAAATAGAAAGTAGTGAAGATATCATTCGCGAATTGGTTAAGAAAAGAGGTACCGTTAAACGAAAATTAACTTTGTTTTCTAAGTATGTGCAGTCATTAGATGTTTCAAAATTAACGGACGCTCAGAAAGCAGAGTTAGAGGAGCGTTTTCAAGCCTTTAAATTAATAATCGATCAATTTTCTACTATACAAGATGAACTAGATTCCATTGTATCTGATAGTCAGTTGGACGGGGAACTGCTAGAGAGAGAAACGTTTCAAAATCAGTTTTATGCTATTGTGGGCAAGGCTAAATGTATTTTAAAAGATACTTCCACTCAGAATGTCGCCGGTCAAAGTCGCACTTTTAATTGCATGAAGTTACCCACAATTTCATTACCGAAATTCGACGGTTCATACGATCAATGGCTCGAGTTTCGCGATACTTACTTATCAATGATACACAATAGTGATAATCTAGATAACGTTCAGAAGTTCCACTACTTACGTTCGGTTCTTACAGGTGATGCACTACAAGTGGTTAAGGCACTGGAGTTTTCTTCCGACAACTATTTAGTTGCTTGGAGCCTCTTAGAGAATAGATATAACAATGACAACTTGCTCGTTAGTAATCACGTCAAAGCTTTATTCTATGCTCATTCAATGAATAAAGAATCAGCTTCTCAAATCCGTAAATTGATAGATACAGTTTTAAGAAACATTCGGGCGCTAAAAACGTTAGGAGAACCTACAGATACGTGGGATACATTAATTATCCACATAATAACTTCCAAGTTAGATTCTTCGACCGATCGCGAGTGGGAAAGTTACAAAAGTACCCTCCCGAAGGTAGGAAAATTAAAGCTGTCTGAATTAATGAAATTCCTCAAGGATCGTGCTGATTTTTTAGAATCTATTAGGCCTCAAAGCAAACAATCAGTAGACGCTCACACAAAGAAACAGTCGGTCACCAAATCACACAGTCATGTTATTACACGCAAAGATAACAACAATAAAAAACCATCAAATTCACCACGTTACAAATGCGCTCGGTGCGGTTCCAATCACCCGGTTTATTCGTGTGAAGATTTCCTTAATTTATCTCTTAAAGATAAAATCAATTTCATTGAGGAGAAAAAGTTATGTCGTAATTGCCTACGATCAGATCACGCAGTAAACGAATGTTGGTATGGGCCGTGCAGACATTGTAACAAGAAACACAACACGTTAATTCACACAGATGCTGTTGTAAACGCTTGCACATCATCAGCTGTTGCTCAAATCACGCAAATAGTGCCACAGTCTGAATCAAATGATACGAGTGCTTCACACATACAGATGCCGCTCACCACTTCTCACAAATCTCACACAATTTACGAGGAAGATAATAATACCAAAGCGCAATGTTTCCTAAATCCGGTATTATTATCGACCGCATTAGTGGAAATAGCGGACATACATCATAAATATCACACGACGCGAGCTCTCCTCGACAACGGGAGCCAACATTGCTTTATATCCGAATCGCTTTGTAAAACACTTAGTCTTCCATTGATACAGTCCACTTGCAGTCCACTGTTCAAGTTATAGGGGTAGGTAATACTATATCCCAATCCACGCAATCATGTCGTATTCAGTTGCGATCCAAAACGAACACGTATAACACGCATCTTAGTTGTTTAGTTTTGCCTCGTATTACGGCACAATTACCATCACTATCAAGTAATTTCCACATCGAAATACCAGGCAACGTTCAACTGGCCGATCCAGAATTCTATCTGTCTGGCGAAATTAATTTATTGTTAGGGGCAGATAAGTTCTGGGACCTGCTTAGTGAAGGTCTGATACGGTTGCCGAATGGTCCATATTTACAAAACACACAACTCGGTTGGGTCATATCGGGAACTGTTCATAAAAAGGTTTCACGCGTTAACCTTACTCATTGTAATTTCACGCAAACATTAGATTCAGAACTCAAACGATTTTGGGAACTGGAAGAAATATCTTCAACGCATAACAATCTCACCAAAGATGAAAGTGCATGCGAAAATTTATTTAAAGATACGACGTTACGCGACGATAAAGGTCGTTTTTCTGTGCGCATTCCACTTAGTCAACCAGCTGATGTTTTACATGACACATTTTCTATGGCAAAAAACAGGTTTCTTGCACTCGAACGCAAACTAATTAGGAGCGCACCTAGCTATAGAAAAATGTATAACGATTTTATGAGTGAATACTTGGGTCTGGGTCACATGAGTCGCATAGTAGAATACTCGTCACCTTGTTACTTTTTACCACATCATGGTGTCTACAGGGAACATAGTTCAACAACAAAACTTAGAGTAGTCTTTGACGCAAGTGCAAAGTCCACATCGGGCAAATCATTAAACGACATACAACACATTGGGCCTACGTTACAAAATGATTTGTTTTCAATTTTGCTCCGTTTTAGACAATTTAAGTATGTAGCATGCGCCGATGTGGAGAAAATGTATCGGCAAATATTAGTTCAGCCTGATCAGAGAAATCTGCAGCTAATACTTTGGAGGGAAGATCCATCTAAGCCGCTCGATGTATTTCAACTTAACACCGTCACTTACGGGACGGCGTCCGCGCCGTATCTCAGTATGATGACGTCATCGCACAGGTAATTAATGACGACTTCTACGTCGATGATTTAATAACGGGACATCAGGATCAACAAAGGTTATTGGAAATATGCAAAGATGTTTCTGAAGCATTAGAATCAGGTTGTTTCTCCCTTAGAAAATGGATATTTAACTCAGCAATTCCACAAACAGAGTTACCATCTAGGTCTAAGGAATTCTCACTAGGAGACAATTGTCATACCAAAACACTAGGTATGGGATGGTTTTATTCATCCGATGAATTGTATTTTAGCACAAAATGTGATCATACCTTAACTCACGCTACTAAACGTAATATTCTCTCAGTAATCGCGCAGATATACGATCCTTTAGGTTTACTTACACCAAATATTATTATAGCTAAAATTCTATTACAAAAGATGTGGCTATGTAAGATAGGGTGGGATGACGCAGTTCCTAACCATATACTAATAGAATGGCAAAAATTCATTAATAAATTACTCAATCTACAAGACATACGTATTCCACGTTATGCCATTGGAGAAAACACACATATTATTGAGCTACATATATTTTGTGACGCCTCGCAAGATGCATACGGCGCCTGCGCCTATATACGCAGCTATACAGACGCACAGATATCAGTCAATCTGTTGTGTGCGAAAAGTAAGGTCGCTCCCGTTAAACCGGTTAGCGTACCGCGCTTAGAACTGTGTGGCGCGCTAGTAGCTGCAAAGTTGTTTACGAAAATTAGTAACTCATTGAGATTAACCTTTAATAGCGTACACTTTTGGTCAGACTCAACAATAGTTTTAGGATGGCTTAAAATGTCACCTAATTTATTAAAAACATTTGTACAGAACCGCGTTGTACAAATTAATGAACTCACGGGCGATAAGCCGTGGCTTCATGTAGCCGGTAAACAAAATCCAGCTGATTTGTTATCGCGTGGTGTGCATCTAGATATACTTAAAACTTGTGAACTGTGGTGGTGCGGACCGCCATTTCTACAGGTTCCTAACACACAATGGGAACATGATATTAATTTAAGTAGTGTTAATCACGATGAATTACCTGAATTAAAATCACTTAAAACTTCATTGCTAGTTCAAGTAAATTCAGATTTCTTTCTATTCGATAGGTATTCATGTTTTAATCGCTTGCGACGCATAGTGTCATACGTTATGCGTTTCATTAACAATAGCCGCACAAAACAAAAAACAGAACGCCTCACAGGTTGCCTATCGATGGACGAATTAGATACTTCTATTAGAACTTTAACCCGAATAGCACAACAACAATCTTTCTTAGATGTTTATAAAACATTAAAACAAAATCATCAACTAAAATCCCCACGCAGTATTTCTAGTTTAAATGTTTTCTTGGATGACCACGATTTAATTAGAGTGGGAGGTAGATTATCGTATTCAGACTCGTTTTCATATGACAAAAAACATCCTTTGTTGTTGTGTGGCAAACACAGATTTACTCGCCTTATATTTGAGCATCAACATAAATCACTATTACACGCAGGGGCTCAGTTACTACTGGCCACAATTCGTGATAGTTGGTGGCCTATTAGAGGGCGTAACTTGGCTAAACAAGTGGTGCACACCTGTATGACTTGCAAGCGTATGCGACCTAAACCGTTAAACATACAAATGGGTAACTTACCTACCGAACGATTGGAGCCAGGGTATCCATTCAAACGTTGTGGCGTGGATTATGCTGGGCCATTGCTCATGCTGAACCGTGCCGGAAGGGGGGCTAAGTTAACGAAATGTTATATCTGTCTTTTTGTATGTTTTACTACGCGCGCAATACATTTAGAATTGGTCACAAGTCTTACTACAAAAGCATATTTGCTGGCGTTGAAACGTTTCATCTCTCGACGCGGCAAACCATTGCAGATTTATTCTGACAATGGCACGACTTTTGTAGGGGCTTTAAAGGAATTTTCAAAATTTTTAGATTCTTCGAAATCAGATATTATCAATTTCACAACTAGTAACTCCATAGAATTCACATTTATTCCGCCGTACTCGCCTCATTTTGGTGGTTTGTGGGAGGCAGGGGTCAAGTCCTGTAAATTTCATTTATGTCGCGTTATAGGCAATGCACATTTCACATACGAGGAGTTGAGTACGATATTGGCACAAATTGAAGCTGTCCTCAACTCCCGACCTATGTACCCAATGTCCACAGACCCGAACGACCTGCGTCTTTTATGTCCTGCTCATTTCCTGATTGGCCGACCGCTCACCGCACCCGCCAGTCGGGACCTCACTGCGACGGCTACGCAGCGCCTGCCACGATACGATCGCGTGGAACAGATGAGACAGAACTTCTGGCAACGCTGGTCAACGGAGTTCATATCTGAGCTCCAGAAGAGAACGAAGTGGCAACTCAACCAGGACACACTCACCCCTCACCCCTGACACCCTCGTCCTAATCAAAGACGACAACTTACCGCCTTTGAAGTGGCGCCTCGGACGAGTGCTGCAGACATTCACCGGCAAGGATGGCATCTCACGCGTGGCAACCATCAAAACAGCGACGGGCATCATTCGGCGATCATATCCGAAAATCTGCCCGCTCCTGCATCCGGATGACGACCGAACCAACAGCATCTCAGCTTCATTGGAACCTCATGCTTCCAAGGCCGGGGGCATGTTGACGACCACAGCGCCATCTATTAGCGACGATTGATGCTAACCGATGACGAAAGCAGTGCGCAAGGACATCAGCGCGATATTAGCAACGCGCTACGGATCCGCAAATCACTTCACTGTCTTCGTGACCCGCCAACGAACCACCCAAATCATACTGTTTTTAAAATTGTGAAGAATATCATAAAATCATTGTAAATAATCGATATTACACATTATCAAAAGGAGCCTTGTGTCTAATTCCAATCCACGACGCACACACGACGACGACCTGAAACAGAAACCCCAACACATGGTTTACACAATCGAACGCCTTAGAGAGGTCGCAAAAGATTCCAATGGCACCTTGTGCTTCTTCCCAGGCGTTAAAAATGTTCTTTATTAAGGTAACACCGGCGTCAGTAGTGCAACGCCCTTTGGTGAAACCGTACTGGTGTTCATGAAAGATGGAATTTTTATTAAAGTGACGTAACATTTGATTGAGCATCAACTTTTCAAACACTTTACTAAGAACTGGCAGAATTGACACAGGTCTATAATTGTTGGGTTCTTTACTATCACCGGATTTGAACAAAGGTACTACTTTACTATGTTTCATAAGATCCGGAAAGACTCCTTGGTCAACACTGGTGTTAATAAATATGAAAGCTAAATAGGGCGCAATGGTATACTTTTACAGACATTCCCCAGAGATCTTCTGTTGATTTAATGTTAAGATCTCTAAAAACTTTTATGACAGCCTGGGGGTTTGTATGCTGAAACCTAAACTCCAAAGGGCATGCCTTTACATTATTTTTAAGTAAGGCAGCAGAAAGCGTGGGGGATGAAATTAAAGCTTCAGTAGTTAAGGGGAATATTAGCAAAAAAGTTTTCAAATTCCTGAGCTATTTCTGCATCTGAGTTGATGGGGCCATGTACAGTCTTTAAATTAAATTCAGTATTACGCTGTTTTTTCCTATCTGTTTCATTATTTATTATTTGCCAGGTAGTTTTTATTTCATCATCAGCTGATTTCATTTTATTGCTAATATAAAGAGCTTCAGCTATTTGGCACACACTTTTAAAAGTTTTTGAATATTTTGCAATATACTGATGAAAGTTTGTATTATTCATAATTATGTTGCTTTAAGCCATAGAGTTCAAAAAGATTTTCCCTGCTTTTACGAATACCGGAGTTTCCCAGTCACTAAATAAAAACTTTGTGTAAATACTTTTAGTTTTCAGTGGAAAAGTGTCATTAAACTGCGCATTTAGTATTGAAAAGAAATCGGCGTAGAACTCATTTGGGTCACTAATATTATTAAAATTCTGATCACATAATTTACTGGCCTAAGAATTATTTAATTTCTCTACCTTTTTACATGTTATTGTCCTAAACCTTATTTGAGTTTTTTGTAAAGGCATGTAGGAGCCAAATGTTATTGTTTGTCCACTGTGATCAGATGGCAACTTATTTACAATTCCTTTGTGTAAGTAATCACAATTACAAAAAAACATTATCAATACAAGTGGCAGAAAAAGCTGTCACTCGGGTTGGTTCAATAAAAACATTTGACAAATCAAATGACCTAAAAAGACTTAACAATCTGACAGTATTCGAGTTATTTTCCAATAAATTAATATTAAAATCTCCACATGCGATTATCGACTTACTACTTGTACTAAGTTTCTTTGACACATCTTCCATTACAGAATCAAACACAGATAGATTCTGGTAACTTGGAGGTCTGTATACGCATACTATAACATGCTTATCAAGCTCAACACAGGACAATTCAATGGTGTGTTCAACAGACAGCCAGATTATGTCTTTTCGTTCTTTAGATTTAATAGAATGTTTAAGTAGTATTAATGACCCGCCATGTATCATACGTTTCCGGCTGAAATGGCTAACTACACAATAATTTTCCTAATTAATTGACATTACTTGATGATCTTTCAACCAATGCTCTGTTAAACAAATGACATCAAACTTGGTGTTTTCCAAAAACAATTCTATTTCCAGTAATTTGGAAGCGCAACCAAAAAAATATTTTGATTAAATAATTTTAAATTATGTTGCACTCCCTTTGATTTTGTAGTATTATTAATTATATTGCCAGAAGATACCTTTTTATTATTCTGTAATAATAATTGATTATTTAAAGGGGTAACTTCTATTGTCTCCCTGACTATTTTAAATAATTATCCGGAGTGACCTCCACAACTACAACTGGAGAGTTTAGATTGCCCGAATAAGTTCCAGCAGAAGGAGAATATCATTCTTATAATAATATAAGAATGACTGGTAGTGGTCTCCAAAGATGTTGGTATTATAGGTGGATCCTCCTTCGTACATGACGATTCATATAATCACTACGTTGTTGGTATAACTAGGCAACACAGACTCGTTACTAATACTAGAATTCGTTATATTAACTATAACCTCGTTAATATTATATGCTATCAACATAGCAATCAGATGTCTACATATAGCTACATAGGATTCATGTTGATTGTTTAACTATATTGTGTCTACTTTATGGACAGTGAATCTGTTAAAATAAATGTACATATTTAAAAATACAACTCGCTTTATAGCTTCTCCCTTTTGGGTTTTGTGTAACACGTGCCTATCAAAGGTATGTCCCTGTAGTAATAATTGATCGTTTCCCAAGTAGGTATTCTAACTACTAAGTACACCGACACTCACTGCTCTATCTCCGTGTCATATCGCGGGTGGCGGCGCAGCATGGTGAACTCGCGGAGTGGTTCCACGCTCTCCATCCGATTGGTTCTTTCAACATGTTCACATGCGTCAGCTTAAATACAACAAAATATATGTATTACAACAGTTCATGTAATATACCAATTACACATTTAATCGAAATCACATAGGAAGCTATCTAGTCTGCGCAACCTGACGTACCGATGTCAAGATGGAACATGGAGGAGTCGTGAGGGCGCGCCTGCACCTCGTCGAACTGGTGCACGTAGCCGTCGGAGTCGGTGCCCAGCACCGAGCTGTCCACGCGCACCAAGTACCTGAGGCAGACAGCGTCAGTCGTGAGCACTCGAGTCGACAGGACTGTCACTCTACCTCGCGAGCGATACTCACCAGTGCGGCGTGGTGGTGTAGTTGTCGGCGGAGCGCGTGACCAGCAGCTCGTGGCGGAAGGTCAGCGCCTCCCCGCGCGCGGCGCCCAGCTCCCCGCTGTGGCCCGCCAGCGTGTACACCCAGCGCTCGGCGCTCGCGGCGCCGTGCAGCACGTAGCCTGCAACACGCGGCGCGCGTCACACAGGGCAGCCACACGCACATACGTACCATACGTAGATGTAGGTGTGTATGTATGTAAGACACGCTAAACTAGTTTTTAGAGATATTGCATAACATAACAGGATTATAAAAATATTGTTTTGAATATGCTAATGGTTATTTTTCGAGTATTCTTCTTGTATTATTTTCGTTAACTGTGCGTTACAAAGAGACGCAATCCTGTCTAGAGTTTATTTGTGCACGTATGAATATTTATCGCGTAAATAGTCACCGGCGAAGGAGAAGGCCTGCAGGTCGGGCAGCGCCGGCAGCGCGCGCTCGGCGAGCGACACGCGGCGCGGCGCCGACACCACGCAGCGCCGCACGTCCGTCTCCGCCGTGCGGTCCACGCGGATCTGAAACATCATTTGACAACATGCTACAGCATGACCGATACTTCAATCATGATCTGGTTCTTTTTTAACCGACTACAAAAAAGGAGGAGGTTCTCAATTCGGTTTTCTTTTTATGTTTGTTACCTTAGAACTCCGTAAGTTATTATTGTGTGTTTATGTTAAAGTATAATAACTTCCTGTCACTGATATTTACATAGCAAGTAGTGTTAAACGAACTTGTGTGGGGTAAGTACAACTAAAATAAAAAGCCCACGACACCGACTAACAAACTTTGTTATCAATCGACTTAATACTCTCAACTTTCTTATACAGTATGTTAACTAACAGAGGGCGTTCCCGTTAACCCGCAATAGTATAGCATCCATACATGCTAAAAAAAATATTACCAATCGAAAATAAAATGTTTTTATTTTTTTTTATATTAAAATATTCACTAAAAATCGTAAATTGATACTCTATTTATTTAATTAATTCTAATTTATTTAATTAAATAAATTCCGACATTGCTGTCCTTCAAGTACGCGTGTACAGAGTGTTTCTTTAACGTATCAATTTACGATTTTTAGTGAATATTTTAATATAAAAAAAAATAAAAACATTTTATTTTCGAATGGTAATATTTTTTTTAGCATGTATGGATGCTATACTATTGCGGGTTAACGGGAACGCCCTCTGTTAGTTAACATACTGTATATACGCTCTCAAGTATTAAGTCGATGAAAAAAATAAGATAAGGTTCTACCATTATTTATGGCTAATTTTGAGGTTGAGTACCAAAAACCCAGCCAATCAAAAACCACAAATACCAAAAATCAAGCAGCAACAGAGAGAAGTTTCCGTGGGTACCTGCACGCTCTGCACGCGTCCGTCGCGCCTCATCATGCGGTACGTGGAGGTGGCGCCGCCGTGGAAGTCCACGCGCGCCGCGCCGGTGGCCGCGTCCCACCTGCGCACACGCACGTCAGGCACACGTCAGACAGTATACTGACGCACTCTCATACTGCATGGGAAGGGCTACTCTCATACTAAGAAGAAACCCATTACTGACATTTTTACATAATTATTATTAGTCTATTTTTTTACTCAACTACGCGACAGCAAAGACAGGGTTATGTTTTTCAAGAGAAAATCTATGTATCTTTTTAAATATCTTTAATCATGGTATATGGGGTATTTTATACCCTCGAAATCAAAAAACAGCGGGATGGATTCTCATACTTTTGGTGTCATGGCGTCTGGGTCGCGCAATGGTTATAGGCTAGGTTTTATTTTTATAATGCCTATCAAAATGGCGGATTTTAGACGACCAAAAGGAAGCCTCGATTTCAAAAATATAACACACTAAAAGGTTTAAATAAAAAACACACTATGCCGAAGGTACGCGACCGAAGTTCCACGGCTGATTTTACGTTCCGACGTATTCGGCTGATATGACACACTATAAGTGCCGAATTTACGCGGCAGAAATTCAGTTGCGCACATGCGGGGCGCGGGCATGCCTGCCTCCCGCTGCTCCCAGCCCCGGATCTTGTTCGGCAATCGAACCGAATTTCGGTCGCGTATAATGTGTGCTCTACAGAATACGTTGCCGCCGAATTGCTGCTGAACTTACGGCCGACCGAAGTTCGGCTGTACGCTATAACGCAACGTAATTTCGGCATAATGTGTCGTCAGTAATTCAAATAGCATTGCAGGCGTAATCATGCCGAATTTCGGTCGCGTACCTTCGGCATAGTGTGTTTAGACACTAAGGGCGTTTGTCCACCGCAGCCGGCGGCACCGGGAAGTCACTGAGAAACGAGATTATTCGAATGGAACGTGGCGGAGACGGCGATAGTTTGTCCACCGCGACCGAACTCGGCGGCTCAGTGTCTTATTGTTGTGCGCCACAATTAATGCCTGGTACAGTACGCTTCATAGAAACGGTTACCCCTTGGTAATGACATCGAACCTATCTAAGTTTTTTGTAATGTATCTTAAGTGGCATGTTGGTCTAGTGGTTAACACTGCGGCTTAGCAATGCGATGGTCTCGAGTTCAATCCGCGGGTGAGAAGGTTTTTTTTATTTTATTTATTTACCTTTATTATTATTTTTTAGTTTCTTTAGTAGTTAGTTTAGCTTTTTTCGTTAATTATTATTAAAAAATCAAATGGAGGTTTGTAATAAAAGCTAGGCATTTTGCATAAACAATATTCATTTATTTTTTTAATTACATTTCTAGGACTTCATAGAATCCACTTCTTGGTTGAATAGACAGATTTCTGTCTGTGTTAAATTGGGGTTATTTACTTAGAATATTAACTAAACACAAAATAGATACCCTAGTTTGGTTTAGAACGTTTAACATTAGATAACGGTTCGTTTATAGATATTTCTAGAAACATAACTACAATAATATTTATTTATTTAAAGTTGTGAAAACATACATTTTTTTATACTCTGTATGATCTTATCGGAAACAAGCCTGGTTAAAAAATGAAATGTTGTCATTTGTGCCTGTGAATTACAGAGGAAGAACCAACATGCTAAACTATAACAGTATAACAATATACATTCAAGATCCTTCTAGAAATTTCGATGCTCGAACTTTAAAGAACTATCGACATCTGGTCAGTCGGGAACGGTATGTAATCGAATATTCTGGTCGTTTCTACAGTAGAAGGTTCTAGAACTCTCTGAGGCACTATATAAAGTCGGTAGGGGCCGCGAGCCGGTCAGTGTTGGACATAGGTGTTGGATAAGCGGTACAAGTGAATACATCAAAAGATCTTCAAGTGCGACTTAGTGATCAACAGTGCGTAGTGTGTGTTTAGTGTTTCAGTTGTTATTAGTGTTGTTTAATTAGAGTGTTATTTTTGGTTATTAAATCTGCAGTTTTTATTGTCACGCACCCGAAGCTCGCAACATTATGTTTATGTATGATAGACAAAACAAAAGCCAGGCGACGGCGGTGTGAGGACAAGATCAAACGTTTTTGGTATTGTCGGCGCCCGTTACAATCTCGGGCTGAGTTCTAGTGGTCACGCCTAACTGATTATGGCGCTTCCGGACAGTATAATAAAGTACCTAACCAATATTACGTCTTCATGTACCCGTATTCAACAGACCGTTGGGTTTGAATAAACATATCATTTCAGTTGGTAGTTAATTTATTTATTTATTTATTTAAACTTTTCGCACAAAAAAGGTACAAAGGCGGACTTAATGCCTTAGGCATTCTCTACCAGTCAACCAAGGGTGGTGAAGAGATTGGATGGCAGGTGCTTTGTGTGAGAGGAACAATGATAAAAAAAATCTATTAAAACTAGGTACACAAATACATAAATAGGTTATATACATTTACATACTATTTACTATAATATATACTTATAATATATATAATACACAAATTCAAAGGAGAGAGGTGATGAGATGACTCTACGCTATTTGTTTTGAAAATAACTCTGCAATTTCCGCTTAAATGCATACCGACTGGTGGCCGTCCTGATATCAAGAGGAAGTGCATTCCAAAGAAGAATGGACTGAATATGAAAGGAAGAATGAACAAAGTCAGAAGTATGAGAAGGACAGAGTAGGAGAAGATTGTTAGAAGAACGCAGATTCTTAGCGTGAGAAGAACAAAGATATTGGAAGTGAGACACGAGATAAGAAGGAGGAGTGGGAGAGTTGAGAAGGGAGAAAAGCGTGGTCAAAGCGCGCAAACTTCTTCTTTGGCGTATGGACATCCATTTGAGCTCAGACCTATAGCTCGACACATTCAACCTCAAGAAATATGACCATATTTCTTGAGGTTGAATATGAAGCGGATACCATTGTTGAGCAATCTGTCGAGCTTATCCAGCAAAACCGCGTTCAAGTCAAAGTAGCACACGTCACCATAGTCGATTATAGGAAAAATTAAAGTCTGCACAAGCATGGTTTTCGTCTTAGCGGGCAAAAAGTTTCTCAGACGATACAGGGATCGCAGAGTACCGTTGACCCTTTGGCTAACACTAGAGACCTGGCGTTGCCAGCTAAGCGTAGAGTCAAGATGCAAACCGAGATCTTTCACAGTAGGGGTAATGGGTATGACTGTACCATTGAACATAAGAGGAGGAAGAGAGCTAAGCGTCACCCTACCCATCATGCGTGAGCTTCCAATTACGATGGCTTGACACTTAGAGGGGTTTACAGACACCCCGAAACTATCAGACCACTTTTTGACAGCATTTAAGTCTCGGTTTACATCTGCTATAGCGTCCGACAAACCTTCTACCCGCCCAGATGTATACAGTTGAAGATCATCAGCATATAGATGATACGAACATCGAAGACAGTGAGTTATAAAATTGATGAAGATGGAGAATAACAATGGAGAAAGAATACCGCCTTGTGGAACACCAGCATCCAGGTCACGCCAACCAGAAGAACTCTGATCAACGCGAACCGACTGCTGACGTCCACGAAGATAAGAAGAGAACCATTCCAGAGCCTCGGACGAAACCATAAGATAAGAAAGGATAGATAGGAGAATATCGTGGCTGACTGCATTAAAGGCATTGGAGAAATCAATTAAAACCAGAACGGTAACTTTGGTATCCTCCATCGCTTCTCTAATGTCACCAGTCACTTTAAGGAGAGCGGACGCTGTACTGTGCCCAGGCCTGAACCCAGATTGAAACGAGCTTACGAGGTTGTTCCGATGAACAAACCCCGCAAACTGCTTGTGTACACAGGCCTCAAGCACTTTAGACAGGAATGGGAGAATGGAAATGGGTCGAAAGTGGCTGGGTAGGGAGGGATTTGAAATTTTAGGAAGTGGGCGGACGTAGGCCATACGCCACTGGGATGGGAATTGTCCGGAATCAAGAGAAAAGTTAATGATGTGGGTAATCGGAGGGAGAAGGCTATCAAGGATCCAAAGGACCATACTACGACTGATGCCGTCATAGCCCACAGCCTTGGATTTTATGGAGAGGATGATCTTTTTAATTTCGTCCAAGGTCACCGGAGCGAAGTGAAATGGTTCTATAATGGGACTCGCTAGGCCAGTAATGAAATCAACCGTCTGGGACAACATTTGGGAATCCAAATGACTAGTGGTTGTGAAGTGACGGTTGATATCATCAAGGCCAATTGTATTAGGAAAATCCACATGCCGTGGCCTGCCGATACCAAGAGTACCTAGGAACTTCCAGATATCAGCAGGTGAAGAAGAAGAAATGTTCTCGAGAATATGGCGGCGTTTAGCGTTGCGTATCATCTGATTACACCGATTTCTAGCAGCTTTGAATAAGTTGCGATTTTCATCACTGCGATCCTTTTTAAATTTACGAAAGGCCCGATCCCTGCGCCTCATCGCCATTCGAACTCCTGTGGTCATCCAAGGAGCCGGAGGACGCCGAAGTTTAATCTGCTTAACAGGAGCATGTTTGTCGTAGAGAGCAAAGACCGTCTAGCGTCTGATCGAAAATGCGCAGTTTATCGTCTACAGCTGTTGCCGCTGCCAAGGATTCCCAACTGAGGTCTGACGCATCTTGACGAAGCATCTCAACGTCCATGCGCGCAAAACACCGCATGTGCAGAACCTTTGGGATAGGTTTAGGTGGTTTAAGGTTATACGAGAGGAAAATGAGGTCATGATGGGAAAATCCAGGGGCGGGACACTGACCATGTGAGGGAACAAGGGAGGGTGCGGATGTAAGGATTAAGTCAAGCCAAGTGTCATCACCAGAGATATTAAAATGGGTAGGTTGCAGTGAAAGTATATGTTAATCTGCTTTACAATTAATTTCCCTGACTTTACATACCACACAGAGTATTTTTCGGTGTAGTCTGCGCGCGGCACAGTGAGGCGTGCGCGCAGGAACAGCGAGCTCTCGAAGCGCGGCGTGGGGGGCGGCGCCGGCCGCACCGCGCCCTCCGGTGCGGGCGCCCCCCCCTCCCC
The DNA here is from genome assembly GCA_927399505.1 of Luperina testacea. Taxonomy (NCBI): domain Eukaryota; kingdom Metazoa; phylum Arthropoda; class Insecta; order Lepidoptera; family Noctuidae; genus Luperina; species Luperina testacea. Next base: position 20,547,530 of record OV656771.1, on the reverse strand, counting down.
ACCCCCCTCCGAGCGGCGCCGCATGCACTTGAGGCGCCGCCGCTCCATGGTCGGCGCGTCGCCCACCGCGCTGTCTGCCTGCGACCCATGCGGCGGCTGCCAAGCCGAGCCGGCCTCTCTGAGCTCGTCAACGGTGTAGTCGTCTGTACTGACGACGCCGACTGGGTCGATTACTATCGGAGGGAGTGTAGGGTCGTCCGGAACCTGTGCCCGGAACTGCTCTACCAGGAGTGCTGAATTCTCTGTAAAGCAGAAAAGAAATTTAGCAACTACAATGGAAAAAAAGCTGTGGACTTGCAAGGGGTGAAATAACAGTGCTCTGTATCTCTTATGTTAAGCTGAAGTACAGATACAGAGACAGTCATTGCTGCGTCAGTATTGCAGAGAGTACAGGTGTCTCACCGACAGGCGGGAAAATGGGCGCCTCCCTAGCTAGCCGCTCGTCGGTGACGGGGGTTCGCGGAGGGGGGGGCGCGAGGGGTGTTGCCGACGGCGCCGGACGGGGGGTGGCACTGGGCTGCGGTGCTGGCAGTTGGTTGTAGGATGGCACTGCGTTGCTAGTCGGATGTTGACTGAACATTGGGATCTGGTTGTGCGGTGGTGTGTTGTGGCCGGTGTTGTACACAGGGCCGAAGGGTTCGTTGTAGGTGGGCAAGGCGAGGTTGCGCAGCGGCGCCACATTGTCGATCTGCGGCGCATTTGGCGCGCACTCTGCAACAGTGACAAAGAGTGAGCGTGGTGCCAGTACGGCCGAGTGGTGCGTGCGTAGCAAATAGAATATAACCGTAGCGTGGCTGTGGCGGGTACTCACGGGCAGGGTCGGCGCGCGGCGCGGGTGCAGGCACGGGCACAGGCACGGGCACCACCAGCAACGACAAGGACGCGCGTCCGCTGTTATCACCTTCTGTATTAAAAAAAAACCGGTCAAGTGCGAGTCGGACTACTTTGTATGTATGTAAATAGTTTATCACGTTTTTTTAATAGTTCTCAAATTTATCAAATTTACGGTTTTCGGATTTTTTCTTTACTTGTGCTATACATGACATTCTTTCTTGCCAAAGGACATAATTATGTGTGAAATGGGCTTAAAATAATAATTTTTTGAACAGCTGTCATGTATGGTTTTTCCGATAGGGAAACTTATTCAGGATGGTCTGACAAAAACAGAAAAAATATTAAAAGCACCATTATTGAATAATTTATACATATTTTAAATCTAGAAATTTTTGGTGTCGTAATATTATTTTTGCACATTGAAACAAAGAAAAAAATGGTTAAATATCATTTTTTAAAGCAAATTATACACCTTATTGTTATTTAAAATATTCTAAAACAATATTAGATGGCTTAAAATAAAACCAACGAATTATCTCCATGATTTGTATGTATAAAATAATAATAAAAAATAAAAAAGTTTATTGCCTCAACTTAAATAACTTATTCTAGTTACAATGGGGAGAATCCATTTAAGCAAATGGTATGCTTGTTTTAGGATGCTCCGCCCTTCCCCAGGTTATGTAATCGAATTTAAGTTATTGAACCTGATCATGATATTAAATGAATTTATATAAAAAAATGCAGGAATAAAATGGGTACACAACTACACAGTATTTTTATACAAGTAAAAAGACGAATAAAATAAAGACAAAAACGCGCTGTGATGTGTGTTATGTGTGTAGAATATGTTGTGGAGGTGAATGTGTATGTAGTATGTGTGTGTGAGTAGTGGGTGAGGGCAAGTGTGAGGGTGAGGGTCAGGGTCATAATCCACACTTGATACAGGTGGAGATTAATTATTTACTACGGTTTTTAAAGTATTATTATTTTTTGGAAGCTAACCCTGCGACTATTTTTTATTTTATTTTTATTTCTTTAGGACAACAAACAATTGCGTAATAATGCTTAATACTACAACAGATATAAATGAACATTTAGGTACTTAATAACGCAACCAGCACCGTTATCCACATAATAATACAATAAAAACTTATTATTACGTACAAGCAAACATTAACAAACAAATAACTATTATAATGTGGTTTACACAATACATAGTAAAGGTGAGACAAACTTTTTTACAACCGAAACTCACCGTTAGATCTGAATAAAATTGAAATGCGAGTGGGCAGAAATAAATTTGCATTGCGTCCGAACATACATAACAAAACATAAAAAGAAACATAAACATCCAGATTGAGAACCTCCTCTTTATGAAGTAGGTTAAAATATAAAAGGCAAATCTGTGAGATATTGACATTATGAGGAAGTGTGAACATTTTTTTATAATAATAATAATAATAATAATAATCGTTTATTTGCATGAAATATGGTGCTTACAGATGTCATAATACAATTCATAGTACTTCATATTCCGCCTACTAAATTCAGCATGCTTGATGTGCCATGATTCATAGTTATATTCATTAAAATTGTTTTAGAAAAGTCAATAAGATAAGAAATTACAAATGTCAAATTAAGAATACAGGCAAGTCAAAATTAATTAAATTACAGGAATGTCAAAATTGATTAAATTACAGAAATGTCAAAATGATTTGAATTACAGAAACGTCAAAATTAATTAAATTACAAGAATGTCAAAATTAATTAAATTACAGTATTCATGTTTGTGCAATATTCGTATTTATATTATAATTCAAAAAATCATTAATAGTATAGAAGCAATTTTCAATAAGCCATGTTCGGAGTCTTTTTTGAAATATATTCATAGGCAGTTCTCTAAATATCTTTGGTATCTTATTAAATATCTTTATTGCCATTCGACTAGCGTTTTTATGGCAAAATGCTGTTCTACACCTAGGCATAGCTAATCTGGTTGGATCCCTCGATTGTTTACCTATTTTGTACATATTTTCACTATCGGCTTTATTAAATAGGTTAGGGTGTTTTTTTACGAACACTCCCATATCCAGTATATATAAGCATGCCAGTGATAACAATTTATGCTTTTTTAATATGGGCCTGCACGATTCTAATGGCCCTACACCAAACACAGCTCGTAAGCACTTTTTTTGCACAATAAAAGCCCTGTCACTGTCCGTAGAATAGCCCCATAATATTAAGCCGTATCTTAGCACAGATGAGACGTAACCATGATAAGCCAGTAGAGCGGCATTTATTCCAACAGTTTTCCTAAGGTTTCTTAGTGCAAATGCAAAGCTGTTTAGCCTGTTGCATATATTATCTATATGTTTCTTCCAATTGCAATTTTTATCAATTACTATGCCTAAAAATTTTGTATAGTCAACTTCTTCAAGTTCATTACCACGCCCAATAATTTTCATTGTTTTATTTGTCATTTTGTAATTACAGAAATTAATATATTTTGTTTTGGAGATGTTTACACATAAATTATTTTGTTCAAACCATTCTAGTATGCTTACTACGGCAGTATTTATTTTGTCCTCATGCTGTTCATTTTTGGTTTCGTTATTTATTACCAGTGCAATGTCATCTGCAAATAACACGCACTCATTGTTGGTTACTGTTGGCAAATCATTTATATATAGAAGAAAGAGCAACGGCCCCACAATGCTACCTTGAGGCACACCATATGTGTTGTTCCTGAACTGAGATTTATAATTTGACACTTCTCTATCTATATTAATTCCTAAAACTTCAACGCGTTGCTGTCTATTACTTAGGTAATCTTTGAGCCAATTTAACGCTTTCCCTCTTATTCCATAACTCTCACATTTTTTTAACAGTATGTCATGTTTTACAGAGTCAAACGCTTTGCTCATATCAAAAAATATAGCACTGACCGGTATTTTCTTATCTATATTCTCAGTAATTGATTTAATAAGTTTATAACAAGCTAGTGTAGTCGACTTTCCTCTTTGAAAACCATTTTGTTCCGGACTTATTATACTGTGTTTATATATAAATGAGACAATTCTATTACACATTGCTTTTTCATATATTTTTGAAATTATAGGAATTAAGGTAATTGGACGGTAATTATTTAAGTCATGTTTATTGTTTTTTTTTGTATAAAGGCTTTACTACTGAGAACTTTAATTTTTCAGGATACTTTTCTTCAAAGAAACTTAAATTAATCAGATGAGCGAAAATAGGTGACAGTATATTAGCACACGATTTTATAATTTGTGTCGAAATCTCATCATATCCCACAGCGTTGGTATTATTTAAAGAAGCAATTATTTTGCTTATTTCATTTGGCGTACAGGGTTCTAGGTATATACTATTACCTTCATTATTAGCATTAATCGTGGGTCTATTTTTCCTACTATTAGTTATATCAATGTTCGTAGAATCAATAAAGTGATTATTGAAAGCCTCTGCTATTTCTTCAGGATCTTCTATCAAAGTGTCGTTTAGTTTAATTGCTTCTATATATTGTGAATCTCTACAGTTAGGTTTATTTTTAATCAATTTCCAAGTTGCGCTACATTTGTTTTTTGCTTTCATAATAAAGTTGTCAGACGTTTGTTTCCTGGACAAATTAATGCATTTTTTTAACAGTTTAGCATATTTATTATACTTTAATTTATTTTCCAGGGATTTATTTTTATGATAATTGAATTTTAGGTATCTTTTAGAGATGCACGATTTTCTTATACCCTTAGTTAACCATTTTAAAGTCGGTTTTTGATTATTTACTTTAATTTTTTGCAAAGGAAAATTTAGCATATAAAATAGACTAAAAATTTCATGAAAATTATCAAAAGCTGTATTAGGATCTATTTCTTCATAAATATCGTGAAACGTTAGGCTCAAGAGACACTCTTTAAATTTTTCAATGTATTCTTGGCTATAATTCCTCCTATATATAAAACAATGCGACGGAGCAGCTTTACTTGCTGATGTATTTGATGGGAATGTTAAAATCTGCGCAGTATTATGGTCCGAGAGATGTAGTTCACATGTTTCACCAGAAGAGTCTGGTATATTGGTAATAATGTGGTCTATGCAAGAGGTATGCCGGGTTGGAGTGTTTATTTTTAGAGATAAGTTATAATTTTTTAGTATATCATTCAGTATGGTGGCATTTTTATTTGTGGTGAGGGTATTTATATTAAGATCTCCGGCTAGTATTATTTTGTTGTTTTTTCCATCGCTTAGTTTATGCAATAGAGATTGTAGTTTATTAAAAAATATTGCAATGTTCGAATTAGGTGTCCTATAAACACATACAATAGTACAGTTATAAAGTGGTATTTCTATTCCACAGCATTCGAACACCTTCTCTACTGCCATTTCTTTGCATAATTGTAGTATTTTGTAATCTAAGAAATGTTTTATTAAAATACATACCCCACCCCTATTTTCCTTATTTCGAGAGTATGAAGTGGCCAGTGTAAAGTCATTAATACATACATTTATTTCATTGTTAGTTTTAACAAATGTTTCTGAAAAACATAGTATATGGATATCCTCACGCCTGTCATTAAACTCCGATAAACATATTTCTACCAAAGGAAGTTTATTTAATAACCCTGCAATATTTTGGTGCAATAGTCGTATGTTACGAGATTCAACTGAGTATTCGAGTATTCTGTTCCCTCTTATTAGCTGTACTATGGACGAAAAAACTGTTCCTTTCTTAGAGTTTTGCAGCTCTCTGAATCTGTTAGCTTTTCATTTTCGAGGCAATTTTGATTTACACACATGTCAAGATAGCACTTTAGATTGTCAAAAATATTCTTCATACCATAGTTATTGAGTACTCCACGGCGTCTATAAAACATTGTTTCATCATACGTCAGATTCAAATTGGAGTCAAATATCATCGCATAATCATTAGTACAGTTATCACGGTAGAGTAAATTGCTGAATGTTTCTATTCTGGAGTTAAACATAGAACAGTATCCATTAAATTTGTATGTAGGTAAACACGTTTATTAAACGGTTTTTTAAACGGTTTTATTAAACGGTTTTATTTAGCTCACCCCGTTTGTTTTATTATTTATTCTTGGGTCATATTTAGTAATTCAAATTTCACCCTCTTCCTGTCAACCGATTAATCTGAAATTTTGTATACACTTTGGATTTTGGTGACAATACAATTATGTTTATTCATTATCATTATAAATTCAAGATGGCCGCCGCTACAAAATGGCGGATACTTTATGTTTTATTAATCCCATCAATATGGGTATCAAATGAAAGGACTCAACAAGCAGAATACAATATACTATAAAAAATTGAAATCCAAGATGGCAGCCGCTACAAAATGGCGGATAACGTAGGTTTTATCAATCCCATCAATATGGGTATCAAATGAAAGGGCTCAACAAGCAGAATACAATATACTATAAAAAAATTGAAATACATGATGGCGGCCGCTACAAAATGGCGGATAACGTAGGTTTTATCGATCCCATCAATATGCGTATCAAATGAAAGTGCTCAACCAGTATAATACAATGTACTATATAAAATTAAAATCCAAGATGGCGGCCTCTACAAAATGGCGGATAACTTAGGTTTTATCAATCCCATCAACATGGGTATCAAATGAAAGGTCTCAACAAGTAGAATACAATTTACTATGCAAAATTGAAATACAAGATGGCGGCCGCTACAAAATGGCGGATAACGCAGGTTTTATCGATCCCATCAATATGGGTATCAAATGAAAGTGCTCAACCAGTATAATACAATGTACTATATAAAATTAAAATCCAAGATGGCGGCCTCTACAAAATGGCGGATAACTTAGGTTTTATCAATCCCATCAACATGGGTATCAAATGAAAGGTCTCAACAAGTAGAATACAATTTACTATGCAAAATTGAAATCTAAGATGGCCGCCGCTACCAAATGGCTGATAACAATTTTTTTTCAAGCACTAAATGAATTAAACAGAATGCGAAATAAAAACCGTAAAACGGGGCTATTTGGCTTTGAGGGGGGTATTTGGGACAACCCAGGTTTTTGAACAATTATGTCGATAATTTTCGTTTGCTGTTTGGTAAGATTTGTTTTTTGAACTCTAGCAACACATTTATAGTTAACCTCATAATTGTCAACTGTCAGTGTCAGTATATTAAACAGTTTAGTAACAAATTTTGGTGAAAGAGTCAGAGACCGTTTTTCACGTGAAAATTTAGGCGGCAAAACTTCTCGCACAGCGGAAAATCCTGACTGGTAAGAGTTCTGTTGTTTTTAAATGACGAGTATATTTATATTATCACTATGTTTTCTTACTGGTATTTAATGTTGTCATGCTTATAGTTTTTGATTTATGATTGATAATGTGTCTGGGGCTTTTTGGGACATCGTTGCGGGGCTTTTTGGGACAGTGTCCCAAATAGCCCCTTCACTTTTATGCATTTGTGTACAATTGATTTTTATTTATTAATATATCTATCATTATGTATTTACAAGGTTTTTTGTGGTTTTCAGATAAAGTACAATTGTATAATGGTTCGAAAATATTCAAGAACATATAGAAACTTAAGAAAAGGTAAACGGTACATGCCATACTTCTCTTATAGTAATGATGACTTAAACAAGGCAATATCAGACGTTAAGTCTAAAAAACTGTCTACTAGAGAAGCAGAACAAAAATATGGCGTACCCAAAAGTACAATTAACCGTCATTTAAAATCGGAAAACTTACTGTATTCTAGGCCAGGGCACCCTACATTATTTTCAGAGGTGGAAGAAAAAACGTTCGTCAATTATATTAAACATATGGGGGACTGGTGATTCCCCCTAGATCTAATGGATTTGAGAGTCTTCGCCCAAAAATATTTACAAAGAATAGGAAGGACGGTTTATAGTCTTAAAGACAATTTACCGGGACGGGATTGGGCGGCTTGTTTTATACAGCGACATAAAGATGAAATATCTAACAGATGTGCTGCAAATATATCGTCGGATAGAGCAACCTTAAGTTTAGAGGTGATTGATGCATTCTTCGACCACTACGAACGAAATTTGGAAGGTGTTGAAAATGACTGTGTAATAAATTACGATGAAACGAACCTGACCGACGACCCTGGATGCAAAAAGTACATTTTTAAGCGTGGGAAAAAGTATCCAGAGAGGATCATAAACAACTCTAAATCATCTGTGAGTCTGATGTTTTCTGGCACAGCATCAGGACTTCTTTTACCAGTATATGTTGTGTATAAAGCAGAACACTTGTATGACACGTGGCTCTTAGGAGGCCCAGAAGACACAAGATACAATAAAACGAAAAGTGGGTGGTTTGATTCGCTATGTTTTGAAAATTGGTTCCAGACGATCATTATTCTTTATGCAAAACGAAAGAGGGAAAAAAGATAGTGCTTATAGGAGATAACCTATCGTCGCATTTCTCGACTAAAGTATTGGAAGATTGTGAAAAATACAACATTACGTTTATTTGCTTACCACCAAAGGCCACACACATTCTGCAGCCTCTTGACGTAGCATTTTTTGCTCCTTTAAAACATTATTGGAGAATTATTTTAACTAACTGGAAAAAAGGCAAAGGCAGAAAATGCAAAACCCTTGCTAAAAACAGCTTTCCTTTCCAGTAAATGTATGTAAATAAGCTTTAAGTTTCGACATTCTTACCGTTCATAGAAGTTTACATAACCTAGTAATAAACAAGTTTTTGAAAAAAAAATTTTTCTTCTTAAAATTCGACCAATCCCTAAAACAAAAACATTATTTTATGTAGTTTTTGTCAGTCTTTGTCCCAAGTATCGATAGACTTGTTGAAAGTGGCTGTTTTGTCTCAAAATATGCATTTTATATCGGTTTTTCAGTGCTGTCCATAATAGCCCCAAATATGCGATATTTGGGACAGCCTCATTATTTTTCTGTTCCTGTTACATGTAGCTACTTCAAAAGTATGTCTGCAGAAGTAAGGAGTTCTCCGACACCCGTACATTTTTTTCACCATAGTAATTTATGTGAAATAAACAAGATATTTGGTAAAGTATCTCAAAATATGTCCCGAATAGCCCCGTTTTACGGAACTAAAAACTAGAAAATAAAAAAATAGGTAAAAAAACTTTTTCAGTTAAACGGTTTTATGTTAAACATACATTGCAATGTTTAAGATAAATGTACTAAAAACCAAAAAATAATAAAATAGATACAGTCGTGGGAATTATAAACATATGCATAGGCTAGACTAAAATAAAACCGTGGGGCACGTCAATTATCTACAAATTATCGACCTAATGTGACGTGCCCCACGGTTTTATTTTAGTCTAGTCTATGCATATGTTTATAATTCCCACGACTGTATCTATTTTATTATTTTTTGGTTTTTAGTACATTTATCTTAAACATTGCAATGTATGTTTAACATAAAACCGTTTAACTGAAAAAGTTTTTTTACCTATTTTTTTCTCTGATACATTTCTTGAATTGGGTAAGTGACAAAACAAACAAGTCGACATCAAAAATTATCGTTGTAACTTTTCATAATGCGCCGTAAAGGAGCTCGTTCACCTGCGTTAGTCCTACACGGCTTAGGGGCAAATAGACTATGTGTATAAGTATCGCGAATACGTTGGGAACGACTAGGGTAGGTATGCGAATATAAATTTGGTTTATGAGGTTATTACAATCAAATTCATTTCGACAGACTTCATATAAGAATGATTGATCAAGAAGCAGTCTCCTTGATTTAAGAGTTGACAAGGTGAACTTTTCTAGGAGAGTATGATATGAAGACCGTTTCTTGAAGAATGTGTAGTTTAGAAAACAAAGATATTTACGTTGTACTGATTCAAGCTGATCATCACTGTATTTATCATAAAATGGATTCCATACACAAGTAGCATATTCCAGTTCAGATCTTATGAGTGACTTGTATAGTAGTAAGTATGTGGAAGGTTTTTTAAATAAGTTGCAGGTCCGCCTTATAAAACCATAAAATTGATAGCCTTTAGCTGCGATGTGGTCAACGTGAACATCAAAGTGCAGCTTTGAGTCAAAGAGTATACCCAGGTCTTTAATTAAGGAGACTTTTTCTAAATTTGTGCTACAGAGCGAATATGTGAAATGAACGACATTGATTTTTTTGGTAAAAGAGATAGATTTGCACTTGGGTAAACTCAATTGTAGTTTATTTGCTAAACAATAGGCAGAAAAACGATTCAAGTCCTCTTGTAATTTAACACAGTCATCAATGGAACTTATTTTACGAAACACTTTAAGGTCATCAGCATACAACAAGAAACCGCAGTTTCTAAAGCATGTGTTTACATCATTTATAAATAAAATGAAAAGCAGTGGACCCAAAATTGAGCCCTGCGGTACACCAGATGTCACGCTAATCACATCGGAAGAAAACCCCTTGACCACAACCTTCCGAGTTCTATTTTCCACGTACGATGTAAACCAGCGAAGCAGACTCCCACGGATACCGTTAAATTCGATTTTCTGTAAAAGCATCACAGATCAAAAAATCACAGATCAGTATTAAGTATAATATATTGTGTAAAAAAATATTAAATTTTAAATCACAGATAAATAATTTTCTTACGAGTAATTTGCTTATACATAGATTCAGATAAAGTGTGTTAGTATAGTAAACCGCATAAAGATATAACTGTAAACATCGAATTTGCACAAATTATCTGATGGTATTTGGCTATAAATAAACATATTTATCCCATATACGTAACAACATTATCACCTGACTGTGGAATGACACTTATATATCTAAAACGCCATCAAATCAAAATTATGTGACACTACATAATCATCTTTAATATAATCGTTGGTAGAATAGACAAAATTGTACAGGGTTATGATGAATGCTCCAGGGTAGCCCGCGAAATACAAATTTTCTTACGTTTTTTGCAATTTGCAAGCCAGTGCTAGGTTGTATGTTGATTAGAATATTATTTTGATGACAATATTATTTGATATTTGATTCTGTGATTTTTGTGATGCGAATTTACTGATTATATGTTAGACTTAGATGAAAAACTGATCTGTGATTTAAATAATAATGACTACACAACGTGCAAATAATTTATAATATTTATAGGTAGGAACTTTGATCTGTGATTTGATGCAATAATTACATTAAAAATTAAAATTAAGGGAATAAAAATAATAATTTCCACATCAACAAGCTGTTTCATTTATTATAGTCACAAGGTGCATTTAATATATTTTTATAATTAGCCCCCAAAACTTTTGAACGCGACTGTACGGACAGCTTAGGTATAATACGTCCAATAAAGAAGGTCATCGATATATTGTATGAATCAGTCGCTTTTTAGTAGTCATTGGAATTTGGTCGGATAACCAGCCGTTGTTTACATATTTAGGTTTTTTGTTTATATTTTATTTACTTAATGCGAAACATTCCAAGCCACCACCACCACCACCATATATTTATTTTATATTATTTTATTATTATTTTTTTTTTTTATTTTTTTTTATTTTTTTATTATTTTATTTTGTTTTTTTTTTTTTATATATATATATATTTTTTATTTTTTTTTTATTTTCACCATATATTTTTGACTAAAGGCACATGATTTTGGTTTACACCTACACATCTCGGATTGAGCCGGTTCCTTGTAACGTATATTGCCGTCATGTTATGAAACCATCGTTTTGAATTTTAGCAAAAACGCATGCATGAACAGTTTTGAAACTTTGTATGGTTATTATTAGCGTCAAGAAGGACCGAATACAGTTTTCAGCGAACTTGTTTCTTGTCTAATTTAGGCGCTGCGATGTTTTTTCGGGTTTTCATAAAACCGCTATAACTTGAAAACTATAAATATTTTCCTAAATCTAATTGGGGCACTAAGGGGCACACATTAAGACCTACTCGTGTATGTTTATTCTACAGGGGCACATGCAATGGTTGTAGAGATATACGATTCATCAAAACGTTACTCCAGCAGGAAATGCAATATCTCAAAAACCTGAAGGGGCACAGATTTTATTTTTGGGGGCACATTTTGGCACACATATAAGCTCTCTGGCCATGCACAATTTTTCTCTCTCCGATCATTCGTTTAGAATTTTCCTGCTAGAAAAACGTTACCTACCCCAGCAGGAATCGTTTTTTCCGTTTTTGAAGTGAAAACTTCTTTAGCGGCGCTGTGTACTTTTTTTGGAATGGGTAAAAACTTCTAAACTCGCGTCAGGTCACGTGACCCTGATCGAAAATTCGTAAGACGTAAAACGTAAGACGCGCGTTGTTGAGGACAGCGCCATCTATGCACATCGGGAAGAACTACGAGGGCCTCGCGTACTAACTACGTAGTTCATCCAACAACGACAAGATGGCGCTGAACCACGGATATATAACTGACGACGAGCTCCATGCGAGCGGCTTGCTTCTCTTACCACTGCCGCGACCAACACCACGAACTGAAGTCTATCCTGTGTGCTTATTTGTAAATCTGAATAAATTCCTTTCACGAGAAGAATAAACCAGTCACTTTGGTCATCATACCTGATTTGCAAAAAACCCTATAAAATAAGGAACACACCTTAACACGCGTGTTTTGTTTATAAGACGATTCACAAAATACACTCGTAATTGTTCAAGTTTTCACTTCTGTCGGCACTACCGGAGTGCCAGTGTTTTTTTTCCAAAACGACAGGGGGCACACATTTTTTATGTGGGGGCACATTTACAGCAGATAAGGCACGAATTATACGTTCTACTCCTATAACTCTAGGAGACACTTTCTTGCTGGGGTAACGTACACTATTTAACTGAGCAAGATTAGGCACACTGAGTGACAACTAACAATAACTTTTGTTGAGCTACCCACAGGCTACAACATAAAAATAATACTAAATAAACTAACCCGTGTTTATGCAATTTTGCTTTGTGTTTTAAGTAGGCGTTTTCATCATATCAGACCAAATAAGTTTTATATCTTTTGAGTGGTATGTCAAACGATTTTATATTTAATGTATGTTATGTCAAACGATGTTATATTTAATGTATGTTATGCTTATAAAAATTAGTTAATTTAAAATGGGATATTATAAGTCAAGCCACAAAATTATTTATTGGCCACGTGATTAAACTTCTAATTTTATAACTAAGCAACGGGAAAATGACATAGCCTCTAATAAACTAATTCGTCTTTTTTACAACGCCAACTAAATATTCTATAGAAAGCGGTAAGTAACGATCATCAATTATTGTGACTTTAGTGACTTGTCCTTCTTATTTAAACATTGCCACCTATTTACTAATTCGGCCACGGATTTTACATCTCGTCACCATTTTACGTTGTACAGCTTCAACACAATGTCCTCAAAAATATATAATTCAAGCTTGTACAGACAGCATCATTTATTATAACTTATCATGTAAAATAATACATCATATTCTTTTATCGTGAAAATAGCCACTGCATGATTTGGCGCGAGTACGCTAGTTGACAGCGACCTGCCATTTGCACCAATCAGAGAGCGCCATTTGATTCATGTAACGACGAGTTTACTATAAGTAAAATGATAGTAATTCAATAAACAAATTGATTTTTCAAAAATAAAGTCTTTTATTTTGTCTCTCCTCAATAGCTTCTGGTAATATTAATAGGTGCGTCTCATAACGTATAAACTCATTTGGTCTAATTTAATTTTATTATCGTTCACAAGATATAATCAACGTGAGATATACCAACTGTTGATATAATTTCTTTACATATAAAATTTATTTATTTTAAACTTAATTAGTATAATGTTGTTTGATATAACGTTTATAATCGAAAATCATTAGGTCTAACGTTTAATATATATAAAAAACGTCATTATGGTAGTCTAGTACTTAGTAATTTAGAAGGCAACATAAATTTTTAGAGGCGAATAATGCTATTAAAAAGAAGCCTGTTTAAATAGCACCCATTTAAAATTATATCAATCGTTCATTATATTAACTAATCGCTATATTAAATAAAATTATAGGTTCCGTTGTTATAATATGTTGTTAATATTAGAGATTTTGTCTTATCATCTATTACTTACCCGTGCCTGGTCTACCCCCTCACAAACTAGAACTTAAGGTTGGCGTGCCCATCATAAGTACTACTCTGTAATTGAAACCCACCGAAACTTTGCTAGGTTGCGAGTCCGAGTAGTGTCGTTGCAAAGAAACCTTATAGAAGGTCGTATAATATGCGGATGCGGAAACGGTGAGATAGTATTTATACCACGGATTCCTATAATACCGTCGAATTTTTCATTTAAATTCAAAAGATTGCAATTTTTTATCAATGTCAGTTTTGCTATGACAATCAACAAGTCACAAGGGCAAACGTTAAGCAAAGCTGGCATAAATTTAACTAAGGGTTGCTTTACCCATGGGCAACTATACGTGGTATATTCACGTGCGAGAAATGCTAGTAGTGTTGTTGTTTTAGCCCAAGAAAATCGTACACCAAATATTGTATATAAAGAAATTTTTCAATAAAGCTAATACGAAAAATAAATAATAATTAAAAAAAAAAAGCAAAACCGAAAAAAATAACTAAATGGTATGTGTACATACAAAAACAAAATATCGATTCATAAAATAGAAGAACACGCGGACGAAGTCGCGGGTAACTGCTAGATAGAGAAACAATGTTTAATGTAAGATTTCAATGTACAGACGACAGCACATCAAGGTACCCGGTACTGTCAAATTTTTCCAATCAAACTTGAACCTTATGCATTAGCAATAAAGTTGTAGGGGCCAATGGTTGTAGGCACCGTACACTATCACTTTGTTGATGTTGGTTTAGTTGCGGAGTACACAGAAAGAACCACAAGTAGAGTTTTAAGGTTATATTAAACGTTGTAGTTAACAAGGTAGAGTGGTAGCGATTCTTTCTCTTGACAAAGTGGTTACTTCCACAGTTGTTGTCTGACTCCCCCTGCTTAGCGTGAAAAGTTATAATTATAGCGTAATATTTTGTGACGCACGCCACCAAAGTAGGTTGCTGCGTTTGCAAAGTAAATGTACGGTTGATGAGACCGTACAAAAGTTGAAAATCTATTAAAGAAATTTGACAGATTGTAGTAACTTGATGTGCTGGCATATGTACATACCATAAACTGAGAAATAAATAAATACTTAAGTACTTACTGACTATACTAAAACAACAGCCATATTTATATAAAACTCCCCGTTGCTATTACACTTTCTATGTACTTCGTTTCCGCTTAGCGTTCTTCCTGGTTTTTTTTTTCTCGGCTCCTATTGGTCCTAGCGTGATGTTAAATCCTATAGATATGTGTCCCCGTGACTCCTGTGGGAACAAGGTTTGTGTGTGGTCGCAGTACTTACGTAGCGGCACTTGTATGGGGATGACCGGCGGGAACCAGCCGCCGCCGCCCGGCCACGCGCCGCCCGCGCCGGCCGCGCCGCCCACGCCGCCCGCGCCGCGCGTGTACTCTGCAGACATTTACAATGAATATTATACGAAAGTACTAAATTATCTATCATACTCATAAATCTTATTATGAGAGTTTTAGATAATTGGACTAATTAATCAAGAAACAACGTGGACATACAGTTTCCGCAATGATCACCAGGAACTGATAGCATTTTGTGAGTAACATCTAACACAGTACTAAGTAATTCGCACAAGAGTGGTGTACGTGCGGCACGGACACCGTGCAGGCACGAGGAAGTGGCCGGAGACCTCGCCAGCGCGCCGCTCGACCACCCGCGGCGCACGTCAGCACTTTGACAATGTGGTTGATTGTTAAAGGCGGAAGTAGGTATACACTAATTACGATTAAGTTACGATTCGATAAGGTATCCGTCGAATTATTTGCGAGTAGGTTCAAAATTGAAATAGTGCTTCTACATAATAATAATAAAATGTAACTATCTCAAAAGAGAGCAAAATCAATATAATTTATGCTAGTGCTCCGAACAAGCGAAAATGAATAAATGCTAGGTTATTTGGCAGATACTTAGCTATTTGTAGTACCTACACAAATGTTAGAGACAGGGAATTGTTGTGGTTGTAGTAGTAATAAGGTATTGTGAGCACGAGACTGACCGGCGAGTAGGTTCCGCCAGTGGTCGCCAGTGTTGGCGAGCGAGCGCGGCGGGCGCGCGGCCCGCGGCTTCTGCGCCGACGTCGCTGCGTACGCCGCGCCTGCAACCACATAGCCAGGTTCAATCATGCCCCACAGAACATATAACAGTACAAACTGCACCGAGCCCGACTAACCAACGGGGTAAACTTCGCATAGATAGCCGACACAGCAGATCTAGACAAAATCAAACTGGTTGCTAAT
Organism: Luperina testacea; assembly: GCA_927399505.1. NCBI lineage: Eukaryota > Metazoa > Arthropoda > Insecta > Lepidoptera > Noctuidae > Luperina > Luperina testacea. The sequence continues at coordinate 20,531,311 of OV656771.1, read as the reverse complement.
TTAATGTTATGATTTTTATGAATTGATTTGAAGAGCAGTGATGGCCCAGTGGTAACGGACCCGACTTACGAGCTCTGGTTTAAACCCAGACAGGCGCTTTACTTTGTGTAAAATTTCATCACCACTGCTCTCAATATAGTGAAGGAAAACATCGCGAGGAAATCGGCATATCCTAGAACCGAAAAATTTGAAGACATGTGACATCTACCAACCCGCGCTGGGCCCGCGTGGTGGATTATGGCCCACTCCCTCTCACCGAAAGGAGGCCTGTGTCCCAGCAGTGGGAACGTTATAGACTGATTATATCACGACGCCGACGCGCGACGGCCCACTGACCGACATGGATTTTATATTCTGTGATAACGTTAACTCACACACTAAAATTATTACTTGTTCAAATTTTAGGAAAATCATCTAATTCCACAATGATGCCGATTCTGATGTTCACAAGCTACTTAAACTAAATAAGTTCAGTGCATCGTTTTCTTTCTATTTCATTAAGAAAAGGACAGAAGATAAATTTTAGTTTCGTCCTGACAAATTAATCAGCGCCTGACACTACTCCATACAAGTTTAGACGTGATTAAAAATTACGTCAATTTACGTTAGGCGTGCGCTGATTAATTTGACATGACTATCCACACATATCAGGGGGCTTACTCTTCAAACAAATTTTAATTCCAATGAAATGCCAATACGATTCCAATGTTAATTTTACAGTCACGTGATTCGGTACTCTTGAAAACAATATTGTCAACATTGAAATGAAATTGACATTGCTCCGCGATTATTTTGTTACACGTGAAGTTGCCTATGTTACGGGCTGCAATAGTGTGGTTCAACTCATTAGGATAAACCGGTACCTAATAGGGCTTTAACCTTTTCACCGCCAACGCACACAGAACGCGATGCCTCGCCAGGCGCCAAGCTATAAATGTATAACGAAATATACAGTTTTTCTAGGAATTTTATACCGAATAAATTTTATTTCAAACAGTTGTTTAATGGTCAAAAATCGGTAAAGTGAGCGTCAGTTGTCGCACTAACGGTGGAGCTAAAGGAGACAGCATGAAAAAGTCATTGGAAAAAATCTGCTCCGATGATTTTTATACCGAGCAAAAAGGAGATGTCCGCTTTTTGTATGGACGTTGGTTTTTTATTCCAAGAAAAATCTAACCAGCATCAAACTCGGTTCAAATAAATAAGACAAAAATATGGAACTCAGAACTACTGAAATAATATTTTTAAACCCCTCCATTTAAGCGAAAAATCATAAAATAATAATTGATGTTATTTGTAGTTGGCAACCCTAATAAATACTCCGTCACTCTGTGACAATGTCATATTTGACAGATGATTTTCAGCTGTCACTGGCGTTAGAGATGTGCCAACTCAGGATAAGGTTACTCGGATTGAAATTCATGTGACTCGAGTTGAACTCGAGTTACGGAACTCTGGTAAATGGATGAAATTGAACGAATTATTGTTTTTTCACCTCTGTTTCGCGACGATTTTTTTTTTATAGATTCGCAAGGAAACGTATATTGAGACTATTTTAATTATTTAAAATACAATTTCAGTAGAATTTAAATATAAAATAAGGTTCAAATACATGCCAAACCAGAGACGTCAATCACATACTCGCTTCTTCATTTACCGTGGCAATCTAATTCAACTCGATCGCGGCATCTCAATCTGAGCGCAACTCGAATAATCGAGTTAGCCATACATAGCTGGCGTCACCAGCTCAAAGTGTTATCGATTCTTGCCGAAAAAGATCCTTAGAAGATTAGATGTAAATATATTTAGTCCATTTTATGAAAATCAAGAATGATACCTTAATAAACGATTTCTCATCAGTAAAATCAGGGATTTTTTTAGTTCAGGGAATTCGTTAATAACAAATTACCTATCATATAAAGAGGATTCGGTATAAAACAAGACAATGATTTTACATTAAAAAGTTTAGAAAATAAATAATATATCTTATAGTCTCAATAGAAAACACAATTAATGTTGATTTTCTATGCTAAAAATTGATTTAAAAAATCGATTGTTTTCGCCCGATAAAACGATTAATTGAGGTCAGATCGCCATCCCTACCGGCTCCATACGTCATTCGTCCGACGTCATGCTCCTACATCAAAAATTGATTGACGTTGACGCTCACTGCCAGTAATGACAGTTCTCCTGTGTCAATTTTGACAAGTTTACTTTTTTTTTAGGTGTGTTCATTTTATTATTCTAGATAATTAGAAGGTTTGTTCGTTTTAGATGTAAATTCGCACGAAAACAAAAAACGATTTTTCTCAAAATTGGAGGTCTTTAAAAATGTATGATATAACTAGAACGACTAGTTTTAGGGATGTCTATCCAAATATATTTAACTTACTCTGGTTGGAATTATTAAATAATAAAAAACCATTTCTGGACATGTCCTTTATAATATTATTGTTGTAGGTACTTAATGTACAAAAATGTAGCCATATAAGATTCACGAGGAAAAAAACAGTCCAATACTGTCTCATATAATATAAAAGGATCATTATTGGAAACTGTAAATGAGGTTCGTGATCTTGGCATCATCATGGACAGTAAAGTCAACTTCAGAAGCCATATTGATAATATTGTTACGAAATCGGCACGGCTACTAGGATTTCTTAAAAGAAGTACCAAAGGGTTTAAGCTGGTAAGGACAAAAATTGTGCTTTATAACGCCTTAGTTCGGAGCCACCTTGAATTTGCCAGCGTGGTGTGGAGCCCGCACTATACAGTACACTCACAAAGAGTAGAAAGCATCCAAAGGGCCTTCACAAAACACCTAGCATATGCCTTTGGTGATATATCTCCACGGTGTCCATACGAACAGCGTACTCAATGTTATAAAATGATTACTCTGCGCGACCGTCGAATGGTACAAGATCTCATGTTCTTTTTCAAATTGGTTAACAACAGAATGGACTGCGATAAATTAACAGAACAAATTGGACTAAAAGTCCCCTATAATTTACCCAGATATCCCATTACCAATTTGTTCTGCACTAAAGCATCCAACACAAATATAGGAATAAACTCACCTCTCAATAGGCTCAGCCGAGAGATGAATTCTTATATAAAATCCACTCCAGATGTTGACATATATCATGACTCCTTAAAAAACTTTAAAACCCAAATTTCAAATTTTAAGGCCCCAAAGCACGCAACCCACACAATCTAAAGATTCGTTGTATTAGTATGTAGGTTTTTCTTGCAACCTCTGTATCCCATAACTTATATCATTTTATATTTCTGTTTACATAGTTAGTTTTTTAGTTATATTTTTCACTTAATTTTTATTAATTTCGTTTTTACCTAAGGTTATCACTGTATTTGAGAATGTTGGTTCACCTGTTATTGGCAACTGTATAAGCACATAACTGTTACCTACTGTTAATTGATATTTTGTATACAGAAGCTGTTGGTGTACCTTTATAAATAAATAAATAAAATAAATTGTTTTTATCACATTTTTTAAACTCAAACTCAAAGCATTTATTTCAATTCAAAGGAGTCATCGACGGACTACTATACGTGACGCACGCGTGGACGCTAAGCTAACTTATACGTATACCTACCCTCAGCTTTAACAAAAATGTCTAAGTGCGATATGTGTAAAAAAATATAACTAAAACTTTACCGGGGTTAGAGTGCAGTAAGTGCGAACGAATAGTGCATCTTAACCCAAAATGTACGGGATTAATTAATAAACAGATAACTGCATTAAAAGCTTCACCCAGTCTGGAGTGGACATGCCACGAATGTCAGCAGGAATCCCCGAGGCATAACTCATCCATCATTATACCTGAAGATGACGAGGAAGAGGACGATACACCAGTTCAAATAAATGCAAAAAGTTTACTAAGCAATATCACTAAAGAGGTTGAAAAAGCTATTAAAAGTGAAATGGCACAACTAAGCGATTCTTTGCAGTTCCACAGCGACAAACTTGATGAAGCAATGGAGTCTATGGAAGCTTTCAAGCAGACTATCAAGGCTCTCGAACGTAAGAATGCTGAACTAATAAATAAAAATAATAACTTGGAAACCCGTGTAGGTGTCTTAGAACAACGACTGCAAGAGATAGAACAAGAGAAGCTTGCAAATATGTGGAGATCGCAAATGTGCCAAACCAACACAATGAAGATGTCAGATTTCTGGTGGATAACATTGCACTTAAACTGAACCAGCCTAAAGACGACATCAAAAGTGCACGAAGACTCCATGGATGGAAAGAACAGTCGGCCAACATACTAGTAGAGCTCAAAGACGAAGACGTCCAAGAAAACTGGATTACTGCCGCCAAAAGTGTCAAGCCAACCGTTTCTGATGTCCTCACTAGCGAAAAAAACAATATAAATGTCGTATATGTAAGAGAAGCTATGACAAAATATCACAAGCAACTATTCTGGAATGCCAAGCAAGAACTAAAAGTCAATCTCAACTTCAAGTACGTGTGGTTTAAAAGAGGACTTGTCAAAGCTCGCAAGGAAGACGGTGAAAAAGTTAGTATCCTACGCACCATGAATGATATACACGGTCTAGCTATCACCAAGCAGTAAGTCGGCATTAAATTACATTAAATATAAACAAATCATTAAACGAATGTCCTAATAAAAAACAATGGCGAACTCTTTTGGTGATATTAATGAGATTAATGACTGTATAAATGTTAACGACTTCGTAAATTGTACACATAATCATAAATTTAACTTATTGTGTATGCATATTAATATACGATCAATAATTAAAAACTTCTCCGCATTAGAACAAATAATAATTATTTCAAAAAAATGTATCGATGTCATCATTCTAACTGAAAGTAATATATCAGAAATCAATAGTGTTCTGTATCAATTAAGTGGGTACCGAATGTACACCGCCTTGCGTAAGTCCCGAAGGGGTGGTGGCATTATAATGTATGTGAGTAACAAACATAAATGTAGCGTAATAAAAGTGAACACTATACACTTTGAAAGTTTATTCTGTACCGTCACCACCCATTCGAACTATACTGCGAACCTGTGTGCGGTATACCGACCACCAAGCTCTAGTAAAATCCTATTTATTGACGAACTACAAACTTCATTACAAAACTTCACTAAAAACACAGAATTATACTTATTGGGAGACATTAATATAGATTTAAAAACGGATAATCCTGTAAGGCATAAATATAATAACATGTTATGTAGCATGGGCCTTTTGTGCGGGATCACTGAATACACTAGAGTAGCAATATCTAACGGAAAAATAAGTAAATCTTGTATTGATCACATTTATGCACGATCCCGTACACAAGACCTATTTACGGCGGCACTCGGTACCACACTGGCGGATCATCGCGCAGTAATGCTCGCATGTTCTGGCGCGCAAATACAGGATGTCCCTAAATATAAATCCTGCATAAATAATCAACAACTTATTAAATGTTTCGATGAAATTCAGTGGGAAAAATCACAGGATATAAAATGTCCTATAACCCTATATAACTTCATGCATACCCAGTTCAAAGAATGTTATAAAAAATCAGAATATAAAATTAAAGTTAAATGTAACTCATCGCGAAGTAAAAATGAATGGATGAATAAAAAAATAATCAAAGCCTGTGAACATCGGGATAAATTATTTATGAAGTGGATAAAAGACTCTAATAACGTAGTCTTAAAACAAAAATATAATAAATCAAGAAACTATGCAAACACTTTAATACGTAAAATTAAAAACAATAACATAAAGTCAGAAATTTTATCAAATAAGAAAAATATTAGACAATTGTGGCAAATTCTTAATCGAATTACAGGAAGAATAAAACATTCCATTGATGATGCTATTCAGAATTCATTTAATAAAACTAACTTAACTTCTACAGATATTGCTAATAATTTTGCACACACTTTCGATAAAAGCGTGAAACTAATTATTCCTAAGTGCTCGAGATCATTGTTAAATAAAACAAACTATACAACTCCAGCTAACGTTTCTATGCGTATCAAACCTGCGGAGCCTAACTCAGTTAAAAAAATCATTATGTCTCTGAATAATAATAAAGCACCAGGAATAGATGGAATTAGAACCATAGATATAAAATTATTGTGTACGAAAATTACCGCAGTGATTTCTAACCTAATTAATCTAAGCATACAAACAGGCAAATATCCTTCGACACTTAAAACAGGGATTGTCAGACCGATTCACAAAAAAGGAAGCAGGCTGGATTACAACAACTACAGACCTATTACTATATTGCCTACTATTGATAAAATCATAGAAAAATACATTTGTAAACAAATACACGAATTTTATGAAAAAAACAAAATACTAACTGACAAACAATATGGATTTCAACCAAAAAAGAACACCACTCAACTGTTATCAACGTTCACAGATAGTATTCATAAACATTTAGATGAAAAACAGCACGTTTTAGTAGTATTTATAGACTACAGCAAGGCATTCGATACACTCAGACACGAGCGGTTACTGGAGTGTCTTCATGACAGTGGAATTAGAGGCAAACTACACGATTGGTGCGGAAACTATCTTAATGACAGAAAATACATAGTCAGAGTCAGTGACGCGGCTAGTGAACCAGTCATCGTAACGGAAGGAACGGCACAAGGCTCGGTCCTTGGACCGTTGCACTACCTCACTTATGTGAATAGCCTTGTTAATGTCATAAAAAAGTGCGAGATCTATCAGTTTGCCGACGACACCTGCCTTGTGGCTGCTGGACGGAGTGTTAGTGATGCCCAAAGGCAACTACAAGAGGACTTTGACTTGTTGACTAAATGGTCTCATGACGCTGGTCTAGTATTAAACGCTAGTAAGACCAAATTAATGTACATCAGTTCCAGTAAAAATAGAAGCTCTTTCTTGCCTAAACTAACAGCTCACTCTCATGAGTGTTTGCATGACAATTGCACCAATAAAGTAGAAAACCCTTGCAGCTGTGACTCCATAGATCTCGTAGATAGCCAAATATACCTAGGACTGACCATTGATAGCCGACTTAATTGGAAGGAGCACATTAACGGGGTGTGTGATAAATTGAGATGTATGCTAGCTAAATTCTCTATTATTAAAGGCAAAATTCCATATCAAACTCTGTTAATGCTTTACAAAGCCCTGGTCGAATCAACGATATCATATGGTCTGTCGAGCTATGGTAGGACATATAAGACACACCTTGATCAAATTTACGCAATACAACTACGTTTGTTAAAAGCAATTGTCCCGCATAACATTAAGAAGAAATACAAGAATGACTACCACGAATTATTTAAATTCTGCAAGATAATACCAATACATGAAAAAACTAAATTTGCACTGCTAAAAGAAGAATTTTTTAATGAAAATCTAAAGAAAACAAAAAACGTTAATAGTAATGAAATTAGGACTCGTAGCGTCATCAATGCTCAGCTGTTACTTCCAAAGTACACGAATCTACACGGCAAAAGATCATTAAAGTATATAATACTGTTACGTTGTTTTTTTTTGTACCTAACATTTACCTGTGAGCATACGTTGTAAATTGTGAGGTTTCCAATATTGATCTCAATGGTTTTGCAACTGAAATGTTCATTGTTGTCTGCGACAATGACTTTAGACTGCGATTTATAGAAGGAGTCATCCCTTCATCTGTACTTCGTCACTGGACCCTTTAGTAACACTTTCTGACGATAAATCACTTTTCAGAACCCTATTAAACAGGTTTCCATAATAAATTAGATCTCTCATATCGTAATCAAGGTGGTTTGTTTACATTTCTAATGTCATTCAGTCAAACGTCAGTTTGTGACAGTGACAGTTGGAGGCGACACCTAGCGGTTGCAGATTCACAGTTGTAGTTTTGATCGATAAATTTTAGCATGTGGATTGGAAACCAACGAACTGAAATCGTACAGCCAATCCTTAATCAATTTCATCTTTTTCTTTAAAATACATATTTCTCTTTTGACCGTAAACGGAAGTGAAATTGTTTTTTTATTATAGACATTTTTTCTAGAAGCATCGATAGCTCACAATGCATATTTAATCTGTGCTTTGTAAACGTTTTAGTGTGGCCAGGTTAAACATTCTCAATTCGCCGTGTGACTCTGGGGGTAAAGCTGACAAACTTTAGGGTTAGAAACAAGAAATAATGAGTTTGTTAGCTTGGACCTTGTGCCGGCCGCATCTTGCAGTCCAAGTGATTTTTCCCGTAGACAACTGTGAGTATTACACGCCCCGTGGGTGTTTATTCTCTATTTCTTGTTGCCCCACTACACAGGGTTAGGCAAACTGAACACGTGGCTCCTTCAATTCAATTAGCATAAAGCCATGTAACCAGCCAATGATTTAGCCTTTAGATTTCATAGCTCTTCGCCTCTATTCCTCCTCAAGGAAAGGGTCTTAGTGTTCTCTCGTATAATAGGGTCCACGTATTGTCGATTCTAGGTGAGGCAGCTCGAGTGATTCGTCTCGCCGCCAGGACCTAACGGAGCCTCTGGGACCTGGACGCGAGACCCGTTCCTCGAGCCTACTCAGCCTCCTGTGGGGACGACTGTGCGGTGGCAGGGTCCGCCTAGCGTTGTAGCGCAGGCGGGACGGTTTTTTTTATTTATAATTTACCCCCTTTTACTTTATTTCTACGGGTTCATCTATGAACCCGTGTATCAACTGCCCGGTCTTCAACCTGGGAAGCCGGTCTGCAACTAACCTTAATTAAGGACCCCGGGTTCGACACCTTCACCTAACTGGAAGTATATTGGACATCTTCGTCGTCTCCGGGATCCGGAACTCTTCAAGTTCCTGGCGCCCATTTATAATTTCTTTACATTTATAAAACTGGAAGGTTGTACCTTGATATTTTATTTTTATTTAATTTAATCTTAACTATTGAAAACAGTACTGGCTTTATCTTCAACCCCCCACGACCATTGTTCATAACCGACCGAACTTTACGCTGGCTGGCATTACATTTACTTGTATTTTAACTATTTTAGTTTATTCATGGTTGTTAAATTCTATTGAATATACTTACATTGTTGGATATAGTTTGTTGTTTCTTTGTCTTACCCTATCAACCCACCTTGCATCTGGGCTTTTGTTCCTTACTACCAGAGGGACAAAATCTCATATGTAACAATACCTTACCTTATTAATCAGCTACCTATATCATTGAGGGACAAAATTACTCAAAAAAACATAAAATACAAATTAAAGCAACATTTTTTACAAAATATAAATACCTAATATATATATACATACTTAGATACATTAATAAAAATATATTACTTAATTCACTATAGATAAATAGTTTAAAACAATAATAAAGCAAAAATAATACCTAATAATAAATATCATAACACAAATAAAATTTAAAATTAACTATTACTAAATACACATAGGTACTTTTTAGGAACAGCCTGTATCAATTCAAAAACTCTCCACCACTATTTGTTATAACGATGGACGGCCGGATTGGTCACCGATGTGCACTGGTTACTGTTTAGCTAATATTTCGCTGATACCCGTTGTAATTTTATTTTTTTTTTGTTTGTTGTTACTTTTTGTCTAAGTACCTACTTGAGTGGTTATAATCTCTAAATTATGTAGTCGATGATTTTGGTGCACGGTAAAACTCTAATGAGTTTATGTTGGCACCAACTTAAATGTATAAAATGTATGTGTACTAATGAATAAATAAACAAATAAAAAAAAAAAAATTAAACCATTTACAGGCACTTTTGAATTGTCAAGACGTCGGTCAGTCAGAAAATATGAAGCTAGTTGCCCATTGCAAAGCGTAGGTACCTAATGGAGAAGAACGGGCAAGCAACTCCATGGACACTCTTTTTAAACGATATTTTGCAAAAATATTAGTTACATCATTACTTTTGATTTTAAAATTATATATATATATATTTAATGATTAATTTAATTTAATTTTTTATTTTTTATTTTATTACCTATACATACATATATATATATTTTTTTCTACAATCCAAAAATAAATTAATTAAAAATAAGCCGAGGCAGCTAAGTGATGACCAGCCCCAACTGACGGCGCCCATTCACGAACATGACGCATAAATCAGCACCATTCAGCTCAACCATTTTGAAGGGAGCTAAATGATCCAATACACACGCCACCGTCAGCGAGACATTTGAGTGAGCATGACATACTATCAGCTGCCAGGGCACATTCGAGTAAATTTTCAAAAAAATAGTCGTCAGCTGTATTGACGAGGGGGGTTATATGTCAGTCACGTGCATGAACCTCATTAAAAATTTGACAAACAAATTAATTTTATATCTTATGAAAGGAGATGGACAAAATGTGCCCCAAAGTGTACACTAATAAATGTATTGTAATTAATTTAAATACAAAAAAATCAAGAATTTTGAATAACTATTTATGGCTTAAAGCAGCAGATAATAATAAATCATAATTAAAAGTTTTTTTCTGTTTTATTTGACGTAAAGTACCTTTAGTATTGCCATACAAAATCAAAACAGGGAAAAACATTAACTATTACGCATAGCGGACCTAAAATGAAAAATATTTAAAACCCAAACTGTAATCAACTATTATTTTCTATGTTTTTCTATCTATAAATAGTACCATCTATTATTGAATTAACACTACAAAAATAGGATTATTTCGCTTTTGTGCTGGCAGCACTCAAGTTACCCCGTCAAATGTCAAAACACGTTTCTACCCTCTTCGAGTCTTCGATTTCCGTTGCGCGCGCGCAAATTCTCGGCATTTGTTTTCTTTTGGTTTTGTGTTTTTACTTGACAAGTGTACGTTTATATTTTATAGTGTCGTAGTCCCACGCGAGTTCTCCACTAATTGTTGTTGTAAGTCCAGAGCTAGAGTTTTCGGAAGAACTTGTAATGCACATAAGAGGTAATCACCCTGTTCTATTAAGAGGTCGCATTAAATCGAGACATACATCTCGACGTGAGTATTACACTAATATTTTATATGATGAGCATCCCTCAAGTCAAGACCAACCTAGAAACGCTTTATTAGGTTACTGGTGTAATTATGTAGCTGAAAACCGGACTGTTGGATGTTGTGCATATAATATCATGACAATTCTTTGGTACTTGGGGTGGGCGAGATACCAAGAAAGTATTGTTCCACCAGCAGCATTTTTAGATAATGTATTGACGACGTTAAATGATTAAAATACATAATGTTGTCGTTGTTTTACTTCTAATCAATGTTACAAACAATAGATTTTCAGATGAAAAAATACTGTTCTCCCAGTTTTTTGTAATTAATACGCTATGCATATTAAACTCCTAGGACAGATATAAAATATATACATTAATATACATAAAACTGATTTAGCTAAATACTGAAAAAAACACTTTTTGAAACCTTTATAACTTCTGTTCCCTACTGCTGAGCAATATGCACCTTTTTATTTATTTTTATAGAAGATCTGTACTATGAAATGACAAGATTTTATTTATGTACTTTCTGGGGTATAGGCCCATACAATTTTTGGCCATCTCCTTTATACATCTCAATTTTTATACTTTTAAAATAATAAAGAAAATCGTCAGCCGTATTTTTGACGGGGGTAATACCGTCAGTCAGCCTGATAAACATTTTGCGCGCTCAATGCATTTGAGCGTTGCATAGGCTTTTTGGAAAATAAACTGACAATCTTTACACCCATGAACAATCAGCTGACGATGATTTTTATTTTTTTAATATTTAAATCATCTTATATCTAAAATAGTTTTACACTTTTCTGAATAATTTGGAGTGAACTAATGAAGTGGTTCATTTTTTTTTTAAACAAAATACAAATTGGATTTATTTTCGCAGACTTTTGGAGACTATACCTACCTTTCGACAGGACAGCACAAAAACTAAATAAACTAGTCGAAAGTCGAAATCTCTGTAGCAGAGGGTAGTATTTCTCTCTTATTCATATAAGTTTGTCTCACTCCAGTACGGTATACTTACTTCAGTCAATTCTAGCTGAGGGCTAGAAAAATAATTTTTAGGAAAGGTATGTTAAAGTCGTGAGACTTTAACTGCTTGAAATTCCTTCATGCTACAGTACATATTAATATGATTAGAAACCAACACAAAATATTAATAAATAAAATGTGGTGTTTTTTATATTAAATTGATATTATACTTATTGAATTATAAGTATAAGATGATTTAAATATTTAAAAAATAAAAAATCATCGTCAGCTAATTGTTTATGGGTGTAAAGATTGTCAGTTTATTTTTCAAAAAGCCTATGCAACGCTCAAATGCATTGAGCGCGCAAAATGTTTATCAGGCTGACTGACGGTATTACTCCCGTCAAAAATACGGCTGACGGTTTTCTTTATTATTTTAAAAGTATAAAAATTGAGATGTATTTATTAAACAACATACAAAAATTGAACTTCTAATAAAACAAAAACAATGCTGGTTCATTTGTTACTCGGCGCGTAAGGTACCCTAACTGACCCGCTGACACCTTTGACCTCGTCTAAACACTTCGCTGGGTGGCGGTCCACTGAGCCGAGACAATCGGCGCTTCCTTGCCACCCCGCAGAACTACTCACAGGTCTGGGTGTACCACACCCAACCTTACGCTCGCAGGGTATAGATTGATAATGATAATAAACAGTGCATACAAAAGATTTGCTTAAATATACTGAGAAGGCAGTCATTATATTTGTTCGCATTCGCACGCATCACTACTAGATGGCGCTGCTAGTCTCATTCGTAATCTTAGCGAGAGAAATATTTTTTAATATTGAACCTTTTAACATTAACATTTTCACTCTTATTATGCGTTGCGCCACTGAAAAGTAACACCGGGTTAGTTAATCCGATATTCGTGTTTTTTGAGTTGGGAATATTGCAGCTCAATTGACGAAACATTAAATAGAATTGCATTGTCTGGACAAAAATGAATGAACGGGTATACTTAACGTGACCAGACGTCCCGTTTTGAACGGGACTGTCCCTTTTTATAGTTACGTGTCCCGGTGTCCCCGAAATGAACTCTGGGACGCCAAATTGTCCCGTTTTCTGAAACCGCCTGAAAATTTGAGTAGTCGAGCCGGCTGGACGCGAGCGGTGTGCGAGAAGAGCGAGACCGCGTAGTCGGTCGACGCGACGATAGCCGAGAGTGGCGAAGACGTCATCGCTCGCGCTTTGTTTACTATAAATATAATCGTTTGACAGATTTTTGGTTTGCCTGCTACAAATGCTCCAGTAGAAAGAGTATTTTCTATGATGTACAAATTGTGGCCATCTGAGAAAGCCCAGTTACAAATTTCAGTTCTAAAGGCGATGTTGATAATTAAGGTGAATATAAAAAAAAACATGCCAATTATTATTAAAATCGTCACCGTCGTCGTATTAAAGCAAATTTGTTCCTCTGATAAATATAAATATAACTAAACGTTTCGGGTATATATATATTTTTATTTGTAACTTTTAAGTTAACTGACTTTTTCTGAATAAATAACTTTAAAAAAGTGTTTTTTTCATTGACTACCTGTTAATTAACCTAAATAAACCAATGTCCCGTTTTGAGTCAAAAAATAAATGGTCACGTTAGGTATACTCAATACTTTTATTGCATTCCAGATGTAGGTATTCTTAGGTGGTAAACTTATAGTTAGATCATATGGACCCTGTCGGGCACAGCAAAATAAGTGAGGTAGGAGAGAGGAAGCATTTGTTAATTTTATAACATTACATGATAACAAAAATAAATAATAAAATAAAAAACATTTAATTCAGACCAGGTCCATATTTTGTTAGTAACAATGGTACTTAAAACTAATGTTAGTATTAAACAAAATAAAACTAAATTCATTTATATCAGGTAAAATCACACATATGAAAAAAAAAAAATTAATTAATTAAAGTTTACAATTTTAAAAACATGAATTAATATTATGATAAAAACAGATTTTTTTTTAAATGACATAAATATAATAAATTAAAATTTCATAAATTAAGATTTCACATTCAAATGTCACAAATCATAATACGTACAGGCGCTAGCATGCAACTGCAGCCATAAGAAAGGAGATCCGTAAGAAAGGAGAATCCCACCGCTCGCTCGGACAATACGCTCAGGACTCCGTTCGAACTGCCGAACTGTCCGAACTACTCCGACGCAGAATCGATGCACTCCTTTTTCGGATTATTGCGTAGAAGTCATCGGTACTAGCCTCAGCGAACATCGCTTATGCGCTACAGAATCGGGGCCGCCCCAATAGAATCCTGAACGCGTTGTTGTACTGGATACGAAGCGCGTTGTATGCCCGCTGAGTGAAGTTGGTCCACAAGCCGCACGTGTAAAATGTCTGGCAGTACGCCTTGAACAAGGTTATTTTCACCTCTGAAGAACAACGCGCAAACCTGCGAGCCAACATATTGCATCGGACAGACAACGCTCTTCGTTCTCGCTCGATGTCCCCATTGTCAGACAGATCATTAGAGACCCAGTGACCCAGATATTTGAACCGTTCCACTCTATTCAAATGTGAGCCGCAAAGAGTGACAGGAGGTCCAGCTAGATAACTTTTAGCACCAGCTTTGAAGATCATGTATTCACTCTTCTTTGGGTTATATCTGAGTCCATGGGCCTCCGCGTAGGCTTCACAGACACTTAAGTCCTTCACAGACACTAGACAAAATCAAACTGGTTGCTAATTTAATTGTAAATTTATACTTTTTTTGACATTGATTTACATTCTGTAACTACTTTAACTCACACCCTGACTTATTACTTGTAATTTTTTTTTTTTAATGAAAATCGTTTACCTTTACCATGTTTGTAAATAATTATGTGAGCACCATGTATCTATCAGATAATTAATTTATATGTCATGGTTTCATTTTTAAGTCTTTTACCTATTGTGGTATAGTAATTTTATTTTAGGTGCATCGTGTTCACATAGATATTATTATTATATAATTAATGTATGCAAAATTTTGTAAAATATTTTAAAAGAGTAACGGTGGAGTTTCTTGCCCGTTCTTCTCCATATGAAAACTACCTTTTGGAATGGGCGACTAGAATCAATTCTATTTTTTGTAATTTCTGACGTTCAAAAGTGCCTTTTATGTGCCTATTTGAAATAAATGCTTTGACTTTAACTTTGACTTGACTTTGACTTAAAAGCTTCCGTAACGCAGAAAGAGACGGGCTCAGCAACACCATGTCATTCGCGTAACTTATGTTGTTTACCCCATCAACGGAACAACCGACCTTAGTGCTGCTGAGCTCCTCGATCAATTGGTTCATGTACAGGTTGAAAAGACGCGGCGAGGATATTCCCCCTTGCCTCACCCCACAGTGCATCCCGTACGTGTCCGAATACGACTCTTCCCATCTGACACTATTTTGCTGGTGACTATACCTATATTCAAATAGTGTTATAATGTCATGTGACACCTTCGTCTGGCATCGCAACTTACGCCATAACTTGTCATAATTTACGGTATCAAATGCCTTTGAAAGATCTAAGTAGCAGGCATAAACAGGCGTATTCCTGTCTGTGTAGTACTGAACAGTACAATAACAAACTACTATATTATAATAGTGATGTAGGTATTTTTAGACATAAACTAATAGCTTCTATATAAAATATAAATAGAATAAATATAAAATATTAAGAGATGTAATAATCCATACTAATATTATAAATGCGAAAGTGTGTCTGTCTGTCTGTTGGCGCTGCTAGTAATAAATAAATAAATAAATAAAATTTAAAGTATCGAGTTCTTCTTAAGTTATGACTTAAGTCTATCACTAAGATATTCGTTAACCGAGTAGTAGCTTTTATTCAGCAAGAATTGTCTAAGTTTTTTTAAAAAATGTGTTAATTTTCTCTTCCTTTTTTATTAGCGCGGGACATTACATAGGGACTTGTAGAGTGCATTTTTAGTCGAGAACTTGGTAAGTTTAGCCTAGATCGGTGTCTGAGTAGATAGCGTGTCTGAATGTCTTTACGTTTTTAATATAACTCTTGATGTTTCCGGACAAATTTGCATGTTTCTAAAATGTATATACAGGGAAGGGTTAAAATATTATGTTTTTGAAAGAAAGGTTTGCAACTATCTGTTTGCTCAATGTTAACCAGGATTCTAACCAATTTCTTTTGTAAGGTGAAAAGTGTTTGTGCATCTGTGCTGTTTCCCCAAAGGGTGACACCATAGCTAAGCCTAAATTGATACGTTAAAGAAACACTCTGTACACGCGTACTTGAAGGACAGCAATGTCGGAATTTATTTAATAAATTAGAATTAATTAAATAAATAGAGTATTAATTTACGATTTTTAGTGAATATTTTAATATAAAAAATAAAAACATTTTATTTTCGAATGGTAATATTTTTTTTAGCATGTATGGATGCTATACTATTGCGGGTTAACGGGAACGCCCTCTGTTAGTTAACATACTGTATATCAGAAATAAAAAATAACGGAGTTACAATAACAAACCCTAGTGAAATAGCAAACGCATTTAACAATCACTTTGTGAATCAAGCAGAATTACTATCGAATGCCACAAGATCTGCGAGCTATAGAACCCCGAATACATGTTCCGAATCAATTTTTATGGCCCCGACTACACCTAATGAAATATATCGGATAATACAGGATTTAAAAAATAAAGTCAGCGTAGGGTATGATGATATATCAACAAAAGTATTAAAATTTGTCTCAGATGTAATAAGTGGCCCAATTTGCCACATCATTAATGTTAGTATCTGCTCAGGAATTTATCCCAATAAACTAAAACCAACAATAGTTAAGCCATTATTTAAAAAACATGACAAAACTGATATTAATAATTACAGACCCATTGCCCTGATACCAGTCATATCAAAAATATTTGAGAAGGCTATTTATTGCCGTATGAATTCCTTTTTCACGAAACATAACATCTTGGTAAATGAACAGAAGGGTTTCAGAAAAGACAAATCCATAAATATGGCCATCTATGATTTTATTAACATTATAATGACAGACATTGATGAAAGAGTTCCCGTTAGCGCTATATTTATGGACATGACGAAGGCTTGCGTATGGAATAAGAGGTAACGCACTTTCTCTTAGACAGTCTTACTTAGCCAATAGAACGCAGTGTACAGAAATTAGACGAATTTCTAAAAGAGATAAAAAGGAACTCAAATATATTTCAGGAAAACGTAAAGTCACTTTTGGCGTACCACAGGGCAGTGTATTGGGCCCGCCGTTGTTTCTAGCCTACATAAATGACCTTCCAAAACACGTCGCTTTTCCTATGGTTCTTTTTGCTGATGACAGCACGATCATTGTAAGACGTAATAAAAATAGAACTTATGAATGTGACATCAAAGACGCATTACAACAATCAATTAATTGGCTTGAACATAATAATCTAAAATTAAATTTAAATAAAACTAAAATTATACAATTTCGACAAAGAATAACCGCTCCTGACATTAATATAACTTTTGAAGATAATAAAATTGAAGAAGTAGGACATACAAAATTTCTAGGCTTGACAATTGACTCTGAACTGACTTGGAAAGACCATGCAGCAATTTTTATAACAAAATTAAGTAGGATCGCTTTTGCTCTTTATAAACTAAGCAAAATTGTTAATCAGGCAGCTGTTGTAGCTCATGGTTACGTAGACTCTATATTACGTTACGGAGTAATTTTTTGGGCAAATTCCTGCGAATAGATTAACATTTTTAAAGCACAGAAGAGGTACATTAGGTTAATATGCAACCTTAAACCAACGGAAAGCTGTAAACCGCATTTTAAAACACTTAAAATATTAACATTACCTTGTCTGTACATAATATTATGAGACCGCATTATTCGTAGAAAGTAAGAAAAACAGTCAACTATTTAAAAAAGTTTCAGATCAACGCAGATCAACGCGATCAACGCGTTCAGTCGATGAGACCAGAATATCGACACGAATTATGTCTAAGAGCCTCAAAGACCGCCCTTATGCACAAAAGCATTCTCTGCATGGCTCCGAAAATATTCAACAAAATTCCAAATGACTTTAAGGATTTAAATTTGACACAATTCAAACGGAAGCTAAATAATTTTTTAATTGAAAAATGCTACTATACCATTGACGAATTCCTTCTTGACAAAATGTAATAAACTAAACTGACAATTATGTGTGTATTTATTCTTAACAATTTAAAAATTGACTATCTAATTGTAATCTGTTTTTTATTTTTTGTGTATTTAATTAATTGTAAGCCTAATCAATTTTTTTTTTTTAATTATTGGCTGTACACCAAACATTGAAACGATTGTTATGACTTTAAATTTCTTATTTGTTTAATTATTGTATATGCCCTAATGGGTTGTTTTTTGAGAAACATAACATTTCTGTAAGACCACACTTGTATAACCAAAAAACATACAAATAAATACTTTGACTTTGACTTACGATTTGCATTTTTTTATTGTGATTACTTCAACGACTTGGCGACCATCTGGACTTTTGTGCTGTGTAACATGGCCAACCAGCGTGTTTTTCCGAGTTACACGCAGCGAGAGTATGTTGAGATGCATGTCATTTACGGAGAAGCTGGCCAAAGTTCCAGAGCTGCTGCCACCCTCTACAGGGAAAGGTTTCCCGACAGGAGATATCCACACCACGAAATGTTTACTAGAGTGCATAACTCCTACATGGAAGGCCTCAAGTTGTTGACGAAGACATAGTGCTTCAGGAACGAGAACAAGACCCGACTACTTCGGTTAGTGCGATACAACGGCGCACAGGGATACCGAAGTCCACTGTTCATTCAGTGCTCAAGAGATATGGATACCATCCATTTCACGTATGACCGAGAGTTCAATTCTACTGCCGCATGCTTGAAATGCATCGGGAGGACTCAAACTTTTTTAATAAGGTGCTATGGAGTGATGAGTCAGCCTGCAGAAAGGACGGCTACTTGAATTTGCATAATCTACATAGTTGGCAATTAGAAAATCCGTATGTGTCAAGAGAAGACAGGTCCCAGTACCAATTCAAAATAAATTTACGGTGTGGGATTTTTAAGGGCCAGATTGTGGGTCCCGTCGAACTTCCACCTACATTAAATGCCAATAATTACTTGGAGTTTTTACGAGAAACCCTTCCCATGCTCCTTGAAAATGTTCCGAGTGAGCTAAGAGAGGTGATGTGGCTTCAAAATGATGGGTGCCCTGCTCATTATGGCCGGGAAGTAAGAGCCTACTTAGACGAAGCTTATCCAGGCAGGTGGACTGGGACCGATATTATGGCCACCTAGGTCTCCGGACCTAAACCCCCTGGATTTTTTTATTGGGGTGCCATGATGGACAAAGTCTACGAAAAACCGATCCAAAATGACAGTGAATTGAGAGCAAGGGTTAACATAGCAGCAAGAAAAATATCGGAAATAAGCCTGGGGAAGACTCAAAAGCTCATTTTTAAGAAGATGCCGAGCGTGTATTATATTATTATTACATAGCAAGCAATTTGAGCATTTATTGTGATTGTGAGAAATAAATGTTTATTAAAGTTAACTCCTTTGTTTTCGTTTTACTATCACCTTATCCTTCGAGATGTCATTTACAGACCGGCCGGTCGGTCGACCGTAGATTAACTATTATGTAATTCGAACCGTAATACGACCTTACTACGATTCGAGTTCAAAGTCACATTACTTGAATTTAAAATAAAATGCTAGTATGAACTAAAATAGCAGTTTTTCCGTATTTTTTTATGAAAATGCACTAGTATTGTATCTTTCCAAAATCACCATTAAACAAGCTATTTTTCAGTTGCTCAATTGTAAAGATTTTCTCATCCGTAAACAAAATTTTTCTGTGACCTCCCTTTGCGTACCGCTTCAGTAGTTGTTTCGATTTTAACACCCTATTCTTTTTTAATTTGTCAGTTAAAAAATGACCAGTGCGTTCTCTTATAGGCTGCAAGTCCTAAGTCATCTTTTAAAATACGCGACATGGGTATGGGTGCTATCTTCATCTCCCGAGATAGGTAATAGGTACAACGGGCTGTTGTCCGCAACTCCACGTCAATGCGCGAGAATCTTTTGCTTTCGGACAGGATTTCTTCGAATTCTTTCCCTTACTGCTTTGACCACCTTTTTCGTACGAACACTACGTGGACGGCCAGATCTTTTTCTGTCACAAACAGAGGAGGACTCATTGTACCTATTAATAGCCCGGTACACAAACATTTGACTAATACCAAGCGTATGGAGAGTTAAAAAAATTGCTTAGGCTCCATACGAACTTTGTGTAATGCAATCAGAGCGATTCGGTTCTCTTTATCACCCCACTCCATTTTAATATCGCAAAATATTGTACAATGTATTGGCGCCAAAATTAGAAAACTCAATGAACAATCGTATAAAAATGACAGATTCCAAATTCAAGTAATAATTCTTTCTTATTTTTAATTGTAACAGTATTTATGGCCAGACTGTGCATAAGTACATATGTATGTATGTAGGTACGGGGCCCCGGTGTGGGCGCGTTCACTGCGGCGGCGAGCCGCCCATTATTTGAACGCGCCCCAGAAGGTGGTAGCCGCAAGGCTGATCCGGGGCTACCGCACGATCTCGGGCGAGGCGGCAAGCCTCCTTGCCGGACTGCCGCTATGGGATCTGGAGGCGATAGTCCTCGCGCGCCTGTATGAGTGGCGCGCGGAGGCACTACGCCGGGGAGAAACTCCGCTTCCGCAGCAAATTGCGGTGGAGCGGACGATCTCATGGCGGCATGGAAAGAGCGACTGTCGCAACCCAGCGCAGGGCACGCCATGATAGCGGCGGTAAGGCCCTTCTTTGAGGAGTGGCTAGAGAGGCGTCACGGCGCCCTCACCTACCGCCTGACGCAGGTCCTCACTGGACACGGAAGTTTCGGAAGGTTCCTGCACATAATCAGGTGGGAGGAAACGCCCGGGTGTTGTCACCATTGCTCGGATCGCCCAGAGGACACGGTGGAGCATACGGTGGAGGTCTGCGCCGCTTGGGCAGAGCACCGCCGTGTCCTCGTTGAGGCGATCGGCAGCGGCGGCGACCTCTCGCGTCCGGGCCTGGTTCGAGCCATGGTCCGGGGCGAGAGGGAGTGGGGAGCAGTCGCCTCCTTCTGCGAAGCAGTCATGCTAGCGAAGGAGGCGGCGGGACGGCTGAGGGAGAGAGCCTCCCGTCCCAGCCGCCGCGGGAGACACTCCGGGCGTCGGGAGCCGCGCGACGACTCCCGGCCACCGTAGGCGCGGGCCTGCGGGCGGAGAGTAATGGGTAGCTCACCGTCCGATCAGGACCAGGCCCGTGCCGGACGGCGCGTACGTGTTCCACGCGCGCCTCAAAGAGATGTCAGCATCAACCGAAGGGGCCCGTTAGGGCCGAATCCTGCCGGGTCAGCGGAATTGTCCGAAAGGGTTACCGCTGGCCCGGAACATAAAGGGCGAAGGAAGGAACACGGGTGGGTTTTAGTCAGTAAGAGTCTGACACTCCCTTCCGCTCCACCCAGAGCGGGAGGAGTCATTTGATGATTTCCCATCCTGAAAAAAAAAAAAAAAAAAAAAAAGTATGAATGTAGATGTATGTATGTATATTTCTTTGGCACGTTTTGTAGCCTACACGGCTTGATCGATTTCAGCATGAGAGGTGTCGTTAGATTCGTCTTAATTGTAAGAGTGACACTGCGTATATCAAAATAAAAAATAAAAAATGGCCGATTTTTGGCGCCTTATTATGTCTTCAAATATTTTTTTTTCAAAACCTATCGAGTGGGGTATCAAAACAAAAGATTTTATAAGATGATTACAAAAGTATATACAACTTATATAGTTAAAAGTAATTCGAAGTGACAAACCGTAAAAAAGACGTACCAAGAACTAAATCGTTTGCGAAATCTTTCACATTATTTTGTAAACTAAAAGCAGGAAATAAAAAAAAGTAATTTATAAAAATAATAAACCTGACTGCGGTAAAAAACTTAAGTTAAAAAAAATTAAATACTAAAAACAATCACATTTTAAATTAAATAAAAGTTTGAAGCAGGCGGGGCCCATACCATTTTTATTATATTTACAAACTAGCACTTTGCCCGCGACTTCGTCCGCGTGCTTTTCGTACTTTCCTCAAAAAAATGTAACACCCTATCCACGTCATTATCTCCTAAGATTTCATTGAATTCAAATGATGTCAAGGGTAATTTTGTTCAAAATTAAAGTCAAAGTCAAATAATTTATATCAAATTCACCCGCGGTAATTTCAGGAAAAAAACCTACTAAAAACTTTTTTACAAAAAAAAAGAACAACCGACTTCCAAAAAAATACAAAGTGATAAATAACTTTAATTTCGGAAGTCGGTGTCGTTGGTTCTGTATTTTCGTTTTTGACACCGACTTTCGAAATTAAAGGTATTTTTTACTTTGAACTATTTTTTTGGAAGTCGGTTGTTTTTTTTTTGTTATACCTAAAGTTTTTATTTTTCACATTTTTAGTTGTACCTGCCTACCCCAAACAAATTCATATAACACTACTTGGTACATACCAAGTAGTGTTATATGAATTTGTTTGGGTATTCACATGAATATCAGTGACAGGAAGCTTTTGAACACATCTGCCTACCCCTTTAAAACGTACAGGCGTAATGTTATGTTGTGTGATTGCGTAAACAATGCATATGCTATAGCAGCAATCGCGGTTGATTTGCTGGCATTTATTGAAGGGTTCCGTTGTCCGTCTCCGAAACTCATCAACAGATCTTTATGAAATTTAAATGGGACCATTCCGGAATAAACCTATTTCGAACAAAAAAAAATTTTGCAAATCCGTCTATATATGAGGGAGTTATGCCCGAATATACATAAAAAATAGAAACATCCGAATTGAGAAACTCCACCATTACTTTAAGAGTAGGTATTCCAGATTATTACTTATACATGTCAACTATGCAACTATATTACTTGTAAACTATGCAACTCCTAAGATATTCATTGAAATCAAATGATGTCAAGGACAATTTTATTTAAAATTAAATACTTGTGATGAATAACGTATTTATTTTGATAAGGATTAATATCATGTTTATAAAAAAAACCTTCGCAAATAATGCATTAGTTTAGAAGAAATTTGATTACCAAAAAAAAAGGTTATAGTGAGTAAACCTTAAAAGATAGACATATGCTGTCGCGGACTTTTTTTTAGAACTTTTAAAGGGAAACAATTCCGTCATACATGATTTTTGCGTAACTTTAACCGTTTACGCAGCGTACGCAACGAAAGCTCCCAAAAGGAATATTTTTTTCCCGTTTTTTCATCATTTTTCATTGATGCTCCGCTCCTATTAGTTGTAGCGTGATGTTATATAGCCTATAGCCGTCCTCGATAAATGGACTATCCAACACAAAAATATTTTTTCAATTCGAACCAGTAGTTCCTGAGATTAGCGCGTTCAACCAAACAAACAAACAAACTCTTCAGCTTTATAATATTAGTATAGATATAGTATAGATATAAGTATAGTTTCAAATGGGTCTGCCTGCTTCCAACTTTTATTTAATTTAAAATGGGCTTATTTTAGCTTTTCAGTTTTTTTAACTTAAGTTTTTCACCGCTGACGGGCTTTTTTTTAAATTACTTTTTTTGATAAACAAAATAAGTAGGCTGAATATCTGTGGTATTACTCCACAACAGAATACCGTACGATATGATACTACGAAAATAACTAAAGAATCATACTAAACGGGCTCTGTCTAAATCAGTTAAAATAATCACGAATTTTCGAACAGCGTATGCTGCCGAGCTAAGCTTTTGTTGGCCATTTATCTCTATGGGGCCCCACTGAAGCTTGGCATCTAACGTTCTGCCTCCGTACATTCAAATCCAAAGGTGATTGCCCAAAAATAACTCTGGCCCGGCGAAAAAGTTTTGTACCTTAGATTTTAGAGGACATAAATAATTAATATTTAACCTTTTGGCCGCCACACGCCAAAAAATCAAAAACGTGCCCTCGGCGTCAAAGTCTGTCAGGTAGTCGAACCGTGGCGTGCTGGGCACATTTTGGTTTGTCATCTAATACATGACTGTGGCAGTGAAATGGTTAAAACTACACTATCCTCTGTCGTGTGGCTAACATTATTTTTTGCTCAAGAAGTTTTGTGGGCGTTCTTATTAAAAACTCACTTATCGACCAAAATATTTATTATTCTTTAATTCGTTAATTTTAAACATATTATATGGACGGGTTTTATAACACAACGGTTGGTGGTATCCATGCAATCAATAAAAAGTATTATTGTTCTTGCATACACGGCCAACGGACATTGGGGAGCTGCGCACATTTTACGAGTATATGAGTTTAATTTACTTTTTAGGTTGGGGGTTAGACATAATCAGAGATAACTTGATCATCCGGCTGTAGACTATTATTATGCATTAAAATTGATGTTAAACCATATTATTATGTATGTATTTTGATCAAATAAGATTTTTATATTTGATTTTTATATTTTAGCAATACAACATAAAAATATCGATAAAAAGTCCGCGATGGTATATGTTTATCTCTTAAGGATAACCCACAGTAACCATTTTTATCTTTTACATATTACAAAAAAACTATAATAATAATGATATTTATTTTCAGAATAATAAACACATTTAAGGTTCACAAAACAATTTTCCAACTAAAAATTAACATTACAGAAAACTAGGGGTTATTTATCAAGCTATTTTAAACAGTACAGTATTATTCCTTTTCAAAATAAATACATTAGATAATTTGTGCATTTCATGTAGATCAAAATTGCCCTTTACAGCATATCATTAAAATGAATATCTTAGAAGATATCGGAGATTTAAAAAGCGGGGGCAGAGCGGCTGGCCGGGCGGTACGAAGTTCGCCGGGTCAGCTATGAATGTTTTGAATGCGATGTGATTACACAATCTATACTTATACTTACATACTTATACCTATTACTTATAATATTATAAAGCTGAAGAGTTGGTTTGTTTGTTTGGTTGAACGCGCTAATCTCAGGAACTACTGGTTCGAATTGAAAAAATATTTTTGTGTTGGATAGTCCATTTATCGAGGACGGCTATAGGCTATATAACATCACGCTACAACCAATAGGAGCGGAGCATCAATGAAAAATGATGCAAAAGCGGGAAAAAAATATTCCTTTTGAGAGTTTTCGTTGCGACGCTGCGTTAACGGTTAAAGTTACGCAAAAATCATGTATGACGGAATTGTTTCCCTTTAAAAGTCCTAAAAAAAGTCCGCGACAGCATATGTCTATCTTTTAAGGTTTACTCACTATAACCTTTTTTATGGTAATCAAATTTCTTCTAAACTAATGCATTATTTGCGAAGGTTTTTTTATAAACATGATATTAATCCTTATCAAAATAAATAAGTACGTTATTTATCACAAGTATTTAATTTTGAATAAAATTGCCCTTGACATCATTTGATTTCAATGAATAAATTAGGAGTTGCATAGTTTCAAGTAATATAGTTGCATAGTTTACATGTATAATTACTATTATACTTATTCTACGTATAAAAGTTTGGTCGAATGCGCCCTTAGTAGAAAAGAAATGTTTACCACGTGCTTGCTTTTTTATAAACAATCAAGCATACTAGCGGATTTATAAAAAAGCAAGCACGTGGTAAACGTTCCTTTATTACATTTTTATTCTTTTTTTTAATTTTGACTCAGTTTAGTCGTATTTAATAGTTACGAAATTTCATTTTCGCGGCTTATCAAAATCAGATTAATATAGGTACTTGACATTGAAACATTTCATTTCATAATTGAATTGAAGGAGGAGAATATTGATTGGATCATGGATGTCAAATTTTGATAAATAAATAATTGTTTTCTTTCTACTAAGTTGCAAATGATGATGGATTGTTTTATTTATTTCATTTAAATAGATTTATTTGTCATAAAACCAAGCAAACCCATGATTTTGACAAGAACTATCATAAACCCAAACTAGTTCAGGTTTTTGATAAAAAATCTGGATTGTTACAGGATTATGATGAAATTGAGTTTAAAATGTGTAGTCTTCCGGTTTTTCATCAAAAACCTAGGATTTTCATTTAAAACCTAATTTTATGAAAAACCTGCGACATACCTAGACGGATTTGCAAATTTTTTTTTTTTCGAAATAGGTTTATTCCGGAATGGTTCCATTTAAATTTCATAAAGATCTGTTGATGAATTTCGGAGACAGACAACGGAACCCTTCAATAAAAGCCAGCAAATCAACCGCGATTGCTGCTATAGCAAAAATGTATGCATTGTTTACGCAATCACACAACATAACATTACGCCTGTACGTTTTAAAGGGGTAGGCAGATAATGTGTTCAATAGCTTCCTGTCACTGATATTCACATACCAAGTAGTGTTATATGAATTTGTTTGGGGTAGGCAGGTACAACTAAAAATGTGAAAAATAAAAACTTTAGGTAGGTATAACAAAAAAAAAAAAACAACCGACTTCCAAAAAAATAGTTCAAAGTAAAAAATACATTTAATTTCGAAAGTCGGTGTCAAAAAACGAAAATACAGAACCAACGACACCGACTTCCGCAATTAAAGTTATTTATCACTTTGTATTTTTTCGGAAGTCGGTTGTTCTTTTTTTTTGTAAAAAAGTTTTTAGTAGGTTTTTTTCCTGAAATTACCGCGGGTGAATTTGATAAATTATTTGACTTTGACTTTAATTTTGAACAAAATTACCCTTGACATCATTTGAATTCAATGAAATCTTAGGAAATATGATATATTAGGAGATATGACGTGGAGAGGGTGTTACATTTTTTTGAGGAAAGTACGAAAAGCACGCGGACGAAGTCGCGGGCAAAGTGCTAGTAATAAATAATTACAAAATCACCAATCAAGGAGTTTAGTTTGCGTCGTCAGGTGGTCATAGCTGTCAGTATTTTTGAACTAGGCCCGTCTATTAAATCCACGTTATTTTCTTACGAAATGTAAAGGGAACGTTTTTATAATTTTATGTCTTCTTTAGTAGGTGTAATCTCGGTAAAAATTTAGTATCCTTTGGCATGGGGGGTAAGAGGGGGGAGGGCGTTTTGCAATATTTTAACAGATAAAACATTTTTTGAGATTTATTCTTAATCAACTATTTATACCGTCAGTCTTTTTGCAAATTCGTTCACTACCCCAACACTAACGTTTTAGTACCTACACTAACATTATTATGCTTCGTACTGTCAAGTTAGGTACTGAATACAAGTCCAAGTATTTAACAGCCGTTACGTTGTTTGAAGCAAAATATTTGAATGTGGTTTCTGATTCTGTGGTCGTGAGTAGCTTACTATCGTGTTTAAGGCACTCACCCACGCCGCAGAGCAGCAGCGTCACCGTCCAGCCTCGCATGTTGCGCACTGGCACACTCTGTCACAACACGACACGACACAACACTCGGCTCCGTGCTCACAGACGACAGTCTTAGGTCCAGTGGGTCCAATGTGCGTGCGCGCCGCAGTCTCCTCGCCGCACTAGTGTCGCACGGCCCGGGCTCACCGGCGGGCGGAGGCTGCGAACCGTCTTCATCTTTGCCCCCCCCCCCCTCCGTTCGCCTTCCGCCTTATCACTGCTACGCTCTCCATTATCACTCGACTATCAATGTATTTCCCTAGTTTTATTTGCATTGTATCGAATGTCATGGTTGACTAAATGTGTACAACAGCTTTACTCAGACGCTGAGGGAGCTGTTTGGTGGAATAATCAACCGTGCACTTATTGAGACTTTTTCAAAGTACTTATTACGTAAAGACTGTCTAAATTTAGTACAAAATTCAACTGATTTATGGCTACGGATGATTGTGTTAAAATCTTACGAATGAAAATCTTAAATCGCGAAAACACTGTGCATTATGGTCGAACCTTCACCCAACTTAACATACCAAAGCGTCGGATTATCGGATGTCGCAAAATACTGTTCAAAGATTGTGTGATGATACTCGCGGTGGACATTGATGTAAAGGTCAATAAACATGTTTCATCAATTTATGGAAAACTTATGGTACTTATAGGTATATTAATTTCGCATACTAACGATTGCACGTTGCGTAATTATACGGTCAGAGTATTCGGTTGATGAGTCTCATTAGGTAAGGATTATATAATAATAATAATATAATAATAATGTTTTATTCAGTATTAAAATTGGTAAAATTATTACATAGAGTCTTAGAAATTATTTACATATGTATTAATGTTAGATGCCTGTACTAGGATAAACCTGTATCACAGGCGGCATGAGCATACTTTATGGTAATTGTAGGACTATAATATTCTTTACAATATTTAACATTAGAAGTATTGAATTAATGACAAAATTATACTAATTATTTTATACCTAGTTTACTTAAATACTATTTGCCTTAAAGATTAAAATAACAAAGAGTCTTATTGCGTAATCATTGAGTTAGCGTAAAATAGTTTCTAGCACTTTACTAAAATTAAAACTTAGCTAAACACATATGATATGATTTTGCGTCAGCAGAAATTGGTAAGTGGGTTAAAGTCAATGTTGCACAAAATTAAATCACGTCAGAGGTTTTATTCGATTTTTGCAGCGGAAGACAAAATCGTGGGTTTGTAGGCCAGTACAGTGTGTTGTTGAGTCAGCGGCAGGCAGAAAACCCGGAAGTCTGGCCCTAAGTATGACGCTCTAGGCGCCCTCGTAGTCGATAGAGTTGATGTACCTGTATTCCGCTATTTTCCTAGCAGGGCACTCAGCATCTCCCGTTTTATGGTTATTGGGCTTTTTAAAGCGTGAGCAAGTTGCACATTTCGGTGTGTCAGCTTTCTTTGCGCACTCTGACATCGAGTGTCCTTCTTCACCGCAATGACCACACGTAGATTTTAGCTCTCTGCATGTTTTTGCTGCATGACCATATTGTTGGCATTTGTAGCACCTGGTGACCAACGTGAAGTCCCTGACAGGGCATGACGTCCAATTTATAAAAAGCCTTGATTGGGATAATAGGGCTTTACGTATATTGGCTGTAACTTCAATGACGTAGTTACAGGTCGACGCATCTTTCTTCCCGGATTTGTGGCTTAATTTAACCAAGCTCAAAAAGGACTCCATAGGCATTGCTGGAAACTTATCGGCTACGTTCTGCTCATAGATGCACCTGAAGACTTCAGTTTCAGCCAAAGTAGTCGGCACACCTACAACCACGATCCGAGGTTTGCGCTTGTTTGGTTCATCGGCGGTAAGTCCGGATGTAGAGAGCTCGACTGCATGCTTGAGTTTGTCAGCATCATGTTTCGTCTCTGTACTAATAATAACGCCTCCATTTTTGGTCTTTCGGACACCACATACATGCAGCTTCATTTGATCAGGGCGAATGATTTTTTGCACGAGGACTTTTGTTTCATCACTTGACTTTAATTTATCGTTGGGATAAATAGCTACAGAGCTTAAATTTTTCGGTCGAATGAAATCATTTGCTCCCTTCTTCACCATATCGGCAAACGAAACATTTCCCGCAGAACCAGAGTCCTTAATCGTCTGCTTGAGCTCCAAAATATGTTCCGTCAGGTCGCGCTTTTCCTGAAGGGCATCAACCGCGTTATACGCGTGAATGGCTTTCTGTTTCAGCGACTGGTATAGAACTGCCATTTGTGAGGTTCCAGATCCTACTTTACGGCAAAGGGTAGAAATTTTCAGTTTCTGTTCCGAGTTGAGTTTGCCATCCGCGGCAATAGAGCAAACTTCATTTAAGTGCTGTTCGATGGCTGACATCCATTTTTGAATCTCGGGTGTTGAAATAACATCAGCCGTGACCGACTCAAGGGCTGGGTTCTGCGTCGTCGTCTTTGACGGCGAGGCGGAGGGGTGCACTGGCCCTCTTGGATTAAAGGGGCTGTTATCCATTTTGTATTTTTTACGAGTTCAATTATTCGTGTTCATTATACACTGAAACTACTGAAACTATACACTAAGCAAAATTACAGTTGCATTACGTTGGTAATGCACTAAAGGAGGTCACTATTTTATTAAAGTACCTAGGTAATTATTAAATATTGCTAACGAGCACGTCTGTATACTGCGAATGACTACGACTACGATTATAAGCAGTGCAGTGATTGGTTCTGATTAGTTTTGCGCGCGCCGCCGCCCGCGGGGATATTGACTTAGATGGAACGTGCTGACTATACGAGTACTTGAGCGTCCCTTAGCAGCGGCACAGTTCGGCATGCATGCACTGCACTATGCTAGTGACACGATTGATGAGCTGGAACGTGCCACATTGAACTGTACAACAGTTGCGTATTGTGCGCAACATTTGTGTTACCGTGACCTTACGACGGTCGAGCTTTGGCCCGGCGCGGCGCGGGCGCGGCGGTGGCGGTCATGGGCGCTTTGCGACCCACGCGGCCGCGCGACAGCCTGCCTGCCTGCCACGCTGCTTATTTATTTTATTCTAGTACATGGAGGACGTACAGCTAATAAAAACAAACAAAAAGGAAACCATAGTCACCCGAAAGCCAATCACAAATCGTCACGTATAGATTTATAATAATAATTTATGTAACAATGATCTTCATAATACCCACTTGAACTTGAGTCCGTTACTGGCGTCTTATGAAATCATAAAACAACATTATTTGGCAGCAACAAAGGTTTTTACGAAAGATAGAAAACACGCATACCTTTATCGTTGCAAAAACAAGCCACCGTTTGCTAACATTAGACTGATAGTCCCCAAATGTAAATAAAAAGTTGGGCTGTACTACTAGCTACGTACGGAGTGCTTGCAATTATTATTAGGCTATACATTATTTTTATAACATCTGCGTAGGTATATATTAACCGAGCTTTTGTCTAGCAAGTCGGAAAGAAATGCCTCATAAAACAGAATTATAGCATGCGCTGCCTAAACAGTTGTTTAAAATTGAAAACCATCTATGGCAACCTGGTTCGTCTTAATTATTTCTACAAAAAAGTCCGCGACACCATATTTCTATCTTTTATACTTCTTTTATTGTTTTGAAAAAGTATTTTTTCGACATACTTACGTTTGGATGATTATTTAAACAACAAAATATTAATCCTTATCAAAATGAATTATTACATGATCACAAGGACATCATAGAGATAAGATTAGCCATTTTACAGTATTCACATACTGTAAAATGGCTAATCTTATCTCTATGATTGGTCATTATAGTTTCGGATATAATATAAAATTACTAAAACACAAAATGCCGCTAGCACAACTTTCATTCATAGAGCTCTCGATTTTATCATGCTTTGTGCGGACGTTTTATCCATTTACCCATAAATGGCGTTCTGAAAATACTTACGTCATTTTTCTGAATCGCGGTGTTTAGATTTTCCGCGGAATGATGTCCCTCTCGATTTATTTTTCTACATTGTCGGTAGTTGGTGTTCATATTGTTGTATGTCAGTTGTTTATTGGTTTCGGTTGTTTCATTCGGTTGTATTGTATGTTTGTTCTCCTCTTCGTAATCGTAAATATCGTAATTCTGTTGTACGATTGTTTTGTTTATATTAGAGGTGGTCAGGTCTGTCTCTGTATCTGTAACAGCCGTAACAGGTAAAATTAGAAACGTGTTTCACCTGTCTGTTCCAGTTTCAGGGAAATAACAGCCTGTTACACTTACATAGCAACCAAAGGGCATCTTTGCCCTTTGTTTTTTGAGACTTGAGAAAATTTATGAACAAAGAGTCTGCTCTTTGTTCATAATTTTTTTTAAGTCTGCGTAGTTTGTAAAATTATATAGCATTTGTAGTAGGTATTTTTCATTCTTGTCTATTAAAGAAAAGACAGCATGCCTAAAAGAAAATCGCATCTGTTCCAGGAGCAACAGCGCCTCTCGAGAAATAGAGAATATATATTAGCAAGCAACGATAACCTAATTGTGGCGACCATTCTCATCGGACCAGGAGCTGGCCAGTTGGCGCACACCCTAAGAATTCCAATGATTCTCATCGTACCAGGAGCTGGCCAGTCGGCGCACACCCTAAGAATTCCAATGATTCTCATCGGACCAGGAGCTGGCCAGTCGGCGCACACCCTAAGAATTCCAATGATTCTCATCGGACCAGGAGCTGGCCAGTCGGCGCACACCCTAAGAATTCCAATGATTCTCATCGGACCAGTAGCTGGCCAGTCGGCGCACACCCTAAGAATTCCAATGATTCTCATCGGACCAGGAGCTGGCCAGTTGGCGCACACCCTAAGAATTCCAATGATTCTCATCGGACCAGGAGCTGGCTAGTTGGCGCACACCCTAAGAATTCCAATGATTCTCATCGGACCAGGAGCTGGCCAGTTGGCGCACACCCTAAGAACTCCAATGATTCCCACGGACCTGCCTATATCGTTTAAACGACTCCAGATTCCAATAAAAACATCATTTGCCCTGACTTAACAAGTCCCAGGGACAAACATTCTCTTTGGTTGGCATTGACCTACGAAAAGAATGTTTTTCCCATGGGCAATATTATAATGTTAGTCTATCACGAGTTGGACCACCCGAAAAGCAGATTATTTTGTTACCGGAAAATAAAACAACCTCAAAGATAGTAAATATAGAGAAGCTTTAAATTAAATGGGTACCTAACTTAAATTTTATAATATAATTTTATTTGTATTCCGTGTTGTGACGGATTAAAAATACATAATGTCGTCGCACCATTCGAAGCACGTCTTCGCACGTCGAAGATACGGGTGATCCATATCCGTATCGCCTACGGACATAAGATCGCGACCGATGAATGAGTGACACCACGATTTGACATTTGTCCCTACTCCCGATGTGCTTTTCTCCGTCCAAAAAGTTAATTAATCGGGTGTAGGTTTCGTTCCGACGGTTCAAAGCACTGTCGGACGGGCCCGTATCTTCGTCGACGCTCTTAGAGAGTAAGCCCCAGGTGGCTGACGGACGGTACGTTGAGCGATAGTTGGCTGACCTCGTTCCACGCAAACAGCGATGCAGACGGACAGGGTAAGTCGGATGTCGAACGATTGTATTGTATTGATTAGTAAACAAAGGTTGACCTTCCCACAAGTATGACAGCTCAATCGATCTGCGCGGTACTGATTGTACAAGCTCTGTCGCGGACATTATTAACTATTGATGATGTGTATGCTTGTGAGTGGTCACCGCGGCGCGCCAAGGTCAGGGGCGCCGCGCCGCGCCGTCGTACGCTGCACAGTGCACACTCTCTCCGGACGCAGCTGGTGGCCGCGCCGCCGCGGGAACTGGCGCAACCTATGTGCGGGCACTCGCTGCGACACGTCACACGCGCGGCACACCTGTTACCTCTCATGCATGCAAAAACGGCGACTGACATTCTGAAAAATACCCATGGGTTAGACAACTGACGATTCTAATGATTCTTCAAAATAAATCTTAGATTTATTTTTGGTAGGTACTATAGGGGGTGCAGATGGGAGTTTCACGATATAATTGAAAGAAGCATCGACTTGAATTAAATATATTCACGACTTTACATGGTCACGTTATTTCTAGCACTTTTCTAAAACAATACTTGACACTTGCTTGAACGTTCGAATGGAACACACCGGCAATTATAACCAGCATGTATGTACTGCTAAAGGTAGAGCTACACAGTCTCTATATGAGCTACGCCCATCTTTGAATAAAAGTATTGGCATAGCTCCATTACCAAACAAGACTTTTATTCACACCATTCGAACATCCAGGCCCTACCTACCTAGTCTGGCGTTAGGTAATTTTTCTGATAGGACAGGCACTATCAGAAAAATTACCTAACGCCAGACTTTCAAGTTTACAAGGTGAGGTCCAACTCTTTTGACGTGATAGTTCACATCGGCCTGGAGGAGGTTAACTTCAAACTCTTTTACCCCATCGGACGGTATTAAGATCTTAACTTCAAACTCTTTTACCCCATCGGACGGTATTAAGCCAGAGGGAGGGAAAAGCGTAAGAGGCCAGGGTTCATCGACGAGGTCTATTATATGCCCATAGGTACTCCAGAGGAAAAATTCAAAAATCTACTCCGTTCTCAATAAATATTAACTCCATGAAATTGCCGGTGTGTTCCATTCGAACGTTCAAGCAAGTGTCAAGTATTGTTTTAGAAAAGTGCTAGAAATAACGTGACCATGTAAAGTCGTGAATATAATGTTTATTTTAATACAAGTCGATGCTTCTTTCATTTATATCGTGAAGTTCCCATCTGCACCCCCTATATTTGGTGGAGGCGCCGACTTTATTGTTGTTTCATAAGAAAGAAGCGATACCCCATATATACGGGTATAATATAAGAAGCGAGACCGCTCGCAGGCCAAGCAGAGGATAAAACGGGCGCAGAATCGTCGCCGGAGATTACATATAAAGCTAAGTGGTTGAATGCATTTTTTATTTATTATAAAGAGAGTGAGATGGCTCAATTTTTCACGGGTACCAACGGTGTATGCCTGGAAGAGTTTATAAGTCAATTTAAGGTAGTGGCCGCCTACAATAAATGGCGTGAGAGCGATTGGGCGCTGATATTGCGCGTAATTATCTTCAGGGTGCTGCCCTGATTATACATAAACATACGTACCACGAAGGTATTACTTTTAATTCTATGTGTGATGTCTTACGAGCAGAGCTTCCGTGCAGATGTCACAAAATTATTTATAGGGTGCAACAAGAAGAGATTGCACAAGATCTGTCTGAAGAGGGCGGACAAAACAATGTAAATGTAGATGATGATGCTTCTTTATTATTTAGTGGAAAACAAGATGACCCGCTACATGACGAGCAAAGCTGCCTAGAAAGCAGTGTGGAAGTTGATGGTAATGGAGAAGATAATGATGAGCGCAGCAGCTAGGGGTGCAGCCCTGCAGAGGACGAGAAAGAGCTGATGTTCGATAATGAACACGACAAAGAAGATGACAATTAAATTATCTAGCTATGTTTCAGAGCCTCAGGAAGAACATTATGATCATCATGTGGAAACAAATAAAAATAACATCGTTGGTGATCAAATTAATGGGAATAATTTTTCGATTAATTTTTCCGAAACAAAGGAGAATGGTCAGTTCGAGTTGTCGACTGAAATAAAAGAGATTGTACAAATCGTCCTAGTGTCAGTTGACAATGGTAAGGTGAATAGTGAAGTTGGGTTAGTTGAGGATGATGTGAAGGTGTGTGTCAGAGATGAAGATACAGAGGTGAAAGACAATTCTGTAAAATTTATAGACTTATTTAAATATTCTACTGATGAGGTTGCAAACTTGATTCGTAATGATTTTGTCAACCAGCACTTTAATAATAGGTATTATTTCACAATGTGCAACAACCAATATAAGAAAAGCACGCATTAAGGAAAAAAACCGATTTATTAGAAAAGCTAGAACTAAAAGCTTAAAACCAAAAAGTTTTTCAATTATTGATACCTTTATAAAACATTTACTAAAAATAATCAAAATGTTATAAAGAAGTTTTCATTTTTAAAATATAAATTTAAATGCAAGTTCGGAGATAAAAACCTTCTAAGATTGATTTAAACCTTTTCATGTTAGGCTATAGATAAACTTTTATTGCCTTTTGTTGACATTTATCTTGTTATGTCAAAGGAAAAGCGTCAGTTACATGTAAACATCATAATAATTATTTTAGTACAACTTATTAATATGTTTTCTTTTGTATATTTTCGCATATGCTGGGAAGAAATTATCGGACGCGGCCGGGAGCGTGTGAGGTGCCATGCCTCGCAGCTCTCAGGGGCCCGTGAGGTGCCATGCCTTGCAGCTCCAAGGGGCCTGAGGGAGTGAACATATCGACGTCTTCAATGTTTTTAATTTGAATAGGCTGGGATAGCATGAACGTACTCCAGAAAATAGTAATCCGAGTTAAAGGAGGAAATTGGTTTTGAAAACTGTGGTCAGAGAGGGCGGTGACAGATACTCAGCTTAAGTTGAAACTAGCTTTGCTAACGGGGCATAGCCTTCGCAAAGTGTGTTCAGTTGACACAATTGGTTCAGCTTGTGATTGAGCACCCACAGTTTAATCAGTATTGACTGATATTATAACCAGCATGTATGTACTGCTAAAAAGGTAGAGCTACACAGTCTCTACAGTACATAACCTACGATATTATACGATTAAAAGGTTATCAGTTAGTAATAGAGGTTTGGGTTGCGTGTTGCATTATCTAACATACCTCCTGCATGTGCAATGTGCACATTTTGGCGGGCGCGGGGCTGACAAGGTATTGAAGTTTTGTAAGGGATAGCTGATACTTTTTTCGCGATTACGATGTTGGTCTCATGGAGAAAATTGTTCAGTTTGATCATCTATACCACCTCTTAAATATAACCACACCTTTCTGACATTATCAGAAAGGTGAGGTTATATGTTATATCCTTACCTATCAAATTGCCGTTTTATAGATATAGAAAAAATCTTACCTTTTTTGATTAAGAAAATTATTTAATTAAATAGAACTGCTAACATGGTGTTTTACTTTTATTTACATAAGTTTTCATTTAGTTTTTACGTTATACTCATTGTCAGCACTTGTGGTGTTTAACAAAACGTAGCGCCAAAATATAACAGACTATGTGTACATAGCGTATAGCATGTGCTATAGCGGCTCTGACTTTGCGCTATATTATAGCGCCTCAACCTACTCAACGAATAAAAGTTTAAACGCGCACAGCGGGGCCAGAACGAGATAGCAAGATAACGTTAGCGACTACCGAGTAACAACTTAGCAAACTTTAACGCTTCCACGAAATATTATAATATTCTTTATTCAATAATGTATAGCGCGTTGCGAAAACATCTACCGCGTATCATCAATTCATCAAGTCCGTTTAGCGTGATAGCGTGTTGCTAAATTATAGCGTCTCCGCGTTCAGACTGCGCCCGAGTTTTGAAATAACGCGCTATAATTATAGCGTATAAAATATATTCATATAGTCTCTATATGAATATATTTTATAGTTTATAACACGTCTACAGTTTATAGCGGATTTGAACATCACTAGTCAGCACTGTTTACGAATTATTAGCGGTAACGAAACCATAGCTCGCCTTTAAACAGGACGACACCATCTAGAGAGCTATCATATGGTGTACTAAACAAAAAAATATTATAGTGTAGGTACAATTCTTTTTGAGGTAGGTTACGATTAGACACTCATTGTTAATTTATAACATTAAATATTTACGCACTTTCTAGCCTGAAGCACAGGTTCAACCATGTTCAGTAAAATTAGCAACTGCGCGCTATTCATTGTAAATGGGTGAATTGCCCAAGCAAAAAAAATACTCGGCAAACCTGAGAACGGTAGTGCAATGTACTGATTTTTTATTTTATATATTTTTTCTCAACAACGTAAGTACTTCTCTACCTTGGCAAAAAAATCATTGATTTCTACCCTCTAATACACCAAAAAAAATTTACAAAGTGTTATTTTATCATCACGGTGGCCTGTCCTGAACCCCTTTCGCTCATAAAATACCTTACCCTGCAAAAACATTCGTGATATGGATTTAAATTGATTTTGTTATCATTAAATTATAATATATTCGATCAAATAAAACTATTTTTGTTTGTTTATCTTCTTTCTCATGGATTTGACAGGTAAGTCAACTTTTGTCTGGAAAAAAGTTATAATTTCAGAGGACAGTAAGTTTTAGTAGAATAGCCATGTCAACATTGCGTTGTTACGCCCCTCTCACCTTTCCTCACTTCGGATCAGTCCGACTCAAGCTCTCCCCTCCCTCAAGTTGGGACTCAAGGTCCCAACGTCTTGCGGTTTCCCGCCAAAAAAGTAAGTTTATCATTTCAGTGATATGGGGACAAAAATAGTTTAATTTCGGTGGCTGTTATAACTCGTGCTAGATTCGTAAAACTAGAAAGTTTTAGAGATCCTTGTGTCAAACACAAAGTCATAGTTTTGTAATGTACTTTTACCTAGTGTAGATTAGATTATTCGGGTGTATTTGCTGTGTAATATTTGTGTTTAAGATATATAATACATTATTAAACATTACATTAATATCATTCTATGAGGTAATTGTAACTCAAAGAATGATATATATATATATATGTAATACTAACTGTAATATCTGTATATTAATGATGATATTAAAATAACTGTGTACTGTCCTGTCTCAGTGTTTATCTAAAATTTGTGGAAATCAAACCTAACAAAGTACGGAACCTTGGCTGCCTGCCACGGTTGTTCTTAGCTGTATCATTTCGGTGCATTTATTTCATTCCGGTGCACAGTCTATCATTTCGGTGGTAATTTTTATCATTTCGGTAGACACTTTTCATTTCAGTGGACTCTTAAAAATTCATCCTTAAATATTTATGTAAGTTTTGATGAAATTTGATGGCCACTCACGCACAATGTTATAAAAAGGGTAAAGTTTTATTGAACACTAAAAATATATAGATAAAAAGAATTAAAGAATAAGAAGAAATGTTGTTTAAATAAATGTATATTTGTGAAGTCAAAACTAGAAGAAGAATAACAACCCATATCAACGTAACACAGATAATATAGGAATATAATGATATAAAGCAACTGGATGCGCTCTATACTAGAAGTGCTTCCTTAACATTCCCTCTTCTTCAAGCCGAACTCTGTTCTGCAGTCGGTACTTGCTCTATGGTTATATCCTTCTCGGATACACACTGTCGCACATAGAAGTTTTTCAGTTTTATATGTTTAGTCTTGCGGTGCTGCTCGTATGGAGGGTTATATGCGAGCTTAATTGCAGACTCATTATCGATTCGCAAAGTAGGCGTATCTAGATTAGTTTTTAGATCTTGGAACAATCTCCTCAACCAAACCATTTCACGACTAGCCTCACTGGCTGCAACTATCTCCACTTCTGTGGATGATAGGGAAACCATGGATTGCTTCGAACTTCGCCAGGATATTGCTGAGCCAGCATACAGACATACAATCCCGCTCGTTGAGCATCCGCTCGCTTCGTCTCCGCCGTGATCTGCATCACTATAACAGATGAGACACTTTTCACCTTTCTTGTACTCAAGTATCAATACTGCCGTTATAAGGAAAAAGGGCACAACTAACATTTTTTCCAAAATTGAGTTAAATACAATATTCGGAATCAGAAAAAAAATGCGCATTTGCCAGTTTTTTTATATTTTTTTATGAGCAACATCTTCAGAGATACTAAAAACTAAAAGGGCACAATTACACCATTTTTCACATTAAGATACGGAAAAAGGACACATTTGACTTTGATTACGTTGAAAGGTCACAATTGTTTAGATGTGGCTTTTATTTTGTTTATTTTTTTATTATTTTGTAAAATAAAAAGGCTCATCTTGTCCATATTAAGAATAAAAGGCATATATGAGACAAATGTGCCTATTCTTTTTAATTTTCACTCACAATACGGCTTAACAATGAGTTTAAAAGAAAAGAGAATAACTATACTCGGAATTTTAATTCGATTCCAGATTTGACAATTTCAGTGTTGCAACGTTATGACAAGTACTAAATAGTGACGTTGCGAAATTATTCGATATGGAAATAGAATATTTCCGGATCGATTCCTCTCGTTTATAATTTTACTCTCGTAAACTAAGTATATCAGGAAATTAAATATTTCTGAACCGATAATTTAGTTTTTGACGATTAATTAACGATCTGAGACTTTTCTTTTATAATGGTGTGTGAATTTTTTTTTTTTTTCTTGTGTTTTTCTGCAATCAGTCCCTGGACTATGAGCAGATTTGTTGTTGGATTGATGGTGCAGAGTGGTTTCTCCAGCGAGATTTCCCTCATAATATTTCCTGGCAGCATGTCCTAGTTGCCTAGTTGGCATTGGCAAGGTCCACCATTTTTTTTTTTTTTTTTTTTATCGTGGAGAAATGCTCATGCATACTGCACTACCACGGGGAGATAGTGCAGTTATGTAGGACTCTAACCCACTAAAACTCCACGGTGTCCTCATCTGCCGCTTATGGCGGGAACACGGGCACGCGTTTGCACTCATCCGCGAACCCGCCGCGGCTGTCCGTTGCCGGACCCTCCTCTGGGGAGTACTCCCCATCACCGGCGCACTAGAACACATAGCACGCCGCCGTGACCACCCCAGGGACCAAACCAGCACATGGGCGCCAGACGTCCCCGTGTCTGGGCACCCTTGGTCCCCCCTGCGACGGGTCAGGACATTGGCCCCGCCGCCTGCCAATTTTCGGCTGCAGAGGATAGGGAGAGCGGCCAACGTAATACCGACACTCCTCCTCCCCTGCAGCCCCACCGCGTCCGCCATCGTACGGTGGCGACCCTGTCAAGGCCGCGGAAGGTAGGGAGAGCGGCGCACCGTAATACCAGCACTCCTCTCCCGCCGCGGCCTCCAACCCTCAGCCGCGATGCCTCAGGTAAGATATCGCGGCCCGCCTCAGTTGCGATGTCGCCCAAGCGACACCGCAACCTACTTTTGGCCGCTGCGTCGTTGGCTTGTCGGCAAAAGCCCTGACGAGCGGCCCCTCCTCGGGTTCCTCTTCGCTTCACCGTGGGTGTCCAAGCCACGGCTACTGAGCCCCCCCGCCTCGACAATGCGGGAACCCACCGGGGGGGTGGCAAGGTCCACCACAGCTAACCTTTTCAGCCGCCTTTTATGATCCGGCTTAGTGAGCGCTTTCGCCAAAGGATTTGGATGATTCTGTAGGCGTGCTCTGTAGCGTTCTGCCCAGTGTGCATTTGTGATGTTTTTGAGGATGACATTTTGGAATCTTTGGAGCATTTTAATATTAGAGACACTAGCAGTTTCCCATAATTGGATGCCATATGTCCAAATTGGCTTTAAGATGGTGTTATACACCAGTAGTTTATTGTCTTTTGACAGGATAGAATTTCTTCCAAGGAGCCAGTATAGGTTCCGGTGTTTGATATTGAGTTGATTTCGCTTGGCTTGAATATGTGTGTTCTCCATGTAAGCTTGCGGTCAAGGTGCATGCCCAGGTACTTCACAGAGTCCTTATGTGGAAGTTCGTGATCGCCTAGTCTCACAGGTGGACATATACCTTGTCTCAGACTGAAGGTCACGTGGGCTGATTTGGATGCACTTGCTTTTATTCGCCACCTCTTTAGCCATTTATTTATGCCATCTAGACTACTCTGAAGTATTTTAGATGCAACTTCAGGATCTTTGTGGCTAGCCAAAACGGCTGTGTCATCTGCGTAAGTTGCTGACGTAGTATCCGTAGTATGTGGCAGATCTGCTGTGTATATAGTGTACAACACCGGTCCCAGCACAGAGCCCTGGGGTACTCCTGCAGTTATTTTATGGAAAGATGAGGGTAACATCTCTTTCCTTAACTTGAAAAGTTCTGTCGGAGAGGTAAGATTCAAGCAGTTTGTAGTATGTGTGGGGTAAGGATGTTTTGATTTTACAGAGTAACCCGCGGTGCCATACCTTATCGAAGGCCTGCTGAATATCCAAAAATGCAGACGAGCAGTATTCCTTATGTTCCAAAGACTTTCTTATTTTGTCATAGATCCTGTGGACTTGTTCTATCGTAGCGTGTTTCTGCCGAAAGCCAAATTGATGGTCAGGTATGATAGACCTATGAAGTAGTTGTGGTAACATTCTCTTCAGTAATAGTTTTTCGAATAATTTAGATATTACAGGCAATAAACTAATGGGTCTATATGAGGTTACCTCATGCTCTGGTTTGCCTTCTTTATGAATCATCACTATTTGGGAGACTTTCCATAGTGCTGGAAAGTGTTTTGTTCTTATTATACCATTATAGAGTGCCGTCAAGAATACAATTCCTTTCTTTGGTAGTTGTTTTAGGACTTCTTTGGTAATAAGATCGAAACCTGGTGCTTTTTTATTTTCTAGTTTTATTATCTGCCGAAGTACTTCCTTGGGAGTTATAGGTCGAATGGGTAGATCGAGTTGGTACGGCTGATTTAGTATGGCTTCAATATCAGAGTCGTCAGAACCAGGCTCTGCCTCGTTTGGTGTGAACACGTCCTCTAAGTGCGTTGCAAATGCATCTGCTTTCTGCTCGCTAGTTCTCGCCCATCGTCCATCATCCAATTTAATTGGCGGTTTTGAACATTGTGGTCGGTTTATGCCACTAGTAGCCTTCCATAGGGAATAGTTTGTGGTCTTTGTAGCTGTCAGGGACTCTAATTTTGCTTTTAAGGTTACATTCTCAGCTTCGACAATAGCGTTTTTAAGGTCTACAATAGCTTTGTTCAGAGCAGTCTTGTCTTCTCTGGCCCTGGACGTATGCCAAACTCGTCGCAGACGTCGCTTTTCCTTGATTTTCTTTCTAATTTGCCCGGGGATAGTACGTTGAGAATGTATGTTCAAGATCTCTGGAGTTGATTGCCAGCACGCAGTCTGTATAGTATTTGTCAGGTATTTAGCTGCAGATTCAATGTCATCTTTTGTTTTAAAGCTTATTTTAAGATCTAATTTCTCTTCTATTATTTCCGCAAAAGAGTCCCAATCAGTTAAGTTGTTGTACAATTTCAGGTTGGTTTCATAATGCACAATAGTTGTACTTATAGTTAGTAGTACCGGCACGTGGTTCGAGGAGCCATCTAGGCAGGAGTCTACCTTAAAATATAAACTAGACTCTAACTAACTCCAGTTATAAAAAAATCGATTAGGTCTGGAAGCCTATTCGGATCGCTTGGCCAATGTGTTGGTTCGGCTGTAGACAAGGTACGAAGGGAGTGTTTGTCAATGCACAATTTGAGCTCTCTTCCTCTTGTGGTAACCAATGTTGAGCTCCAAAATGTGTGCTTAGCATTCCAGTCGCCTCCAGCTATAAATTTTTTTCCGAGCGTAGCAATGTAATGTGAGAATTGGTGTTCTTTGATCTTGTGCTTTGGCGGGCAGTAGACTGACGAGACATTGAATCCTCCATTTTTGTCCTCAATGTTCAATGTTGTCGCTTGAATATGCTCTGTTCGATAGCTCGCAAGCTGGTGGTGTTTCACTGAGGACTTAATGACAACAGCAGTACCTCCGTGAGCAGTGCCATCAGGATGGTCAGTTGAATAGATATTATATCCAGGTATTGTGACTGCACTTCTGCTGGTAAAGTGGGTTTCTGATATTAATAGGATGTCGATGTTGTGGCATTTCAGGAGTAATTCCACTTCGGATTTATTGGGCGCAAGGCCGTTAATGTTCCACGTCCCTATACGTAGGTTAGTCATCTTAAAAGTTTTTCTATAAGCTTTGTTCTAAGCCCCATAAGCGTGCTTATTTGTTGTACTAACATGTCAATTTTTTCTGAGTTTTTAATAAGTAGCTCCTGGACTACATAAGTTGTTATCCAAATGTGCTCAATAATATAAGCGTTGTAACATAAAATCGTATTTTATTCCAAAAATTATCTTGTAAAGATTTGACTTCATTGTTCATCGCTTCGATCCATTTATCTTTTTCAGAGCTTCGCAAGACGTCTTGATATGTAGTCGGTTCAGGAATGGATACAGCTTCGCTAACAAACTGCTCAAACCTTTGTGGTCTGATCTGGCTTCGATCACGCAGTTGTCGTGTCACAGGTTCCATATTTACAGGTT
Organism: Luperina testacea; assembly: GCA_927399505.1. Classification (NCBI taxonomy): domain Eukaryota; kingdom Metazoa; phylum Arthropoda; class Insecta; order Lepidoptera; family Noctuidae; genus Luperina; species Luperina testacea. The sequence continues at coordinate 20,487,664 of OV656771.1, read as the reverse complement.
CATCATTTACAGGCTCATCTTCCTCTAAGGACTCATAATTTTCTTCGACGCTTTCATTCGCTTCTGAAGGTGGACACGAGTGACTCTCTTCGTAATCTGTAAGAGGCATTGGCAGCTCGTAGGTGTTCATTTTAAGTTCAGGTATTGCAGAAGTTGTATCAATCTTAGTTTTCTTAAGTGAAGATAACTCATCAAACACAACATCTCGAGATCCGATCAGTTTCAATTCCTTTACATTGAAAATTCGATATCCTTCATCAACGTCGTACCCAATAAGAATGCCTTTCTCAGCTTTTCTGCCAATCTTACCGTCTCTCTTTTGTTTTGGGACATGCACATTGCAATCGCTTCCAATGATTTTCAAATGATTAATCTTGGGCTTCTTGCCGTACCAGAGCTCATGCGGTGACTTTTCTTCTATACGAGTAGGTCCCGTTCTGTTCAGTTCAGTCTGATCGTAGACCCTGTTGTTTACGGTTGTAACGTCGTACGTTACATTTTTCACTAATAAACACATAATAACTAATTAAACAACAAAATCACAGCAACATTCCAATGTTTACATACATTCAACTGTCAAAGAGCCGCAGACGTCAAAATATGACAACCACAGATTATTACAAATAGAGCGGTAGTAAATAGTAATGACTAAAAACACAAGATGTAGATCTATCGGCGCGCGAGTGAGAATTTATCTATGGGCTCGCGCATGTCCGATCTCTATCCAACGCGTCATTCGTTTGACATTAGGAATTTTGGTTTTTCCCGAAGCGGTCACACGTCTCACCAGATTAATTTTTATCAGTGATTTCACACGTGTCTTAACTCGCCATTATCCGGGCCTAAAAACAACTACCTAATCTAAATAATTCTCCGCCATTCGGTGATTTTGAAACCCCCATACTGGGTAAGTGTTGGATAGCATTTTTATGAGTATATTTTGTGTTCTTTTTCTTACAGATAAACTTGGCATGTATGCTTAATTTTATCTGATTTTATTATACGCTAAATCATGTAATTAATTTAATCTAAGGCCTTCAGCTTAATGCATTTTGACTTTTCGTGCTTCACACTCAAAATGTATTGCATCATGCCTTTTTTCACTCTTCCCATTATTGTAAACTCCGTCTGATTGTGACAATCCACCATCACCTTCATTAGCGCACTGTATTGCTACTCGCTCTGCTTAGCTTGGTGTCGCAATCAGCGGAGTTGACCAATGGTCATCTCGTGACACGCTGGACGTCATGTTCCAGGGTCAAAAGTTCCGACTAGAGGAACTACTCAAGCTCACGGCAGCACATCTGTAGCCACGCGGCTGATTCCGTCGTGACTCGTGCGTGCCTGTAACTACCGGCATCGGACGTCCCATTTGTTGGCCATCTTGCCACGTGGGCCGAGCCGAATATCGACGGTCGTCGCGAACACCTGACGACCGGCACCCCTACGCATCCAGCGTGGCACCCCGCTGCGGTCATCGCCACGCCGGCTAACAGGGCAGTACAGCGCTACCCACAGGGTGGACTCTGGGAATTGTGAACCGAAGACCTACCCACACCTTTTTATTTAAATATATATTTTTTATGTTGACAAGGTTGCGTGGTCTTATTTTATAACCTGCGCCACGCATACCCCTTTTCGTCACACGGTTGTGTTTAGGTTGAACCTACTAACGATTTCTAAAGCTTGAACAGTGTTTCTCAAAGTTTAGAGTTGTTGCTGTTTATTGTTCTGAACAAATTATTTAAATACCCTGTAAGCAATGGAGGGAGCACGAATGTGTGGAGCCTGTGACGAATCGATGTCGGATGGGGTGCCTTGCACGGTATGTGGTCGTGAATTGCATTTTCAATGTGCGGGCATTACAGAGGCCGGTTACCGGAAACTTGGTGATAGAAAACTCACTTGGCGATGCATGAACTGTAAGCAGACAGGAGCTGTTCGTTCACCTGACGCAGTTGCAGTTACTGTCACTCCGACTGGCGCACCTCGATCACCTATGTTTGAACCGGAATTGCCAAGACATGACCCGGAATCCGCAGTCTTACAAGAGATACGAGCATTGGCTGCGAAGCTTGCTCCCTTGGATGGTCTAAAAGAGGAGATTTTGGCACTAAGAACTGAATTCGCTGAACTAAAATCGTCCTTACACCAGCAGTTTGAAGAGACGGTCAATGAGTTTAGGCATAAAATCTGCGATATGGAACAGCGTATTGTCGTGATGGAAACAGTTAAGGAGCAAGTGAATCGATTTCAGGATCGTCTGGACAAGTTGGAAGAAGAATCTGACACTAGGGATCAATGGTCGCGATCGAATAACGTTGAGATAAAAGGGTTGCCACAAGTGAATAATGAAAACCTATTTGAAATTATTACTTGCGCATCGGTTTCAACTTGTTATTAAAATTTCTAAATATTTTTTAAAATCTTGTTTGCTAAATCGAAATTCTGATTAAATAAAACATTAAAAACAATTTTTGAATTTTATTTATAGTTCTTGAACGTTTGATTTACCTAACTATAATAATAATTTAACATAATTTGTTTAAATATACTTATGAACAAGTTTTCATAGAAATAAACTGTAATCAGATTACTGTTAATAAATAGTTAATTCGAAATGACGAAATTTACCATTTTAATCAAATTTTTAAACTTGTTAAGTACTTTTGAAAAGCCCGCTTTATTTAATACTAGCGACCCGCCCCGGCTTCGCACGGAAACATTATTATTATTATACATATAAACCTTCCTCTTGAATCACTCTATCTATTAAAAAAAACCGCATCAACATCCGTTGCGTAGTTTCAAAGATTTAAGCATACAAAGGGACATAGGGACAGAGAAAGCGACTTTGTTTTATACTATGTAGTGATACCTAATAGCATTTCCTCGCACGGCTATTGGCCAAATCAACTTATCGTTTGGGTACATTGTTATGACATATTGTGTGAGGTTAAAATTTAATTTTTAATCTTACATTAATAACTATGCAAAATCATTTTTTTCTATTTAATTAAAAAAAAAGAAAACTTTTTATCAAACTTTTTATCTATCATCAATTACATGAATCACCATAATTTTTTAGTCAATTGTAACCTATTATTACTGCACTCGCCGACCGATGCTATTTTTTTCAATATTAAAAGAATAAACACTTTAAATTATACTAGTAATCAGATTTAGTAAATGCAAGAATAATTTACTTTTATTGCAGCAATTGTTGTAATAAACAATGAAAACCACTTAAACTGTTTACTTCACTTTATAAACAGTCATAGATGCGGCCGCGCCTCAAAGAGATGTCAGCATCATACGGAGGGGCCCGTCAGGGCCGAAGCCTGCCGTTCACGGGATTGTCCGAAAGGGTTACCGCTGGCTCGGAACATAAAGGGCTAAGGAAGGAACACGGGTGGGTTTTAGTCAGTAAGAGTCTGACACTCCCTTCCGCTCCAGCCAGAGCGGGAGGGGTCATTTGATGATTTCCCATCCAAAAAAAAAAAAGCCGAACGCTCAAGCTGATCGTGCCTCTCGCTCGTTCGTGTCGCGCTCTCGCTCCGATCGTGCTTGGCTCGGCTGAAGCGTAACGGGACTGAGTCATCCTTTTTCGTGCATGCAGCCGGCGTTCATCGATTTATTAGACGATGTCACGTCAAAAATGCAAAGTCCGATGTAAAAAATTAGCAGGAAAGTGTGCCTCACGGCTGCGCCATAAAAAGTGTGGGCCACGGGAGCAGCGCAAGCAGCCACGGGCGAGTCCTGGTCGCGGTACTCGCAGTGCATCACCGCATTGGTCGCGTCACCGCGCTCTCCCGCACCCCGCCTACTCGCTCCCCGCCGTCGGCCGCGCCACGTGCGTCATCTCATCAGTCGCACCCGCGGTGCATCACCGCATCGGTCGCGTCACCGCGCTCTCCAGCACCCCGGCTACTCGCTCCCCGCCGGTGGCCGTGCCACGTGATGTATCAGTCGCACTCGCGGTGCATCACCGCATCGGTCGCGTCGCCGCGCTCTCCCGCACCCCGGCTACTCGCTCCCCGCCCGGTGGCCGCGCCACGTGATGCATCAGTCGCACTCGCGGTGCATCACCGCATCGGTCGCGTCGCCGTGCTCTCCCGCACCCCGGCTACTCGCTCCCCGCCCGGTGGCCGCGCCACGTGATGCATTAGTTGCACTCGCGGTGCATCACCGCATCGGTCGCGTCGCCGCGCTCTCCCGCACCCCGGCTACTCGCTCCCCGTCCGCTGCCAGCATTAGGATGAATGCTGGCAGCGGACGGGGTCACTAGGGTGCTGCGCTTGATGCAATACCTACAAATCCCGCTGTTCGATTTTATAGCTTTTTACTATCATTAGCAATAAAACTTGCCACAATCATTATTATATGCAACTAATCGAGAATCCACATAATTAAATCGATAAGTACGAGGGCGGCATTGAAAATTTCAGGAATCAAGGAAGTGACACAACATTACTATTTAAAAATGTATTTATTGCTTTTCGAAGTATTCTCCGCGAAATTTGACACATTTTTCCATACGATGGAACCAATCATTGAAGCAACCATTCCATTCGGAAGTTGGGTTGGGGGTCTCCAAAATGGCCGTTTTGTAGGCGTCCACAGCTTCTTCAGGTGATGAAAATCTCTGTCCACGCAATTTATTCTTTATTTTAGGGAAAGTATAGAAATCATTGGGGCTTAGGTCGGGGCTGTACGGCGGATGGTCTAATAATTCTATGTTTTCTTGCTCTAAAAACTCTTTTGTTTTGTGCGCGGTGTGAGAACTCGCATTGTCGTGATGGAGAATGATGCGGCGGTTGCAGTTCTCTTTACGGAGTTCAGAAACGACCTGTGGCAAACAAATGCTAGCATACCATTCTGCATTAACAGTTCTTTGTCCCTCAAGAGAAATAGTCGTAACATGGCCGGTTTTGGAGACAAACGTGGCCACCATTTTTTTTGCAACACTCCGTGAACGAACAATTTTTGTTGGCTTTAACTCATTTTCGAACACCCAAACTCGTGACTGGTTTTTTGTTTCGGGTTCGTACGCGTATATCCAGGATTCGTCACCTGATACGATGTTGTATACAGCATTTGAGGATCCTGCGTGGAATCTTTCGAGAGTTCTGATGCACCAAGTAACGTGAGCCGCTTTTTGCTCTTCACAGAGCGAATGCGGTATCCATCGGGAAAACAACTTTTATACACCTAATTGTTCATGCAAGATTATTTGTATTTGACTCATGCCAATGTCTAAAGTTGCCTGAATTTCGCGGTATGTCACATGTTGATCTTCCTCAATCAGCTTACGCACAGCATCAACATTTTCTTGGGTGACTGCACTTTTTGGATGACCTTGACGGGGATCATCACTGAGCTTGACACGTCCACGCTGAAATTCAGCAAACCAGCGATCAATTGTGGTTTTGGATGGGGCTTCATCACCAAATGCAGAAATCATCCGGTCAACACACTGTTTTTGTGTTAAACCACTTCGAAAGTCATAATAAATCATCGCTCTTGAATTTTCTCGAGTCAATTCCATTTTCTCAACGACTAAACAAGTTTGAAAAAACCTTGTGACAAGACCGAGAATCTTTTTTTAAAATAAATAAATGGTATTCGATTTTTAAAACCAAGGAGTTTTCAATTAAAAAGATTTTAATATGACAGGAACAGTGGAAATGTTCCATTCCCGATACTTTTAGTTCAGCCTATGTATGTAACAGTAATATACCTCTGCCTTCTATCTAGTTCTAAATTAGGAACATTTTTAAGATTCATTTTGTTTAATAACTTTACTAAGTATATCGATTTCTAAATCTAAAGTGTAAATGACCTACTGTTTATATTTTGACTATTTGGGATAGGCAATGATAAATGAATGTACTACGTAGTATTACTGTTGCGTGGGTAGTAGACGTAGTACGCGCGTGTCCCTGTTGAGGCGGGTGTCAGCGGCCAAGCGACACAGTCGGCAGCCGGCCATCGATTGCCGATACGTCGCGAGGCGGGACGGCAAGGCCGCTCACGGCACACATAGGTACGGTAATCATTCTCCGCTGAACATCGAACGTGCCGCTAGTGACACAGCTCATGTCCACTACTAATTACTACGAATCATTAAACTTTAAATAATTATGTATGAGTCATAGAGTTCTAGCAATGTTTAAGTGATGATCATAATTCAGTGTAAGCCCAACTCGAGAAGTTCAATGCGGAAGTCTGAACACAAAACATCCAACTAGAAACGTGTAAAGCAGGAAAGTTATGGGAGAGATCGAGGAACCAACGCTAATTCAAACACTGCGCGCGCACCGCACTGAGGTGACGTGCGCAGACGCGAGCGGCGGGCAGCTCGTGACCGGCAGCGGCGACCGAACGCTGCGACTGTGGCGCTGGAGCAGCGGCGCCGGCTGGGATGAAGTGGCGCGCGCCGAGCACGCGCACCGCTACGGCGTCACGGCGGCGCGCTGGGCGGTGTCCGGTGTGCTGCTGGCGTCGGGTGGCGTGGACGGTGCTGCGCGCGTGTGGGCCGGCCGGAGCCTGGCGCCGCGCCGCCTGCTGGCCGCGCCGGGTGCCGCTGCCGTGCGCGCGCTGTGCTGGGCGGCGCGCGCGCGTCTCTTGAGCGGTTACGACGACGGCGTGCTGTGCGTGTGGCATGTGCCGCGAGCCCAGCTGCTCGCGCGCCTGCACGCACACGAAGGCGCTCTGCACGCAGTCACGGCGCCTGCGGGTGGTGCGATGCTGCTCACCGCGTGCACGCACGGCGTGCTCAAAGTTTTTGATCTTGCAGGTAATATTTTTTCGGTGGTAACGATATCAATGTTGGGGTTTTGTTTTTACTGGTATTTATGTGTACAGAGGTGTGTCGAAGTGGGATTAGCGGGTGTCCGACGCCGATGGCACTCGCGTGGATGGACAACGTGCACGACCTGGGCGCACTGTGCGCGGACGTCACGGAGGATGGCAAGCTGTGCGCTACAGGCGGACAGGACGCGCTCATCCGGATGTGGCACACTCGCGTGGAAGATGGTTGGCCGCGCGGGCTGCTGGCGGGCGGACACCGGATGCGCGGGCACTCGGCGGCGGTGACGGCGCTGCGCTGGGCCGGCTGGGGCGAGCACGCGGTGCTAGCATCCGCGTCTCTAGACCGCACGGCGCGCCTGTGGCTGCCCGACGGTCTCCAACTGCGCTGCGTGCGCGTCGTGCACGCGCACTCGCGGTACCTCACCTGCGTGGCGCTCGCGCACGATATGCGATACATGGTTACCGGTCAGCATCTTACGTTAGTTGAAAACTCCAGTAGTGTCTGTTACTGACTCATCATAATGCAGTTTTCATTGAATTACAGGTTCGAACGATAGATCACTCCGGATGTGGTCGCTAGGCTCTCTCACGCTTGACGATCGGCTGGATACCCCGTGCGAAGCGCTCGCTCACTTCGGTCTCGGTGACCTTAAAGTTAGTAATTGCAAATCCATTTTTTTTGTTTCATTAAAAAATAAATTATATTATACTATTATTATATTATAATATACAGTATGGAACTCATTTATCATCTGCCTAGCCTTTCCCAATTATGGAGTCGGCTTCCAGTCTAACCGGTATAGTATTTACCGGTATAAATTGTCAAACTGTCAGTTACTTTTTTTAAATGTCTTTCTGGCTTAGTCTATGGTAATTTTTATCAATATGTTTAGCTATTTTTTTTTTGTGTCTCTATTTTTCTTACAATCTGTCACTGTGTATTAGGACATTCAGTACTTTTGATGACGTGTTAGATGTCTTGCTTGGTATGCGTCCTATGACACATCCTAGTATTTATAAAGCATCAAGCTAGTTTGTCCAATGAAGTCCTGTGGAATTTTGTGTTTTAGAAAATTTACGTGGACGAAGTCGCGGGCAGAAGCTAGTACTATTATATTATTTACAGGGCATCGGGCCAGTTGACGAAGAGGTGGTAGACCAGCATGCGGTGGCGACGCAGCCGGTGCTGGGCGATCACGATGTGGAAGCGGAGCACATGTGCTTGCGGCGCCTGTGGGCCGACGTGGCGCACGCAGGCGCCATTAACTATATCGCCACGCACAAAGACCTGGTGGCCACCGCGTCCAGGTATGAGGAGTGTCACATGCTGGGGTAGCGCCGCATGCGCCGGGCGTCATATTGTGACTGTTAACAGCGACGGGGTGGCGCGCGTGTTCCGCTGGAGCGCGGAGGCGGGCGTGCTAGACGCGGTGCACGCGTTGGCCGCGCACCACTACCCCGTCATGGCGGCCGACTTCACTGCGGCCGGCCGAGCGCTGCTCACTGCGGGGCTCGACGGACGCGCCTGCGTCTGGGACGTCGAGGTATGTGCGATCCCCACAAAAAACAGAAATGTTTAAGGGTCAAGTTCGCTGATAAAAGAATTGAGATTTAGATTGGTGGCGAATTATATGGGGGTGAAGAAAAGTTTATTAGGTTCCTTGCTGCTGTATGCAAGACTGCAAACTGTCATTGTGTAGTACGGTTACGATGGTGAGGTTGGTGCAAGCGTGCTATGGCTGCAGTCAGGTGTGCAGCTGCGCTCGATGTGCGTGCCGGTGTGCAGCGAGGAGAGCACGGAGGGCGAGGCGGGGGGCGGCGGGGTGCGGGCAGCGCGCGCCTCGGCCGGCCGCCCGGCCCTGCTGCTGCTGGCGACGGACGACGGGCTCGCGCCTCTATGGAGCCTCGATGACGACGACCCCAAGCCGCTGCAGTAAGTCTTACCTTACGACATTGAGATATATATTTATATATGGACAAACCTCTTCATCACCACGTAACTCCAAAGAATGACGATTTCATGAAACAGTTATTCTTTGGAGTTACGTGGTCTTAGAGAGTTGTGTTGATGACTTTAATGATTATAATTGTGTAAAAACATATTTGTTACGGCCGCGAATCATATATTAATCAACGTACAACTTAATACTGACCAGCAAATTGCAAAAAACCTAAAAAAAAATTAATTTCGCGGGCTACTTATGTATAAAGTCAAAGTCAAAGTCAAACCATTTATTTCAAATAGGCATATTAAAGGCACTTTTATTAGGAATTTAAACGACGTTGCCCAATCTTATATACATTTAATGTTAAACCAAAATAACACTACATTATGATTTTAATGTAGGCTAATAAAATAACTATATTTATACAAATCAGCCGAAATGATTCTAAGTAGATATTTTGAAAATTATAGTCAGGTTCACAAACACGATGTTAGGAATGACCGAACAGCTCCGTAGTCGAAAGCAAAGTGAGCGGTGCCGCCGCTGCAGCCTAGATGACGCCTTGCAAGCGCCCTCTGTCGGCGTCTGAGGTAGTTTGCGGCCGAAAAGTGTTGTCAGCGACAACATCCGGCCGTCCTGCACCACGCCTTCGCCCTCGATGGCGTCATAGTCTGGTGCAAGTGCTGAAAACAACATATTGTCCACATTAGTATTTTATAAATTTTTCCTACAACGACCTACATCATTTCGTATAGCCATTTTCAACCAGTACAGCTAACTAAATGATGTTATAGCTATTATCTATAGCATTCAAAATTCTTAGTCACGACATCTCTGGTTGACATCAATAACCAAGACAGCCCGTGGTTTATCCGTACACTAGGATGTATATCGCCACTTTTGCTTATTGGTTCATTGATCTCAAGAGTCCTAACAGCACAATGCATTCCCACATAATAATATAGTCAAAATATTATTAGCAGGCATACGCAGTACCGATACCACTCTTTTACCAACTACTCAGCAACGATGTTCATCTCAGATATTCGTCACTGATTGTAATGATTAAGAATTTGAAAACCATAAATGAAGCACTTGCACTAGACACACACTTGGATTGATGAAGTAAAATCAATATTTTTGAAAGATTTACTGGATCAGGTTGCTTTATACTTGCGTAACAACATTAAGATAGTAATAATTTTTTTTTTACATACCTGACAACAACCGGTACCTTTATTTAAAGTGCCCAAGCCATTAGTCATCACCTTCAGAGAATCGTATCCATGGCTTCATGTTTTCGGCGCACGTTACACCTTCGTAGTGCTTGGATGTACGCTCGGCACCCCGCATATCAGCCACTTTGTATCTGTCGTGGCCCAAGACCTCTCTAACCTGGAAAGGGCCTTTGAACAACGGTAACAACTTTTTGCTTTGCCCGTCGTTGTTATGGCTAGGGATTTTAATTACAACAAGGTCTCCCACGTTGTATTTAGGCGCATCTTTACGTTTAGAGTCGAAAGTTACTTTTGAGTTTTTAGCTACCTTATTAATATTATTATCTACATTATTTCTTAATGAAGTTACATCAACTACTTGTTCTTCACTATCACTGACTATTTTATCTGAATTCATTCGTAGCCTGTACCCAAAAAATACTTCACTGGGAACTGCCGCAGTGGATTTATTAATAGTACTATTAATATCTTGCTGAATTTGGTCAATATGCAAATCCCATTTGTTACAGTCAGTGTTAGCTCCCATACTACGTAAAGATTCTAAAATAGTTTGATTATAACGCTCAACTTGCCCGTTTGATCTTGGCATAGCTGTTGCAATTACATGATGTCTAATATTCCGATCTTTACAATACGTAACAAACAATTTAGAAGTGAATGCGCTACCTGCATCACATATCAATCTCTTAGGGTTCCCAAATATTTTAAATATTTTGTTTAATTCATTAATAACAATTCGGCTTTTTGTATTTTTAACAGGTGCAATGAAAACAAATTTCGTAAATAAAAAATAAAAGAATCTACTAAAACTAATAAATAAGTGTTTTTTAACGTTGTTTTAACAAAAGGCCCTAAGTGATCCATATGCAACGTGTGGAAAGGCCTCGCATATTTGGGAATTGGAAATAGTTTCCCAGCCTTTTTACCATGTATATTTTTATAATATAAACAATTCAAACAATTTTTGATATACTTAGTAACTACTCTTTTGATGTGCGGAAACCAATACTTATCTCTAATCCTATCTATTGTTTTGTCAACAGCAAAATGACCTATCTCATCGTGATTAGCTTTAATTATCTGCCATATACATTGTTTCGGTACTACCCATCGTCTACCATATTCTGTTCTGCGATACACTTTATTGCCCAATAAGTCATATTCATAGAACACTTTTTTATGATCATCGGCTTGTCCTGACTCTAAAATTTCCCGTATTGCACAAATATTTGGGTCTTGTAATTGTACTGACAATAACCAGTCACCCTCTGTAATGGCCATCACACTTTCGTTAGTTATGATGGAAGTAATAGGGTTTCGTGATAAAGCATCTACATGCTGCATCTGAGATCCTGCCCGATGTACAACTTCAAAAGTAAATTCCTGTGTCTGTAGGACCCACCTACCTATACGCGGATTTATTTCTTGCTTATTAATGGAATACCTAACTGCACTGCAATCAGTGACTATTTTAAAATTTGATCCCAACAAGTAATGTCTAAACTTTTGGAGGCCAACAACTATAGCCAAAAATTCTAACTCAAACGAGTGATAACGCTTTTCCTCTGTAGTCGTTTGCCTACTATAAAAATGTACAGGTCTTTCACCATCTGCTGTAACTTGCATTAAGATACAACCTAAACCATCGCGACTAGCGTCTGTATAAAGGATAACTGGAAGCTTAGGATCAAATATTGATAATAGAGCATTATTAATCAACCTATCTTTTAAAATATTGACAGCATTAATTTGTTTATCTCCCCACTGCCAAACAGAATCCTTTTTCAAGAGGTTAGTTAACGGTCTACAAATTAAAGCACAATTTTGAATAAATTTCCTAAAATAATTGACTAAACCGAGAAATTGTCTGACCTGATGCACGTTTTGAGGGATAGGATATCTTTCTATTGCAGCTAGTTTTTTAGTACCTGGTCTTACACCTTCAAAAGAAACGTGATAACCAAGAAAAGCTACACTTTCTTGAAAAAAATAACATTTTTCTACATTAATGGTGAGACCGTTATTTTGTAACACCGATAAACTTGCTCTAAACACTCGATATTTTTATCAATTGTATCAGTTGCTATCATCAAATCATCCATATAGCATATTACATTTTTAAAACGCAGCTGACCAAGCACTGTATTCATTAAACGCTGAAATACCGAAGGCCCATTGCACAACCCGAACGGCATCCTCAAAAACTCATAATGCCCATCGTTAGTTATGAAAGCAGTTTTATTAATTGAGCTTTCTGCCACACGCAGTTGGTAATACCCGCATTTTAAATCTAAAACTGTAAAGTACTTACACCCTTTCAATCTATCTATTAAATCCTCAACAAGAGGCATGGGATATTTTTCTTTAACAGTAATTTTATTTAAACTCCTAAAATCTATACATAATCTCTTCTCCCCAGAAAGCTTGTCTACCAGAACAACTGGGCTTGCATAAGCAGAATTACTATTCCTAATAATACCGTTTTTTAAAAGATCATCAACTAACTCCCTAGTTATGATACGTTGCGCGTCAGACATCTTGTAAGGACGATGTGAAACCGGCTTATTAGTAGTCAATTCGATCTCTAATTCTACACATGCTGCTTTTCCTAAATCCGTTAAATCCTTTGATAAACACTTTGAATACCTCGAAAATAGTTCATTTAACTTTTCTTTACACCCACTTGATTCGACATTTAACATGAAGCATTCTGAAACTTCGTTATTATCTGAAACTAATTGAAATTTCAATTGATTTCCTATACGACTGTACATAATACGCGTATCTTCTGTAAAATTTCTGCCAATTAAAATATCACAATTCGTTAAAGTATCCGTGACATAAAAATCTACCGGAAGTTGCACATCGTCCACGTTAAGCTCAACCGTAACTACTTCGTTAACTTCTGAATACGAATTATTATTGAAACCCACAAATTTTATTGGTACACTCAATTTTCTTGGTTCTAGTTTAAATGTATCTACTAAATGAGCCAAAAGTAAAGAACAGTCACTTCCCATATCCACGAAAGCGTGATGTTCACAATTATTTAACTTAACATTTTTATAAAATTTTTCTTTAGAACACGTATTCTTACTACACACGAGTTTAACCTCCGCATCCTTTTCAGATTTTACTTTATTTTTAGCAAAACACACTTTTTCTACATGGCCTACCTTATTGCAATAATTACATTTCGTATTGCTAGGCAATGTACAACTGTCACGTTTGTGTCCGCTCTCTCCACAACGAAAACAAGTAAATTTTTGATTATTTATAGAATTCGATTGACCGTTTGTGTTTGAATCAACTTTTTTATCTACGAAAGCAAAAGGTCGAGAAGGATGCCTAGATGCTACATTCTTTGACCTACTTTCTGTAGACACAAATGTTTTACCATGTAAGAATGATGCTAATTCATCGCAATATTTAAAACTACCCGCCTCTGCGGCCGTACAAATAGCTTTATCACCAATTGAACCAACAATTACAGAAATAATGTCTTTTTCGGAAAAAGAAAGCATTAACCTATCAATCTTGCTTTTTTGAGTAAAATAAAATTCATACAGTGATTGACCATCTGTAGGTTTTGATTCCATTAAATCTTTCAACAAAGTGTACATATTACGCCTAATCGCAAATGTTTCCAGCAATATGTTTCGCCAGTCATGCCATTTCCACGTAGTCCACTTGGTTTCAGTTTTTAACATTGAATCGTACCACATTTTAGCTGTATTACGTAACTTTTGCAACGCTTGGTACATAACTACGTTATCTGACCAACAGAAAGCACGAGCATTTGCATCGACCACATTTAACCACATATATACATCATCAACTAACGGATCAAACTCAGGAATAACAGATGATAAAATTGAGTTTTGGCTCACCGGTGACCGCTTCGACCTCTTACGTTTTCGATTTCTTTGTACTCGTGTGTCCGAGCTTGAAGTACTGCTTGTGCTTGGACTTGACGTTGAACTCGACGAAGAGGAGCGTCGCCGTCGACGGCGACCTTGTTTCTTCTTCTCCAAAGCACTCGACTTTCGACCACGGGGCATCGCGGGTATAAGAAAAAATAAAAAGAAAATAACGGTTTCTCACTTCTGATATTAGGAATTTAAACGACGTTGCCCAATCTTATATACATTTAATGTTAAACCAAAATAACACTACATTATGAATTTAATGTAGGCTAATAAAATAACTATATTTATACAAATCAGCCGAAATGATTCTAAGTAGATATTTTGAAAATTATAGTCAGGATCACAAACACGATGTTAGGAATGACCGAACAGCTCCGTAGTCGAAAGCAAAGTGAGCGGTGCCGCCGCTGCAGCCTAGATGACGCCTTGCAAGCGCCCTCTGTAAGCGTCTGAGGTAGTTTGCGGCCGAAAAGTGTTGTCAGCGACAACACTTTTGAACGTCAAAACTTACAGTAAAATTGAATAGATTCTAGTCGCCCCTTCCAAAAGGTAGTTTTCGTTTGGAGAAGAATGGGCAAGAAACTCCACCGTTACTCTTTTAAAATGTTTTACAAGGTTTTGTATACATAATATAATTATATGTGAAGACGATGCACCTAGAATAAAAGAAGTCTACCCCAAAAAAAAAAAATTAAAAATGAAGCAATTACAGGTAAATCAAATATGTGATAGATACGTGCTCACATATTTACAAATTATTTACAAATATTAGAAAAGTAGATGATATTTCTAGAATTTTAACAAGTGTGTGAGTTACTGTAGTCACAGATTGTAAAAATCAATGTCATAAAAATTTAAAAATATAAATTAAATTAGGAACCAGTTTGATTTTGTCTAGACACTATGATTTTGTCTAGACACTAAATACTAGATTGTCCTATGGAGCAGGACCAGCATGTTTTCAAGCATTCTTATTTTGGATATAATCCTCTAATTTGTAATATCCTTGTTTACATAGTTTACTTTTAATAGGTATGAGTTTTAAAGGAGATCCGCCAAATCCCATACAAAATTACCCCAGCTCCGGCGCAAAAGATATGTATCTCAGTTTTTAGATTAAAAATAGTAAAAAAATAATCAGGTTTCGCTATTGCTAAATTCGATGGCTAACATAGTTTTTTTGGCCGTGGAAGCTAGCCGTAATGACCAATTTTTAATGTTTTTTTATTATTTTATTTTTTTTGCTCTTCAGTTCGAAACTATAAAAAAGTGAAAAATAAAACAAGTAGTATCGTTATGAAATACTTTATTTTTATTTTCTCTAAAAAATTATCAATAAGTCGTTATTTATAATGTCAATGAAAAGAGATACACATTCTTTTGACTAATATTGCGAAAAATGTTCAGTTGATGGACTGTTATTCTAAATCCACTAAAACAAAATCTAAACCTAGAGCTGGGTGGTCTAAATCACGTTCGTTATGTCTAACGCGCATGCGCGGTGCCGTGCTGTGCCTCCCGCGCTCTTACCGCCGCCCCGATGACGCCCAGTCCCTTCCCGCCTCAGACCTCATACCGCTAAACTGGGGTCATTTTGGCGGATACCCTTTCCTTTCATTTAATTGATTAGTTTAGTTTAGTTTATTTATTAATAATTATATAAATTACATGTCAAGTTTTGAATAATCAAATCATACATTAAAGAAAAATAATCATAATCATAATAATGGTAGGTCATAATAATAATTCGGAATACAACAATATATAATTATGATGACGAACCAAGTCAGTAATATTAACGTCATGAAGTATCTAAAACCATTCCTTTAGGTCATATAATGCCTGGTCGGTTAGCCAGTCTTTCAGTTTAGCTTTGAAAGCATTTTCAGATGTCGCATTTAAAATTTTATCTGGTAGTCGGTTATATACCGCTGGACCCATAACATGAATCAGCTTTCCAGACTTAGTTAGGGAGTGTGGGCATCCAGCTAATTTGTCTCGACCACGAGTACAGTAGTTATGCCTATCGCCACGTTTACTGTAGTCACTCAAATGTTGCCTTACATATACTGCCGCCTGCAATATCACCATGGCGGGAACAGTCAATATTTTCAACGTTTTGAACAGTGGTCTGGCGGTATCATCCCACTGTGAACGCGTAATTGCCCTCACAGCACGCTTCTGCATCCTAAACACTCGCTCCCAATCGGCAGCTCGGCCCCAGAACTCAACACCATACTGAAGAACCGAGTGTAGGTACCAACGCAAAATAACACCCTCTCAACATTTTACGTGGGAGCGTTTGCGCTAGTCGTTCCAGCGCGAAGCATGCTCGTCCGAGTTTGCTGCACATCTTATCAATATGCGGCCCCCACGTGAGAGAACTGTCCAGTTCGAAACCGAGAAATGTGGTGACCTGAACTTGTTCGACCTGACTGTCCCCTACCCGAAGTGACAGTAGTGTACACATTCGACCGGAAAGATTAACGTGCATGTAATGGGTTTTGGTCATGTTCAGTATTAAGCCATTTATTTGAAACCAGTTGTTGATTGACATAATATGTCACAAGGTATTTTGTTGTAGCATTTAACACAGTACCCCATAAAAGATGTAAAATAATAATAATATCGTTTATTTATAAAAATGGTGCAGTTTACAGTAACATAACTTAAAAATTATAGTGGACACAGTCGCTCATTTGCCTGAACTAGGTAGAACCTGTGTTTCAGGCTAGAAAAAATGTATGTATTTAGATAATCTGAAAAAAGGTTGATCTAATTTATCTTTATTTCTAGTATTAAAATTATGTCTATCACTTACTTTATTAAAAAGATGTTGATTTTTTCTTACATACATAATATTTTCGTAAATGAATTGGCAAGGTACCGTCATGATATTAACCTTTTTAAATAGTTCCCTAAGAGATTCGCGGCGACGTAGATTATAAATGGCTCTGACAGCTCTCTTTTGTAAAATAAAAATGGATTCAATGTCAGCAGCCCGACCCCATAGTAAAATGCCATATGACATAATACGGTGGAAGTAACTAAAATGGACCAAACGCGCGGTTTCTACATCTGTTAACTGTCTTATCTTTCTAACAGCATAACCGGCCGAGCTTAGCTGCCCCGCAATAGATGTTATATGAGGTCCCCATTGTAATTTCTCGTCTAGCGTGATTCCTAGGAAAACTGTCGGATTAATAAATTCTAGTTTTTGGCCATTCAATATAAGTTTACATTCGCTACTTCTAACATTCGGTAATGTAAACCGAATGCATTTGGTTTTTTTTCATTAAGTACTAAATTATTTACTGTAAACCAATCTTGGACCTGAAGAATAGAGTTATTCATGACGTCAAGATTTTGTGACCGTCGGTCTATTTTAAAGATCAATGATGTGTCATCTGCAAATAACACCATCTTCGGTTGATTTTGAAGTAATTGGGGTAAATCATTAGGTAATGTAAGCTAAAAACAGGAATGGACCCAATATCGAACCTTGAGGAACGCCCATTGTCATTTCAGACTCTAATGAGTTTACGCCGTTTACTTGAACTTTCACCTTTCTATCTTTCAAGTATGATCTTAGCAAATCAAGTGCTGTTTTTCTAATTCCAAAATTAAATAAATTTGCTCAAGTTTCAAAATTATTGTTTTACACGCACCGCCCCCGGAAGTTATACAATAGATCAAATAGTGACTGACACAAGGCGGAGTAAACAGTTTTTAGTACCTTGGGACTAGCTATACGTCTTAGATTTATTTAAATATATTTCGGAATTTTTGACAGACAAAATGTGATGACTGTTGTTGACATTCAATCAATTAATAATAATAATAATAATAACCTGTAGTACTTTCTACTGATGACCGCAAGAAGATATGGCAAAGCAAGGAGCTTCACGGACGCTTCTATCGGGCTCTTCATGAGCCCGGTGTAGATTTCTTAGCGTCCGTATCCTGGCTACGTTTTGGTGACCTTTTCGGGGAAACTGAAGGTTTCGTCTGTGCAATTATGGACGAAGTTATCTTAACGAATAACTACCGGAGACATATTATGAAGGACGGGACGGTTGACGTGTGTCGGGCATGCCACCGTCCGGGTGAGTCTATCAGACATATTGTCTCTGGTTGTTCTCGTCTGGCTAACGGCGAGTACTTGCACAGGCATAACCAAGTGGCCAGGATTATTCACCAGCAACTTGCTTTGAAATATAAGCTTGTGGATTCTGAGGTACCGTATTACACGTATGTGCCCGACCCAGTTCTTGAAAATGACCATGTCACGTTGTACTGGGATCGATCTATCATTACTGACAGGACTATTGTTGCCAATAAGCCTGATATAGTGGTGATAGATCGATTAGCGCGCCGCACAATGATTGTCGATGTTACCATTCCACATGACGGTAACCTCGTGAAAGCTGAGAAAGAGAAACAAATTAAATATCTCGACTTAGCACACGAGGTTGTTGACATGTGGAATGTGAGCTCGGCTATCATTGTGCCGATTGTCGTGTCGGCCAATGGTCTTATAGCCGAAAGCCTCGATCAACATCTATCGAGGCTCTCGTTAGGCGGTTGGATCAAGGGCCTGATTCAGAAGGCAGTACTCCTCGATACGGCTCGCATTGTGAGGAGGTTCCTGTCTCTGGAGCCCTAACCACCGGTAGCTTGGACCCTGGTCCCGACACCGGCGGACAACTATTTTTTTATATTTTTAAATGTTTTTTTTTACTTATTTTTATATTTTAAGAAATATTTAAAAATGTAATAAAATAAGAAAAGCATATAAATAAATGAATAATAATAATGTATGTATGTTTTAATTTTAAATGTAATTATGTTTTAATTTTAAATGTCTATGACATTTTTTTAATGAATTTTGTACGCCTTCTGTCTGGCATAACATAGCGCACTTTTATTTTATTTTTATAACAACCATTTATTTGTACCTACGTTAACAAATCAATAAATGACTTTATGACTTATACTCATACAGGGTGTTTGGTGCATCGTGTGCCAAATTGAAATGGTCGACTGGGAGGGTCATCTGCTATCCTTTCAGACCCCTAAAAACTTCTCATGCCCTGTGGATTTTTTATCATTGACTTATTATTGTTTTATTAAAAAAATACCCAAATTTTACATTCAAATACAAATTTAAAAAAAAGTATAAGTCGTAGACTCTGAATTTTAATTTTATTTAGATGTGTATAGTATTGTGTTACTTTTAAATTCAAAATTAGTGACATTAGTCACCTAGTTTTTTTTTTTATTTACTCGCAAAGTTTCGGACTTCAATTAAAGCTGTCCATGTTACAGCTATTAACATGGCTGTAAAAAAAAAACAAAAACAACCGGTATCTTCCAATTCCCTCATAAATTCTCTAGTCTATCCTCTTGCTAGTGATGTGCCACATGCCATAAAAATCTTTTTACAACTTTGTGAATTCGCTAGAATTGTGAATCGAGTCACAAAATACAAAATTCCAAATTACGATTAAAAAAAATATTTTTGCTTAAATCGCTCCCCCCACCGAATAACATGGCAATGTGGTACTACGACAGTTTTCGTTTTATTGCATATTCGGTGTCTAAAGCATTAATTACCATCTTGTAATTTTTTTTGTATTTTTTCTATGTATATTTATAAAAGTACAATAATTTCAATGGTACCGTAATGAACATAACAACATTATTCCCTTAAAATCTAAACACACTTTTTGCACGAATAATACCATAACATGTTATTACAGATCATGCAATCGTTAACTTTTTCGGTAAGCGACGATTACCATTATATTCGCGTAAGAAATGCATGCCTTTTTCCACGTAAAGTATAAAACAATTATATTTGTGTATAATTTTTGTTTACAATATAATAGAAACGGCTTATTCGATTTAGATGCGGTTTTCACTAATATATTGTAGTAAGCTTCACTTAACATTTAGTGTTTATTTCATGTCAATCGGTTCATAAATAAAAAAGTTATGTCAATTTAAAGAATCACGGCGGACATTTTTAAGGTATACTATCAGAGTACGTACATGGACGCGCACTCTCGAGGCTAACTGATGAACAGCGTTTGATATTTGATCTGGTGAGCGTTGATTGTACTTTGGAAGAAATGCTATTTGTAGATGCACCCGGTGGAACGGGTAAAACATTTCTTACGAAAGTTATTTTGGCCAAGGTATGAAGCCAAGGTAAAATCGCGCTTGCTGTCGCTTCATCAGGCATAGCAGCCACATTGTTGCCAGGTGGGAAAACTGCTCATACAATGTTCAAAATTCCGATCGATTTAGACCGCACAGAAAGCCCTGTTTGTAATATTTCAAGAAACAGCGATAAAGCTAAGGTTCTTCGTGATTGTAGCCTTATTATATGGGATGAGTCCACAATGGCCAATCGAAAAGCAGTAGAAGCAGTAGACAGAACGTTGCGTGATGTCAAGCAAAATGATCAAGCCATGGATGGCATTACTATGCTTTTTTGTGGCGATTTTCGTCAGACTCTCCCTGTAATACCACGTGGAACAAGGGCTGTTGAAGTTAGAGCCTGCCTAAAGAGTTCTCGACTGTGGCATTACATTATACCTTTGCATTTGACATTAAATATGCGTGCGCAAATTAGAGGCAACGAAAATGCTCAAGAATTTTCAGATTTGCTACTTGAGATTGGTAACGGTGTGTTACCGCAGGAACAAGGAAAAGTTGTTCTTAATGAAAACCTATGCAACATAGTTTCATCAATGCGAGACCTCATATCATCTGTGTATGGAAACGCAACGCAAATACCAACTTGCGAAAATTTCTGGCTTTTTGCGAAAGAGCTATTTTGACGCCACGAAACGACCAAGCAGCAACAATAAACGCTGAAATTTTGAGCTATGTTCCGGGGGATTATGTTGAGTATATCTCCATTAACAGTCATGGAAGAAGGAAAATCTACAAGCTACCCAGTAGAATTTTTAGAATCCCTCAATGCTCATGGACTACCAGCACATAAATTAAAATTAAAAGTAGGCGTACCGATAATGCTTCTTAGAAATTTAAGCCCCCCAAAACTTAGCAATGGCACCAGGTTAAAAGTGACCAATTTACAAAGAAATCTGATAGAAGCAGAGATTGTAACAAGGTGTGGAAAAGGTAAAAGTGTTTTCATTCCTCAGATTCCTCTCATTCCAAACAATTTTCCATTTAGTTTTAAACGAGTCCAGTTTCCAGTCAGCCTATGTTTTGCAATGACAATTAATAAAGCCCAAGGTCAGACGCTGAAAGTTGTAGGTGTAGATCTAAGTATCAGCTGTTTCTCGCACGCTCAGTTGTATGTGGCTCTGTCACGGGTTAGCAATCCTAGGAGCCTGTATGCTTTCATCCCCGATGGCCATACGTCAAATATCGTATACAGAGAAGCATTACTGTAAAGTAAATTTTTAGCTACCCAAACGACGGTATATGTAATTGATGATTAAACGAACTTACCTGTACGTGAAGTTCGATCACAATTACTCGAAGAGCTTCGTTCGAAGATATTAGCATTAACACACATGTAGTTTCACTCACAGACTCGCCATTTCGCATTGAATTTAGGAGAAAAAATAAATTATTTAATCCAATGTAAGGTAGATTAAAAACTTTTGTTCGTTACTGTGACATTCGCGCCTTGCCATCTCATTTAGTTTGGAGGTTTTGCTGAGCTGTTTATTATTTCACGACTAGGGGTTCAGGATGACTGGGAGGGAGGGATGCTAATATTATCTTCGAACGAAGCTCTTCGAGTAATTGTGATCGAACTTCACGTACAGGTAAGTTCGTTTAATCATCAATTACTCTCAAGCTTCGTTCTCGATATTAGCATTAACACACATGTAGATGTTTAGAGATCGCAGTCGTGAAATACAAATCAATTGAATATATGTACATATTGTATATTTGCTTTGGGAGTTTGAATGAAGAAAATAAAAAGTACCTACTACGTTTCATAGCTATAATTATTAAAGTAAACACAAAATTTCATAGCTTTTCTATTAATACACTGTTATTAATTAATAAAGATAATTATCCATTTAACACACTTTTGGCAAAATCATCTCCGGTAGACATATCGTTTGATATTATTCTATTGTAATATTTAGCAAATACTGTAGAAGTAGAACTCCACCCGGCAGTTTTTCGTATAACATCCAGACTAATACCTGCGCTATACGCTTTAGAAGTGGCTGCGTGTCTGGTACTGTGTGCAGTAAATATCGAGATATCAATGCCACTCTTTTGTAAAACGCTCTTTACCCATTTGCTCAAAGTCTGCGATGTTACAGCACGGTATGGTTTCCTAAATGAAATAAAAAGTGATTGATGGTCTTGACGTATCTGATTAGTTTTATCAAGATATACTTTAAGAGTACTAGCAGGGCATATTTGCGGCCTTTGTAAAAAATACGGTAAGGAAAACACTGGTTGTAAGGAACCTACTCGTGAAGTTTTAATTAGATCAGTTATTTTAATAATAAACCCTGAATCAGATTCGGTAATGTTATAGACATGTATTTTTGATATAGTTTGCATTCTATGGGCTGTTATCAGGGCTAGAAGGGTCACTAACTTTTTACTAATTATTTCAAGACTTAAATTTTCGTTAGGGTGTAATTCCGCCAAATAATTTAAAACTTGATCAGTGTCCCACGTTAAATGGTATTTGGGACGTGTGGGCCGCAACCGAAAGATTCCCTTAAAGAATCTTTGTATACATTCATGGAACCATACCGAGCTCCAGTATTAAACAATTGTGTTAGAAAACAGAGAATACTTGATGTTGAAGCATTGTAAGGTTCTATGTTGTTTTCGTGACAGAACGTAAACCACTTCTTAAGGCATGTATCATATTGCTTGACAGTATTGTCTGACAGAGATGCTAGCATTATGGGTATGGACGACTGTGGAATTCCTCTTCGGAGAAATGATGTCCGGACAACCTCCCGACAACCAGTGTAATTTGTCGGTGAATTGCACGTTCGCTACAACGAGAAATAATTATATCACCCTCCGATCTTAAAACGAGTGGTTTTGAGGTGAGGAGTCTTTTAAAAAGAGGGTACCATGGCTGTGTTGGCCATTTTGGCACGACAACAATACCAGTGGCTTTGTCGTTAATAATTTTACGCAAGGTCTTTAAAATAACCGAAATTGGTGGAAACGCGTAAAAGTAATAATTAGTCCATGATATAGTGAACGCGTTAATTACATAAGCGTCAGGGTCCCTATACCAAGAAACATAGATATCACATTTGTGATTTATTCTGCTCGCAAATAAGTCAATACAAGGGATACCGAAGTGTTCTGTTATTTTATTATAAGCAATCTGAGATATTTCCCACTCTATGTCGGGGTGTAATCTTCTTGATTCAGCATCCGCAACTATATTATCGGAAGAACGTATATAATCGGCATGAACAAAAATTTTACGCGCTTCGCACCATTTCCACAATTGTTTAGTAATATCTGTTAAATGAGGAAACTGTACGCCACCCATTCTATTTATATACGATATTGCCGTTGTATTGTCAATACGTAACAAAATCTGACAATCTTTAAAATCTTGTGCAAAAGCTTTAAGCCCAAGAAAAGCTGCAAGTATTTCCAAATAATTAATATGTCGAGTTTGCTCATGTTGACTCCAAGGTCCATTTGCAGTCTCGTCACGACAGGCGGCGCCCCACCCCGTAGTTGAGGCATCACTAAATATCTCTAAGGAATATGTATCAACCTTTATTTTGCATACTGATTCATTTACAGCATTAAGCCACCAGTCAAAGATGGGGGACAATTCGCTTGGTAAAATCATAAACTTATCGTAGTTTTCATCATTTTTGAGGTTTAGGTATTTACATCTCTCAAAGTCTTTGGTATAAAGCCAGCCGTAGTCCACGGCTTGGCATGCGGATGTTAAAAGACCGATGAAACGAGCAAAATCTCTTATTTTACATCGTTTGAGCTTGCTCATTCTTAGTAATTCTGTTTTAATTTTCTGTCTTTTATCATCAGGTAATCTAACTTCGAATCTTTTTGAATCTATAATATTTCCTAAAAATTTGCAAGTATTTGTCGGCATAACAGAACTTTTTTCTGTGTTGATGATGAATCCTAACGATTTTAATAATTGTTTTGTATCATTCATATTTTGTAAGCAATCAGTATATGATTGACCAACCAAAAACAAATCATCTAAATAAAAGGTAGATAAATATCCCAAAGATCTCAATAATTTTGCGACTGGTTTGAGAATTTTTGTAAAAATATAAGGAGCAGTGTTTAAGCCGAACGGTAAGACGTTAAACTCGTACAGATTGCCATTAAATTTAAAATGTAAATATTTTCTTGAGTTTGGATGCATGCCTATTAAAAAATAGGCATCTTTTAAATCTATTGTTGTCATAAAACAGTCGTTTGATACAAGTTTCAAAGCTGTTCTTAAATCTTCAAGTTTAAAATGTTGAGTTGGTATACATTTATTTAATTGTTTTAGATTTAAAATGAAACGTTGTTTGCCGTTCGGCTTAGGAACAAGAAATATACTGGATATATATTGACCTGCACATGATTGACATAAGGATACTGCCCCAGTACTAATGAGTTCTTGTATTGATACTTTAAAAGCCTCGTATTCGGATTGCGAATAAATGGGCTCTGATGGGGGGATTGTCTGAATAACTGGGTCAGAAAAAATAATTTTGTAACCAGTAATCCAGGAGAGGATAACAGGGTTATTCGTTAATAAACACCACTGTTCATAGAAACACGAAAGTCGGCCCGCGGGGCTTACCGTGTCTAACGTCGGTGACCTGCTTGCGGCTGACGTGACGATGTCTTGAAAGCGTTGTTGTGCGTCGTCCTCATCTGTTGCCTCTGAGTCGGAGTTGATGGTGCCGCCCGCGTGTATCTCGCGCCCCCCGGTGGCGGTGGTGGGAACTGACGGCGACTCGCCGGGGGGGCTCGGTAGTTTAAAGGTCTGTTGACTGCTCTAGCTGGTTTAGGAGCCGTAGACTTCATTGTTGAAGATGACCTTAGATCAGCTCCAGATTTTATAATAATTTTCGCTGATTTTAAAGTTTCCGATAGGCTACTTCCAAAAAGCATTTCATCTATTTTGGTTTTGTCTAACTGATCTTTTAGTTCTTTCTTGACAGTAGAAAGAATGAACGCACGTCGTGTGATCGAGTCCGTATATTGCATATCGCCGAGGATTCGAGCTGTATCCATCAACAGCTTGAGAAGGTCAGGGTTTTTATGGCCTGATGAGAGCAACGCGGTAATGGCCTCGCTGATGGAGGACAAGGCACAAGATGTTAATACCTGTTTACTTTCTATACCCTTATCTCGTTTTGCTTGAGTTTCTATCAGAGATGCTCGAATCTCCGGATTAAGGGTAGGCGCTTTTATAAGCTTGCAGTTCACCGGTACCAAATATCTATCTTTTAGCTCCTTGCGGTTCTCTTTAGAGAGACCGGAAGTAGCAATGTGGTTGAGTCTAATCGCTAAATCCTTTTGGATTTCACTGCCGTATTCTTTTGGTGAGGTGGGGTCCTCACCTAATATTTCCATTAACTCTGGATCTAATTCAGGAACATCCTGTTGAAGAGCAGGAGTTTCAGGTTCGCTCGCCTTCTCCAGATGTACTGTAGTTGATTCCACAGTAGGTGCGAGTACTTGCGCCGGGGGCAGTGCGGCGGTCACGGGGCTCGGCGGCAGTATATTCACGTATGCCGAGATGTTGTCGGCAGAAGGGGACTGTATGACTATCGGGGCCGTAACCTCCTCCTCATCACTACATTCCGCTGGGGCTTGTTGCCAGTACGCATCCAGGTTGTGTGTCCGTGTCGTCACGGTATGCGGCACAATCGTTGTCGATTGGAATTGGTTCGCTCTCTGCAAGCAAAATGAGTATTTTGCTGAAATAAACCTATGTACGGATGGAAAGTGAGACTCCTTGTGAGAAACACGCAATCCCAATAGGCAATATAATATTTATTCCTGTAGGAATAACGTACATGCTATAGAAAAACCCCACAGGTAGATCCGAGCAGCAAGTACTTAGCTTCGGAAGTGGAAGGACCCCAAAGGTCAATCCGATTTTCCAATTTAATTATTGTTATGAATCCGTCATGAATTCAAAACACAAACATATCACTTTTACGTAACGGTATTTTATAAAGTGTAAGGAACCGAGCCCTCTCATCTTGTTGCTATGCTAAAATAAACCTATTAAAAAACACGAAATAAGTAGGTCAATGACTCACCCTGCAGGTTATAAGGCGTAGGTAAATCACAATCCGATGACGATGTACTTTCATAGCGAGTACGTCGCCCAAGTTTTATTTCACGTTTTAACTTTTTCAGTTTTTTATACAATTTACTATAATTATCGCGATTATCACTCTTTCTTTTCGGCATTCTAAAGATTAAATATGGAAACGCACTTGAATTACTGTAAAACAAAGGAATAGATGCGAAACAGCGAAGCACTGATACGTGAATGAGATGGCAAGGCGCGAATGTCACATGCAGTAACGAACAAAAGTTTTTAATCTACCTTACATTGGATTAAATAATTTATTTTTTCTCCTAAATTCAATGCGAAATGGCGAGTCTGTGAGTGAAACTACATGTGTGTTAATGCTAATATCGAGAACGAAGCTTGAGAGTAATTCAAAATATGCTGCCCGAAAAGTCACTATTCCACGCTGACGAAGTCGCGGGCACAGCTAGTTAATAAATAAAAGGACTGATTATGATAAATAATAAAACCTTTGCTTTATTTCATAAATTTTAATAAAACGCTATTATAAATTATCCAGTATTAATATCAACTTCCTCTATTATTGTTATTTTTCTGCAAAATCAAATAATAAGTACTGGATTATTTAATAAAACATGTATTTGCAACATTATATTACTGTTAATCTTTTGACACCACACATCGACGAATATTACTGTAATGTAATATTACATTATACACTATCGCTTGGATTTCACACGAATAATATCGTAATATCATATTGCCGTTAGGTTTTTTGACACTGTATTACAACGAATAATACTATAATGCATTAATATTGACTACGATATTGTTGCGTTTACACGCGAATAATATGGTAATGATGCGTTGCATACTATACTTTTGCCATTTAATTTCAGTAACATTATTTTTGTGAATAACTTTATTTTATTAAAGTATTACAAAAAAATCATAATATAAATTAGATTGTAAAAAAATTAGCTTTGTTTTGACGTTTAAATGTCTACCTTACGATCTACCCGTGCCGAGATATACGCATAAAACAGTTTTTTATTTTTCCTGTAAAATTTTGATTTATCGATTACCATATTATTCGGTGGGGGGAGCGAAATGACACCTGAAAAACTTATTAAATCTGTTATCTCACTCTTATAAGGTAAAATCTGTCTTGTATCTCTCTTTTGGGGGAGGGTTTTACTAGAAATAAAAAAAATGCATTTTTAACATTTATTTAATATTTTTTTACATATTCTGCGTTAATTTAAAAGTATCACAATACAATACACATCTAAATAAAATTAAAATTCAGAGTCTACGACTTATACTTTTTTTTAAATTTGTATTTTAATGTAAAATTTGGGTATTTTTTTAATAAAACAATAATAAGTCGATGAAAAAAAATCCACAGGGGATGAGAAGTATTTAGGGGTCTGAAAGGATAGCAGATGACCCTCCCAGTCGACCATTTCAATTTGGCACACGATGCACCAAACACCCTGTATATTAATTTCCAAACCCTCGGCGCAACCAGGTCTATGTGGGTGGTGCTCGTTTAATCAAGCGAAGGACAGTTACAGGGTGTTAGACGACTACATATATTATGGGAGTGGGCAAAAATGGATTCTGAACATGAATCAAACCTACATATTTTTACATCAGAAGTAATTTAGAGTTCGACACGACACATATTCCCATAAACAGTAGAAACGTAACTGTAAACCCTGGACCTACAATGTGACGTTGCTTAAAATTAAGATTTGTATGATAATAATGCATTAAGAAATAATGAACAAACACCGAAAAGTAATCCCGCTTGCTAAACATCGTAAGTACGTCATGCTTTCATTGCACACTTTCCCATCTTCTTTCTCGCGTCTCTTGCTTGACGTCCCGTAATGTAACTAAGGGCTAATATTTCCAACGCCAGATAATTTTATCCGAGGAATAATTTTGAATTTTTGACAGTTCTTCCGTATTGAAACTGTCAGACGTCAATTTTATTCTACGAGGAGTGCAAAGTTCGACGTCTTAACTCGCATTATTGCCGTTACCACATGACGCTGGCAGAATAGTCAACATCGACCCAGTTGTCAAAGAAAAAAAAAATCTGTCGATTGAAAAATCAGCCCTAAATCGAGCAATGACGTTTATACACCTGTGAGAGTGTAGGCGAAGGTATATCGCTAATTGTTACTCTGTAGCGCTTACTTCCAATCTACATAGTTTCAAATCAATGCCCTACGACAGACATTGTCAGGCTATCTGTGTTATTGCATTCCACACTAATATTTTCATCACCAGTGAGTTGCCCGAGTTGGTTGCTTGTATGTACATAGATTCTATTCACATACAGCTTGACGTCGTCGACTGACGAGTCTGCTGGTCGATGTTACAAAATTGATGGATCATTAAGCTGCTTCAAGGCCATACAATAACTATGTATGTTGTGTGGTGGGCGCATTGCGCAGTGTGTTCGTGGGGCACACGGCGGCGGTAACGTGCTGCGCGTGGTCGTGCGACGCGCGGCTGGCGGCCACGGGCAGCGCGGCCGGCGAGCTGCGGCTGCACGCGCCGCCGCCCAAGGCGCGCTTGTTACACCACGAGCCGCATGCACACGACCTGGGTTAGTGGTCACGTGAAAAATGCTATTTATTTCTGTAAATTAGTTTAAAAAAATATTTACCCTTCAGTTTCGTGTTTCCTACAAGACTACTCTGAGAAGAACGAACGACACAAACTCAGAGGTCAATCTCTTTTAAAGTCCAGACATAATCTTGGTCGGGCCATGGTTGGTTGGTTTGTTGGCCTTGGTCTTTTGAGGAATGAACCACACACACTGATTTGAGTGGGCCTGTCAGGTCAGTGCATGCATTTGTCAGTAATGATGTAGCTCAACTCAGAACTTAAGGAACTCAAGGACTACCGGTTATCCACTCTCTCAACACACGTGTGGTGCCTACAGCCTAGGCTAAACCGAGACTTTATACAGGGTTACTTGCAATTCGACGTATATACGTCAGGAGCTGATGGGCCAAAATGCAACAAATTGAACCCCAATAATATATCCTCCTCCTCAAGTCATACTCCTCTACTGAGGGTCGTGATCCTCCCTTGAAAAAATCTTTTACCTGACGATGTTTCGCCATCTCTGTTTATCCTTGGCCATCATAAAATTTCGTGTCAAGAGAGGAGCTTATTTGGTCGGACCATCGCAAAGGGCTACGACCTCTTGGTCGTTTACCATCCACCTTGTCGGTAACCATAAGTTGTTCAAGGTGATTGCCATCTTTTCTCGCTATATGGCCGAAAAATTCCAAAACTCTGCGGAGACGGGTCGTAGAGAGTCAGGTCTTTATTCTGAGCTCGCGTAAGATAGACTCGTTGGTGCGGAATGCAGTCCATGGTATCTGAAGCAACTTCCTCCAACACCACATCTCGAAGGCGTCTATACGAGCTCTGTCGGCCTTTCTCAAGGTCCAAGTTTCTGCTCCGTATCCGAAAATTAAAAAAACCTGCGTGTTGACCAATTTCACTTTAGTATTTCGCGAAATGTTGCGATCTCTCCATATTTTTTGAAGCTGAGACATAGCATTCTTGGCCATGCCTATACGTCTATGGATTTCTTTTTCGCAAGAACCTGTGTTAGATATGTTAGAGCCCAGGTAAATGAAATCATCGACTATTTCGAGATGAAGAGCGCCAGTATGCTCTAATTGATGTGCTCGGTCCACCACCATTAGTTTGGTCTTTGCGTGGTTGATTTGTAGGCTCAGTTCCATGCTTCTTAGGAGTTCTACCAGTTCAGACTCTGAGGCTGCTAGGAGAATAGTGTCATCAGCGTAGCAGAGATTTGTTAACTTGGTTCCGCCAATCGTCACACCACCGTCCCAGTTTTCCATAATATATGACCTAAATTCAATAGTTTTCGAGATATTTGAATTTTAAGGTTCTTTTTTATTGCTGAATGGGCCCGCTCTTGACCTTGATCACGCCTGATGGAAAGCAATGGATGAGGTCTAAGATAGAACGAGCGTGTCCAAAAGATGCCTAAGGCACTGGAACTCCCACGCATTGACGAAAAGCAGTAGGCTGCGTGACGCCGGACTCCGGTAGGAGGGTGGTCGCAAACCAGGCGGGCGTTAGCCCTACCACCCTAAGAGAACAATTGGCCAGGCAAATAAGGTGTTGGGTGTGACTGTCCAGGATGCGGCAAGCGCTCGGTTCAGTTGAGTAACTGGCGGAACAAACTGCGCTACGCGAGGAGGCTTCTTCATGCACCCCAAAAATGTTTTTGGATATAATTTCAAATAAAAAAAACGAGTGCATAGCATTGAATGGGAAAAATATTATGTTAATGAGAGGCCCCAAAATGTTTCAAATAAATAGTAGTAGTAGTTCGAAATTCAACAGTTTTCAAGTTATTTGAAACATTTTTAAATAATAATAAAACCTTTATTATTACGAGTATGTCGTTTATTTATTCAGTTATTCTATTACATTTTTAAATATTTCTTAACATATATAAAAAAAGTATAAAAAACATTTAAAAATATAAAAAAAATAGTTGCCCGCCGGTGTCGGGAGCAGGGTTCAAGCTACACCGGTAGCTTGGACCCTGCTCCCAACCACCACCACCGGAACCACCACCGGTTGGAACTATCGGGTTAGGGCTCCAGAGACAGGAAGCTCCTCACGTATCGAGGACTGTCTTCTGAATCAGACCCTTGATCCAACCGCCTAACGAGAGCCTCGATAGATGTTGATCGAGGCTTTCGGCTATAAGAACATTGGCCGATACGACAATCGGCATGTAGCTGCAATACATAAACATACATCCGTCCGCCGCCGCTGTGCGCGGGATTCTAGGGCTTCGCCCGCGCCACGCTCGCCGCCGCGCCGCGCCGAACAATAACACGACGGCGACCAGCGCGCCACCGAACGATTTATTTAGGAACTATAATGTATATTAAAACCGTATTCCTATTGGTAGATAATGTTAGTAAGTAAGTCACTACTTGTGCCCCTAAGTTTAGTTATTTAAGACGTGCCTACACATTTTGTAAGACACACACACGCACTGTTCAATATTCCTCGTATATTTTAAATACACTTTCGTCGTACCTACATCTGGAGTATTATTGTCTCTACACCACCTAAGCGCTACATTGGTGACCCCGACGTGATATTAAGAAGAAACACCGACGTGATATTAAGAGAAAACACTGACGTGATATTAAGAAGATACCTCCAGATCAAGTTATCATCATGGCCAACAACAGTGAACAGGAACTTTCCGGTGTGTCGACGTCGCTGCGCATTCCACCCATTTGGCGCGACAAGATTCGTTTGTGGTTCGCGCAATTTGAAGCCATCATGTCCGTACAGAAGAAAGGCGATCAAGTTATGTTCGAACTCGTTATCGGACAACTTGAGCGGCAAGATCTCGACGAAATCTCCGACATCATTCTTCATCCACCCGAAACCCACCGTTATGAAGCACTGAAAAATCGATTGTTCCAAGTCTACGAGGAATCCGAGCAAAGGCAAGTACAAAGATTGCTGTCAGAAATGGAACTCGGCGACATGAAGCCTTCACAGCTGCTACGTCGCATGAAAAACCTCGCTGCCGATAATATCTCCGACTCAACGCTACGGATTATGTGGACAAACCATCTTCCACAATCCGTCCGAGCAGTACTCGCAGTCAGCGACAACATCGCGAAACACTCCGATATTCACGAGCTGGCGTTGATGGCAGATAAGATCCTCGAGCAAACACAACCACTCGGCGCAGTCGCTGCAGTTACCTCCGTTCCTGCAATCCCACATGCATCTACATCAATTGAGGAGAAAATCGACGCGCTCACGAGAGAAATTGCAGAACTGAAAACACATCAATCGCATTATCATCAGCATCGACGCAGACCTTTCGACAGACAACGTTCAAGATCGCGTTCATCGAGCAAAAACAATCGCAGTCGCGCGCATAACGACCAATCAGCGATCTGCTTTTATCATCGTAAGTTCGGCAAAGACGCGCGAAAATGTACGCGTCCGTGCAGTTTCGAAGACAGCAGCATCACTTCGGGAAACTAACGCCTGCGTTGGCTGAGGCGGCAACCGACGGGGTGCACGTTGAAAAGCCTCCCCGTGGCGCACCCTGGGCAACGACGGCTCCAATTGCCCACCAGGTCTTGGTGGACAATTGGGGCCGGCGGCTAATTTTCAACACACGAGGGAAGGTCATGGTTCCAATCACCGATCATCCTCGATTGTCGGTGAAGGGAACCAGGCTACAGACGGACGGTCATACGTCCACTCCTCCTCTGCTTACAGAGGGATGCGAGTGGGCGTAGACTGGGAAGGGGCGGTTCGCGCCGCGGTACCCACGAGGGCGTGGGTGGTGGAGGGTGTCCATTTTCCGCGCTGCGTCTGTCCGGCATCCGGCGGCAGCGTGGGGACGCCCGCGCCGGGGCGGCGATTGGTTCTGCCCAATCGTCGGCCACCCCGTAATCCTGAGTTCAGGACCGGGGGTCCGGGCCACTGAGGCTCGGGCCGCGAGGAAGACAACCTCTATAAAAAATTACCCCAATCCTAAGGTCTAGCGTGCCGAGGGGATGTATGACCGGAGGGCATCCGGTAAGCTAGCGCGAACAAGGGACCTCACCCTTAAAAAGGAACAAAAAAAAAATGAAAAAGACTGGTGCCAAAACAATTCCCCAGGCGGGTACCCTCCTACCCAAGGAGGGACAATCCCGCCCTTCCTCGGAAGGCAGCCCCTTCGTATCTGGGGGGGGCAACATTAGTCCCGTGGGCCGGCAGACCACTGCCGACCTGCGTCAACCTGCGCTTGCCTCGCAAGAAAAGGCGCTCCGGGTTAGCCTGGAGCGCCTGTGCGACGCAAGCGAACCGCTTGCCGTCGTGGACGGCAACAAGAGCCGAGGAGGCTCATGTCCTGAAAAGGACCAAAACTTGCAGGGGTGCACCTCCACATCTCGGAGGAAGCGCCCACTAAGCAGGGACTCGGGGTCGATGGGCCTCTCCTCCAGTGAGGAGAATCTGTCGGCCCCCAAGGTGACAACGTCACAGAGAGGGCGGGGTCGGGCGAGCGGAGCCTCCGCTCGTTTGCCGAGCCGTGACCGAGCGGGTCGCTTCGTGCCGATCTCTCGGCCCGCAACACCGGCTCCCGCAGAGCGTCCGGCGGAGGGCGCAGAGAGTGACCCGGGGCCCTCGATAGTGGACCTGAGCGAGGACTCCTCGCTGATCTCGCTGGGGTCCAATAAGGCGGAGGCGAACGCCGCAAAGCGGGCTCAGCGGAAGGTGGTGGCGGCTGACGAGGTCGGTGAAATGGCCCGACTGGCCCGAGAGCGACGCTCTGCTCAGGCGGCTGCCGGGGGAAGCCTGTCGGCGGTGGCGCTCAGTCGCCAAGTTTTGGACGGCGTGGACGTCGTCCTGAAGGTTGCCACTAAGTCTGGCAGCCTGAAGGGCACATTCACCCGCGCCCTGAAAGAGGCGGCTGATGGCATCAGGGAGGCAGTTGGGGTCCTCCTTGATCGCACGAGCTCGGAGGAGACGGCGAAGCTGTGGGAGGAGAATGGCCGTCTCAAATCTGAGCTCGAGGACCTCAAGCGGGAGCTTGCCGCGCAGAGGGCGGAATGGCAGCAGAGGCGTCCTGCGGCTACCGATTTCGCTCCCGTCAGTGCCCCGCCACCGCCGGCCCCGTCGTTGGTCCCTACCCCTGCGCAGCATGCGGATGCGGAGATCGAAAAGATCGTTCGCATCTGCATGCTGCAGTGTGGGGGCATGATGAATGCCCGGCTGCAGGGCCTAGAGTCGAGGCTCCTCCCGGCGAAGAATCTCCGGCCGCCGCTCGCTGCTGATGGGCAGAGGGAGGGGGAACCCGCTAAGCTGGGCCCGACAGCCGGCAAACCCAAGGGGGCCCAAAAGCCCGCGGAAGGACGCGGAAAGCCCGTGGGGGGCACGTCTGCACCCCCGCCGACCGCACCACCAGCGACCGCACCTCCTGCGACCGCACCCTCGGCGACCGCACCCCCGGCGACCGCACCCTCGACGACCGGACCCGGGTCCACCATGGAGACCTGGACGACGGTCGTCAAGAAGGGCCGCCGCAAGAGGAAGAAGAAGACGGCGCCGCCGCCACCGGAACCCGCTAGAGCACCGGCACCGGCATCTAAGAAGGGACCGCCTAGGATCAGAGCCCCACGCTCCGCGGCTGTAGTGATTACGCTGCAGCCCGGAGCCGTCGAAAGGGGCGTCTCATACAAGGCGGTCCTTATGGAGGCCAAAGCCAAGGTCGCGTTCCCCGACCTTGGGATACCGTCTGGCCTCAAAATGAGGTCGGCGATTACGGGGGCGCGACTGCTGGAGGTGTCGGGTGCCTCTAGTGGCGAAAAGGCGGACGTCCTGGCCACCAGGCTGCGGGAGGTCCTCAACCCGGAGGACGTTCGGGTATCCAGGCCGATGAAGACCGCTGAACTGCGCGTCGACGGCCTGGACGACTCGACGACTCCGGCTGAGGTCGCGGCGGCCGTCGCCAAGGCCGGTGGATGTCCGCCCGGGGACGTGCGGACGGGCGAGATTCGCGTCGACGCCTCCGGGCTCGGCGCGATTTGGGTGCGGTGCCCGGTGGCGGCGGCGAACAAAGTCGCCGACGCTGGGCGTCTGCTGGTGGGGTGGGTTGCGGCGAGGGTGAGGCAGCTGCAACCCAGGGCTTTGCGGTGCTACCGTTGCCTTGACATTGGGCATGTCAGGGCACGGTGCACCTCGTGCGTAGACCGCAGCGAGCTGTGCTATCGCTGCGGTCAGGCCGGCCACAAGGCGGCCCAGTGCTCCGCGGCGCCAAACTGCAGCCTCTGTACAGCTGCAGGGAGGCCCGCTGGGCACAGAGCGGGCGGAAAGGCTTGTGGCGGGCCTGCCCAAAAGGAGAAGAGAAGGGGTGCCAAGGCTGCCGGGGGCTCTTTACCCCCCCCTCAGCCTGGCCTCCCTTCGGCCGACTCCCGGCCTAGGAATGGTGCGGAGGGGATGGACTGTGCCTAATGGCGCTGTACCATTTCCTCCAGGGCAACATCAACCACTGTGCCAGAGCTCAGGATCTCTTGCTCCAGAGCATGGCAGAGTGGTCGATTCGCGTGGCTGTGGTCGCCGAACCGTACTTTGTCCCCCCCAGGGATAACTGGGTGGGAGACCTGGACGGTTTGGTGGCCATCATTGGCGGGGCTCTTGCCAACCCGTCCCGAGGTCACGGCTGGGTGGCCGCCCTCGTGGACGGCATTGGCACGGTTGGGGCGTATTTTTCGCCCAACAAGAGTCTCGCCGACTTCGAGAGGTTCCTTGTCGAGTTGGGTGCCGTCGTGGGCCGACTCCACCCTCGCCCGGTGCTGTTGCTGGGGGATCTCAACGCCAAATCTGCGGCGTGGGGGTCTCCGGTGACGGATGCCAGGGGCGAGGTGCTGGAGGAGTGGGCGGTCACGACTGGCTTGACCGTCCTAAATCGGGGCACGGAGTACACGTGCGTGCGGCAGCGGGGCGGTTCAATAGTGGACGTCTCGTTCGCTAGCCCCGCTGTCGCGAGCCGTGTCCGCGACTGGCGTGTCGCCGCGGAGGTGGAGACGTTGTCGGATCATCGGTACATCCGTTTCGACGTCTCCGCCCAGACCGCAGGCGGCCGCGGTTTACCGGCCCCGCGTGCGGACGGTCCGCGCTGGGCGCGTAAGCGCATCGACAGGGAGCTTCTCGAGGAGGCCGCTATTGTCCAGGCCTGGTTCCGGGAGTCGGCGACGAACGGACCCGTTGACGTCGAGCAGGAGGCGCTGTGGTTCCGCGGGGCGATGACGCAAATCAGCGACGCGTCCATGCCCCGGGTCCACGCACAGTCAGCAAGGCGCCAGGTGTACTGGTGGACCGCCGAGATCGCGCAGCTGCGCGTCGCGTGCGTGGCGGTCAGGCGCCAGTACACCCGATACCGGAGGAGACGTCTTCGGGTCCCTGACGAAGAAGCCGCGCTGTATGAGGTGTACCGCGCGGCGAAGAGGACTCTGTGGCTGGCCATCGGCGAGGCGAAGTCGCGAGCCAGGGAGGAGATGTTGGAGACTCTAGACGGGGATCCGTGGGGGCGCCCTTATCGCGCGGTTCGAGGGAAACTTCGAGCCGCGGCGCCCCCGCTTACGGAGAGTCTCCAACCCGAGCTGCTGGAGGAGGTGGTCGCAGCCCTCTTCCCGGCGAGAGCGGAGCACACTCCGCCGCCGATGGCATTGCCCACGGCCGCAGAGTCCACCGAAGAGCACGCCATCAGCGTCCCAGAGGTGACACAGGCAGAGATGGGGGCAGCCGTGATGAGGCTCCGGGCCAAAAACGTGGCTCCGGGGCCCGACGGGATCCACGGCTGCGTGTTAGCCCTCGCTCTGAAGGAGCTTGAGCCCCAACTGAGAGGACTCTACACAGCGTGCCTTGAGCGGGGCCAGTTTCCCACTTTGTGGAAATCTGGTCGTCTGGTCCTGCTCAGGAAGGCGGGGCGCCCTGCGGACTCGCCGTCCGCGTACCGGCCCATAGTGCTGCTAGACGAGGTGGGTAAGCTGTTCGAGCGGATAATCGCTGCCCGCCTCGTCGGCCACTTGTGCGGAGAGGGGCCGGATCTGGACGGCAGCCAGTTCGGCTTTCGGCACGGGCGCTCTACCATTCACGCTGTGTCGCGAGTGAGAGTCCTGGCGGAGGAAGCAGTGGCCCGGGGCGGGGTGATGTTGGCGGTGTCCTTGGACATCTCCAACGCCTTCAACACCCTGCCCTGGAGTTGTATTCGGGAGGCACTGCGGTACCATCGGGTGCCTCCCTACCTCCGCCACGTCGTTGGGGCTTATCTGTCGGAGAGGTGTGTCACCTACGTGGGACGTGATGGCGGACACCAGCACCGCATGTCGTGCGGTGTTCCACAGGGCTCGGTCTTGGGCCCGCTCCTGTGGAACATCGGGTACGACTGGGTGTTGAGGGGCGAGCTCCAACCGGGCGTGGACCTTACGTGTTATGCTGACGACACGCTGGTCACTGCCCGGGGGAGCTCGCACAGGGAGGCAGCGTTGCTGGCGACGGCTGCGGTGTCACAGGTGGTGAGCCGCATACGTCGCCTGGGCCTGGAGGTGGCCCTCAACAAGTCGGAGGCCATGGTGTTTCATGGCCCCCGGCGGGCGCCGCCGCCCGGATCACACATGGTGGTCGGGGGGGCTCGGATCGCTGTCGAGTCCACCATGAAGTACCTGGGATTGGTGCTCGACAGCCGGTGGGATTTCGGCCCCCACTTCCGGCGGCTGGCGCCCAAGTTGTTGGGCGCTGCTGGGGCGCTGTCAACGTTGCTTCCCAATCTGGGGGGCCCGAGCGCCGCCTGTAGGCGGCTCTACGTAGGGATCGTGCGATCCATGGCCCTGTATGGGGCCCCGATCTGGGCGACTGACCTGACGGCCGGTAGCATCGCAGTCCTGCGAAAGCCGCAGAGAGCTATGGCCGTCAGAGTCGTCCGGGGGTATCGCACGATCTCCTACGAGGCGGCTTGTGTACTGGCCGGATCCCCGCCCTGGGACCTGGAGGCGAAAGTACTCGCGTCACTGTACCGGTGGCGCGAGGAAGCGCGGGCGCGGGGCGAGGGGCTGACGCAGCGCCATATGGAGCTGCGTCGGTCTCAGCTTCGCGAGGTCCTGGTGGCGGAATGGCGGGACAGGCTTTCGCGCCCTACCGCCGGCCTCGGTACCATCGAGGCGGTCCGGCCAGTGCTCGAGCGCTGGCTCGGGAGGAGGCACGGCTCCCTGTCGTTTCGGGTGACGCAGGTGCTCTCGGGGCACGGTTGCTTCGGGAAGTACCTGTGTCGCATAAACAGGGAGCCGGACGCCCGGTGTCACCACTGCGTCGACTGCCGGGAGGACACGGCGTGGCATACGCTGGCAGAGTGTGCCGCTTGGGAGGAGCCGCGCCGTGCCCTCATCTCAGAAGTAGGCAGTGACCTCTCGCTGCCGGCCGTGGTCGAGTCCATGGTCGACAGCGAGGAGTCCTGGGACGCGGTGGTTTCCTTCTGTGAAACAGTCGTCTCGCAGAAGGAGGCTGCGGAAAGGGAGAGGGAGATCTCGTCCACTCACCCTGCCCGCAGCAGGCGCACCGGGCGTCGGCGGAGGGCGGACAACGCCCTCTTCCGGCCCCCCTAAACGGGTCCAGGGGCGACGGACTCGGGGACGTCCGTCGCCCCCCACACATCAGGACCCGAGGTGGCGGCGCGATGTGTTCCACGCGCGCCCCTCTTAGACGTCGCGGGGGGAGTCAAACACCTCACTCCCCCCCCCGACCAGACGGGGCCCGCTGCGGCGGGCCGGCACCAGCCGGGGGTTGCGGAAGGATCGTACGTTCCCGCGACCCCCGGCGTAGGTGTGAGATGGAACACCCGGGGTGGTTTTTAGTCAGTAAGAGTCTGACAGACCCCGCCGCCCGCCCCAGGGCGGCGGACATCCATGAGGATTTTCCACCCCGGTTCAAAAAAAAAAAAAAAAAAAGGCGGCAACCGACGCAAGCAATATTTCTTACCGCCTATTTATAACAGACAAAAACTCTCGTCTATCGTTTTTAATTGATACTGGCGCCAACGTTTCCGTGATACCGAAAAGAAAAGGATCGACAGCAAAACCAACGGATTTTTGCTTGTATGCAGCGAACAACACGGTAATTCCAACGTACGGAGAGAAAACATTACAACTGAATCTCAACCTACGAAGACCATACACCTGGAAATTTATCATCGCTGCAGTCAACAAACCTATCATCGGTGCCGACTTCTTGAAACGTCATCAACTTCTTGTCGACATAGCCGGCCGATGTCTCGTCGATAAAGTTACCAACCTGACCGTCAAGGCACCAGTCACTTATTCCGCAGAACCTACAGTCCGAAGTATTGACGTTGATCAGCCATATCACCAACTAATCAGCAAGTTTCCTGACATTCTGCGACCGTCATGCATGAAGGATACTCCAAAACATCGGGTAGAACACCATATTGAAACCACTGGTCCACCAGTATACAGCAAGAGCAGACCACTTCCACCACATCGGTACCTGTCCGTGAAGAAGGAATTCGAGTCAATGGTGCAGCAAGGAATTTGCCGACCAAGCAAAAGTCCTTGGTCCAGTCCACTACATGTCGTTCCTAAGAAAAACGGCGACATTCGCATCTGTGGTGACTACCGTAGACTCAATGACGTCACCAAACCCGACCGCTATCCAGTTCTGCGACTCAAAGATTTTACGTACCTACTTCACGGCAAGAAAATCTTCACTACTCTCGACCTAAATCGTGCTTACCAACAACTGCCTGTACACGAACCGGACATCGAGAAGACAGCCATCACAACACCCTTCGGATTATTTGAGTTTCCACGTATGTGTCCAGGACTTAAAAATGCTGGACAGACATTCCAACGATTCATACATGAAGTACTCATCGGGTTAGACTACGCATTCCCATTCATCGATGATGTTATCGTCGCGTCGGAAGATGAAGCAAGCCACATCGAAGATCTGCAGGAGGTGTTACGCCGATTAGACAAGTATGGCATCACCATTAATCCATCAAAGTGTGTCTTCGGCAGAGAAAATGTCAAGTTCCTGGGCTATGAAGTGTCGAGCAACGGAATCAAGCCACCACAAGACAAAATAACTGCTATCACTGCTTACCCCAAACCCGAAACAATTCACGACCTACGTCGATTTATTGGAATGGTAAACTTTTACCGCGATAGCATACCAAACGCAGCCCACTTACAAGCACCTCTCAACGCGTTCCTTCACAACTCTAAGAAACGTGACAAAACAAAAGTCGAATGGAACAAAGAAGCGTCACAAGCATTCGAGTTATGTAAAGTTAGCATACAGAACGCAGCTTTACTCGCTCACCCATCTCCATCAACAACCGACGCCATATCGCTCATGTGCGACGCCTCGAATAACTGCGCAGGCGCCGTACTTCAACAATTCATAAACAAGAAATGGATACCACTTGGCTATTTCTCAAAGAAATTCTCCGAAACTCAACAACGATACAGTACATTCGACAGAGAATTACTTTCAATCTTCATGGCAATCAAACACTTCAGAAAAATATTCGAAGGTAGAGAGCTTATTGTTTACACCGACCACAAGCCGCTGACCTACGCAATTCGTAAGCCGCCGTCCGATAACGATACACAACGGCGCACGCGTCAACTTTTGTTTATCAGTGAGTTTACGACTGACATCCGGCACATAAGTGGAGTAAACAACGTCGTCGCCGACGCACTCTCACGTATCGAAACAATCGAATTGCCATCACCAATCAACTATGACGAATTATCGCAAGCTCAAGAAAATGACAGCTATATTCCATTATCATCACGACAAACAAATATCCAAATGAAGAAAATCGTCATACCCGGTAACAACAAGCCAATATTCTGCGAAACTTCTACGTCACATGTTCGTCCATACCTGCCAGCCGACTTTCGTCGCATCGCATTCAACGCCGTGCACAATCCTGGAATACGAACTACCCGAAAACTAATGCAAGAACGGTACTTTTGGCCAGCAATGAATACCGACATTGGCAAGTGGACGAAAACATGCACTTCGTGTCAACTGTCCAAAGTACAACGACATAATCACAGTGACATCACAACATTCCCATCGAGCGAACGATTTCAACACATTCACGTTGATATTGTTGGACCGCTACCTACTGTGTAATGCAGAAGAAAGAGTTTTTTCATATTTAGAAATCGTTTAATGAGCTTGGAAATAATGGCACACAACGTTACAATTTGTATGTTATCCAAAGACTAAAACTTACTTTTTTCTAGCTCGTGGAAACCCACAGACAAATACAGTTTTCTATGTTCGGATATGTTTTATATTACTGTTTGTATTGAACATAGTGGGGCCACGACAAAATGATACATACTGGGTTTCTTAATCAAATAATCTAAGTTTTATAAAACAGAAACAGCATGAAAATGTAAACTTAAAAACACTAGCTAACCACAATACTTATTTTACAAAAGAACATAACTTACTTACAAGCTACTTATCATTACTTCACTGAACTACCTTTTCAATAAAGATATGCAAAATATTTTTATTCAACCTTACCATTACAATTTACATGAGCCTTATACTAATTATTATCAATAGGCAGAGGACACACTTTCATTATGCTTTTTAATATTTACTTTTTTACAATTGTTAATGAACCTTTTTACATACGAAATTATTCGTGTAAGTTTTTCTATATTTGAATATTTATCTAGTACAGGAACCAGTGTATTTACCTTGTTACAAGTGTTACATGTTTGCGTCACAGGTTTCAATTCAGGTATATTATTCACCTCGATTTTATCTAGCTTTTTTGGATGTGTATACCGTGCGCTTTGTAAATACTCAGGTCCGTGAAACCATAACCTTCCCACATTTGTCTCCAGTAATTTTGGGGACATTCCACGTGACAAACAATCCGCTGGATTTTCACTAGATTTAACATAGTTCCATATAAATTGTTTTGACAATTCATTTATTTTTTCTACTCTATTAGATACATAAACACTAAGTTTTACAGGAGCAATATTCAGCCAGGAAAGCACAATTTGTGAATCCAGGTATAAAAACGTTTTAACAACATATTTTAAGGACAAGGTGTCATGCACCTTTTTGGATAGCATGGCCAATAATAATGCGCTGTTAAGTTCAAGGCGTGGTGTAGTTAGCTTTTTATTTTTAGGATTTATACGTGATTTAGAACACAGGAGATTCACCTTGACTTCATTGTCGGCGCTGATAGACCTCAAATATAGACAACAGCCATATGCAATATTTGAAGCGTCTGCATAACCCACAAGTTCTAATAAGTTGGAAGATTCTTCATTGATGTTTCTAGGAATGGAAACACATGACATGCGCACCAATTCGTTTGCAAATTCAACCCACTGCTTATTGAGTTCGTCCGGCAGAACATCATCCCATTTCAAATCAGTAAACCACACTTGTTGCATTAGATACTTAGCTTGAACCAACAATGGACCAACAAGACCTAACGGGTCAAAGAATTTACTTATGAAGCTCAGCATTTGTCTCTTAGTGTACACATTCATCACTTGTGTTTCAGGACATTTCATATTTAACGTATCGCAAGCTACATCATAAGTGAGCCCTAACGTTTTTATATACTTACTAGTTTTATCGAAATCTACACTGTCAAAACATTGCAAATTCGAAGGAATATTCTTTAAAATTTCACTATTATTCGAACTCCATTTATGTAGCGAAAAACTGGCTTCTCGCATTATTGCAATTAATTCTAATTTTGTTGCCTGTAACTCAGATAAATCGTTACTACCACAATGTATATCATCAACGTAGGTTGAGTGCTTCAAAACAGCTGCAGCTAGTGGATATTTATTTTGATATAACTGAGCAAGCTCTATTAAACAACGAGTAGCAAGAAAAGCTGAACTTTTGACTCCATATGTAACAGTTTGTAATTGTAAGCATTTTACAGAATCATGTGTTGAATCACGC
Organism: Luperina testacea; assembly: GCA_927399505.1. Classification (NCBI taxonomy): domain Eukaryota; kingdom Metazoa; phylum Arthropoda; class Insecta; order Lepidoptera; family Noctuidae; genus Luperina; species Luperina testacea. The sequence continues at coordinate 20,444,850 of OV656771.1, read as the reverse complement.
CACAGTATGTTTTGTAGACAGCAAAAGTCTTTTTCTACCAATACTCCTCTATACATGGATTTAATGTCGCATAGTAAGACGAATTTATATGTTCGAAAAAGCGTTAATATATCAAATAGTTCACCCTGTACGACAGGGCCGTTGAGTAACACGTCATTCAAGCAAACACCGTTTTTTGTTTTCATGCTCGCATCAAAGACCGCGCGCACCGGTGTAGTTTTACTATTAGGGTTGAAAACCGGGTGATGCGGAAGAAAGTATACTTGACCAGCATCCAAATCATAGTTTTTTATATCAAATACCTTTGCGTGACCTTGGTCAATATAATCCTGAATAAATTCTTTATATTTTATAGACAATGCCTCATCTCTAGCAAATCGCTTTTCAAGATAATAAAACCTTTGTAACGCAGAGGAAAAAGAATCCCCCAGCTGCACGTTTTCTAACTCCATCTTTAGAGGTAAGCCAACAGAGAACTTTCTATCTTTTAACTGAACTGATGATTGAAAATACTGCTCAGCTAACTGATGCTCACTATTACCCTCCTTATAAATAGTGGGTACCTTTTCACATTCCCATAGTTTGGAAATGGCGTCACTAATTTCATGCAGCTGAGTATCTTTAGACCTCATGATAGGTGTCAAATTATTAACTTTGTTACCTTGGACATGCAGGCATAAATTAGTAGCAAAAACCTTGCCAGCTGAGACAGGCAGGCTCCCCGCGACAACATAACCAAGAGTGGTGTTAACTAAATAAGGGCCGGAAGGCGTGACGGGCAGCGACTCACGCTGCAAGACCTGAAAAAATATATCACACCCCAATAGAATATCAATTTCACCAACCTTATTAAAATCCTTGTCCGCTAATTGGATGTGAGGAGGAATATTGAACTTTGTTATATCAAAGCTTTGCTGAGGCAATTTGCAGGTTATATTGTTTACCACGCAGCATGCAATCTCAGTGGAGTAATCATTCACAGAAGAATGAATAGTAATTTTTGTTTGCTTGGAAACCCTGTGAGTGCCATCTATGATACCCAAAATTTGTTGATTTGCATCATAGACACTACATCTAACATTGTTGACCAATTTTTCAGCTATAAATGAGATCTGTGAACCGCTATCTAGCAATGCCCTAGCATTTATAAATGTTCCATTTTTACCTTTTATTCGGACCATCGCTGTTGGCAATAGGACATCTTTAGAGCATGCAGTATTTGTCATGCTGACCGCAGAATGGTCTGTACCAACACCATCATTGGAAACTGCCACATGCACTGCTTCATTTTCATTGGAGTGCAAAAGCGTGTTATGGCGTTTCTGGCACACAGCACATTTAAGGCGAAGCATACATTTACCACGGTGCTCATTTAAGCATGTAGTGCATAAGTTTTTATTTTTGACAAATTCAGACCTGTCTTTTTCAGAAGCTAATTTAAACTTGGCGCATTCATACAATTTATGAGGACAATTGCAAAACTTACATGCTGCGTTGGAGGTTGCTACTCCGCTGACCGCCCTTGTGAACTTTTGAGCCTTTGTTGAGCGCGATGAAGTGTTCTCCTCCTCTCCAGTATTTTCTTGAGCAATTGCTCTCTTTTCTAGAAAGGTAATGAAGTCAGATAATGTAGGTACCTCCTTAGAATTTCTTTCAAGATGAAATCCTCTGTTTGTATAATTGTCCACCTTTTTTGCTAAAATATTAATAAGCAGCGCATCCCAATACTGCACAGGTTGTTCGAGGTTCTTAAGCGCCGCTAAGTGCATGCTAACATTACTTATTATAAACCGCAAGTTTTGTGCTGTGCATTTAGTAAAAGTAGGCAATTCCAGCATGCTATTTACATGAAAATTCACCATTTTAGAAGTATTAGCGTACCTGTTTTCTAGAAGCTTAAGTGCTTCATCATAGCTTACATCAGTGAGAGGTAAATTTTTAATAATGTCTAATGCCTCTCCGCCAAGCAACGAGCGAAGATAGTACAGCCTTTCACAGGAGCTTAGTTTTCTGTCAGAGTGGATTACTGACCGAAATAAATTAATGAATGGATAATAATCTACAATATTTTTACCATCAAAACTTTGAATGGATATTTTTGGTAATCTTTTAAACTCACCGGCAGTAGGAGCAAGTGTATTCTTGAGTTCAGCCGTTCCTATTGTTTGACGTGTCTTCAACTGATAATCCATCATCGCGACACTTTTGTAATACATATCCTCGTATTCCGAATAGTCTTCCTTATCATTCGGATCAATCAGGAGAATAGCCTTATTTTGCACTTCATAATCGTTGAAAGCAGCAACAAACCGATTACGCCTTTCTTGTAAAAGCTCGTAAGAGCATGATTTTACGTCATCCGATTCACAAAATTTCGAGAGCCGCGTAATGGTTCCCTTGATGTATCCGCGATTTGCTATCAATGCCTTTAATTCAGCCATTGTGTTGAATAATGTGTACCTAAAAGACAAATACCGAAAACAAGATTTTTTAGAAGGAAATACCAGCCAGAACTCAACTGCGACACGCGTTATTTACCTGCTATTATTACTTATTTATTTACCTGCTATTATAGAGATGCTGCTATTAATTAGCAATACACAATACACTGCCCTTATAATAGTTGCAATATCCCGTGTATTCAGTTTACAATGATTATCTAATTAAGTCAGACAAGTAATTTTCCCTTTTACAACATACAAACACAAAATGGCGTAACTCAACAAAATATGAACGTGATTTTTCAATAACTTCAACTTCAGATCGATGCGAATTGCCGCTTCGTGATTGGTTGAAGCGCTGCCGTGTAGAAAATTGTCTCTGCCGACCGGGTTCGGATACACTATGTTATACCGCCAAATGGGCTTGCGTTCCAGATCTTGGCTTGAGATTCTATCGCCGCCCCGCGCCGTCCTCTTCTTCCTTGCAGAGTATAATTTGCCACCTCGCTCGCACACTCAGGTATGCATATAAAAGGATACTTGCAGACTTGCCGACTGATGACTGGCAAAACGCCACGTGGAAAATAAAAATATTTTTCACTTTCTTGATGACTTGATGTTTTCTTGACTTAATCACAGATTCAGCTGGGTAGTAACACCATAAAACGCCCGAAGTACCGCGTACGTGGGATTGCCCTCAAGCCACAGTAATATTTCTCCAGGTACTTAGTAATGCACTTCCAACAGTTCCAAGTAATTAATATTTTTTTTTAATTTGGCCGTGGCTTCCTCTGGGTAGTAACACACTGAACGCCCGAAGTACCGCGTACGTGGGATAGGCCCTCACGACACAGTAATACTTTTCGAGATGCACTTCCAAGGGAATATTTCACGGCCAGAAAACTTCTTCACTGAAGGTTTTTAATTTTAAAAACTCGAAGGACCAATTTCTTCTGTGTAATGCAGAAGAAAGAGTTTTTTCATATTTAGAAATCGTTTAATGAGCTTGGAAATAATGGCACACAACGTTACAATTTGTATGTTATCCAAAGACTAAAACTTACTTTTTTCTAGCTCGTGGAAACCCACAGACAAATACAGTTTTCTATGTTCGGATATGTTTTATATTACTGTTTGTATTGAACACCTACATCTTCATGTGGACATCGATACATACTCACTATGATCGATCGTTGTACACGATGGCCTGAAGCCATGCCCCTTCAAGAGATAACCGCTGAAATCGTCGCAAGAAAGCTGTACGAAGCCTGGATATCTCGTTTCGGTTGTCCCACAAGAATAACAACTGATCAAGGACGACAGTTCGAAAGTCAACTATTCCAAAACCTCGTACAATTACTTGGAGCAGAAAAAACCCGTACTACTGCCTACCACCCGCAGAGTAACGGTATAGTCGAACGCTGGCACCGAACACTTAAAGCCGCACTCATGGCTCGACTAAAAAACAGCAACAAGTGGATCTCCGAATTGCCTACTGTTTTAATGGGTCTTCGAGCCGCCACGCGCACCGACACCAACACAAGTGCCGCGCAACTTACCTACGGCCAAGCGATACGCTTACCCGGTGATTTTATATCACCTACACCAGCCGCAACGAAAATGGACTACGACTACGTTGATCACCTGCACGACGTTATCACGAAGCTCACACCTACATACAAACCACATTCAAACAAGCGATGTATGTTCGTGCACAACGACCTACTGACATGCAGCCACGTGTTTGTACGCGATGACACAGTCCGCAAACCTCTGCAGCATCCATACAAAGGTCCATACAAAATTATAGAACGTAACGAAAAATACTTCACAATTCAACTACCTGGAAGATCTAGCAACGTATCAATCGATCGTCTCAAACCGGCGTACACTATCAACATCGCAGAAGATCAAGAACACACGGATAGTGAGACACGCCAATCACCTGAAGCTACCACTGAAGATCAATCCGACCTAGTTCCAGCATCGAAAACGACGGAACACCGCACAAGATCAGGCAGGATCGTCAAGACGCCTGTACGCTTCGCTAAGGGGGGAGTACTGTAGCTGCAATACATAAACATACATCCGTCCGCCGCCGCTGTGCGCGGGATTCTAGGGCTTCGCCCGCGCCACGCTCGCCGCCGCGCCGCGCCGAACAATAACACGACGGCGACCAGCGCGCCACCGAACGATTTATTTAGGAACTATAATGTATATTAAAACCGTATTCCTATTGGTAGATAATGTTAGTAAGTAAGTCACTACTTGTGCCCCTAAGTTTAGTTATTTAAGACGTGCCTACACATTTTGTAAGACACACACACGCACTGTTCAATATTCCTCGTATATTTTAAATACACTTTCGTCGTACCTACATCTGGAGTATTATTGTCTCTACACCACCTAAGCGCTACAGGCACAATGATAGCCGAGCTCACACTCCACATGTCAACAACCTCGTGTGCTAAGTCGAGATATTAAATTTGTTTCTCTTTCTCAGCTTTCAAGAGGTTCCCGTCATGTGGAATGGTAACATCTAAAATCATTTTGCGGTGCATTAATCGATCTATCACCACTATATCAGGCTTATTGGTGACAATAGTCCTATAGTCAGTAATGATAGACCGATCCCAGTTCAACGTGACATGGTCATTTTCAAGAACTGGGTCGGGCACATACTTGTAATAATGCCTCAGAATCCACAAGTTTATATTTCAAAGCAATTAAATATAAATTAATAATAATAATTTGCTCGTAAATAATCCTGGCCACTTGGTTATGCCTGTGCAAGTACTCGCCGTTAGCCAGACGAGAACAACCAGAGATAATATGTCTGATAGACTCATCCGTACGGTGGCACGCCCGTCACACGTCAACCGTCCCGTCCTTTATAATATGTTGTTTACGATAGTTATTCGTCAAGATAACTTCGTCCATAATTGCACAGACGAAACCTTCAGTTTCCCCGAAAAGTTCACCAAAACGTAGCTAGGATACGGACGCTAAGAAATCTACACCGGGCATCTTGTACAACTGCAGCACCCTCATGAGCCATGTATGTGGCACCGAGTCGTAGGCCTTGTTGTAATCTACCCAACATGTCGACAGACCTGTTGCGAGATCGACGAACCTGTTGGCTAATGGCCATATTTATGAGGAGTATCTCCTTAGTACCGCGGGACCCATTCCTACATACATTTTGAGAGACAGACATCATCGAGTTATGCTCAATGTGCGTATTAATTTTCAGTCTCAAAATTGATGTAAGAAGTTTATAAACCGTCGACAAACACGTGATCGGTCTATAATTCATGGGTTCCGCCGGACTATCTGACTTATGGAGCAGGTGTGTAACGCCTGTTGTTAGAAACTGCGGTAGCGACCCAGACTCTAAGGATGACTGGAACTGAGATGCCGAGCAAGTGTGTGAACTAATTAGCCATTTCAACTTGAAGTTGTGCAGTCCGTCCGGTCCCGGCGATTTCCAATTCGGTAAAGAACGGACCGCTCTGGCAACGTCTGATGGCATAATTATGACTGCATCCAATTTTGGTATAGTCTCACACACTCGCTCGATATCCTGCATCCAGCCAGCCTCAGTGTGACAGACGGGTACAGACCAGATGCTGCGCCAAAATGCACTTGTGGCGGCATCATCCGGGCGGCATACATCTATCACATGTTCAGATCGCTCCCAATTTCTATATACCCACCTTTCATCGCTCTGGAACATGCGATTCTACGTGTATCGATCAACCTGCCGCTTATACCGCCGAATTCGGCTCCCCCATGCACAAACTTTCTGCTTCAGGAAGTCGATGCGCTCTGTGACACGGGACACGTATTCTCGAGGGCTGATTCCAGTCCCCAAGAATGCCCGCCTTACAAAGCGCATCACTCGTGGTGAAGCAGTATAGTTTGCCGATGTACCCTGGCCCTATCGATACGACCCTCGATCCTGCGTCGCCAGACTGGTACGGTTGGTTTTGGTCGAGTAGCTTCGTCATAAGTTGCCGCAAACTACATGCCGAAACAGCTGCGCAATACAGGATCGAGTGTGTATCAACGAGATCCTCGCTGCTCTCGAAAAAATTCTTGAGCTGCGAGTCAAGGCACACACCAGCGACCTATTTTTGTGCATGGGTAACCGGGGTAATCGGGTTCTAAGTTCGGTTGGAGTGAATCTATATTCGAGAAACGCTTCCTCCAAGGCGCTCCTCAGTCGGACGTTGCACTGGCTACTTACTGTGTCAACTTCTTCTTCAACATGATTGGACCACGGCGCGCGGCGGGATGGCATCAATAGTTGACGCTTGTGCCGCGGTTTGTCCCAGAGTCGAGACGATTTGGTTGAGCCAGTACCTCTGAGCGCAGCCTATCAAGTGCGATATCGTTCAACCTGTGATTGCGTTGGATGACCCGCACATGATCCGACAGTCGTTGGGCCGAGACATTGGGGCGTGGCTTAGCGACGAATCCGGAGTTGGTAGATGTGCACGGCGTGCTGCTGATTATTATTATTATTAAAGCGTAAAATGAAAATATTGGTAAGATATTATTCTGAAATCGCTCATCATTTTAATTTATTTAGTTGAATTAAGTACTTTTAATTATGTTGGTAGTTTAATTATTGAAGTGCCAGCTACAATATAATTTTTAATGGTACCCATTCAATATGTAGTTTTTTTTATTTGGATTTATATCAAAAAACCCTTAAAATTCAAATATCTCGAAAAATATATGTTTGGCTATGGGTGGCTCAATTTTGCATTTTGGCCCCCCTATTAGCTCCTGACGGATATACGTCGAATTACAAGTAACCCTGTATACCTACTAAAGCAAAGCGATAGACCCTACCACAAAACGGCAACGCCATCTAGTTACGCCAAATATAATTTTGGACGAAATATGATGTGCTTTTTAGACTTAATTGATGAGAGGTTTTTGATTATGATTATATTTATTTTATCGTCGCATCGGAAAATATCGTTAGACTGTGAGTAGGTACTTACCATTGTTGGAAAGTAATTATCTACTTTCCATTATCTACTTATCATTCATTCAGGTCGGGCTCACTTTTCATGCGTTTTGTTACGACGCACATAGCAGCTATCCAAGTGTTCAGCTGCTGGTGTAACACTTGTATGTGGTCACCAGAGGGCGTTCAGAGCTGTGACTTCGCGCCTTCACCGAGCGCGCTGGCACTCCCCGATGACACGCATCTCCTCGCGACGGCCGGTGGCGACTCGCTCATCAAAATGTGGAGCATACGTTACAACGAGGTACGGTCAGTAGGTCGTCTTAGGAGCGCGAACGTGATCTAGAATAACAATACAGCCGAGGGTGCATGCTAGTATCTCACGACGTCACGCAGGCGCTGCCGCTGGAGAGGCCGACGGTACGAACGCTGCAGACGCTGGAGCTGCACGGCGGCGGCACGTCGTCGCTGCGCTGGGGCGGCGCGCTGCTGGCGGCGGCTGGCGCCGACCGCGTGCTGCGCGTGTGGCTGGTGACCGAGCGCGGTGCCAGCGCGCGCCTGCTGACCGTGGTGTCCGCCAGCAGCCTGGCCGTGGCCCTGCTGAGCGACGGGCCGCTACTGCTGAGCGGCTCGCTGGCGGGCGAGCTGGCCGTGTGGCAGGTGCCGCCCGAGCTGCGCGACGACGAGCATGACGAGGAGGGCACGGCGCCGTGCTTCTGGAGCCGGGAGGGCGTGAGGCGCTGGCTTCGAGATTGTATTGTGCGTGCCCCTGGTCAGTCAAAATGCTATTATTACGATACAATTTGTAAATTTTATTGAAGGCATCGTCCTTATTACCCAATGTGGCAGTACCCAAAACCACTGCAAGTGAGCTGGCAGTCCAGGGACCGAAGTCAGACTCGTTGGTGTGCGTCCTTCAGACTAGAGAAGCAGTAGTTGTTACTGTAATGATTCGTGCTATACTCAAAGAATGAATTCCATGCCAGGTTTTGAACTGCGTCCGGACGAAGAGGAATTCCTTATTCAAAGAGCCGAGCAGGCGAACATGACGGGCTCCAAACTACTGTTTACTCCGGTCGACACATTGCTGGAACATTTGGGATATGGTACTCTATTATAATTAATTGTTTGTATAATAATATTGTGCAATCCGGTATAATTGTAAGAAAGTGTTTTATAGTAGACTAGCGACCCGCCCCGGTTTAGCACGGGTGCAATGCTGATACTAAATACACTACAGAATGTCTTTATATATAAGTATAACGTTCACAGCTTTTTTGTCATTAGACAACACAAACATGTTTTCTTTAGAGGTTGCTCTTGAAAGAGCGACATATAATTGGCCATGTGAAATATACTCAACGCTCAAATCTAAGACTGCAACGTTGTATTTTTGACCCTGCGATTTATTAATAGTCATTGCAAAAGATATCTTTACCGGAAATTGTAAGCGTTTAAATTGGAACGGTAAATCCGATGGTATCAGAGGAATTCGGGGAATCAATACATCTTCTCCGGTACCACATCCGGTGAGTATTGTGCACTCTATTATGAAAGTTTTTAGTGATTTTACCACCAAACGCGTGCCATTGCAAAGTTTAGGTGGGTTCAAGTTTCTTAATAATGAAGCAGGACAACCTACATCCAACACCATTTTATGAGGAGGGAGTCCAGACGGGTTCAAAGAATTAAAAAAATCTGTAGGAAAATGAACAGCTTCTTCCAAATCTGCAAAAAAAACCGGTCAAGAGAGAGTCGGACTCGCGCACCGAGAGTTCCGTACCATCATAATAATATGTTTTTAAATTGTCAAAGAATTTTAACACTGCGCGCTGCCGTGTAGAATATTGCAGTTTTAGGTCAGCGCCATCTCTTGACCGATAGTGGAGCTAATGTAACTTTTGTTGACGATTTCTGAAAAAGTGTCCTATTTAGAGACATCGTTTTATTTTTCCTGTAATCTTTACATAAACTTCTATCACATAGAATTATTTCAGATTTTTCTCTTTGCAAACTTCGGAGATAACCCCGGGAAACGGTATTTTTTACATTTATGACAAAAGTAAAAAATTCTGCGGCTTAAAAAAAACCGGTCAGGAACGAGTCGGACTCGCGCACCGAGGGTTCCATACCATCATGTTTTTAATTTTTTATCGGCGAGGCCTATATTCGTCAGAGAATTTTAACACTATGCACTGCGGTGTAGAATATTGCAGTTTTATGTCAGCACCATCTCTTTACCGATGTAACTTTTGTTGATGATTTTTCTTTTTTTTTGTATGTTACAATTATGAAATTCCAATGTACTGCTTCTAAAATATCGGGCGCAGTCAAATTTCCTTCACATTCACTGGTATCAGACATTTTTTAAGCAATAATAGAATAAAACACAAAATTCAGACAAAACGTAAAAATGGCGCCAAAAACCCAGCTCTTCACCGCACTTTAGCGCAACCACAGATAAGTAAAATTTACACAACAAAACTTCACGCTCCCGTATATATGGAACGAGTTCGATTAAAAAAAGTTATGAATTCTCCTTCGTGATTTAACTTCTTGGTTAACCTGTATCGTAATGAAAAAAAATTACTTTATAATATTATTTTGTTCGAGAAATAGTGTTATAATGAATTTTTTTTTTTCTATTTCTGTATTGTGTTTATAAAGTATGTCAATATACCTAAACTCGTTTAAAATTTTATAATTAGAATTTTACGACATGAAAGTAAATAAAAAAAATTATAGATTCAATGAATTTAAGATTCGAAAAGGTATTATTTTGGACTGATTCAACGATCGTCCTGGGGTGGTTACGGACTCATCCAACGTTAATCAAAACTTTCGTTCAAAACAGAGTTATTGAAATCAATGACTTAACTAGTAATTGCGTTTGGTCGCACGTACACGTACAGGGCGTTAACAATCCAGCTGATTTGTTATCGCGTGGTATCAACCTACCTGAGCTTCATAACGATTTATGGTGGGTTGGCCCTAGGTTCATTAGTGAGTCATTTGATATTAAAAGCAATCACGCTGAATTACCATCAATTTTACCCGAATTAAGAGCTCATGTTATGTCAGATTCATCATGTAACGTGTATCCGTTCGAACGATTTTCATCGTTTAATAGAATGATAAGAACAGCTGCTTACGTTGGACGATTTATTCACAACATTCGACATAAAACAGAACGTAAACACGGACCGCTGTCCGTAAATGAGTCAACTATTTTACTTGCACGTTTGTCTCAACTGGAATCATTTCCTCGTGAATACCATTGTTTATTAAAACAATCTTCAAATATAAAATATTCACGGAATATGTCAGCAGGACTTAACTTATTTTTTTGTATAAATGCTTTGATTAGAGTAGGAGGTAGGTTGGATAATTGTAATGACTTCAGCTACGACAAAAAACACCCTATACTGCTTTGTAGTAAACACAGATTTACTTTGCTTTTATTCCAGCATAAATATACACAATTATGTCATGCTGGCCCTCAATTATTACTTTCAACCATTTGTAATGAATGGTGGCCACTTGGTGGTAGAAATTTAGCGCGCTCAATCGTTCATAAGTGTGTTAAGTGCGTTAGGTTGAGTGGGAAAACGTTTAGCCCAATAATGGGCAACCTACCGACTGAAAGGTTATTATCCGGTTCTCCGTTTATACGTACTGGTACTGACTACTGTGGTCCAGTTTTCACTTTGAGCCGTCAAGGGAGAGGCTCAAGGTTAATTTTGTATATTTACATGTTTTATGACTCGATCAGTGCATCTTGAGTTGGTCACAGATCTTTCTACGAACGGTTATCTTCTTTGTTTAAAAAGGTTTATATCTCGAAGGGGAAAACCTTTAGAGATATATTCCGATAGTGGAAAAAACTATGTTAGAGCGGCTAACGAATTAAATAATTTCTTAACCAAATTTTCAAACGAAATCATCGAGAAATTCGCTATTGAAAATACTAAATTCAAATTCATTCCCCCATATTCTCCTCATTTTGATGGCTTGTGGGAAGCGGGAGTGAGGTTTTGCAAATATCATTTGAGACGCGTCGTAGGGAACTCTAATCTCACGTTTGAAGAGTTTAACACGATATTGATACACCTCTTTCTTCAGACCCGAATGACCTCCAAGCATTGACACCGGGGCATTTCCTGATCGGGCGTCCGCTCACAGCACCGGCCTGTGACGACATCACCAACGCAGCTACCAATCGTTTACCTCGTTACGACCGCATCGAGCAAATGCGTCAACATTTTTGGCAACGTTGCATTGGTCGAAGGAGTACGTCAGCGAGCTCCAGACTAGAACTAAATGGAAGTCCAATAAGATTGAAGTCACTATCAACCAACTCATCCTCATAAAGGAAGACAACGTGCCGCCATTAAAATGGCGTCTCGGGAGAGTCATCAGAGTCTCCACTGGAAGGGATGGAGTTTCCCGTGTTGCTACCATCCGAACAGCCTCCGGAGATGTGCAGCGTTCTTTCTCAAAAATATGTCCTTTACCTGTTGAGACAACTGAAGCCACTTAAAGCCCTAAAACCAAGGACTTTCAGGGGGGGGGAGAATGTTGGCGCCGCGGATCGCTAATGTGACGCTGTCACTGTCATTGAGACGTTAAAAGAGCTACGAGTGCCGGTCGGGATTCCCCGCGCATTCTGTTGAAGAGACCGACACCTACTAAAAAAAAATATGTAATCCGCCATCTTGGAGCGGCGGCCATGTTGAATTTAGTGTGATTTTATTAACTTTATCGTTTTCTACTCTTCAAGCCCTTTCATTTGATATCCATATTAAGGGGGTTGAGAAAAAATATGTAATCCGCTGTTGGGGAATTGATTTGCGCTTGTAGACTTATTTAAATAATAAAACTCAGATTGGATTGAAAATTGCGTGTGCTTCGTGTAATTGCTCTCTTGGTACAGTACTGACATTAGTGACGTTGACAGATAAATTAGACAATATTTCAGGAATAGCTACTAGGCTTTTGTGCCATAAAAATAAATTAAATTAAACTAAATGTTGTGTTGCCAACATATTGGCGGGGCAACTGAAAGATTAAGTAAGTACTTTTTTACAAATACAAACTTATTAATAAAGTATTAATAAAGTAAACTTATTAATAAAGTATAAAAAAAAAACATCTTAAAGTTAGATTGGTATTGACATTATAGGTAACAAAGATACTAGTACAGATTCACTGTCCATAAAGTAAACACAATAGTTAAACAACCAAGATGAATCATATATGATTCATGGGACAGGGAAACTGCTAACAAAAAAGGATATAATACTAAAATTGTTATCTTATTAATATTAAACTGACAATATAGCAGATAGGTACAACTTTTGTTGTACAAAAGACAAAACTTTTAACATTATTATTAACCAGCACCACATTCCAGCGGTAAAACACAAACTTTCATTACAGCTCTTTTATGTGTGTGGCCGTTTGCAGTTTTGACTTCAACTACTCTTACTTTTCCATCTTTACCTGGGTAAGTATTTATGACTCTGGCTAGGGGCCAGTATAGTGGTGACAAATTGTCATCCCTTAGGATTACCAATGCTCCTACCTTTACATTAGGTTGAGTGTCTTGCCACTTAGGGCGAGATTGTAACAAATTTAAATAATGCTTACTCCAAACCTTCCAGAACAACATTTTTATCTCATTACAAGTTTTCCAAAATTGAGATTGTTTTGTTATGTTTACATTAGGCTCAGGATATGTATTTAAAGCAGTACCTATTAAGAAATGACCTGGAGTAATACAAGTATAATCATTTGGATCATTGGATAATGGCATGAGAGGTCTACTGTTTAAACTAGACTCAATTTGGCATAGGACAGTATACAATTCTTCATAAGTAAGAATAGACCTTAATAACACTCTCTTTAAGTGGTACTTTACGCTTTTAACGCCAGCTTCTGCCAATCCAGCGAAGACAGGTGAGTAGCAAGGTAAAAAATGAAAATTAATTCTTTTTTGAGCTGAATATTGACACACCAGTCTTTGGTGAACTGGCGAGTTGTGTAAGTTATGTATTTCATTTAATTGGTTCTTTGCACACTTGAAGGTTGAAGCATTGTCGCTATATATGTCTGTGGGCAATCCACGTCGCGATATGAATCTATTTAGGCAGGCTATAAAGGTCTCTGTTTTTAAATCAGAGGCCAGCTCTAAGTGGATAGCTTTTGTTACAAAGCAAACAAACAGACAAACATAACCTTTTGAGATTATAGGCTTTCTGATCCTAGCTATTTTCAGTGGGATCGGACCAGCGTAATCTAAACCAACCTTTTGGAAGGGGCGACATACATTGACTCTATCTGGCGGCAAAGAACCCATTAACTGTTTTGCTGATTCAGCTTTTAATCTAAAACAAACAGTACACTTATGTAACACTTTTTTAACTTGTCTGAGACCGTTCACAATCCAGAATCTTTGGTTTATCGATGACAGCACAAGCTTTGAACCTGCGTGGAGGTTTTTTAAATGTTCACTTATAATAATTAAGTTAGTGATACGCGAATCCTTAGGTAAGACAATGGGATGTTTCTGTGTATAAGGAATGGAGGCATTTTGTAATCGACCACCCACGCGAACCAAACCCCTGTCATCGATAAACGGACATAATGGTTTTAAATTACCTTTAACAATTGTTTTATTACATTTTAGTACATGAATATCTTCTGACAAATACTTTTGTTGTTCATATTTTACAATCATTGACAATGACAGATCAAGTTCCTGAGTAGTAATATAATTAAGTTTATTTTTAGAGACTAATTTTGACTTTGCATTCTGACTGAAACGTAAGATGTAAGCTAAAACTCTTATCATTTTATTGATATCAGAAAACTTTTCAAGAAAATCGAGACATAACGATTGCTCACCAGAGGTAGTGCAAAGCATTGCACTTAAGCATGCAGAGTCGTCGCTTACCTCTGGTAAATCCTGTGGCAAAATTAAATTTAATTCTGGCTTGTACTCACGTGAATGCAGAAACGCTGGGCCTTTCCACCACTGGTCATGATCGGCTAGCTCGTTTGGCATGACTCCTCGGCTAAGACAATCGGCGGGGTTCTCGTTCGAGTTAACATATGACCATGTATATTTTTGTGTAAGTTGTGTGATGACCTTAACGCGATTCGCTATATAAGCTTTAAGTGTGTTTATGTTTGTTTTGAGCCAAGCTAATACTATTTGTGAATCAGAATGAAGTATGACATCTTGTATTTGCATTTTAACGTTCAATACATTATGAATTCTGCTAACAAGCTTTGCAAGCAACAGAGCTGCATTAAGTTCGAGGCGTGGAACTGATAAACTTTGATTAATAGGATTTATTCGTGATTTCGAACAAAGCAAGGATGTCTTGACATAACCCATTGAATCCACGACTCTTAGGTATACACAACAGCCATAACCAGTATTGCTAGATGCATCAGCAAACCCTATAATTTGTGTAAAGCTTATGTCATGCACACCTATATGTCGCGGTATAAGCATTGGTTGCATTGTAAGCAAGCTTTTATAAAACTTGTGCCAAAGCTGTAGCAGTTCACAATTTGGCACCGAATCCCAGTCCAACTTTTCTTGCCATAAGCGTTGCATTATAGCCTTTGCGCTTACCACAATAGGTCCAGCAAGACCTAGTGGGTCATAGAAACGACTTATGAAGCTAAGAATTTCACGCTTAGATTGAGGCATGCTATTAATGGTTTTTGGACTTGATATAATGAATGAATCTAACTTAATATTGTAGTTCATACCTAGTGTTTTCAAAGAAGTGTTATTTTTCTCTAGATCAATCTCATCAAAATGTTGTTGATCTTTTTGTATTTCTTTTAACAACTCTGGTGAATTTGAAACCCATTTGTGTAACTGAAAACTTCCCAAACTTAACAAACTGCATAGTTGTTCCTTTGCTGCTAGTAGTTTAACAAGTGATTTTTCAGAATAAAGAATGTCATCAACATACGTAGAATTATTTATAATAAAAGCAGCTTTAGGGTACTCCTTGTGGTGTTGTTCAGCTAACATTTTTAAACATCGAGTTGCTAAATAGGATGAACTCTTTAAGCCATAAGTTACTGTGTTTAACTGAATACATTTAACACTTTCGTCTGGAGAGTCTCTCCATAGAATATTTTGTAATGACCTGTGTTTGGGATGTATTTTGATATTTCGAAACATATTTTTGATGTCTGTTATAAAAAAATATTCATCGACTCTGAAGAGCATTAAGACATCTACTAGCTCCTTTTGTACTACAGGACCATTAAGTAATAAATCATTCAAAGATGTTTTTGTACTGGTTTTCATGGAACCATCAAATACCACCCGGCATTTTGTAGTCTTTTTATCCAACCTAAGTACAGGGTGATGTGGTAAAAAGTATACTGGATCAGTAGATAAGTTGTATTGACTTATATCAATTAATGCACCATGACCTTGCTTTAAATATTCATGAATGAACTCCTTGTATAACATATAAAGATTAGAATCTTTTTTTAATCTAAGTTCTAAGTTATGAAATCTTTTTAAAGCCAAATATAATGAATCTCCCAAAGCTTGATTGATTGAATCTATTGGTAACTTTAGTGGTAAGATTACTTGAATTTTATTATTTTTTGTATCTTGCTCAACATTTTCACAAAATATTTTTTCACACAAGTCATGTTCAGAATGAGCCTCTGGAAAGGTCTCTGGAACACTTTCACACTTCCAAAACTCAACAATGGATTTATTTAAATCAGAATCACATTTTTTGCAAAATAAAGTAATGACTGGTTCTGTGTGTTCTGTAAGTGTGTTACCTGCTATTACATAACCCAGTCTTGTATTTAATAATGTAGTTTTAGATGTGATGCTGCCATCAGCTGCCTCCGAGCTGGATGGAAGAACTTGAGGCTCAGGCGGCAGCAGGATCTGGAAAAATATGTCAGCACCTAATAGAATGTATATGTTACTAGGCTCATTGAACTTCTTGTCAGCTAGCACAATTTTGGGAGGTAAAACTAAGTTATGCAAGTCAAACTTTCTTTGTGGTAACTTTGAAGTTATTTTGTCCAATAAGTAGCACGTGACTGAAATTTTAAAATTCTGAGTAAGGGAATGTATATCCAAATGGACCTTCTCCTTTAGTTTATTTAAATTATTGCCTATACCGATAACCGGAGTGTTGGCTGTATCTATTTGTAATTTTAATAAATTTGCAAGTTCTCTAGTCACAAAGGATGCCTGTGAACCAGTATCTAGAAGAGCCTTCACATGAACCTCTGTCCCATTGCTCGCTAATAGTTTTACCTGTGCTGTAGGCAATAGTACTTGCTCAGAGGCAGCCTCAGACATCAATGTTACTGGAGACGATGCTTTATCTTCATGGAGCAATGTGTTGTGCCCTTCTTTGCAGAAATTACATTTAAAGTGATATCTGCATTTTTTATTATGATTATTTAAACAAATCTCACATAATTTGTTAGATGTAACAAACTTGATTCGGTCACTCGCAGACATGAGTTTAAATTGTGGACAAGTAAAAAGTTTGTGGTTGGACTTACAGAGTAAGCAGCTTCTTGTTCCTACCGTCTCCGTAGCACCACCTGCATCTGGATTCGCTTTCTTCACAGCTGCGACATGGGCTACTTTTGAAGTTGGCTGGGGTCTCTCCTGTGGGCGCTCTGCATTCTCTAGTGCAAGTGCACGCTTATCTAGAAAATCAATAAGGTTTGCAACCGTGGGATCTCGTACTCGAGCCAATTGGAATTCCCTACTGCACAATAAGTCTAACTTTCTGGTCAGAATGCAAAGTACTATTGGATCCCATTGATCAACTGAGTGGCCTAGATTTTTTAAGGCAGCTAATTGTTGCTTTACAACTGATACAAAGTTTCTTAAATTACTTGCTGTTGACTTACATAGAGGTACAATATCTAACAAATTGTGTATATGCTCATTTGTAATCTTATATTTGTTGTCGTATCTATCGAACAGAATTTTCCTGGCCTCATGGTAACTCTCGGTAGACAAGGTGAGATTTTTTACCAGATCGTGAGGTTCTTCTCGCAGAAAATTACGTAAATAGAAAAACTTTTGAACGTCGTCTAAATTTTGATTGTTGTGAATGAGTGAATCGAAGAGTTGTATAAACGGCTTGAACTCGGAATACTTACCAGAGTACGTTGGTACATTTATGGTAGGTAACTTTGTATTGAATTTTTTTGTAACACACCCGTTTTTACAGTCGTTTTCACAATCAATTTTATCCAACAATTCTCTGATGACGGTGAGCGTGTCGATGTACCTGTCTTCTACTTCATCGCCATCATCGAGGTCGGGTGTTATGGCGCATATCTCCAACGAATATTCTTCGTACTTCTGGAATGCATTTCGAAGACGCTCTTCCTTGAGGAGTAACGCCTGTTTAGAATACTCCTTGTAACCCTCTTCGTGTTTGAACATGTTTTCAATTTTCGTTATGGTGCCTTTGATTGACGCTCGTTTCCTGACGAGCGTTTTTATTTGGTCGCCTTCCATTGTTGAAAACTTGTTTTGCACACTGTAATAATATTATTGCTACAACAATATGATTTCGGTTGTAACTGAAATTATGTGACCGCACAAGCACAAGACAACACGTTTTTATCTGAATTTTTATGTCTGCAGCAAATGAAAAAATAGTGACGGTTGCGATTCGTTTCTTCCGAGTTTCGTCTGGCGGGCGGGCTCGTGCAGCATGCGGCGCGTGCTTCTCGAGCGCGATGGAGTCGCCTGTCGCTGATTGGCTCTTCAGAGTGGCGTGATGTGACGCGAGCCAATCAGATGCGTCCTGCTTGGCGCGGCGACGAATCCCTCTCGGCGTCACCGGAAGTTGCTTCTTGCTTGATACTTAAATCTCAATTGGATTTCCAGAACACTCGAACGCGGCGCTGAACTTTCTGGATCGGACCCGCCCTTGAAATATGGAAATCACTGTAAATGGCTTGCCCGTTCCTTTTCGATGCGACCGTTGCGTGGGTACCTTCCGGTAGTTGTAGGATCCAATTTTCACACGAATACACCGTTTTTTCGCTGGATAGACTATATAGTTATAACTCGAAGGACCATGTTGGGGAATTGATTTGCGCTTGTAGACTTATTTAAATAATAAAACTCAGATTGGATTGAAAATTGCGTGTGCTTCGTGTAATTGCTCTCTTGGTACAGTACTGACATTAGTGACGTTGACAGATAAATTAGACAATATTTCAGGAATAGCTACTAGGCTTTTGTGCCATAAAAATAAATTAAATTAAACTAAATGTTGTGTTGCCAACATCCGCCATCTTGGAGCGGCGGCCATATTGAAATTATTACAATATTGAGTATTGCACATTGTATTGTTATTATTACCAGAAGTAAACGTATATGCAAAATTTCAGCTCAATCGGATACCAAC
The DNA here is from genome assembly GCA_927399505.1 of Luperina testacea. Classification (NCBI taxonomy): domain Eukaryota; kingdom Metazoa; phylum Arthropoda; class Insecta; order Lepidoptera; family Noctuidae; genus Luperina; species Luperina testacea. Next base: position 20,425,975 of record OV656771.1, on the reverse strand, counting down.
AAAATGGTCGAAAAATGTTTTGCAAATTTTGACGGACAACTTACATACGAACAGTGCAAATTTTGTATATTGGTTTGGAAGCCCTAATAGATTGTCATAATGTGAATATAATGCAGTTCCAATAATATAACTTTTTATTAAAAAAGGATATTATTAGTACCTACTATTTTATTAAAAAAGGAGGTTATCAATTCGACACGTGTGTATACGTGTCGAATTGATAACCTCCTTTTATTGAAGTCTGTAAAAATAAATATGATTTTTAAGCACAGATAAGAAGAAGGAACCTGTAAATTTAGATAAATAGATACCTATCTTTGTTATTGCGAAAGCCGTCGCTATGCTTTATTCTGATAACGACGGACGTTTGCGGCGTGTGTCTCTGGGCCGTCGCAACTGGGGCTCGCAGGCGGCGTGTGAGCGAGGCTGCGCCTGTGTATTTATGAACATAGCATTCGGCCGCCTTCGGTGAGGGACGGCTACACGTCGCCGATCGCGGTCTGTGTGCGGTCAGTGTGCGGTCAGATAGACCGCAACCTAACCGACCGCGGGCGAACCGAGCAATTGAGCGTTGCGAGCGGCGTCGCGGCAGCAGCCGACGTGCACTACATCCAAGTTGGTCGCAGTTACTCGGCTATTTAGTATTTTGAGGACCTCAAAATAGGAATTATTTGAGGTTCGATTCAACATACCTATTTCAATTACAACTTGGATATTGTTATAAGGTTACCCATTAGGGTGGATGGCACTTTGAAACGAACTCTGTAAGTCTGTACTATGTTTTCGAATGAATGAAGATATTCTTTTGTAATACATTTACTGTGTTCAGAGCTCGAGAGCGTTGCAGTCGAAGCCGATGGCTCGGTCCCCGACGACGCGGAGCGGGCGCTCGTGCGCGAGGAGCTTGGCTGGCTGCAGGCCGCGCCGCCCTCCTACGACCAGGTGAGCCCATTGTGTTCCGAGCTCGAGAGCGTTGCAGTCGAAGCCGATGGCTCGGTCCCCGACGACGCGGAGCGGGCGCTCGTGCGCGAGGAGCTTGGCTGGCTGCAGGCCGCGCCGCCCTCCTACGACCAGGTGAGCCCATTGTGTTCCGAGCTCGAGAGCGTTGCAGTCGAAGCCGATGGCTCGGTCCCTGACGACGCGGAGCGGGCGCTCGTGCGCGAGGAGCTTGGCTGGCTGCAGGCCGCGCCGCCCTCCTACGACCAGGTGAGCCCATTGTGTTCCGAGCTCGAGAGCGTTGCAGTTGGAGCCGATGGCTCGGTCCTCGACGACGCGGAGCGGGCGCTCGTGCGCTAGGAGGGTTGGCTGCAGGCCACGCCACCCACCTGCGAACAAGTGGGCCTATTGTGTTTAGAGCTCTGAAGTAAAATTGATTAAACTGGACAAATCTAGTTTTGACTTAATTTTGCTGTTTATTTGGATTTGTCCGATTAACAATTTTCACTCTATAACTATATAATTTGTTTCTTTCTGATGTATTTCTGTAGACTATACAGTCTTCTTCTTGCTTCTTATTCAGTCTTGTCTGATGTAAAAAGTGGGCAGGTACAGTCAACTACATGTCGCATACGAGCAGCGCTTGTGTATTACTTGGCATGCAGCTGAGCGTACATTGCATAGTATTGTGGTTGCAGGAGCGGTCCGCGCCGCACGCGCTGCGCTGTCCGCTGTCGCACCGCGTGCTGTGCGAGCCGGTGTTCGCGGCCGACGGTTACACCTACGAGCGCGCTAACATCCTCGACTGGTTCCTCGCCGCCGGTGCGTCGCCACTCCACACCAGCACACAACACATACCTACTACCGCCGCATGCGCAATACCACACCGGAGTGCACATAACCGCTTGGCATACCTAAATGGCTTAGTTGATATAGACTACCCCGGATTCCTACGTTTGTAAATTCAGAATATTAAAGTTTACTACAAATAAAATTTACTTAGTACCTCAATCACAACTTTACTAGTTGGTACTTCGGGTAACCCTCAAATAATTCCAAATATTGGAGTACCTATCATAAAATATAGTACGTGTTCGTGCACCGCACTAATTGAGATGTCTTGGAGCGACGCAAGCATAGCGGACACACACCTCGACCATTCATTCGTCCATACGTTCTTTTATAATTATATTCATTCATTCGTTCGTAAAATAAATAGCTTGTAAAACCATCTCTTGTACAGAAAAATTCATTAAACGCATTTAAAGTTGGAGTCAGATTTTATATTTCATCGAACCCTGAATCGAAACATGGTGACCACGACGTGATTAAGCCAAAAGAAAGAAGATTCTGCGCAGCTATCGGCATATTTCAAATTGCATCGTCATTACCGAAGCGGACTTTATACTCGACGCACACGCAATCAGTGATTGGAAATACGTTGCCTAGCCGTTGAATTTCATCTTCAATTTGAACTTCGTTAAAGAATCAAATTTAAAAGGAGTTTGGTTTCTATAACCTGACGAGAAACCGCTGGATAATCTCGATATTGTGGACAGTCCATCTAATAGTGCCAAGGAAATACGATTGGAGCTAAAACTAATCGCCAGGAGATCATTCCAGAGACAGCTTGTAACCCAGCCGGTCAGCTATATTGTGAATTAGGAGCGCCGCAGCCAGGGAAGCCAGCCAGGGAAGTGATCCATCCTTTATTTCCTCTGTTATTTTCCTATATATCCTACCCACTATTTGCTTGATAATTGTGCTGATTTTCTGCATTATTCAACTTTTATACGAATGTCAAGCTAAATAGGTTATTCATCATTAAAATATACCTAAAAATCATAAGTCGCAAGCCGTGCAGCTCATTGATTTCACAGCCACGTGCGCATGCGCATATTGCCAATTCAAAGCTTAATCGCATATAATAATATTTCTCAAGATCTAAACCGTTATAATTGTTTCTTATAAGTAATTAATGCTTATGTAATTATACATTCCAGTGCATTCTGTGTGTGAGTGAAGTGTGTCCTTGAAAAACGGACCAGCTGACGCTCGACGCCCATTGTCTTACTCGGCCCGTTATCTACCGCCAGACGCCAGCCGATCCATCAGCTGATTTGTCCTGTTACCTGTGATTGTGACTTTGAATCATCGACGCATACGCTGGATTGCGATTAAGTATTATTAATTATTTCATTATCTTTGTGTGTTCAATTGTGTATTGCTGAATTTTAACTATGTCGCATACAAGTACAGGTGATACGCGTTCTAGATCACCTGTAGAAGGTCTTAAACTTCAAGTTCCCACTGCTAGTTATTCAAATAAAGATTTAAAAGATTTGATTACAAAGCGTAGTTCAGTCAAAGGTCGCGTAACTAAGTTCAATAACTTTTTGAAAGAATTGACTTCATTAGAAAACCCTACCGATGCTGAAGTGCAAACGTTAGTAAATAGGTACGAAAGGTTTCGTGAATTGTTTATTTATTTCGAAGATCTGCAATCAGACATAGAATTATTAAACTCCTCTGAGCTAGAAAATGAACTTGACATTAGAGATGTCATAGAAGGTGATTTTAGTTCGCTGATTGCGAAGGCTAAACTATTTATAGATGCTAATCTTCCGAACCCTAATAGAAGCCCCGATTCTTCTCATTCTTCTAAATGTTGCAGTAAAAAACCTATGGGTTTCAAATTACCTTTGATTAAAATAGCAAAGTTTGATGGTAATTTCTTTAAATGGATGGAATTCCGTGATACATTTTGTTGCCTTAATTCACAGCAATGACATAATTGAACCTATACACAAGTTTCATTACTTGAACTCTTACCTTGAGGGAGAGGCTTGCAATGTAATCAGTAACTTGTCTGTTTGTTCTGCAAATTACGAAGATGCCTGGAACCTCCTCTGCGAGAGGTACAACAATGTTAAACAGTTGAAAAGGAATCATTTTAATTCATTCTGTAATTTTCCACCTACCTCTCGAGATTCTGCCAAGTCTCTGCGATTTCTGATAGACCATGTCTCTAAAGGCTTACGTGCTTTGAAGACTCTGGGTGAGCCTACAGAGTGGTGGGGCAGTCTAGTTGTCCATTTGGCCTCGGCGAAGCTTGATAGCAGCACTATGTTCAAGTGGGAGGAATATACAAACACAATAGAAAATTCTCCTACATTACAGGAATTCTTTCAATTTCTCAAGAATCGAGCTAATATTTTAGAGGCTGTTCAAAGTAATAAATCTAATTTGAGGGGTGAAACAAATTCTTCTCCTTCTCATAAAGGTACTAAGTCTCACACTAAGTCTTTTGCCATTTCAGCTGATGCTGATGCGTCCTCTGACGCGTGCATCCTGTGCAAGGGTAGTCATCGTTTGTACGATTGTGCGTCTTTTTTGGCCAAGTCACCAGCAGATCGAGCCTCGGAGGTGATGAGATTGAAGCTATGCTTAAATTGCTTGCGCAAGGGACACTCATCACGCCAATGCAGGTTAGGTCCATGTTCTACTTGTAATAGAAGACACAACACCTTGTTGCATAGGGAAGCGTCTGAGCCTGCGAGTACATCAAACGTTCACACTTCCGCATCCTCGACTGAATCTCCAGCCGAGCAAGTTTCAAGTGTTGCTACTGATGACGTAGTTAGCATGTCGGTCAAAGCCGACCATAGCGTGTTGCTGTCAACAGCTCTGGTTGATGTTTTTAATCCAGTGACGAATCAATTTACAACAATTCGAGCTCTGCTAGACAGCGGGAGTCAGTCTTCTTTAATCACTGATAGTTTGAGACATAAACTTCAGTTGACTCCTCAGCCAATCCAGGTCGATATTGTAGGGATAGGAAACATAATATATCTACTTCTCAATCACTACAGAGATGTGTAGTGCAAATAAAATCAAAACATAATGATTTTAAAGTAAATGTGTCATGTTTGGTATTGCCTCAGTTAACAGGTAATTTACCTAAGAAAACATTTTTGATATTTCGCAAATCAGCTTACCTTCTAATATTAAATTAGCCGATCCCACATTCAACCAATGTGCTAAGGTTGATATGTTGATAGGCGTCGATTTGTTTTGGTCGGTTATAGAGGGCGAACAAATATCTCTTGGTCCCAACCAACCTATCATACGTAGGTCGAAGTTAGGTTGGATTTTGGCAGGCCCACTGTATGTTCGAGATATTAGTAAGTCGCGAAACAAATCTATTAATTGTAATCATGTTGCCATTGATAGTACAGATAGTTGTGTGTCAAATGAATTATTAGACAAAAGGTTAACCAAGTTCTGGGAGTTGGAACAAATTCCTCACTCAAACAATTTCGAGACTGAGGAGGAGATAGCTTGCGAGAATCATTTTGTTACCAATACCACCCGAAATAATGAAGGTAGGTTCATAGTTAAGTTGCCCCTTCATACGGAACCCAACTGTCTAGGCAATTCATACATAATGGCTAAAAGACAATTTATCGCGTTAGAAAAACGTTTTAATAAAAATCCGGAACTGAAGGACATGTATTCAAAATTTATTCAGGAATATTCTGACCTAGGGCATTTATCGCAATCTAGTGTTTTAATTCCACAACAGTCTTTCTTTATTCCGCATCATGCAGTATTGAAACCGACTAGCGAGTCGAAAAAATTACGTGTGGTATTCAATGGTAGTGCCCCTACAACGTCAGGATATTCCATTAATGATCTGCAGTTAACCGGTCCAAATGTGCAAGATTCATTGTTAAAATTTAACAATGAATCTTGCACATTTGGACATATTTTGCTTAGATTTCGCCAATACGCCTATGTTTTATCAGGCGATATAGAAAAAATGTACAGGCAGGTACTAATTCACGAAGATCATCGTGATTTGCAAATAATTTTATGGCGTAATTGTGACACTGAGCCGTTAAAATCACTCAGATTGAACACGGTTACGTATGGATACACTAGTTCAAGTTTTTTAAGTACTCGTTGTTTATGGCAATTAGGCGAGGAATGTAGTGACCCTGAAATAAGGGCCATAATACAGAATGACTTTCTTGTGGATGATTTGTTGACAGGTTGCGATTGCGAAAGTTGCGTATGAGTGGCTGACGACCGGTTTCTTACTGATCCTTGGCGCCGTGCGAGCCTCACGAGTGTGATAACAGGCATATTTGATGACCTGTATCCGAATGCGTCATGTCGACGTGCGTACACAAGCCCCCAAGCTCATCATCACACACGTTAGGAGTGGGGTGGAATCCTAATGAGGATTACATTCATTTTCCTTCGAATTATAAAACTAAAAGTGACAAGCCTACTAAAAGATCCATATTGTCTGATTCATGTAAAGTTTTCGATCCTCTCGGTCTATTAAGTTTGTTCACTATCAAACCTAAAATATTAATTCAACAATTATGGGTGCAAAAAATAAACTGGGATGAACCAGTGCCTAACGACATAAATAAATCATGGCAATCTTTCATAAATAATATGTCTAATATTCGCAATCTATTCATTCCCCGTCATGTGTTGTGTAACAATCCGGTTTTGATAGAAATGCATTGTTTTTGTGATGCGTCTACGACCGCCTATGCCGCTTGTGTTTACTTGAAATCAACAAATAGTCGAGGTGACGTCACAGTGCGATTGTTGTGTGCTAAGGCTCGTGTCACAGTATAAAGACATACAGTACGAGGTCTTCATACAAACGGACGAAACGCGAGCTATACCTACGCGCCTCGACCACGGCATGAGCTCAGCATGCAGACAGTCGCGACTGTGCTGCAGTGACGAACGGACGGTGTGTTGTTTTTTTTAACAATAACCGCGCGATTTTTGCACTAAAAATAAGTTCAAGTACATATTTAATATGACGAGTAGGCTATATTGTGCTGTTTTTGGTTGCATGAATTCGTCAATAACGCATCCAGAGATAACTTTTTTTAGATTACCTGGAAACTCTGAAAGGTAAGACTATAAAATAATTTTACTTACTTGTAGGTAGGTACATAATGTGTGTATTTTTAATGGATAAGTATTTCATTTTATCTCCCGAAAAAAAGATGTCTGGATTAATAAATGAAGTGAATAGAGTAAAGGAAAGTGATAAACACGAGTGAGGTAGGTAGTTATAGGCGGTTCATGAATCATTAAACGGTAGGTACGCTTGTGTTAAAACCTCGGCGCATGTGTGTTTTGTTAGTTTGTATAATTCAAAGTAAAGACGTGGTTTTTATTATTAATAATAGTTGTTTATTGTACTGTGTGTATGAATAATACTACAAAAAAATTGGTTGTCTGTAAAGTCGATTTACGGACGATAGTTTAACGTGACAACATCATAACAAAACATTAATGAAATGATTGCATACTTTTATGAATAAAATTAATTATTTTTATTGAATAACTGTTACTGTAATAAGAATAACTGTTTCATGAAATCATCATTCTTTGGACTTACATGGTCTTAGAGAGTTGTGTTGATGACTTTAATGATTATAATTCTGTAATAGTACATTACGATATTAGTGCGTTAAGATGTTATAACCAATACGCACGTATATCGTACGACGTTTTTTAACACATTTGCGAGGAAACAGAAAAAAAAAACATTTCACAATACAAGTACAAAGAAAAGAAAATTTGAGAAAAATGGCGCGAGGATTATTTTCTGCCGTGGCTGCGTGAAAATGTTGGCAAAGACACTAGAGCATGCAGCCAAGTTTTTAAATTACCGAATAAACTGTTTTTTTAATTTTAAATAAAATCAATCTGTGAATGCACACTTGCTTTCCCGCCATTTTAACAGCGCGCTAGCGCTGCCTACTGACTGGCGCCGCGCGGCGATTAGTTCGAAATTTGAATAGCAACAGCGCGCTGCTGCTCACTAGCTGGAGTCGTGCGGCGGCGATCAAAACAACACGCATTTTTATTAAACACTTCCTATTCAATTCACAAAGTATTTTATTTGTTTATATAAAATTATTTATGTACACACAGTAAAATACAATAACAAAACTAAATGGAAACACAAAGTAGGCAAATGTAATTAAAATACTGGAGGCGGGCAGCCCTATCGCATGTTTACGTACCGCGCGGCTGTAGGCATTTACATCAAGGTTACGGCCGAGTAACAATACTGTATTTCTTTATTCTGTGCTCGTGTTGCGTCTGTGAAACCGATTACGGTGCCCAGGCTTGAGTTGTGTGCGTGCTTGCTGGGAGCTCAGCTCGCCGCGGCCGCATGTCGCGCACTGCGATGTGTTATCTCTCGAAAGACATTTTGGACTGACTCATCCATTGCGCTAGCATGGTTAGGGGCCAGGTACGATAAGTTAAAAACCTTTGTTGCTAACAGAGTTTGCAGTATCTTAGAGCTTACCGAAGGCTCGGAATGGCGTCATGTGCCTACCACGCTCAACCCGGCAGACTTGGCATCAAGGGGTGTAGATGCAAATAAAACTAACAACTTAGGCTTATGGTGGAACGGTCCTTCGTATTTACTTATGTCGGATACGTTTTGGCCTGCAAATAATAAAATTATAAACAATATTAGTGACTTACCTGAGATAAAATCAAATGTATGTACTAATAATGATAATGAAACAAATAAATTAATTTTCTTCGATAAATATTCTAAGTTTTCTAGATTACAACGTTCTTTTGCTTATGTACTTCGATTCATAAATAATTGCAGACAAATTAATAATAAAATTACGGGTGTTTTACAGCCTGATGAACTTAGAGCTTCGTTAGAAGGGCTAGTGCGTCTTGTTCAAGAGAAACTTTATAGTTCAGAATTGAAAATGCTTCGTTCTCAAAGGACACTAAGTCCTAAAAATCCATTGTTAGCTTTAAGTCCTTTCTTAGATAGTAAAAATATTATGAGAGTTGGAGGCCGTCTAAAATATTCTTCTTACTCATTTGAGAAGCGTCATCCAATGTTGTTGCATGCTAAGCATAAACTTGTAAAATTATTGTTTCAGCATGGGCATTTACGTCTTCTCCATGCTGGTCCACAGCTACTTCTTGCATCCATTCGTGAATTCGTCTGGCCCCTTGCTGGCAGAGATCTCGCGCGGACCACTGCGAGGCAGTGCATTGTTTGTAGGAAGGCTAGCGGGAAAACGTTAACTCCCATGATGGGTTCCTTACCTGAACAGCGTGTGAATCCCGACTTCCCATTTGCTAGTGCTGGTGTCGACTTCGCTGGCCCGTTTTTGATAACCGATAGGAAGGGGAGAGGATGTAAAATTACAAAATGTTATCTTTGCATTTTTGTCTGTCTACGACTTAAATGCTTACATCTCGAAGCTGTGAGTGAGCTTCGAAAGATGCTTTTATACTTTCGTTGAGACGCTTTATCGCTCGCAGAGGCAAACCTACAGAAATATTCTGTGACAATGGCCGCAATTTCGTCGCTGCGGACAAAGAACTTAAGGACTTGATCTCGAGGCATGCTGATGATATTGCAGGCTTTGCTTCGGGTGAGGGTATCAAGTTTAAATTTCAACCAGCGTATGCGCCCCATTTTGGAGGCTTATGGGAGGCTGGCGTGAAATCTGCCAAGTTTCACTTGAAAAGGGTTTTAGGTAATGCACATTTGACATTTGTGGAGTTAGCCACTTTGTTCAGCCAAATCGAGGCTATCCTCAACAGCCGCCCTTTATATCCCTTATCCTCCTGTCCTGATGATCCTCAGTCCTTATCTCCGGGTCACTTCCTGATCGGACGACCGCTAACCTCGATGCCATCCCCTAATCTGGACAACTTAAAGGTCAACAGATTAGACCGTTTTCAGCGACTGGAACAGCTGCGCCAAGGTTTTTGGAAACGCTGGCAGCTAGAATACTTAGCTGAGCTGCAACAGAGGCAGAAGTGGAGAGTTCCCACTCGACCGCTACAAGTTGGCGATTTGGTATTGCTGAAGGAAGAAAATGCTCCACCCATGTCTTGGAAATTAGGTCGCATTCAGTCTCTGTTCCCAGGAAAGGACGGAGTCGCTCGAGTTGCCAAAATCAAGACAACTTCCGGCACTTACCGAAGAGGTGTGAAGTACCTATGTCCCCTGCTGGATGCTACAGAGGATGCTTCATTGGAGTCAGGAGCTTCCAAGGCCCCGGAGGATGTTCGTGCACCGCACTAATTGAGATGTCTTGGAGCGACGCAAGCATAGCGGATACACACCTCGACCATTCATTCGTCCATACGTTCTTTTATATATTCATTCATTCGTTCATAGTCATCTTTCATGTCATTAGCTTGTAAAACCATCTCTTGTACAGAAAAATTCATTAAACGCATTTAAAGTTGGAGTCAGATTTTATATTATTTCATCGAACCCTGAGTCGAAACAGTACGTATTCTGCCGGTGACTTCGCTTCGTCCGCGTGAAATTATCGCCCGCCCGTTACCTACTTCGTTTTCGCTTAGCGTTCTGTCTTATTTTTATACTTTCTGTTAACCTAAAGATATTAGCGTGATGTTAAATAGCCTATAACCTTCCTGAAAAATTAGGCTATCAAATGCAAAAATATGTTTTCAATTCCGACTGGCAGTCCCAGAGATTAGCGCATTTAAACAAACAAAACAACAAACAAACTCTTCAGCTTTATTATTATCTCTTTGACTTCATTAATATACAGTTACTGTTAGAGGTTTTGACAGCAGAAAGGGCGGGGACATCACGTCGCTGCGATGACGCTGTCAGTGGAGGGGTTGACACACCATGAGCCGTGTGCTCACTCGCCTCTATCACTTTTGCTGCGGAGCTCGGATGGGATGGACGCGTACTAGTGATCGTATTGAATTATTTTCTTGTAACGGTTTTTGTAATTTAAATAAATATTGGTAGGCCGTGTCGTGTTTTCTTTAAAAAAAAACTAATTAGGCTTCTGATCGCTAAAAATACATATAAATTACATTTTTTTAATAGATTATAAATAATTTAAAACACGGGAGGATGCTTGATTTACTCATCTTTCTCGGCTTTCACAAGGTTCCAGTCATGCGGCACCTACGTCCACAACCATAGCGCGGCGCTCTATCCGACCACCATCACTATGTCAAGCTATTGGCCGCAATAGTCCTGTCAGTGATTATGGATCCCAATACAATGTGATATCGCCATTTTAGAACTGGATCCCGACACATAATGTGATACGGCACTTCCGATCCCAAAACGCTGTATTTCAGAGCAAGTTGCTGATGGATAATCCCGGCTAGGGTTGCAAGGGTGTGTAAGTTGTGTGTGTGTTGCAAGTAGGTAATCTTCGTTAGCTAGACGAGAAAATCCGTAAATAATGTGTCGGATTGATTTCTCCGGACGGTAGCATGCACGTCAAATATTAACCGTGTCGTCCTTCATAGTAATGCCCGCCTTCCACTGCGAGCGGAGCGGGCTCCGTACGGACTCCTTTTAACTCGCAACGGCTTTTTTCATAGAAGTGCTTCCACTGAGAATGAGCGGACTGAGCGGATCAAAAGAGTACAAAGAGTTACAAAAGTGGTCGCAGAGTTGAGCGGATTTCCAACAGACTCCGTATGGACTCAGTTCAACTCGCAACGCAAAATTTCATACAAATGCTTCCACTGCGAGCGAGTAAGTGGAAGGCAAACAACTCGCTCATCCGACCCCGCTCATTTCCCGCCTTACTCGCTCCGCAAAGCCCTCTGGCAGGGGAAGGCAAAGTCTGAAACTATTTCTTAGTGGAAGTGTACAACTATTTTTACTCTGGTCCGCTCCGATCATCAGCTCAGTTTCCGCTCATTATCCTTTTTTAGTGGAAGGTGGGCATTAATCTTCCGGTAAAAGTTCGTCATGATAACTTACTGAAACGCAGCCAGGCTACGGACGCTAGCAGATTGACATCGGCTCCTTACGCTGCATACCTCCTTGTGGTCGCGACTGTTTATTATTATTTCATTAACAAGAGTTGTGTAGTGAGCACTCGTGTGTTGCAGACGGCGCGGTGTCGCCGATCTCAGGGCGGCGTCTGCTGTCCTCGTGCCTGCAGTTAAACTTCGCGCTGCGCGAACAGCTGCGCGAGTTCCTGCGCTCCTCAGCTGACACCTGACACCACCACGTCCGATGAGCTGACCGTCGCCCCGCGGTTTAGGTGACATGTTTCTGGATGTTGTGATTCACTCGAGATAAGCATGAATTTTCTGGATATTTGACCATTTTAATACTAAACTGTTATATTAAATTCTGCGATGTCAATTTTCTCTGATAGTCATTTACGAAAGATTCGCAATACTAAGCAAAATGAGAAAAAAAAATCTGCAAGGCTTTTATTATTTCGTTGCCTACTTACTAGATTTCCCATAATATGGCCCTTCGCCTGAATAAAAAAAGAAAAATTGAAATGAAATTGTTTATTTTGTAATTTATAGCATATCGGAATCACTTTCGCCATTATGATCTCCTCACCTGCCTAGCCTTTTCCTAACTACTTTGTCGACTACGAAGTCGGCTTCTAGTCTATCCGGATGCAGCTGAATACCAGTATTTTACATGCAGCGACTGCCTAACTGACTTCTACAACCCAGTAACTGGGCAATACGATCCCCTTGGTAAGACTGGTTGTCAGACTTTCAGGTTCTGACGACCCGTAACGACTGTCAAAGCAGCCGGGACCAACGGCGGATAACATGCTTTCTGAGCTACTCACACCCATACACGGAGCAACCGCGGCAAGCGCAGCTTAACCTGATCTATCGGCCCATGCGGCTGTTATTACGTAGCCACAACAAGCCCCTCAATCACTTTTACACCTCATTTTATTTGAAAAAATTTAAGTCGGCGTTTCCTATCTGACTACTCTGAGAAGAAAGACCAAAACAAACTCAGCGGTCACAGTCTCTGTTAAAATCATAATCTTCGTCAGATCATATGAAGACCATGTAGATTGATGATTGAAAATATGGACTTTTGAGGAAAGTACCACACCGATTTGAGTGGACCAGTCCAGTCAGTGCAAGCATTTGTTATTCATCATGTAGTTCAACTCAGAACTTGAGGAATTCAACGACTTGACGAACAGTACCAAAGAAAGGACATTTGGGTAAGCCGCATAAAGTACTCAAACTGCCAGGACCAACAAACTAACAGAGACAGAAAAAAAAATACCCACTTATACTTCGACGTCACATCCTTCAGATTTATTTGATTCACTTGGTAGTCCACTTTCTAATGTTTCTAATGTACACTTTAAAATATATTAAAAGTAAGTAAATTGGTTACGACGTAGTACCTTAGGTAATAGGTAATACGGGCTGGTGTCCGCAACTCCACGTCAATGCGCGTATTTTGCGTACGGGTGGGAAAATCGATTATTCGATCCACCCCAGCTCCTCGAGGAAGGCCAGCAACGCCTTGGTGTTACTGACCGTCTCATGTAGGGTACCTGTGTTACCGAAGTACTTTGCCCTGTACGTGGCGACCACCGGGCAGTTTAGAAGCACATGTGCCGCTGTCTCGTCGTCCTCCATGCAGGCCCTGCACAGCGGACTGTCTGTCACTCCTATGATAAAGAGGTGTTTATTGAATGACCCGTGGCCAGTTAAAGCTGCAGTAACTATACGCAGCTTTTGTTTAGTTAGACGGAGAACCTGCTTCGTGAGGCGGCCGCCCAAAATGGGAAGTGCTTCCCTGGCCTGCCTGCATTCGCCTAGGTCCGTCCATAGTTTGTTGTGTTGGTATCTAGTGCGTTTCCTTACCAGAGTGCGTATATACCCGAAGGGGAGTGGCGCGATGGGCTCAGGTCCCACTGGTGCCATGCTCGACCCCCTTCTGGCAAGCTCGTCGGCTGCATCATTACCTAACGAGCCGCTGTGTCCTTTGATCCATTGAATGGTTATATTATTGAGGTTACCCACCTGGTTGAGGCGCTGGTGACACTCGTATATTAGCCCAGAGTCAACTGTATAACTGTTCAGCGCTTGCAGAACAGCCATACTGTCTGAGAGTATGCGGATTGAGTGTTCCTTTACTTCCCTGGCCATGATGGCTGAAGCGGCCAGAGAGATGCCCAAGCATTCAGCCTGGAACACTGTGTTGTGGACCCCCAACGGTGTGGCTATATGTATGTTGAGGTCCTCCGAGAAGATTCCAGCACCTGTGCCACTACCTGTTTTGGAGCCATCCGTGAAGATACGCAGCTCTGTAGGGCGCAGCCCTTCGCATCGGCGATCCTCGTGAAGCTGGATCCTGTATTTTTTATCAAAGATAAATTGTTTAGGAACCCGGTCGTTTATGGCTTTTGTGATGGGGAACTCCTTATGGAGTCCCTCAAGCAGCGCGGTGTGTGGTGTACTACTCTTGCCCCAGAGATTTAGTGTGTTAAGACGTACTGCCGCCATCGTTGCTTCCTGTTGTATGAACAGGTGGAGCGGTGGAATTCCTAGGATGGCTTCAACTGCTGCAGTCGGGGTAGTCCTCATGCAGCCCGTAGTCGCCATGTAGGCTAGTCTTTGCATGCGTTGTAGTTTGTTGGAGGCTGTCACTAGCTTGGTGCGGGGCCACCAAACCACAGCTCCGTAGCTGATCATGGGGCGGATCACTGCAGTGTACAGCCAAAGTATAATTTTAGGGGATAGGCCCCACCTCTTACCTATCATTTTCCTGCATTGCCAAAAGGTTATGCAAGCCCTGTTGAGTTTGTTGTCCAGATGGCTGCTCCAGTTTAACTTACTGTCTAGTATTACACCGAGGTAGTTGACTTCGTTGGTCAACTGGAGTTCAGGGGGTCTACTCCGAAGCGACACATTCGAATGATCGGAACGATCCGACATACCACCGAACCGAATATTGTTGTCCTACTACGAAAAATGTTCGGATTGGCTGAGTTTGGTCGGGACCATAGTCAATGTTCGAAAAGAGTGTCGGACCGAACGAAATGTAGTGCCAGAGGTGAACGTTTTATCGATATGTTTTTATTAGTCATTAATACTCATTTCGATATAATTAAACTGTTGAATTACAGAGTAAAATTATTTTTATAGTAATAAAATAGAACTTTTCTTTTAATTCAATATTTATACCTAAGAACATTGTAATATTTCTCGATAAATATATTTGTTGCTGGCAACCATATTGCTTTGACGATTGTCAAAATAAAAAGAAAAAGGATAAACGTCAGGAGTTTTTGGCGGGATTTCTTCGAGTGAAGTCTATTTGGCTGTTTTAATTATTTGCAAATTGATTCCTAGTGGATATTGTGATGTAAAATTGGTGTAGTTTTGTATCTCAAGTGTCTGCGCAACTGGACAATATGTGTAATCATTGAAACAGACGCGATCCCGGTAAAATGGAGCTGAGAATTTTATTGTAGTTTTGGCTACCTCAGCGAAGTTTACCGGGAAACTTGATTCGATACATTTGCTGCCAAATACTCCTAATACATTAGAATGTGTACACCCATATTCTAATGTCTTGTTAGACTCAAGAAAAATACTAACTGATGACTAGGCGGCATGGTCTCAGACCTTAGCCTTTAAAAAAAAAAAAAAAAGGGATAAACGTCAAAGGATGACAAGTAAACAAACAAGGGGAGAGATTGTGATTTTATTATTGCAAAATTGAGAAAAAGTACTTTTAAACTCAAACCAAATCTCATCTGTCGCTATCGCTATAGCGATAACCGTATTTCGGTCGTTTAACATCAAGTGCTGACTGAAGTGTAGTGTTAAAGTCAAGTTATGAGATGTATACAAAAAACAAGCTAAATATACTATAAACTACATAAATTATTCAGTTTATACGTGATACAGGGCCCCTTGGGTTTATCGTTTTCTCATGTTCGTGTTTCGGAAGTTTGGAAATGAAAGTTATGAATAAACATTCTGCAAGAACAAGTCACCATGTCCAGACCGACAGCAGCACAAATGGGGATCCACACGCAAAGCTCAGCGCAGATGTCGCTAGCATCGGCATGGCCGCTGTCAAATCGTTTTCGCTTTGTTTACGTTTTGGTTCTTGCTTTTTTTGTGTTTAAACCGGTTCACTATCGGCAGTGACAACATGTATTGTACCTGGAAGGTTAAAGAATTGAAAGAGGAATTAAAAAAACGAGGAGGAAGGCAAACTGGAAAGAAAGTCGATCTTATTGAGAGGTAGGCTTTAGATAATATTAGATAATAAATTATTATTTATCAGTGTTATGCTCTAGCTTTGGACAATATTTCTGTTGTTACGTGTTAAATGTTACTTGACTCATGGTAGGAAAAATTACGAGAAATGAGAAAACATTACTTTAATGATAAATGGTATTGTTCATTTTTTAGGTTAGAAGCTTATGACCGAAATTTTAATTTCGGTAATCAAAGCCCTCAAGCTTCTGAAAGCCAAACAATTGACAATATTTTAATGTCTTTGGGTAATAATAACTCACCTGTATAAGCGGACTCTCCTACATAGTCAGATTCTTGGAAATGATTTCGGCATAACCTGCTATGCTGTGTCGCTAAAAAATTTTTGCGACGTATAGCCTTTTCCCACTTCTTTTTTAACGTTATATCTTTGGGAAACAAATGTACACCGGGGTTAGTACATCCTGGTACAGCACACAGAGGCATATTATCAGAAAATTAAAATTTAGTGAATGATAGGTTGTTTATTGTATTGAATTGACAGCTTTCAATGGCCATGGCGACGATGCGCCACCTGTCGTGAGATCGTCTCCTCATCGAGTTTTGGCCCAAGGCAACTTGAGGAGCATCGACAGTCGTACGCTGAATCATCGACTGACTGTGGGAAGAAATTTGCACCCCGCTGAATGCTATATTATTTTTAGTTGTACTTGTAACAAATTGAAGATTAGTTCTAGTTTAGTATTGTAAAAAATATATTTTATTCATTATTTTCTAATGATTGTATCAGTATTTCCCTCTCTCATTGTACCCTCCTCAAAGCATCTGTGGCAAATGTAGCAGGCTGATATGGCACCTTCCAGGAGTTCTCCGATTCTAAATCATCTTGGGTTAACACCGGAGCACTCACTCCGGCCCTTATGCACAATGTACGTTATTATGCACAACACAGCAGGGTAAGATGATTCTGCCTGCTCTATCTGCATCCTAGTGCACCTGCCTCGCTCCCAAGAGACACTTCCATCAACTCTTGACTATCCCAAATGTGCGTTCAATGGAGGAGCGCGCACGCTATTTACAAGAAAAATATTCGTTTTCCATATACAAATCTTTTAATATCTTCCGAATGCGTAGTCCGATTTACATAAATCCAATTGGAATATTAGTTTTATACATAACTCTATCATTTGAGACCAAATTTATTTCAATATTTACATAAACAAAAAATCACAATTTCAAGTTACGTAATTATAACAATCCTTAGGTAAGTACATATTCCAAAAAAATCTTTACAAACTTGCAGTGATATTAGATTAGAATATGAAAACTAATAACTTACTAACTAAGCTAGATAAACTACATAATTACAAACAGATAGACGTCATCAAATTAAACAAAATATTTTTATATAGTGAGAGGACTGCTGTGGAAAACTTAGATCTTACATCTACGTTTGTAACTTTGTAGCAGGCTCAATTGCATGGCTATTAGGCTTTCGGGGTAACAGGGGCACTATGTGCTGGCAAAGTGATCGACTGAGTTTGTAATTAGCTATAAACTCAAGGTCGGGTACTAAATTGGTATTGAAGGAGTCATGAAGTCATCTGCAATTCCTTCTACGCTCCAAACGCTCTTCTCTGAGAGCCTCTTCCACCAAAAGCATACGTACTGCCATTTTGCTACCATTTTAAGTATAGCACATTCACTTTAACACTTTAAACAAATACATAACTCAATAAATTGTAATAATTCATTAAATTCGATAAGTTTACGATACTCAAAAGGTACCGGGTAAAACGGGGTGAATAGGGATGCAGGGGTGAATCGGAACGAAACTTTAAAATGGATTTTAACGTTGTTGTATTATAGTTTGTTGCCAAGACAGACAAATTATCGTTAATTATGATATAGTAAACACATTAGAGTCTTTTTTGGCAAAAAACTATATTATTTCAATGTTAAAATTCATTTTAAAGTTTCATCTCGATTCACCCCTGCATCCCTATTCACCCCGTTTTACGGTAGCTATTTTGCTGTCGTGTATTTTGACATTAATTTCACGATGTAACTCTTGTCAAACTCAAATTATCAGTCTGTCTTTTCTCGTTCCTAGTAGGGTTTACGATACAACAAGTGTCAGAATGAAGTTCAGTCGGATCGGAACCGACCGAACCAAATAAAATGAACTCGTAGTAGGAAACGACCGAACATTCGGCCGATACGATAAATTTACCACTTCGGAGTAGACCCCCAGTATCGAACAGTTTAGGTAGGCGAAAAGGGCCTAAGGCTCGTTTATGGGTAAACATGACTAGTTCAGTTTTAGTGGGGTTCACTGAGAGGTCAAAGTCCCTGCACCATCTCTCTACGATACGTAGCGCTTGCTGAGTGAGGTTACATATCGTGCCTACCGTACCGTTACCTTCCCCGAAACCAGGATTGCAAGGTCGTCGGCATAACCTACTGTGTAATAGAGGTTGGCGTTGAGTTTGGTGATGAGGTCATTAATCACCAGATTTCATAGAAGAGGCGAAAGGACCCCGCCCTGGGGGCAGCCTCTGGCTATCATGGCCAGCTGCTGCTCGCCTTCAAGGCGAACCACTCGTTTACTTAGCATGTTTGTGATCCAGTCCGTTAGTACCTGTTCTACTCCATGTTTGGAGAGGGCGCTGTTGATACTGGAGAAGTTGGTTTTGTCGAAGGCTCCTTCGATGTCTATGAAAGTGCCCAGACAGGCGCCTCCCCCCGAAGTGTTAAAGTCTCGTGGAGAGCTCGCTTGGCCGCGGCCTGATCCTTCCAATCGGATCGCTGTGTTGAGGAGGCCTCTCCAGCCTGCTTCTCCGAAACGCCGGTTGGCGGCTGGCCGGGAGACGGTCGGCTTGTACCGGCGTCTGCCAGCGACCGCTTCCCGGCGGCGAAGTTCAGCTGGCCGCTAGTCGGTTTGGACGACCTAGCGGCAGTGGCCTGTTTGCGCAGCAGCCTGCGTTCTTGACGACGCTCCTTTCTCGTCATTCTCTCCCTCTGCTTGCTCTGTGTTGAGGAAGCTGGTGGACCTGAAGGGTCATTGCGGGGGCCTCGGGCTTGTTGAGTGCCTTTACCCTTGCCCTTGCGTTTTTGCACTTGCCAGGCACGTGAAAACGTGTCCTCAGTGCATCCGACCATCTCCGTTTGACCGGTGATGGCCGCCTGTTGAGGGGAGGATTGCGGAGTTGAGGGAGAAGGAGGGTGTTTGTCAGGACGCCCGGCGTCGGTGTTACCCAACTCCGAGATCTGTGTGGTGAGGGTCAGACCGGCAGTGGTATTAATCGTCGCCTTGGTCCTCGCCTGAGCTTTAGAAGGGTCGGTACTGGTCCCAGTCAGCGCCGACGTCCTTTGTATATTTTGGGACTTTTTGTTTTTGGTCTTGGCTGCGGTTCTCGCCACAGCCGGACCAGCGCCCGCGCTGGTACCCGCAGCGTTAGCTGCGAGGCCACCAGGGGCAAGGGAAATGCAAGCACCTCCCTTGGGAGTCTCATTGGCTTTCGCCTCCACTCCGGTTTTTTGTTTGTTAACTGGCCTTAAATCATCCATGTTAAACAGTTTTTAAATTTCGTCTCTCTGGCTTCCCACCCTCCATGGAGCCCGCACCTGGGAACGTCTCACTATGAAAAAGCTCGAACGTTAGGACTACCAGAGAGATATAGGTGCGCAAGGCTGGTTTACAGTGCGACATCGGGTGCTCGATCGGGTTGGCGTGGAAGGTTCAAATGGCCAAACCCCCCACGAACTGATCAACCCTCACTTACACCGTCAGCATGACCTTTACCTACCGCTTCGGCCGTCCAGGAACGACCTCAGCGGACCTCACGCACCTCGCCTGTGGCCCTCTGACGGGACACCATGACCATTTCCCTACCCCTGGCTATTGGGTAAGGCCACCGTTTCGCTTGAAATCCAGACCAAAGGGGGCGTGTTGCCTTACGAGCACATTACAGCCAGAGCCGCTCGGCTCAACCCCCCAGGACTCCTTCATCCCCGCTTACGGCGCTCAACTGCGCAGGTCCTAGCGCAGGTGCGACTGCTTATTAAGATATTATATAAGACTGCTTACTCCTACTCGCCATCAGCTGATTTTAGTGATGGGCGAGCCCGCCACCACCCAGTCACAGGGGGTCGCGGTTAGGAGTGGAGTTTGGAAAGTTGGAAGTGGAAGGAATGAGGATGTGAGTAGGATGGAGTGTGGGAGGATTGTGAGAGTTGTGGGGCAGGAAGGTGAAAGACGGGAAATAATGGGGTAAAGGGAACTGGGATAGGGATGTGCTGGCGCCTGGTGGTTTTTGTTATGTCTGTTTCATAAGGAATCAGACCAAGAACGGGGTGGCAACCTCGGGAAGGTGCATCCACCAGACTTGCCTTGAGGATCTACACGACCGTGGCGCTCTCCCTCAAGACCCCGCCACCCTACCACCTCTGAAGGAGGCGGCAAGGTAGGCCTGCATCTATACTACCAAGCAAAGCAAAGCAAAGCGTGTCGTTGTGCAACCGCAAATCATACATACAGACCCCCCCCGACGTAGTACCTTCCCCCACTATGTTACCTGCGCCCGCGCCGCCATAACTTTTGCCATTCGCTTTTTTTGTGCGGGCATCGCAGCATCTGTAATATTTCGTGTACAACTCGCATGTAATTTAGTGAAAACCGTGATTTCTGGTTTACTATAATGCTGCCCCCGATAGTTAAAAAGACGTATCTAACAAAAAGTAAAAACGGAGAAATAAATGTTTTAATGAATAAAACGGGAAATCGTATGCTGTCTTCGAGTAAATTAATATTTTACATACTTAAAGTTGAAAATAATACCCTCTAATAATAGGCTTTAACCTGGTTTAATAATAATATGAATTTATTAAATTATTATAATAAAAATAATGAAAAAACAGTTTCATCTTAGCATAAAAAATTAAGGAAAATATTACATACTTAATTGAATAGACGTAAACGGCTAGATGCGTCCTTTAAATTTCAAACGCTTTTGGCTGTACTTTTTTTCTAAGTATTTAGTTTATCTATCTAATAAATGATTTTAACATAAATGGGCGCATATAGGTATTTCCGCCTTTTTTCTTAAGAATTAGAAAGTATGTAGATAGCCCTTGGCTTAGGTAAAATGTTTATAAAATATTTAATAATCCTTTTATCTAAGGTAGTATATCAGAAATAGTACAGTAGGTTCGTGGTTATCATATAAGTCATAGCCTAATTTATTATTTGTAAATAAAACACAATTTTTTATTCAACGTAAAGTAATTAAGACGATTATGGCAAATGCGCCTATGCTAAAACAATTTTACGAAGTAAATAGGGCGCAAGTGGTCAGATGTGGTCTTTTTTTCTTAATGTAAAAACAGTTTTTTTTTAGCGCGTTAGTCGCAAATACCTATTGCGTCTTATTAACTTCCTTTTAGAAATAGGGACAAATATGCGCTTTTATATTACTGAACTAAAAAAAAACTATAAAGTATAATGACATTATCTACATAAATGCGACTTTTTAATTAAGTTTCACATAAATTCGTCTTTTCATCTTCAATCGGGTGTAAAAAATGAACAGAAGCGCCCTATTTTGTTGTGCTAAAACCGCGCTGGAGGAAGTTAGAGAAATATAAAAAATACAGGCAGATGCGCGTTTTTTTTCTGATTTCGGCAATATACATAACTCAAATCTGGAAAAACTGTTAGATGCGTCTTTTTTCCTATCGGGAGCAGAATGGTTTTAAACGAAGACACGGAGATAAAGAGTCGCGCATTCGGAACAAAATAAGACGGTTACGGAAGCAACTTAACCATTCCTCGGAAACGAGCGAAGGTGAGTCATACTTGTTTACGTTATTTAAGAACTATCCATAATATTACTTTTACGCATGATGATTGATAATCATGTTTGTTACCTACCAGATGTTTAAAAAACACACTCATAATTTAAGTACCTATCTACCGTCAATAAGTAATTTAATGTAATTATTTCTTCTTTTGTGTGTGTATTCTATCCTAAGGTACCTAGTTAACGTTATGTTATGCGTTAACGATTGTAATACAGTTTAAACTATATTACTACTTATTTTCTCATGCTATTCTCCGCGACGCGATCGCGTTCGCGGCTGATAGATTTCTACCTACCTGCCGGTTATTCTTTGCGACGTGATCGCAACAGATAACTATAGCGGCATGTAGTTTATGCAGTGACACTGTAATTTTCCATGACGTGATCATGGCTGCAATACGCTGCAATACATAAACATACATCCGGCCGCCGCCGCTGTGCGCGGGATTCTAGGGCTCCGCCCGGGCGCCACGCTCGCCGCCGCGCCGCGCCGAACAATAACATGACGGCGACCAGCGCGCCACCGCACGATTTATTTAGGAACTATAATGTATATTGAAACCGTATTCCTATTGATTAGTAAATGTTAGTAAGTAAGTCACTACTTGTGCTCCTAAGTTTAGTTATTTAAGACGTGCCTACATATTTTGTAACACCAACACGGACACGCACGCTCTTCCACTGTTCAATATTCCTCGTTTATTTTAAATATACTATCGTCGTACATCTGGAGTGTTATTGCCTCTACACCACCTAAGCGCTACAGTGGTGACCCCGACGTGATATTAAGAAGATACCTCCAGATCAAGTTGTCATCATGGCCAACAACGGTGAACAAGAACTTTCCGGTGTGTCGACGTCGCTGCGCATTCCATCCATTTGGCGCGACAAGATTCATCTGTGGTTCGCCCAATTCAAAGCCATCATGTACGTACAGAAGAAAGGCGATCAAGTTATGTTCGAACTCGTAATCGGACAACTTGAGCGGCAAGATCTCGACGAAATCTCCGACATCATTCTTCATCCACCCGTAACCCACCGTTATGAAGCACTGAAAAATCGATTGTTCCAAGTGTACGAGGAATCCGAGCAAAGGCAGGTACAACGGTTACTATCAGAAATGGAACTCGGTGACATGAAGCCTTCACAGCTGCTACGTCGCATGAAAAACCTCGCCGCCGATAATATCTCCGACACAACGCTACGGATTATGTGGACAAACCATGTTCCACAATCCGTCCGAGCAGTACTCTCAGTCAGCGACAACATCGCGAAACACTCCGATATTCACGAGCTGGCGTTGATGGCAGATAAGATCCTCGAGCAAACACAACCACTCGGCGCAGTCGCTGCTGTTACCTCCGTCCCTGCAACCCCGAATGCATCTACATCAATTGAGGAGAAAATCGACGCGCTCACGAGAGAGATTGCTGAACTGAAAAAACATCAATCGCATTATCATCAGCATCGACGCAGACCTTTCGACAGACGGCGTTCAAGATCGCGTTCATCGAGCAAGAACAGTCGCAGTCGCGCGCATAACGACCAATCAGCGATCTGCTTTTATCATCGCAAGTTCGGCAAGGACGCGCGAAAATGTACGCGTCCGTGCAGTTTTGAAGACAGTAGCACCACTTCGGGAAACTAACGCCTGCGTTGGCTGAGGCGGCAACCGACGCAAACAACATTTCTTACCGCCTATTTATAACAGACAAAAACTCGCGTCTATCGTTTTTGATTGATACTGGCGCCAACGTTTCCGTGATACCGAAAAGAAAAGGATCGAAAGCTAAACCAACAGATTTTTGCTTGTATGCAGCGAACAACACGGTAATTCCAACGTACGGAGAGAAAACATTGCAACTAAATCTCAACCTACGAAGACCATACACCTGGAAATTTATCATCGCTGCAGTCAACAAACCTATCATCGGTGCCGACTTCCTGAAACGTCATCAACTTCTTGTCGACATAGCCGGCCGATGTCTCGTCGACAAAGTTACCAACCTGACCGTCAAGGCACCAGTTACCTATTCCGCAGAACCTACAGTCCGAAGTATTGACGTTGATCAGCCATATCACCAACTAATCAGCAAGTTTCCTGACATTCTGCGACCGTCATGCATGAAGGATACTCCAAAACATCGGGTAGAACACCATATTGAAACCACCGGTCCACCAGTATACAGCAAGAGCAGACCACTTCCACCACATCGATACCTGTCCGTGAAGAAGGAATTCGAGTCAATGGTGCAGCAAGGAATTTGCCGACCAAGCAAAAGTCCTTGGGCCAGTCCACTACATGTCGTTCCCAAGAAAAACGGCGACATTCGCATCTGTGGTGACTACCGAAGACTCAATGACGTCACCAAACCCGACCGCTATCCAGTTCCACGACTCAAAGATTTTACGTACCTACTTCACGGCAAGAAAATCTTCACTACTCTCGACCTAAATCGTGCTTACCAACAACTACCTGTACACGAACCGGACATCGAGAAGACTGCTATCACAACACCCTTCGGCTTATTTGAGTTTCCACGTATGTGTCCAGGACTTAAAAATGCTGGACAGACATTCCAACGATTCATACATGAAGTACTCATCGGGTTAGACTACGCATTCCCATTCATCGATGATGTTATCGTCGCATCGGAAGATGAAGCAAGCCACATCGAAGATCTGCAGGAGGTGTTACGCCGATTAGACAAGTATGGCATCACAATAAATCCATCAAAGTGTGTCTTCGGCAGAGAAAATGTCAAGTTCCTGGGCTATGAAGTGTCGAGCAACGGAATCAAGCCACCACAAGACAAAATAACTGCTATCACTGCTTACCCCAAACCCGAAACAATTCACGACCTACGTCGATTTATTGGAATGGTAAACTTTTACCGTGATAGCATACCAAACGCAGCCCACTTACAAGCACCTCTCAACGCGTTCCTGCACAATTCAAAGAAACGTGACAAAACAAAAGTCGAATGGAACAATGAAGCGTCACAAGCATTCGAGTTATGTAAAGTTAGCATACAGAACGCAGCTTTACTCGCTCACCATCTCCATCAACAACCGACGCCATATCGCTCATGTGCGACGCATCGAATAACTGCGCAGGCGCCGTACTTCAACAATTCATAAACAAGAAATGGATACCACTTGGCTATTTCTCAAAGAAATTCTCCGAAACTCAACAACGATACAGTACATTCGACAGAGAATTACTTTCAATCTTCATGGCAATCAAACACTTCAGGAAAATATTCGAAGGAAGAGAGCTTATTGTTTACACCGACCACAAGCCGCTGACCTACGCAATTCGTAAGCCGCCGTCCGATAACGATACACAACCGCGCACGCGTCAACTTTTGTTTATCAGTGAGTTTACGACTGACATCCGGCACATAAGTGGAGTAAACAACGTCGTCGCCGACGCTCTCTCACGTATCGAAACAATCGAATTGCCATCACCAATCAACTATGATGAATTATCGCAAGCTCAAGAAAATGACAGCTATATTCCATTATCATCACGACAAACAAATATCCAACTGAAGAAAATCGTCATACCCGGTAACAACAAGCCAATATTCTGCGAAACTTCTACGTCACATGTTCGTCCATACCTGCCAGCCGACTTTCGTCGCATCGCATTCAACGCCGTGCACAATCCTGGAATACGAACTACCCGAAAACTAATGCAAGAACGGTACTTTTGGCCAGCAATGAATACCGACATTGGCAAGTGGACGAAAACATGCACTTCGTGTCAACTGTCCAAAGTACAACGACATAATCACAGTGACATCACAACATTCCCATCGAGCGAACGATTTCAACACATTCACGTTGATATTGTTGGACCGCTACCTACATCTTCATGTGGACATCGATACCTACTCACTATGATCGATCGTTGTACACGATGGCCTGAAGCCATGCCCCTTCAAGAGATAACCGCTGAAATCGTCGCAAGAAAGCTGTACGAAGCCTGGATATCTCGTTTCGGTTGTCCCACAAGAATAACAACTGATCAAGGACGACAGTTCGAAAGTCGACTATTCCAAAACCTCATACAATTACTTGGAGCAGAAAGAACCCGTACTACTGCCTACCACCCGCAGAGTAACGGTATAGTCGAACGCTGGCACCGAACACTCAAAGCCGCACTCATGGCTCGACTAAAAAACAGCAACAAGTGGATCTCCGAATTACCTAATGGGTCTCCGAGCCGCCACGCGCACCGACACCAACACAAGTGCCGCGCAGCTTACCTACGGCCAAGCGATACGCTTACCCGGTGATTTTATATCACCTACACCAGCCGCAACGAAAATGGATTACGACTACGTTGATCACCTGCACGACGTTATCACGAAGCTCACACCTACATACAAACCACATTCAAACAAGCGATGTATGTTCGTGCACAACGACCTACTGACATGCAGCCACGTGTTTGTACGCGATGACACAGTCCGCAAACCTCTGCAGCATCCATACAAAGGTCCATACAAGGTCATCGAACGTAACGAGAAATATTTCACAATTCAACTACCTGGAAGATCTAGCAATATATCAATCGATCGTCTCAAACCGGCGTACACTATCAACATCGCAGAAGATCAAGAACACACGGATAGTGAGACACGCCAATCACCTGAAGCTACCACTGAAGATCAATCCAGCCTACTTCCAGCCTCGAATACGAAGGAACACCGCACAAGATCAGGCAGGATCGTCAAGACGCTTGTACGCTTCGCTAAGGGGGGAGTACTGTAGCTGCAATACGCTGCAATACATAAACATACATCCGGCCGCCGCCACTGTGCGCGGGATTCTAGGGCTCCGCCCGGGCGCCACGCTCGCCGCCGCGCCGCGCCGAACAATAACATGACGGCGACCAGCGCGCCACCGCACGATTTATTTAGGAACTATAATGTATATTGAAACCGTATTCCTATTGATTAGTAAATGTTAGTAAGTAAGTCACTACTTGTGCTCCTAAGTTTAGTTATTTAAGACGTGCCTACATATTTTGTAACACCAACACGGACACGCACGCTCTTCCACTGTTCAATATTCCTCGTTTATTTTAAATATACTATCGTCGTACATCTGGAGTGTTATTGCCTCTACACCACCTAAGCGCTACAACCATACAGTCTCGTGTTATAACGTGATTATAGCCAATGACTTTAAAATACACAACTGCAAAATAATGCAAGATACGATTGTTTCGTGTTATTTAAAAGCAACATCCACGTTGTTATTTGCAGACCCCGACCCCTGGCCATTATCACCAGGTGAGTCACGGCCACTATTACCAGACGCCTCACCGCCGTACGAACAAGCTCGGCTGGATCGATCTGAATCGGACGATCCGGAGGGGCCAACACAACCTATCAGATCCGCGGTAGCTCCTGGTTTTTCGTTAGAAAATGCGAACAGGACCTCCCCTGGGGCGGGGATATTGAACACGAAACACAAATCGGTGTCCCAACGCCACTCTCTGAGCCAAATCCCAGCACTAGTAAAGATACCGTTATTGCTACCACTACCCAGGAATCCCTACCCCAGGAGATTCTAGAAGCACTCGGTGAATTGAAGGGAAAGGATGAAGTCTTTGGACTACCGATTCCAGATGAGATTGCTAAACGTTGGGGGTGCATCCTAGTCGATGGCCTGACGAGAGAACAGAAGCAGGAAGGTTTGGAAAAGTCACTGGTACCAGAAAACTTCAAGCTTGCCAAAGCACCTCTGTTAAATCCGGAAATTATCCCGGTTCTAAGTGACTCTGTAAAAAACAGAGACAAGTTACTGGAAAAGGCGCAAAACCATCTTGGTTATGGAATTGCAGGTTTAACTAATCTGACATGCTCCATTATTAATGGGGATACAGACAAAATAGAACTTTTGAAGAAAATATCAGATATCAATAAAATACTGCTAGATCTCCATTATGAAAACACGAAAACAAGAAGAACAGTCCGCTCCTTCCTACTAGAAAAAAAACGTAGAAACTGAATCTTTTCTTCCACACTGAATCTTTTTTCTTTTACACTATCATAAGTATACACGATTCACTCATACTCTCAAAACACAAACACAAACACACACACATACACCCACCCCTGTTTGTACAGACACCCTTACGAGGACCTTGTTAGTCCTAGAACGAACCGAGGACCCTCCAAAAAACTGGTTTAAATGCCTCGTTGGCATTTTAGAATAAGATAGAAAGAGACAGGTGAGTAAATCTATAGTGATGCGCTTATTGGGATAATGCTATCTCAACATTTTTCTGTATGAATTTCGGCTATCATACTGAGGACTTGAAATACACAGCTAAATGTGACAAGCGATGCACATACGAGGACTTTGTGTAAGCCAAGCGAGGACCTCTTACGTAAGCCCTGAGACGTCCTTCCGAGGACGTATTTTTACACAATATTTCTTATAGCTGGTACAAAGTGAGGACGTTGTGTTAGACTTTATTCCACTAAACCGAGGACAGTTTTTCGCGTAGAACTTGTACAAACCGAGGACCAGGAAAAATCTACCTACCTAAAACATTTTACGTGTAAGATAATAATTATATCAGTGATTTATTTCTTACACACTTTTTCTAAACTGAAGTACCAAGCGAGGACGAGTCGATGTCTTTAAGTTTGTCGGCGCTTCTCAAAGGATTATTAATCAAAGAGAGTCGAAAGCAACGGCTTGCTTTTAATGTAAACTGTAGAAATAAAAAATATTGTCCAACATCGGTATTTAGCCGTATTACTCATAAAAAAATAACAGTGAAGTTCTAAAAAGACCTTCAGTCAGAGGACACATTATTATTTTCGTGATATTGTGTGAACTGCGGACCGCGAATAAGAAGGTTGTAATCACTGTGGAGGAAAAGTAAGTTTTGTAATTTTTTATAAACAACTTTAAAATGAGTATATTATTATTTTAGTATCAGATTCTGCAGCCAGGGTCGTCTCTTCATGACGGTACTCCTCAGCACTTGATAGCATCGTCTTCAAATTTGGCAGACGCGTTAGGTTTATGTAGCAAAACTAAAATAATTACCAGTTTGTGCTGATGCTGCAGCCAGGCTCATTTATTTATGAGGGAACTCCTCAACAGTTGATAGCATCGACTTAAAATTTGGCATACGTGTTATGTTTATGTAGTAATACTAATATAATTACCAGTTTGTACTGATGCTGCAGTCAGGGTCATTTCTTTATGAGGGAACTCCTCAACAGTTGATAGCATCTCGTCTTCAAATTTGGAATACGCGTTGTTTATGTAGTAATACTAATATAATTACCAGTTTGTACTGATGCTGCAGCCAGGGTCATTTCTTTATGAGGGAACTCCTCAACAGTTGATAGCATCGTTTTCAAATTTGGCACACGCGTTATGTTTACCTAGTAACAACACAATAATTACCAGTTTGTACCTTTGTACTAATGCTGCAGCCAAGGTCGTTTCTTCATGTAGAAACTCCTCAACAGTTGATAGCATCGACTTAAAATTTGGCAGACGCGTTAGGTTTATATAGCAAAACTAAAATAATTACCAGTTTGTGCTGATGCTGCAGCCAGGGTCATTTATTTATGAGGGAACTCCTCAACAGTTATAGCATTGACTTAAAATTTGGCATACGCGTTATGTTTATGTAGTAATACTAAAATAATTACCAGTTTGTACTGATGCTGCAGCCAGGGTCATTTCTTTATGAGGGAACTTCTCAACAGCTGATAGCATCGTCTTTAAATTTGGCACACGCGTTATGTTTATCCAGTAACAACAAAATAATTACCAGTTTATACTGATGCTGCAGCCAAGGTCGTTTCTTCATGATGGAACTCCTCAAAAGTTGATAGCATCGACTTAAAACTTGGCATACGTGTTAGGTTTAGCAAAATTAAATAATTACCAGTTTGTTCTGATGCTGCAGCTAGGGTCGTTTCTTCAAAGGGGAACTCCTCAACAGATCTTATTCAAAAGTTTAGTTTGTGAACAAGAGAATCGGTGCCATTAAGTTGTTAAGTTTTCATCCTTCTCAAATTATTTTGATCTCACTTGATAATATTTCTTTGTTGTTTTCTAAGCATTGTGTTATGTAATTTTATGTTAAGTTTTTAGCCCAAATTATGTCGATCTCTTTTAATTATGGTTTCTATAAGTCTTTTTGTTTAAGTCGTTTTCTAATAACTGTTATGTAAGTTTTAATAATTAATTTAATTTTTTTAATTAATCATGCTTCTCAAAAATGTTACTGCAACGTGATGTTTATTTGATGACGTTGGTAAAAGTTTGTTAAATAATTTGTTTCATTTTAAAATAAACCTACTTTTATTTCAGTAAAGTTAATGTGATTTTCTTTAGTACGTTCATGTTCTGTATTTCTTGGTACTTTATATTTGCTGCAAATCTTGCTGCAGACATTTCACCTAGGAAGGCATTTACTTTAGATTATTTAAGAAAGTCACACATATTCAGCTCCTATGACAATACAATATTATATGGTGCAAATCATAATGTGGTATAATATAAGCGGGCCTAGGTACTTAGCACATACTGCAGAAGAAGCATGATTATTCCTCGTGCACCTAGTAGCTACTAACGATTTGTTTAAGGATTCAGTCTACCTTTGATTTTCTCCTTCATAATTTTATTTAAATGATAGCATAATATATGATTTATCTTCTACACACGAGGAAAACTGTCGAAACGAGGACTAGTATACACACTGTTCGGAAAATCTAGCAAACCGAGGTCTTAAATACACATTGTGTGGAAAAACTACCTAACCGAGGTCTTTTGTGTTAAAGTTAACACATAGGTCCTCGGATAATACAACAAACGTGAAATGAGTGTAACGAGTCTGTGTATGAGGCGACAGTGGCACCGTCTGGTGGATACACAATGTTTGTGTAAGATTATGAATAATCTTGATCAAACCGAGGTTCAGACAACTTTTTCGTATTAAGTATATAGAAAGACTCAAAATCGCTTGCAGAATACGAATCTTTGGTCAAGTCAAACCGAGGACCCTCGAAAAGGTCCTCGCTTTGAAAAGGTCCTCGGTCGTGCCTTGTGTATTCATACGCACGTCCTCGGATAGTACTTAAAACAAACACACAACCACTTACACACACACACACACACACACCCACACACACCCCTGTTTGTACAGACACCCTTACGAGGACCTTGTTAGTCCTAGAACGAACCGAGGATCCTCCAAAAAACTGGTTTAAATGCCTCGTTGGCATTTTAGAATAAGATAGAAAGAGACAGGTGAGTAAATCTATAGTGATGCGCTTATTGGGATAATGCTATCTCAACATTTTTCTGTATGAATTTCGGCTATCATACTGAGGACTTGAAATACACAGCTAAATGTGACAAGCGATGCACATACGAGGACTTTGTGTAAGCCAAGCGAGGACCTCTTACGTAAGCCCTGAGACGTCCTTCCGAGGACGTATTTTTACACAATATTTCTTATAGCTGGTACAAAGTGAGGACGTTGTGTTAGACTTTATTCCACTAAACCGAGGACAGTTTTTCGCGTAGAACTTGTACAAACCGAGGACCAGGAAAAATCTACCTACCTAAAACATTTTACGTGTAAGATAATAATTATAATATCAGTGATTTATTTCTTACACACTTTTTCTAAACTGAAGTACCAAGCGAGGACGAGTCGATGTCTTTACGTTTGTCGGCGCTTCTCAAAGGATTATTAATCAAAGAGAGTCGAAAGCAACGGCTTGCTTTTAATGTAAACTGTAGGAATAAAAAATATTGTCCAACATCGGTATTTAGCCGTATTACTCATAAAAAAATAACAGTGAAGTTCTAAAAAGACCTTCAGTCAGAGGACACATTATTATTTTCGTGATATTGTGTGAACTGCGGACCGCGAATAAGAAGGTTGTAATCACTGTGGAGGAAAAGTAAGTTTTGTAATTTTTTATAAACAACTTTAAAATGAGTATATTATTATTTTAGTATCAGATTCTGCAGCCAGGGTCGTCTCTTCATGACGGTACTCCTCAGCACTTGATAGCATCGTCTTCAAATTTGACAGACGCGTTAGGTTTATGTAGCAAAACTAAAATAATTACCAGTTTGTGCTGATGCTGCAGCCAGGCTCATTTATTTATGAGGGAACTCCTCAACAGTTGATAGCATCGACTTAAAATTTGGCATACGTGTTAGGTTTATCTAGCAAAATTAAATAATTACCAGTTTGTTCTGATGCTGCAGCTAGGGTCGTTTCTTCAAAGGGGAACTCGTCAACAGATCTTATTCAAAAGTTTAGTTTGTGAACAAGAGAATCGGTGCCATTAAGTTGTTAAGTTTTCATCCTTCCCAAATTATTTTGATCTCACTTGATAATATTTCTTTGTTGTTTTCTAAGCATTGTGTTATGTAATTTTATGTTAAGTTTTTAGCCCAAATTATGTCGATCTCTTTTAATTATGGTTTCTATAAGTCTTTTTGTTTAAGTCGTTTTCTAATAACTGTTATGTAAGTTTTCTAATCATGCTTCTCAAAAATGTTACTGCAACGTGATGTTTATTTGATGACGTTGGTAAAAGTTTGTTAAATAATTTGTTTCATTTTAAAATAAACGTACTTTTATTTCAGTAAAGTTATTGTGATTTTCTTTAGTACGTTCATGTTCTGTATTTCTTTGTACTTTATATTTGCTGCAAATCTTGCTGCAGACATTTCACCTAGGAAGGCATTTACTTTAGATTATTTAAGAAAGTCACACGTATTCAGCTCCTATGACAATACAATATTATATGGTGCAAATCATAATGTGGTATAATATAAGCGGGCCTAGGTACTTAGCACATACTGCAGAAGAAGCATGATTATTCCTCGTGCACCTAGTAGCTACTAACGATTTGTTTAAGGATTCAGTCTACCTTTGATTTTCTCCTTCATAATTTTATTTAAATGATAGCATAATATATGATTTATCTTCTACACACGAGGAAAACTGTCGAAACGAGGACTAGTATACACACTGTTCGGAAAATCTAGCAAACCGAGGTCTTAAATACACATTGTGTGGAAAAACTACCTAACCGAGGTCTTTTGTGTTAAAGTTAACACATAGGTCCTCGGATAATACAACAAACGTGAAATGAGTGTAACGAGTCTGTGTATGAGGCGACAGTGGCACCGTCTGGTGGATACACAATGTTTGTGTAAGATTATGAATAATCTTGATCAAACCGAGGTTCAGACAACTTTTTCGTATTAAGTATATAGAAAGACTCAAAATCGCTTGCAGAATACGAATCTTTGGTCAAGTCAAACCGAGGACCCTCGAAAAGGTCCTCGGTCGTGCCTTGTGTATTCATACGCACGTCCTCGGATGGTACTTAAAACAAACACACCCTCATACACCCACCCCCACACACACGATACACACACACAGCACACTTACTCATATCTGATATAGACTTTAATACTTTCAGGCATATTCCATATTTGTTTGTTTTATGTTATTAAAACTAATATCATTTTATTTTTTTAATTTTTAACACTAAGCAATTGATTTCTCCATTCTAGAGGGATACGGCACTGTTTCTCTTTACTACAGGCTATTATGTAGCCTATCTAAGAGGACAGTACCCCAACCATTTTTGTTGTACTTATACCAGTGTTCAATTGTAGTGCAACTGTTTTTTTAATGTATTTACTGCAACACCTTTTATGCAATAAAGTTTTATTATTATTATTATTACTATGATCTCTAAGTTTGTTTCGCCCTTTCTTCTCAAAGTATTTAAATAGGAAACGCCGACCTCATCTTGTTTTTAAAATATGATTGACGTGTAAAAGTGTTTATGTAAACCTACTTACAGAAATAAAATCATTATTATTTATCATTTGTTAGTCTAATTACCCAGTAGGCTTCGACGCCACCATCGAGTACAAAGCCCAAGCTGCGGCCAAGAAGCTGGGCATCCTTAATAGGATGAAGCGATACTTTACGCCTGGACAGCTTTTAACCCTTTACAAAGCACAAGTCCGATCCTGCATGGAGTATTGCAGCCACCTTTGGGATGGCTCAGCGAAATACCAACTTGCCGCACTTGACTCGGTGAAACGCATAGCTAAGAGGCTCATTGGCGACGTAAAACTGGTGAATGCCAAGATTCACAGCTTGACTCATCGCCGCAAGGTTGCCTGCTTGTCGGTCGTCTACAGATTGTACTTCGGTGAGTGTGCCCAAGAACTCCACGACCTCATACCACCGGCCCCCTTCTACCTTCGGACATCCAGACGCACTGCAAGTTACCATCCGTGCCTAGTTGCTCTTCCATCAATTCGCACTAAGCGTTTTCAAATATCCTTTATAATGCGCACAGCAAAAGAGTGGAACTCTCTACCTGCGTTTGTGTTTCCGAGTGCATACAACCCGAATCTCTTCAAAGTAAGAGTGAACAGGCTTCTTCTGGGTAAGCTCACTCCATCGTAGACTTTGTCGCTGTCATCTCTGGCCTAGACTAGAGTCAAGAGCAAACCCATTTAAAATAAAAAAAAAAGAAAGTAGGAGTGGGTAACTGGGTTGTGGAGGTCAGATAGGCAGTCGCTCTATGGCAAAAAATATACATTGCTGAACTGTGCAGATATATTTAGCAGACATTTCTGCTAAATTTTAGTATCTCTGGCTTTATATTCCGTTGAGATCTCAGGTGGGTACAGTCAAACATATAGGTATAATTAGAATGTCAGGATTGAGGAGCCAAAGAAAATGCGTTCATCTACAAAGTTTCCTCTGTTTTACTATTTTATTGCTATACTACAAAAACAAACACAACACCTGCTAAATGATTGTTATGTCGAATATATTAATTGATCGCTCACAACCAATAGAAATTCACCTCTTGAGTGTAGATTGAGGTGCCATACTAAAAGTATTGTATTTTCTTTCATTTTAGCGCTACAGAAGCTAAATTTTTAGACGGTAATATGCACAATAGGCGTGGCGACAGTATCAAATAATCAAAGATTTAATGATTTTAGGGGAAAGTACACATTAAAAGGATTTAAAACACTGATTTAGTTTTATTTAAAAACTTGAGATTAATCGGATTTTCACTAAAATAAAAGATGAAAATACGGCATTCGGCCATTTTGACTGAAACGCCAATCACAGCGCATGACGTCACGCCTATGTAAACATCACTTGCGTTTTGTTGACTACTACCGATTACGCATTTGGATCGATTTTTTATTAATTTAAGTGTAATTTATCCACTCCACTTGACTCTACAACACGAATCTATAACAACATGGTTTCGCCTTGCGAGCTTTAACCATTGAACTCTTATTATTTGCTTGTTTGGGACATATATAAACACCTTGTTGGGAGTGGTTATTGATGTGTTTTTACACTGAGGCACTGCACACCACTTATACACTTTGGAATTCATTTTTATCAGATGAAATATGCAATGTTTGGTTTTGTCAACACGCGCAGTCAGAGGAAAGGTAACCACTAAACGTAAAATGTGTCAAATGTGTCAGCTTGACACATTTGACGTTTAGTGTTTACCTAGGCGTGACATCAGACCCGACGCCATGACACTGCGAGCTGTTTTCGCGCGCTATTGAAAAAATATTAGAAAAATGTCTTTAAACTTCGTTCAACTTTAGTTTATAACCGAAATATAGGTTTTTTCGTAAATAGTAAATGTGTATGTACATTACGGAAGAGGATTTCAAAATCATTCGTCATCCCTATTGCTACTAAATGATACAATTTTTTTTTTTAAATATTCATCTATTACTTAACGAGTTCCAGGTGGCTCCTCACTTCAGACGTTTAGATTGAGGAGCCACTTTTGCATTAAATATAACTAGTGATATATTTTGCTGCTAAATCTAGGATTCGTGCTGCAAAATCAGCTACATTGCTGCTAAATAATGGTAAGATCAGATTTAAAAAATCTGATGTGGTTCCTCAATCCTTACGGTCAGAATACCTACTGGTATTGATCTGCGTCTGGTTAGACTGGAAGCCAAGTAGCTGACTCCAACGTAGTTAGGATAAGGCTATAGGCAGATGATCACTTGTGTAAGTGTTTGGATTGATTTTTAAAATTCAAAACCGTTTTTGACTTAGAAACCTGCCTGGGCTCTAAGAAAACGACAGAAGTCAGCTCTCACTGCAGGCATGCAGCATGTCACATGTCTCCAGGAATGCGGCATGGAGTCGCAATAATACCAAAAACAATGTTTCAACGATTTCATCTTTATTTTGTATTACTTACATTATTATATTTACAAGTGAGGCAGTAACAGTGTCAACGAACCAAACTTTTTCAACTCGGAACCACTGTTCGACGGCATTCGTTAAATAAAATTAACAGAGTATTGATCGCCGCGAGCGGTGCGGGACGACGGTACACTTCACATCCCACTGACTATACGTGGAGCAGCGGAGGCCCGGACCGAGCTGGAGGCCACTGGACACTCCAACTTATTTACATGTTGGCTTGCACTTGCGCTAGTTACAAGCAGCGTGTACTGACCGTACCGCCCGTCAGTATCAGCACTTGAACAAGGACATTTCCCTTATTACTACAATATTATGGGAATGTCAATGTCATTTATTGTTTAGCAAGGAGTTGCGGTTTTCATGGTTTATACAGGCACCAGTTAGCAAAATTAATGTTTATATTCGAGGGTGGGCCGTCGTCAAGTACCGACTCACTTCAACCAAATAATATAAAATATCATTACTATAGTTCAGTATCAATTCAACCAATTCACAGGTTATGATACAATTCCTTGGAGTTTTGTACAGTTTTGTACTGTTGAACAAATGACACGAGCACAATGGCCGTCTGTGGGACGTTGGCGGTTAAAACGATTTCGATGTCGCTGTGAATAGTCGAGCATAGCTTCACGGGGCGGCGCGCGTGCGCGGTGTCGGACACATGCGTAGTTACAGGCGACGTGTCAGACACATGTGTCGGGCACATGCGAGGTGTCAGACACGACTCTAAAACAGTCCTACGACATTCGCTTCGCCAGGAACTGTTCGTCAACAGAACGATTCATTTTCAAGCGTTTCACCGACAGAACTTTCTTGTTTATTGTTTAGGGTGCAAACAATAAACGAGAAAGTTATATATAACGCTTGTAGAAAACTGTTTAAAATATCAACAATAAACGAAAACAGTAGGTACTACATGTAGGATAAATCTTTTATACCTTGGTGTCAACGCGGGGATAGATGAGCAGTTGCGTTGAAAGGTTCTATCGACGAATCTTTCAAAACTGAGTCGTTCTGTTGACGAACCGTTCATCGACAAAACGGATGTCTTAGAACTATTTCAGAATCATCAGACACATGCGTCGGACACGTGCGATGCGCACTATGGGCAGGGTCTGACACATGCGTCACACAACCATAAGAACCACGCGCCGCCACGGTCGCAGTAGATTAATCAATGTTACTATTAATATAATTAATTGTAATCGTTTATAATAAATTATGTACAACTTTACAAATGTGAAGGACGGCCGAGCGGCAGCCGGCCCGCGAGGCGCCGCTCCGCCCGCGCCGTTGTCTATGTACATAGTTTTGTTTCCCATAATATAAACTTTAGTAGGTAGGTAATACGAATAATCTCGTAATTTTAATTATCTTCTCACATCGTTCATATCACAACGCGTACGACACACCGTTCCATTATCTAAGTAATACATTTGAAATTTTTACAATACATTTATCTTAACCACTCCGCATCGCATGCGGGTGTTGTTGGACGTGAGGGCGCGCGCGCCCGCGCAGTCACTCGCACACTCACTCACACTCACACTGTAGTCACTCGAGTCCGCACTCACGGGCTCGCTCACACTTCGCTGCGCTATTTGCCGTCGTCCTCGTCGTGACATAGTACCCTGGAAGCAAAAACCACACCATGTTAAACAAGCAGCCTTTGTACAGACGCCAGCACATCAACCTACTACGATCTGTCAAATTTCTTTAATGGATTTTCAATTTTATCGCTACAGCATAAGGTTCAAAGTTGATTGGGAAAATTTGACAGTTTCGGGTAGCTTGTTGTGCTTGCGTCTGTACAATAGAAATTAATGTTTCTAGATTTCCATTCAACAACACTGGTCATATACACGGTTTACTCAATTGAGATAAATCAAAACTAGAATTGGGGTCATTAGGGATCCTATTACCCGCTGAGTTTGAGTAATTAAGAACGAGATCTTTCCTCTGAACAAGCTTTACCTATTATGGGATCTACCTTGAAGTCGTAACTTAATAGTTATTTATGCAACTGTTGTATAATAAGGGGTATTATAACACACATGAGTAAGAGGAAATGCGGTTGCAGAAGTAAAAAGTGGTAAGTCGAGGTTTGGCTCTCGCCTATGTCCTCCTCCAATATTGGACCAATTTAAAAGACATTTCATAAACTGAATAAGAAGGATATAAATACTGTGTGCCTATGTTTTTCTTTTTTCATGAATAGTTGCCAAATTTGTACACTAGGCCTCTGTTGACAGCGGTTTAAATCGGCATTTTTTAGGGATCTAGTGGTTATAAAAAAAATGTATCATCAAACAAGACAACATACAATATTAACTACTTGTATGTCCCTATTAGGGACATACAAGTAGTTAATATTTATTATTCTGTAAAAAAAAACATTGCTTTAAGGTCATTAACCAGAAAGAAAACAGGCGAGAGCGTTTCGATGGAGAAAGGACCATCCGCATTTCCTCTTAAGAGCGTTTACGCCGTACGGCATTTCATACAAACTTGCAATGCAAGCCCTTATTTTTCGAAAGTAATGAACCGATTTTAATGAAACTTAATACGCATAAGCCGGATAAAAAGTTGGTAGAGATCATTTTCGAAAAATAGTGTTACAGCCAAATTAGACTGATTTTAAATCCATAGAAACAGAGATTTCCAGTTATCTTTTCTTAAATAAGATATTTCGAAAATGGTCTCTACTAACTTTTTAAACCTTTGTATCCTGCTTATGCGTATGAAGTTTCATTAAAATTGGTTTCGAAAAATAAGGGCTTCAAATTTTGATGCCGTACGGCGTAAACGCTCTTAGTACCTAAATTGCATACAAGACTTTATCTACACCCATGATATGAATCCTCTATAAAAGGTATACTATAGGGTGTTGTACGGTGTTGTAAGGACTCTATGTAAATTCATGGAAAGTTTAATTGCTGAGTATCATAGCTTGTGTCACTCATTTTTGTAAACAACAAAGTAATAAATTTTTGCGATACTAATATCGAACAAAAATGTCGGGATTCGACGTGAATGACGGCGCTGTTGTAGTGAAACGCGCGTGCATGACTATGTTCTTTTTTAGGGTTCCGTACCTCAAAAGGAAAAAACGGAACCCTTATAGGATCACTTTGTTGTCCGTCTGTCCGTCCGTCTGTCAAAACCCTTTTTCTCAGGAACGCGTGGAGGTATGAAGCTGAAATTTATATCAATTACTCAGGTCTACTGTCCCTTGAAGCTGTGAAAAAATCAAACTTCTAAGCCAACGCAATCAAAAGATACAGCCGTTTATGCCGCAAATTTTCGACACTTGCAAGGGAATCAAAACCTACAGGGTGCTTCCCGTGAACTCAGAATCTTGAAATTTGGTACGAAGCAACGTCTTATAGCATAGATAAAGGAAAAATTACGAAAACCATAAATTTTTAGTTACATCACATAATATATTTTTTTTTATTTAATAATTTTAAACTTACTACCCATTTCCTCATAAACGCGTAGAGGTATTAAATTGAAATTCATACCAAATACTCAGGTCTATAATACCTTTAAGCTGTAACAAAATCAAACTTCTATGTCAACGCAATCAAAAGAAACAGCAATTTAAGCTGCATATTTTGAAACTCGCAAGTACTCGCAAGGGAATCAAAACCTAAAGGGTACTTCCAGTCGACCTAGAATCTTGAAATTTGGCATGAAGCAACGTTTTATAGCACACATAAAGGAAAAATTCCGAAAACCTTAAATTTTTAGTTACATTACAAAATATATATTTATTTTTTAATAAATATAAACTTATTACTTTTTTCCTCATGAACGCGTAGAGCTATCAAGTTGAAATTCATATCAAATACTTAGATCTAATTGCCTTTAACCCGTGAAAAAAAAAAAAAATCTAAGTCAACGCAAAAACGCAAAACGCAAAAGTACAACCATTGATACCGCATATTTTGAAACTCGCAACTACACGCAAGGGAATTAAAACCTAAAGACCACTTCCCGTTGACATAGAATCTCGAAATTTGGTAAGAAGCAATAGCTTACAGCAAAAATACCATAGTTATGACTCGATTGTCGTAATGAACGAACTTTGTAAACCTTGCAGGTTTGTACGGAACCCTCGGTGCGCGAGTCCGACTCGCACTTGGCCGGTTTTTTTTTAATTCATTAAGATACCACGAATTGAGTTGTGAGATTGTGGCTGTTTGATGAGTAAGAAAGGGATCGAAAAAGCAAAGGTTGCGTAGTGAAATTTAGTACAACATTATAACACTCGATTGGATGATATTACTATGACACTGGTTGCTTTAATGTTGGCAAAGTTTCTGAAACAGCATAAGCTAACTGTTTCAGAAACTCAGAAACTTTTATAGAGGACTATCTGCGTCCCGCGGTTTC
This sequence comes from Luperina testacea, assembly GCA_927399505.1. Taxonomy (NCBI): domain Eukaryota; kingdom Metazoa; phylum Arthropoda; class Insecta; order Lepidoptera; family Noctuidae; genus Luperina; species Luperina testacea. The sequence continues at coordinate 20,385,391 of OV656771.1, read as the reverse complement.
ACCCGCAAAAGTGTCGATCCCGTGGGAATATCGGGATAAAAAGTAGCTTATATGTTAATCCAGGGTGTCAGCTTCCTCCATACAAAATTTATCAAAATTGGTCCAGCTGTTTGAGCGTGAAGAAGTAACACACATATAAACACACACACACACACACTCACAAACTATAGCCTTTATAATATTAGTGTGATTTATAGGATGGATGTAGATAAAGTAACAAAATGTATGGATTAGCTGATCAGTTTCACATCCTGTCGGTATTATAATAAACCACATTGCAGCGAAGACTTTCGGTCAGTCCGACTGGTGGACTTTATTCGCGGAGTCTTGTTAACATGGCTGTGTCGTGGCGGCGACACTCACGGGCACAAGAGCGCGAGCGCGACGAGCAGCAGTAGCCTGAGCAGCGCGCGCGGGCGGCCGGCAGCCAGCGGGCGGCCGGCGGCCAGCGCGGCCAGCAGCGCGCGCGGGCGGCCGGCGGCCAGCGGGCGGCCGGCGGCCAGCGCGGCCAGCGCGGCCAGCAGCGCGTGCGGGCGGCCGGCGGCGGCGGCCAGCGCGGCCAGCAGCGCGTGCGGGCGGCCGGCGGCGGCGGCCAGCGCGGCCAGCAGCGCCAGCGCGGGCGGCGCGCGCGCGTGCTGCGCCGCGTTGCCGTGCTGCATCGCCGCCGGCTGCTCGCCTGTGCGGTAATACGATACTGTGCTTCATTGAACAACGTGAGACTGCTCGCGGAAAATACAAATCGTGAGTATGATAATAAAGTGAAGGTGTACGCCGAGGCTGCAGTACTGGAGTCGCGCCGCGCCGCATCGTCAACTTCGAGTCGTTATGGAAGAAAACTGTAGTAAAGTGCTGCTAACATGGTTTTAAGCCATATGTGATGACAATAGTTTTGTTCTATACTTTATATTAAGTATGTTAGTTTGTAAGGTATAATTATATCTGAGGGCCTTTGTAGCCTGAAATAAATGTTTATTATTATGATGTTGGTGTAGATGTGGCTGACGAGGACAAACGCGACCGACGTAACACTATTTTCAATAATACAATGCAACCACGTTGGGTACAATAATAACCGGAGCTATCGACTACAGCGCCTCAAGATGTTTACTGTTCCGCGCAGAGGTAAGGGCAGGCGTGGTACTGACCGCTGAGCACGTGCAGCATGACAGACGCGGAGTCCAGGTTGGAGGGCGAGCACGAGTAGTTCCCGGAGTCCTCACGCCGCGGACTGTAGATGATCAAGTTGCCCACCTGCAATAACAGCGGGCCATCGAGTTACTTGTCTTACAGCATGGAAGTATAATTATGTTACATTAGAACCGCACATCCAAACATTGTCCTTGTTGCTCTAAGGGCTCCCACACACATGCCTGTAACTTGCACAAAAGTATGCAAGTAGCTGACATACCAGTATGGTATTCACGTATTCACCAATCAGAAGTTGTTATGGCCCACGGCATGCAAGCTGATTGGTGAATACCACAATGACATGCAGCTTGCATGTCATTATGGTATTGCAAGCTACTTGCATACTTTTGTGCCAGCTACTGGCATGTGTATCCTTAGTCCTCCTTAGACCTACGACACACACAATTTGACGTTTGTGCAGGGGGAGGGAGCTACTAAGCGCATTTAATTGCAAACTGTTCATATAGAACTCGCGAGTGTTTTAATACTAGAAAGGTACAGGAAAAGAAAGATCATCAAGTCTTTTGTTTTCAATTTCGGGTAATAGGGGCAATAATATCTAGTAGAAAAAAAAAACTTTCAAGCTATTCTACTGATTAAAAAATGTTAAATGGATTAATTCCCTGACAAACGACGATCAGCCTCAACCACTGGCTCTAGAAGCTTGAAATTTTGCGAGTTTGTTTTATAAAGAAGTGAGCACTATAAAGAACGGATTTTTGAAAATACATTCCAAGGGGTCAAATAGGGGTTTAAAGTTTGTATGGGAGTTCGTCGACAAGTGTCTCGTGTGTCTTGCTGGTGTCGTGTGTACGGTACCGTGGTGTCGGGGGCGACCCGCTCCATGCGGATCTCGACGAGGCTCTTGTCGTAGTTGAGCACCCGCTCGTCGTTGTGGTACCAGAAGATGTAGGCGGGCTCCTCCAACGCCTGCGTGATGACGCACTTGAGGCTCACCGTCGTGCCGGCCTTCACGTACAGGTCTGACTCACCCACGATCTCGATCTTTGGCACTGTCAACATGTACATCGAATATATTACAGATTCAGCTTGCTTGGGACCACAAATTGTCAAGAGTAGACTGGGACGTCCACAGATCTAAAAAAAAAATTGGCAAGGACAGACTCAGCACAAAAGTCGGAGAACCGGGGGTGGTTGTATAACTTGCAAGGCGCCAATGTCCATACGACACTACCGGCAGCCGACATCGAACGCTCAAAATGACAGAATCCCGTGACAAATGGAGAGTGGGAGTACACTCACCTACAACGTTAAGCTGCACGAAGTGGCTCATCTTGGGCTCAGTGCCCACCTGGCACTCGTACACGCCGGCGTCACGCGCCTGCACGTACTTCACCTGCACATACGCTTATTGTCACTCACTTGTCGCTCAAAATACCGTCACAATCAAGAAATTACACAAATGAGAACTCCCTGCAAAGTATTTCTTCTGTGATGTAACTGTCATCATTTATTTTTGTCCTTATTTGTATTTATTTTATAGGAGGTGGGGCCCCTGGCTAAATTATACCAGCCGCACGGGTCGATCGATCAGGTTAAGCTACGCTTGCCGCGGTTAGTCTGTAGATGTGTGGGTGACCATCTTTACATGCCAAAACCCCTTCTTGCCTCGGAAAGCATGTTAAGCCGTTGGTCCCGGCTGTCATTCATGGATCTTTGACAATCGTTACGGCTAGTCAGAAGCCTGAAAGTCTGACAATGACAACCAGTCGTACCAAGGGGTATTACCCCTTGGTAGTACCCCTTGCTGGGGGTATTACCTAGTAACTGGGTTGTGGAGGTCAGATAGGCAGTCGCTCCATGTAAAATACTGGTATTCAGCTGCATCCGATTAGATAGGAAGCTGAGCCCAACATAATTGGGAAAAGGCTAGGCAGATGATGATTTGCCAAGATTTCAAAAGATGAAAAAATTATGTACGTATAACGTACGTGTGTGTATTTGTGTACGTTTATTATGTATGTTGTGTAATTGTGTATGTGTTGTGTTGTTATGTAATAAACGTATTTTCTTTCTTTCTTTTCTTTCTTTCTTTACCTAAATGCCCCAAGCTGGACAAAATAATAGTGAATAAAGGACCTGCAGAGTCCAGGTGTCGGTGGCCTCGACTAGGAAGGCCTGGAAGCGCTCGTCGGCGATGAATGTGAAACGGTCCACGGTGAGGATGTGCGCGTCGCGGCGCCGGATCCACGACACCGATTTGTTGCTCAGCTGCCGCACCTGCAACATGCGTCCCGAGTGTCAGCATTGTCACTACAGGAGAGCGTCATACTAACATAATTATAGCAGTACCAGGTAATTTTGACGCGCGTCCAACATTGGAACTAACATCACAATATCATCTTGTTTTTGAAACGAAGTTCCTTAACGCACGTTATGCGAATGCACACTTGACAACTAGACCGAAGAGAGTGTAACATTGTGACCGGGACGACATTTTTTTAAATAAGTGGAATTTTACAAAACATCAGCGACCCTGTTGCCCCTGGCAACGTCATTCGAGCGGTGAAGTATCCTTATAGCAGTAAACACAGGCTCGTGTTTATGACTTATAAATAAACACGTGTCAGAGAACTCACTCATTAGTGATTTTCAACTGTTAGGATTTTGAATCGGGAGCTTATATCAAAGAAATAAAAGTCTTCTAAGGAGCATTGAATATGATGAAACTTTCACATTTTAAGTCAAAGAACTCGATTGCCTCGCCTGCAGGATATAGGGACGTGGGGGTAGATCGAGAACGGGACCGGGAGAGGTGCGGGCCGCGGGCGCTCGTAGCGTGATACACAAAAGGCGAAATGTATGTACACTGGACAGTTCTTAAGATATGTGACGTCACAGTGGTTAACGGTGAACAGGTGGTGATTATTTATTAGAAAATAAATTGATGACTTTATAAAATTATGTGAAACAACTATTTGTAGGTACTTAACAAAATAAAATATTAAGTAATAAACTTATGTAGGTACTCTTTATTATATTATTATGCAAGTTTTATCAAAATTGTAAATCTATCTCATAAGTCCATATCAATATCACTGCAACTTGATTCTTCACTTTCTAGGTTGCCATCATCAGAATCGTCATATACATTAATAATAAAATCAACAACATCATATAGAATCGTAGAGCTCCTTAAGTTTTGAGTTGAGCTGCACGATTTCTGACAAATGCGTGCGCTGACTGGACAGGTCCTCTCAATCTGTGTGGTTCTTTTCTCAAAAGACCATCTCAGACATCGATCTACATGGTCTTCATATAACCTGACCAAGATTATGTCTGGACTTTAAAAGAGACTGACCTCTGAGTTTGTTTCGGCCTTTCTTCTCAGAGATGGGAAACGCCGACCTCTTCTAGTTTTTCAAAAATATGATTGATGTATAAAAGTGTTTGTGCAAACCTAGTTACAAAAAAAAGTAATTTGAAAAACTAAAAACCCGACTGCAAGCGAGGCAGACCTCCGCCGTGTCCTCTGGGCGATCCTCGCGAAACATCCGTATCCGGTGAGAACCTGCGTCAAGCGGTAGATGAGGACGCCGTGACGTGACGCCTCTCTAGCCACTCCTCAAAGAGGGGTCTTATCGCCACTGTCGTAGCGTGCCCTGCGCTGGGTTGGGTCCCGCCTGCTTCCTACTTTTATTTAATTTAAATGAACTTTATTTTAGCTTTTCAGTTTTTTAACTTAAGTTTTTTACCGCAGTCGAGTTTTTTAGTTTTTTTAATTACTTTTTTTTCCAGTTTTTTAGTTTATAAGTGTAAAAGATTTCGCAGAAGATTTAGTTTTTGGTATTTATTTATTTAAACTTTTCACACAAAAAGGTACAAAGGCGGATTTAATGCCTTAGGCATTCTCTACCAGTCAACCAAGATTGGATGGCAGGTGCTTTGATTGAGAGGAACAATGATAAAAAAAATCTATTAAAACTAGGTACACAAATACATAAATAGTTTAAATACACATACGTACTATTAACTATAATATATACTTATAATATATGTCGGAAATACGTCATTAGTTTGACTATTCGGAACGCCAGCGCTATATGGTGGTGCTGGACAGAGTCTAGCCGGAGTCCGTGGGGGGTTCGAGGAGAGCGAGCAGCGAGGTGCAGCGGCGGACTTGACCATCAGCGGCGGACTTGGACATCGTACGGACAACATGTGCTCAGAAACTGTCCCGCGTTCCGTATTTGGTTGTGACTTGTACCTACAGTGTTTAATTTGCTAGTGTGATTACATTGTTCGTGAAATTATAATCTGATTTGAACTGCAAACGGTTTTTCTATTGCGAAATAGCCAACACATATCCACTGTACGCCCACAGTAGTTAAAATATGGCTGATAATAACGACACACACTATACCTTCTCCGTTTTATATGTTTTTTTATATGTTTTTTGTTCGTGACAATTAAAATGAAACACATTTTATGCGAATAATTTATTGAATGACAGATGGCATATTTGACAATACGTCCATAGATATAACATTCCTCCCCACCTAAGGTTGATTCAGATCTCATCAATCAAACGCCGTGGAGGTCGCACCACACGCTGGCTGCGCCGAAGAGGTACTGCAACCGTCGCAGTCGGTGTTTGAAAAGCTGGAGATGAGGATGATGATGTAGATGCAGATGTGGATGCAGATGGTTCTGGTGTGGATGGAATGTGAGAGTACGGTGTAGATGGAGATTGCAAATTCTTGGTTGGTTGGTTTGTTTGGTTGTTCCTTTTCAAGGAACGAAATGACATAGTTCGCAATTTGCGTATTTGTTCGAATTGTTTGTAGTCATGGAGAACAAAAATGCTCTTCGAGAAAAACTTGTAAACTATGCAACAAGTCACACCATACGCTTTTGATGAGGATAGAAATGAGCGGAACAACCGTCCCGCAGCTATGAGTACAAGCATGCCATCGACAGCACATGCCGTGAATAACTTAACTAACGTGGCGATGGAAATTCTGTTGACTACTGTACTTTTAGAAGTAAAGACCATTGATGGAGATTATATCAGCTTAAGAGGATTGCTTGACCAAGGGTCGCAAGTGAGTCTCGTGACAGAAGGAACACGCCGCGCAACGACTCAGATTACCGCGACGCAAAGTCAGCGCTATTGTGTCAGGTGTCGGTTCACTGTCCGACATTTGTAAGGGGTCAATTAAATTAGAATGCAAATCTATACATTCAGATTATAAATTTAAATTACAAACCTTGGTGATGAAGAAACTCGTAAATACTTACCTACAGCATCCTTCTCCATACAAAACTGGGATTATATAGATAACTTGAAACTTGCAGACCAACATTTTAATAAGTCGGGCCCGATTACTTACTTCTGGGCGCCGAAATCTATTCAGAACTGAAACTAAGAACTAAGAAACAACTGAATGGGGTCATAAAAAGTGACAATTTCTCCGTAGCCCAACAAACAAGAGTTGGCTGGAATGTCAAGACATTTAACTGCTGTGTAATACTTAATGCCCTAGAAAACATGACACGATTCTGGGAAACTGAAGAAATCTCAGACACTACGACTTCAACTAATGAAGACCAGCATTGTGAGGAGTACTACAACTCGACTACTAAGAGTTTAGATGACGGGAAATATGTGCAGATGCCCATGAAGTCAAACTACAACTCAAACTTAGGAGTCACAAAGTCTCAAGCACAAGCTCAGTTCTAACAACTGGAGAGGAAAATGTTGAGGAACAACGACCTAAATAGGGCATACAAACGATTTATGGAGGAATACATTTCCCTGGGCCACATGAAGCCTGTAACTGCTGCTACTCGGAGAAAGAACCAAGTATATCTACCACATCACGGAGTATTAAGAGCTGAGTCAACTACGACGAAACAAAGTTGTGTTTAATCCATGTTATAAGGCAAATAATAACAACAGCCTCAATGAGCTTATGTACTCTGACCCGAACTTGCAAAAGGACATGTTTACGCTATTTTTACATGGACGATTTAGTCCATGGGCAAAACAGCATCGAAGATTCGAAGAGAATAGTCGCAGAACTCATTCAACTATTGAGTAAAGGAGGTTTTAACTTAAGAAAGTGGACAAGTAACGAAGCGACTATATTAGAGGACTTGCGAAATGACCAAAAGAGCACTAAAGCTAACATAGAATTTAGCCCAGAAACATCAAACACAAAAATGTTGGGGATGAGCTGGAACCAAAAACAGGATACATTTACTTATCAGTGGATACTGCCGGAAAAGAAAACTCTGATGAAGCGAGTATTGCTGAGTGAAAGAAGTAAATTATACGATCCTCTTGGTTTTCTATCGCCTGCAACAGTACAAGCGAAACTACTTTTTCAAAAGGTCTGGATCAGCAAAATCGACTGGGATGATTGTCTGCCCCTCGACGTGACTGCTGAATGGGAAAAGTTGAGAAAGGATTTCCCTTCAATTGACAAAATCTCCATTCCACGATGGCTGCGGTGTACAGACGACAATTTTGAGATTCACGGATTTTGCGACGCAAGCAAAAAGGCCGTGTGTCATTTATAGTCGAGTGAAAAGCAAGAACGGAAATTTCACAACTACAATAATAACTGCTAAAACAAAGGTCGCACCGCTTAGTAAGAAGATTTATCTGCCTAGAATGGAACTCTATGGAGCATTGTTACTTGCCAGACTAATAGAGAAGATTAAGAGTACACTTTCTACTAAACATCTCCAAATACAATGTTGCAGCGACTCTAAAGTCGTATTGGCATGGCTACAACGAGACATAAACAGATGGGAAAAATATGTCGCCAACAGTCTCACAAATAAACAGCATAATTCCATCAAAACAATGGAACGGAACAATGGAATGGCTTAAAAAAAAAAGGGTCGGAAGAAAACTCGGCTGACTGTGCTACACGAGGTCTCTCTCCCTCTCAACTTCTAACTTTAAACTTTGGTGGGAGGGCCCAATTTGGTTGAAAACTTATGACTTTAAAAACAGCCGACAAAATGACAACAATATGCTCTATTTACAAGACAATGAACTATGTGACACACTAACAGAAAACAATAAATGCTGCGTTGCAACTTATAAAAACAGTGAAGTAATTACCAATCTGTTGAATAAATATAGCAGTTTTAAACTTGTAATCAGAGTACTTGCGTGGATTCTACTATTTATAAATACTTTCGTCCGAAAGAATAACATAACCAGCGTTGATAAGGAGATTGTGTTGTTATCTTCTGAAGAAATTACTGAAGCAACGGAAATGGTGATCAAAAATGTGCAGAGAATGTACTTCGGGGACGAAATCGAATGTTTGAAGAAGAACAACCCAATACCAACTAAAAGCAATATTCTGAAGTTGACCCCATTTCTCGATAAGAATGGGATACTGCGAGTCAAGGGGCGACTTATCAACTCAGTGCTGCCTCCTGAATCGAAACATCCAATTATTCTCCCTGCTCAGCAGCAGGGAGAATGATTGAATAATAAAATAATATATATATTGAAATAATATAAAAATAATAATAATATAATATATATTATATTAAAATAATATATATATAATATTATATTGAATAATTGTTAATCTTCCAGCGAAGATTAACAGAGTTGATCATCCAAGAAGCCCATCGTGAAGTTCTCCATGGTGGGGCACGACTCGATTGGTGGGAACAGAACAGTGAAAAAAGAACTTAGGCAGTGCATACGATGTCGCCGTTTTAAGTCTCAACGAAACATGCAGATAATGGCTGACTTGCCAAAAGAACGAGTTACACCATCAAGGTCATTTACAAATACCGGCGTGGACTTTACCGGACATGTTGATATAAAGATCAACAAGGGAAGAGGCGTGAAAACACGCTAGGCTTATATAGCCATCTTCATTTGTATGGTTACAAAAGCCGTACATCTTGAGTTGGTGTCTGACCTGACAACTCAAACTTTTCTTGCCGCTTTCAAACGAATGCGTGCGCGCAGAGGTACTCCGAAGTATATGTTTTCAGACAACGGGACTAATTTTGTCGGTGTCGCAAGACTACTGTAAGAGGACTTTGAACGAAATAAAACTTTTCAATCTTCTGAGTTTTACGACGAGATGAATAGCTTGAAGATAAACTGGCATTTTAAACCCCCTTCTCTGGCCATCAGCTGGTGGACTTTGGGAAGCCACCGTTAAGTCCATGAAGTATCATTTGAAGCGAGTTCTGGGGAAACAAAGACTAACTTACAAACAGTTCACCACATTATTAACTCAGATCGAAGCATGCTTAAATTCACGTCCACTTTGCCCACTATCTGAAGACGTTGAAGACCTAGACTACTTGACACCTGGTCACTTTCTTGTTGGCGGTCCCTTACTGCCTATGTCGAAGGAGGAAAAAGACTTCAACCAGTATTTTAGTGACACACTTTCGTTTAAACAACATATAGAAGCTTTAAATAATAGAATTCGCAAGTTGATATTTGTTTTTAAAAAGTTACGCTGTATTGCTGACACAAAATTAGTAAGACAAGTTTACATTGCTCTATGTCAATCGATTTTAACTTATTGTATTACCACATGGGGTGGAGCAGGTAAAACAATGTTACTAACCATCGAGAGAGCTCAGAGGGCGATTCTCAAAGTGTCTACTTTCCGCCCTTTCCTTTTTCCTACTAACCTCCTGTACAAAGCTTGTAAAGTATTAACAGTTCGACAGCTATTTATTATGGGCATTGTATTAAAACAACACAAAGCTCTACCCTACAGCGCTAGTAATACTGTTACGAGCTTGGGGTTCGTGACAATAAAAACTACCGATTTAATAACCAAAAAAATGACAATTTACTCACCAACACTAATTACAATTCAAACACTAATTAGAAACACAACGTCACTTACTGATCACTCTTAGTCGCACTCGAATATCGCTTTCGATGTTATCGCATGTATAGCTTATTCAAAACTATATGTCTCGCGGCGCGCGCCCGCCTTATATAGTTCCACAGAGGTACTCTGTAAACATCTAGTATGTTCGAGTACATAGCGGCCCCGACTGACTCGACGTCGATAGTTCTCGGAACTACTAGTACCTACAGGAAGGGTCAATGTCCTAGTACCAAGGCCAAGGTATTAGTTCTGCTACCCGATACAAGATGGCGCTAGTGGTAACTAATGGCGATACATGGCGATGTATCAAGCATTATTTTTGGCGCGCAACACTGCCCCCTCCTAAGACATGCTCGTCCCGAGCATTATTGGCTCCATAATAACGCGCCAGTCGATCCACATGGACGATCTTAGGAGTACCTCTTGCACCTTTCTGTATCCGGTAGGTTACATCATTGATCTTTGTCACAATCCGGTACGGTCCGTCCCATTTAGCTTGAAGCTTAGGAGATTTCCCTTTGCTGCGGACTGGATTGTGCAACCACACTAGTGAACCTTCGTCGAACCCTTTATTATTCATTTTGCGGTCATAACGGGTTTTCATCCTTTCAGACATTTGCCGGCCCGATTGTCGGACGTGCTCATAAATGTCATTCATCTTGTTCCGCAAATCATTTGCATAATCAGTTACACTGCGTGGGGCATCAGGTGGTATTCCGGTGATCAGGTCTGCAGGCAGCCGTAGTTCTCTTCCGAAGTTTGCGAAAGCTGGCGTCACCGATGTACTTTCGTGGACAGCGCTTCGATATGACAACAAAAACGGTTGTATGTGCTTGTCCCAATCTCGTTGCCGATTTTCCACAACTTTTGCTAGATACCTCTCCAGTGTCTGGTTAAATCGTTCCACCATTCCATCCGATTGTGGGTGGTAAGAAGTCGTTCTTGTTTTATGAGTACCCATAACTCGACAAGTTTCCTGGAATATTTGTGACTCAAAATTCCTTCCTTGATCACTGTGAATCTCCAAAGGTACTCCAAAACGACAGAAGACTTCATGAACTAATTTATCCGCAACTGTCGAAGCTTCTTGATTTGGAATGGCGAAGACTTCCGGCCACTTAGTGAAATAATCCATCACAACCATGAAATACTTGTTACCACTTTCACTTTCCGGAAACGGCCCCGCAACGTCAAGGGCTATCCTTTCCCATGGTGCACCAACATTATACAATTTCAATGCACCCCTACTACGAGTCTGAGGTCCCTTTACAGCTGCACAACTTGTACATTTGCGACACCAATCCTCGACATCGTCCCGACAGTGGACCCAGTAAAACCGTTCTCGTATCTTCAGTAGAGTCCGTTTTACACCCAAGTGACCTCCTGAACAACCATTATGGTAAAGCTGTAGAACATCCGGTACTTGAGCTTTAGGGACAACCATTTGCAAATGACAGCTGTCTCCCCGAGCATTTTCCCATTTACGGCACAGGACTCCATCCTGAACCACCAAGCTGTCCCATTGAGCCCAATAGCTTTTTGTGACCGAACTCATCGCTGAGACGTCACTCCACCTGGGCTTAGGAGCACTGGCCTTCATCCACTCCAGAATCGGCTTGATGTCTGAATCTTCCTGCTGTGCACGTTGTAGGCTTTCCTTCCACTCGTTGTTGAGGTCTGTCTTAAGCATCCTCACAGGTACCACTTCCTTACTCTCCTGTCTAGTACAATGCTTGCAGTCTTCAGGACAAGGTCTTCTTGACAATGCATCTGCGTTGCCATGAGATTTTCCGCTGCGATGTTCGACCACGAAGTCGTATTCCTGCAGTAGTTCAATCCATCTCGCAACTTGACCTTCTGGATTTTTGAACTGCAATAGCCATTTCAGTGCAGCATGGTCAGTACGTAGGTGGAATTTTCGACCCAGAAGATATTTGCTAAAATACTGCAATGACTTTACCACCGCAAGCAGTTCCCGTCTCGTAACACAATAGTTCCTTTCCGGCTTTGACAATGACTTGCTGAAGTACGCTATCACAACTTCTTGATCACCATTCCGTTGAGACAACACACCGCCAAGTCCTATGTCACTTGCGTCTGTGTCAACTATAAATTCCTTGTCCACATCAGGGTATCCCAAAATAGGTGTATTGCACAGACGGTCCTTTAGCTCCTGGAATGCGATGTCGCAACTATTATCCCAGCAGAAATGTCGCTTCTCCTCGGTTAGCTTATGCAGAGGTTTGGCTATGTCTGCAAAGTTCTTGACAAATCGCCGATAATAGGAGCACAAACCCAGAAACGCTCTAACCTGCGTCTTGTCTTTTGGAACTGGCCAGTCCTTGACAGCTGCAATTTTCTCTGGATCCGTGCGGATACCTTCTTCAGACACGACATATCCCAAAAAGCTAACTTGTCGTTTGAATAGTGAACACTTCTTCGGGCTTAACTTGAGGTTGGCACTCTGGATCTTCATGAGCACGCGTTCCAGGTTTTGAAGATGTTCTTCAAACGTGCGGCCTACGATGATGATGTCGTCCAAGTAGACCAGGCAGGCATCGCCAATTAGCCCGGTAAGTACAAGTTCCATCAACCTTTCAAACGTTGCCGGAGCATTGCACAATCCAAACGGCATAACTTTAAATTGCCACAGACCCTTTCCTGTTGAGAATGCAGTTTTCTCTTTGTCCTTGGGATCAATTTCAACTTGCCAGTAGCCACTTTTCAGGTCCAGTGTGCTAAACCACTTTACGCCAGTAAGCATGTCCAGCGTGTCATCGATTCTTGGCAAAGGATAGCTGTCCTTCTTCGTAACGTCGTTCAGACGACGATAGTCAACACAAAACCGCATGCTGCCGTCCTTCTTTCTTACCAGCACTACGGGTGAACACCATGGACTAGATGAAGGTTCAATAACACCATCCTTCATCATTCCCTCTATCATGGTTTCCACTTCCTTTTCACGTGCTACCGGCAATCTCCTTGGCCGCTGACGGATAGGCAATTCTTCTCCTGTATTTATTTTGTGTTGAACTAAGCCAGTCCTCCCGATGTCAGCATCGTTTGACGAGAAAATATCGGCGTACTTGAGTAGCATTTTCTTTGCCTTGACCATTTCATTTTGGGACAGAGCGCTGCGGCAGTCTTCTAAAAGTGTGGTCACTCTCGTTGGTGCATCCTTGCTGAGGGTCCCAGTCGATAGATATTGGCATCGACGCAACCAATCCACTTCCTCGCAAGTACCAACTAGTGTGCCTTTTTCTATAATGTGTTCCTGATCACAAAGGTTCAGCACACGTACCCCTGAGAAGTCGGTGGCTCTGACCAAAGTTCGTGCCACTTTCCATGGAAGGTCATTGTCTACCCTTTCCACGAGTACACAACGAGGAGTTCGCCCAGGATTCCGTGGAAGACTAACCGGTACAATCGTTTCCGATCTCGGCGGAAGAACAATCTTCTTAAGGCTGTATACATTTCCTGGTAACGCCCCTTCCACGAAAAGTTCCTCTTGCCCACATTTCAAAACACCTTGCTTGACGTCAATTTCGCAACAATTCTTCCTCATAAAGTCAAGGCCCAGGATGCAATCGTCCATTATATCAGCCACGATGACATTATGCAGGTAGATTCTGTTGCCTAGCTTCAACTCCATTTTCTTCTCTCAACGGACGGGTATGCGCTGACCGGTGGCTGTCACCAAATTAATGTGTTCTCGGTTGTGTGCGGAGTCCCCAAGGAACCGACTTATAAGTTGGGAACTGACGACCGTACGAGAGGCTCCAGTATCTATGGTCAGCTTACACGGCGTTCCGTTGACCTCGCCCTTGATGATTAGGCTATTCCCATCATGGGTTTGTGTGATCGAAATCCTTGGGGCTCCTTGAACATCAGCCAGCACCCGCCCCGCAGTCCTGGCTATTACTCGTTTCCCTGCTGCTGGTGTTGGGCGGTGCTGTTAACCGCACTGCCCTCTGGAGATTGGCCGTCTTCTCTTTCTGCAGTTCGCTTAGGGCAACTGGATCGAAGGTGGCCCCTTTCCCCACAGCCGTAGCACCTAGGGCTGTATCCTTTATTGCGGTCGCGAACTGTAGCCGCTGCAACCTCCCTGACGCGATGGGAACGATGATCTTGCCGCACCGCTTCCACCTCCAATGCATGGGCCAAGGCGTCCTTAAGCGTCCCGTGGTGACCGAGCCTCACAGCAGCTCTAACTTCAAGGTCGCGGATGCCGTCGATGAATGCCTGCACCAGGTTCCCATCAATAAGCGCAGGTACGGACTGGTAAGCTTTACGAACCAGCTTCTCTACTTCAAGGGCCCACTGCTGCAGGTTTTCGTCATTGCGTTGCACGCGATCCTTGAGCTGCGCCCGAAACACGTGTTCCAGGTGAGCGTCGCCATACCGAGCCTCCAATGCCTCAAGGAGCTGCTCGTAAGTCACTTCCTTACCGAGAGCTTCCAGGACAGTTAAGGCCTGGTCACGCAGGCCCAGGGTGAGGGCAGTCATGGCCTGACTTTTATTCCACCCGTTCGCCTTCATGACAGCCTCAAACTGGATTTTGTAGGCCGACCAGGAAGAAGTTCCGTCGAACGGTGGCACTTTGAATCCACGTAGCGAAGGTGTTATAGCTACGGGAGCTGCGATTCCATCACCCAGTTTAAGGTTACCCAACTCTTGCTTCACATTAGCAATGACGTCATTAAACTTGCTGATCTGAGTTTCAGCTTCTGACAGTCGGTTGTCATGCTGGGCTACTTTCTCCTTCATCTCCTTCATGTCTTTCCCCAAGGTTGCATGAAGGTCCTTCATGAGGAACATCTGCTCTTCCTGGCGGCGCACCTGCTCCTCCTTGTCCCGCTGGAGCTGTTCTTCCAGTCGACGAGCCTGTTCCTCCTGTCGTCGAGCCTGCTCCTGCAGCATCATCATCAGAGCAGCAAAATCTGATGATGCTGGAGCGGCTGTGGACGGACCGGCCTCCGTGGTCGGTAGCTGGCCTTCCGACCTCTGTGGCGTTGCTCCACCGAATCGCCTCTGGTCCGTCTCTTGCTGGCGTTGACTCCGGGTACGGATACCCTCCATGTCTTCTTTGGGTAAAATCGGCATTTTAAACCTCGCTTCTGACACCAATTGTTACGAGCTTGGGGTTCGTGACAATAAAAACTACCGATTTAATAACCAAAAAAATGACAATTTACTCACCAACACTAATTACAATTCAAACACTAATTAGAAACACAACGTCACTTACTGATCACTCTTAGTCGCACTCGAATATCGCTTTCGATGTTATCGCATGTATAGCTTATTCAAAACTATATGTCTCGCGGCGCGCGCCCGCCTTATATAGTTCCACAGAGGTACTCTGTAAACATCTAGTATGTTCGAGTACATAGCGGCCCCGACTGACTCGACGTCGATAGTTCTCGGAACTACTAGTACCTACAGGAAGGGTCAATGTCCTAGTACCAAGGCCAAGGTATTAGTTCTGCTACCCGATACAAGATGGCGCTAGTGGTAACTAATGGCGATACATGGCGATGTATCAAGCATTATTTTTGGCGCGCAACAATACTAATAAAAGACGTAAAGATATATTTTGTCCACAAATCTTAACAAAACATGCTTTTATATCCAAATTTTACCTATACCTCGGACCTCTCCTATATAATATAATAGACTAAACTCGAAAGCAAACATTTATTCTGTGAACTATACAAATTGTAAGAGAATCCTCAAGGATGCTCTCCAAAGTATGTCTTATGAAGAAACAGAAAATTTACTAACTGTGTTAAAGTAAATATAGATATACAAAATTCACCAGCATTACATATGTATTTATCAAGTTTAGAAACTAAGAGTTAAGCTACTAAACATATAATTTTGTCTATTGTCAACTTTCGATTATTTATTAATTTTAAAATACTATTTTAGCTCTTTTCGCCTGAAACACAGGACTACCTAGTTCAGGCACGTAAGTATTAGCAATATAATTTTTATATAAGCAAAACTGTAATAATTTTCATGCCTTATAAATTTTGAATAAATATTTTATTATTATTATTATTATTTGAAGCGAGTTCTGGGGAAACAAAGACTAACTTACAAACAGTTCACCACATTATTAACTCAGATCGAAGCATGCTTAAATTCACGTCCACTTTGCCCACTATCTGAAGACGTTGAAGACCTAGACTACTTGACACCTGGTCACTTTCTTGTTGGCGGTCCCTTACTGCCTATGTCGAAGGAGGAAAAAGACTTCAACCAGTACGACTTGAGAAATAAATAGAGGCTGGTTGAACAAACTAACTTACACATCTGGAAGCGCTAGTCAAACGAATACCTGCAGCAATTACAAGTACGCAGTAAATGGCAACAAATAAAGGAGAATCTAGCAGTTGGTGGTTTGGTGTTAGTGACAGAAGAAAATTTACCTCCAGGAAGGTGGGCTCTCGGAAGGGTGGTGGAACTTCATCCGGGGACTGACGGAAACGTCCGAGTCGTCACCCTTAAAACTAAAAAGGGACTAAAACGACCAATCGTGAAACTGTCGCCGTTACCGCTACGCCAGAACTAACAAACTACGGAAGTAACAGAAGACGTAATAAACAAACAACAAGAGCAGTCCGAACCAGAAAAACAAAAAAATGCAAAGAGGTCGCACGATAAATAAAACTAGTTTACTGTCTCTGGTTCTAATGTGCATGATGACAATTATGGGAATCACACAAGCGACGCCTGTTACTTCAAGCAACTACAAGGTGACATCAATACTTGAAAATCAACCAATATACTTTGATGAAACCGGGAAACTGCAACTTACCCCCGAAAAAACTTGGTACGTGTTTTTTACATTTTGTCATTTCGAATTACTTTTCAACCATATAAGTTGTATATATTTTTGTAATCACCTTTTAAAACCCTTTATTTTGATATCCCACTCGAAAGGACTTGAGGAAAAAAAAATATTTAAGACTGTGGCGCCAAACATCGCCCAACTTAATTATTTTTTCATATTTTGGTTTACCTCTCAAGCTGAAACCCATCAAGCCGTTTAGGCTACAGAGCATAAGTGAGTTTGAAGTGAGCTGTCTCTCCACCTGATGCTAGGGAAGCTATTGACACTAGCTACTGGCACAAGTAAGGTAAGCACAGGTATGGTGTTACCTTGCAGGGCAGGTAGGCGTGTGTGCCGAGCTGCGTGGTGATGTTGTTGGGCGCCGAGGGATCGAAGTAGGGCCCCGTATAGAGCCCCACGTAGCGCTTGGTAAGACGCGGCCCGCCGCCCGCCTCGCCGCACGATAGCACTGCAACCACAATTAAACAATAATACATGAATGAAATTACAAGCCCAGCAAATTAGATTGTTGAAACTATCAGTCAGTAAGAAAACAAAAAATAAATGTAAAGACGATTATAATTAGGTATTTTGAAAATTTATTGATATTAGTTTAAAACATAAATACGTAACATTCATGGCGGTTGGAGCGTTACGTCAGAAATCAACCCACAGCTATTCACGACCACACATCAATACAGAGAAGTAATCATAATCTTATAATAACTAGTAACATTAACGCGCGTGATAGTATTTGCCGACAAGAGCACAATTATGATTGAATGTAAAGACAAACAAAATTATGATAATGACATTACTAATAATACCATAGATTCAATTATAAAATGGCTAAATAAATAAACATTAACAAAACCAAATTAATGACTTTCAATCAACGCAAAAATTTACCTATGAATATTTATTACGATAGTAAACCAATTAATCAAGTAAGCACGTCTAAATTCCTAGGCTTAACCATAGACCAACGACTAGACTGGAAAGCACACACATAGATTTGGCAGACTTGGCAAATAAAAATAAAAAAACCCGACTGCGGTAAAAAATTTAAGTTAAAAAAACTGAAAAGAAAAAACAAGCCCATTTTAAATTAAATAAAAGTTGGAAGCAGGCGGGACCCATTTGAATTTGAAAATATAATAAAAATGGTATGGGTCCTGCCTGCTTCCAACTTTTATTTAAATCAAAATGGGCTTCTTTTTAGGTTTTCAGTTTTTTTAACTTAAGTTTTTTACCGCAGTCGGGTATTTTTTTTTTATTACTTATTATTTCCTGATTTTTAGTTTACAAATGTGAAAGATTTAGCAGAAAGGTACGTGTTTATTACGATTTGTCATTTTGAATTACTTTTAACCATATAAGTTGTATATATTATTGTAATCACCTTTTAAAACCCTTTATTTTGAAAGCCCGCTCGATAAGTTTTGAAAAAAAAAATTAAGATGATATTGCGCTAAAAATCGGCCATTTTTTTTAAATTTTGATATACCCAGTGTAACTCTCACAAATAAGACGAATCTAACGGCACCTATCAAGCTGAAATCGATCAAGCCGTTTAGGCTACAGAGCGTGCCAAAGAAATATACATATATACATACACTCGAAAAACATAACCCTCCTTCTGACGCAGTCGGGTAAACACTCGAAAACATAACTCTCCTTTTAGGTGGGTAACCTCAATAATATAACCATTCAATGGATCAAAGGACACAGCGGCTCGTTAGGCAATGATGCAGCCGACGAGCTTGCCAGAAGAGGGTCGAGCATGGCACCAGTGGGACCTGAGCCCATCGCGCCACTCCCCTTCGGGTATATACGCACTCTGGTAAGGAAACGTACTAGAGACCAACACAACAAACTATGGACGGACCAAGGCGAATGCAGGCAGGCTAGGGAAGCAATTCTCACTTTGGACGGCCGCCTCACGAAACAGGTTCTCCGTCTAACTAAACAAAAGCTGCGTATAGTTACTGCAGCTTTAACTGGCCACGGGTCATTCAATAAACACCTCTTTGTCATAGGAGTGACAGACAGTCCGCTGTGCAGGGCCTGCATGGAGGACGACGAGACAGCGGCACATGTGCTTCTAAACTGCCCGGTGGTCGCCACGTACAGGGCAAAGTACTTCGGTAACCCAGGTACACTACGTGAGACGGTCAGTAACATCAAGGCGTTGCTGGCCTTCCTTGAGGAGCTGGGGTGGATCGAATAATCGATTTTCCCACCCGTACGCAAAATACGCGCATTGACATGGAGTTGCGGACACCAGCCCGTATTACCTATTACCTAACCCTCATTTTGACGCAGTCGGGTAATAATCAGCATATGCTTTATATAAACTTGCGCCAGTCACAGGAATGTATGCTATTGTAACAGCATACCATGGCATGGCTGGTTCATTATTGAGATATGGAGTTATCTTTTGGGGAAACTCAACAAATAAGGAGCTTATTTTTAAGGCCTAAAAAAAGTGCATCAGGGCAATGTTTGCGTTAAAATTCACAGACATTTGGAAACCTTTTTTTATTAAATATAAAATACTAACATTACCCTGTATGTACATTTTCGAAGCTGCAGTATTTGTAAAAACCAACCCAGAACTATTTCCTAAGCTATCAGACATGTCGGCGTGGAGTAGGTAACGAAAACATCTAGAAAGGCGCACGTGCGCAACGTGACATCATCGTACCACTCTATGAGTCAGGCGAGGTGGGGACGAGCTAATATAAGGCGGCGCGCTAGTCGGCTCGACACTGTTTGACCGAAGCAGTCGCAGCGTCAACACCTCGGAATTGTGATGCGGATCACACCTGAGTCATAATTGTAGTTTGTTGTTAAAGTTGGTTTATTTGTTTCAGGAAGTAGTCAGTTGATTTAGCCAGTTGATTGTTTGAATTTGGTTTTGATGTAGTAAATCAGTTATCAACTTTGTATTGAGGTTTTCGTCGCAGCTTGTCTGAGGATCGGATGGGGGCCAGCCCCGGTGACCTCATGGATTGCCGCCCGCCTTCGCCGATTCTGCGGCGGGTTTCGGTTCCCTCCGAAAGACAGAAATAACCGCAGTCGGCGGCACGCCAATATGTTGTGCTCAAGGCAATCCACAACAGCACTGATGCGTACTCGTAATAGTATTTTTTGTGTGGTTCCAATGATTTATGATACCAGAATCAATTAAAATGTTAAACATTAATCTTTTTAAAAGACATTTAAAGAACTTTCTTGTTAGTAAAGCCTACTATGTATAATATTTCAGAGTTTCTGGAAGAAAAAAAATAGGTACGCTAACCTAAAATGTTTTAAGTACTTTGTGTGTGGTTCATGTTTATGTACTGACATCTGACATCAATCTGTAATAGTGTAAGCCCTAATTTTGACATTTATATTTATTGTAATTTTGACATTAATTTGACTAATGTTTTTATATACATCGGGCACATTTTGAAATTTGATTAATATTTTGACATTAATTTATTTTTAACTTTCAAATTTTAGTACTATAAGCATATTTTGTAACTAAGTACTTATCATGTTTTATGTCCCTGTGTTATTATTTTTTTAACAATCATAATATTTGCACGCCATAGTATGTGGCAAACATAATTATCTCTGAACTTTTTCTTTAATTTTATGTTATCCTGCATGCCAGTTTTTATTTTTATTCTTGTATGTCTTGTTTGGGCAAATAAATATATCTTATCTTATTAAAATAAGACATTTCTGATTTGAAGGATAAATTCTCCAAAAAAAATATAAATAGTGGATTCATATTTCTGTCATATGCTATAAGCTCCATCAATGAGTTATTTATTATTTCAGTAAGCTAAGAATAATATTCTTGTGTTTCCAAGGACTGGAGTCCTCTTTTCCAAAACGCCTTAGATTTGATGTAACAGAACTGTAACAGCAGTAGTTCTTTAACTACTTGGCTTGTCCTGTAATACTCCTCGAAAAATACGGGGTCACTCACAAAGTCACTTAATAGTTTAAACGATAAACCACCACTACCCCCAAAATCCTGCTATTTTAACTCGTAGATTCTAATTGATTGAAGTAAACACTCATACACACGGAATCAGTTTATATTTGTCAACTTGCTAGATGAACATTTAAACCACAGATATATGTAGATAGACCTAAATAACGCCACAGAGCATGTAATCTTTGATAACGCAAGTATCACGATCTGTATGAAAACCAAGCGTGCCATTTATTGACTACCCACACTGAAAGAAATAAGCAGTAAATAAAAATGAAAAAACATTGATCTGAACTGCTTTAAACAGTTCCATATGAGTCTAACGTTCAAAACAGTATTTTTTACTGATCCGAAAACAATTAAAGCTTGTGGCAAAAAGTTACCGTCATGACAGTAAACTTTAACGTTTTAAGTAGCTAAAAGGTCAGAAAATTTAACTATTTTATTTATAAATGGTGATATCGTTCAAACCATTGTTTACTTATATTAATTACAGTAATAGTGGTTTTCCTTTTTTTATCAGTAAATTGTATGTTCAATCATTAAAAGTTACTGTTTTGTCTTTTACAAACATTTCTTCTTACTATATAAAGTCAGTACCTAAGTTTTAATGAAATCGCTTTAATGTGTTGTAGTGAGAAATTATTTTTTTCAGTGTACTATGACGTCACAAGCACTATTTGGTGATGGGAAAATCAAATCGATTCAAAAAAAGACTGCGTGCGGCACCCGTCTCGCCTCACCCCAGGGGCCTAGTGCCAGCGCTCTCGCTCACCCAGCCAGCAGTACAGTTCGTGACACGTAAGAAGAGACTTGACCCCGCCACCCCTGCCTCTTTCCGCCGCCCCGATGACGCCCGGTGCGGGACGGGGACCGGGCGTCATCGGGGCGGCGGAAAGAGGCGGGGAGGCGGGGTCAAGTCTCTTCTTACGTGGCACGCACTGTACCAAGCAGTACTACAGGACTGAGCGTGAAAGTGGCGGCTTACGATTTTTATACGTAAGCTGGGCACTCGAAGTATGTAGTTCTTGCGTTATCTACGTGTATCTGTCAGATATACAGATATTATTAAAGGAAACAGGGTTACCCAATGAGCTGTTGAGCGTTTTTAGGTACTGGTACGAGAGCCAACTTAACATCGAAAGGTGGGGGAATGGCTGTTCTCTGCCGTACAGGTTGGAGTGTGGCGTGAGGTAGGGGGGCTTAACCTCCCCAAATCTTTTTAACTTGTATCTGAATGCATTGATCGGAGAACTCAGCAGTGCGCATGTGGGCTGTTTTGTGGATGGGTTGTGTTTTAATAACATCAGCTACGCAGATGATATGGTGCTGTTGGCTCCCTCGGTCAGTGCACTCGGAAAAATTGTAAAAATCCGTGAGAACTATGCTGCCAGCCATGCGTTGCTGTATAATGTGAAGAAGTCCGAACTCATGGTCTTTGTGACTGTTGGCAAGAAATGTCCAGTAAATGTGCCACCAATAAAAATTAACGATGTCCCGATTCATCGGGTACATCAGTTTATATACTTGGGATATTTGATTGCTGACAGCCTTAAAGATGATGCTGATGTAGAATGGGAACGCAGGTCATTGGCGGTACGGGCGGACATGCTGGCACATAGGTTCGCTCGATGTACAGAAGCGGTCAAACATACGCTATTTAAAGCATACTGCACTTCTCAGTACTGGAGCACCCTATGGATCAGCTGTTCCAAACGTGCCGTCAATGCGCTGCGCGTCCAATACAATAACGCCTTCAGGGCACTGATGCGGCTGCCACGTTACTGCAGTGCGTCAGAGATGTTCGCAAAAGTCCGAGTCGATAGCTTCTCAGCTACCGTACGGAAGAAAAGTGCGTCTCTGCTCGCCAGATTGCGTGGCAGTGGCAACAGCCTCCTGAAGGTGACAGGCCAGGCAGACAGGCTGACAGGCTTGTTGACAGGCTTGATGAGAGCCCCATAATGGGACATCTCATCAAAACAACACTGTCTGTCGTAGTGTATAAGTATTAACATAGATCATAAGCCACATTGCATTGTTACTAACATACTAGGATATAAGTACTAACATAGGATATATTGTTACTAACATCTTTTATGTATTTTTTGTTCTTGTCAGTGTGGACCTTTTGTTGTCTGTCAAATAAATAACTTATTATTATTAGTATATTTCTGGGTACAAAAACTAACTGACGCAACTGATACTGCTGTACTCTGGTAAGTCGCTAAGTTCATGAACACATGTTTTTTAAATAATCTAAATCTTGCTCTTGGATTATGCGAAACGGTTAGCATGTTTGCTACGCCGTAGCGGGCTACGGCGTAGCGGTAGTCGTAGAGGGCACTAGTATCCGTAGCATGTGTCCGGCGGTCCGTCGCCTTCATTTCCATTCTTGATTTCCGGAGCAAGGACCCAATAATAAAAAAGAGATTTATGTGAGAAGCACCGCCGCCAAGCGCCGGCGAGAGGCATGAGGGCACGGCGGGTCACGGGATCCAATTACCCGATGATACTACGAGCCGCCTTTATAAGTGTTTCGTAATATATTCTTTGCAGTATCGTGATTTTGTCATTAGCGTCATCGCTGGGATGAATAAATCTGTCGACAGTATCGACTACTTTGTCGCTACAGATAGTAGAGGCACCGCGTTAGTGTGACAGAAATACACGTCCTTCACACGACACGACCGGTTGCTTCGTAGTGACATGAAAGAAGAACTATCTTATAAGAACCTAAGACTAGCGACCGCGTAGTCCTTATATCACGTTGCTGCAACCACAGCCTGGGACACGCATGTGAAGTGCGGGGCGGACGCGCCGTGCGGGGGCCGCGGGCGGGGCGGGCTCGTATTCCGGAATAAATTTAGTTTTTATCGATGCCACCGGTCTGCACCGGATATTGAGGATGGAAATGAAATCCCAAATCATCCCACCTCCGCAAGTTCCGGCGTCACCGACGCGGCACTTTGGCGCGCTCTCTACACAGGCCACACGTACAATGCACGAGTGTTTGTACGACGATGTTCTCACTTATTTTAATCTCCAGGCAGGTATTTTATTTCCAAACATCCACCGACAGTATACCGAATGAAACTGATTCCCGTAGATATGATGTAACGAGTTGAAATACTACAGCAGACCATATTGTACAGCACACTGCAAACTGACACACGACGACTTGCCTCCATAACCTAGGAAGAGTTGCATTGCTGGGTGGTGAGAAGGTAAAAAGATAACATAAACCAGTTAATTAATTCGATTATTACTCAATTGTTGATTATAATCAACAATTTGCAAATGTTGCCTTTGCTGGCATTAGCGACTGCTTCACGAGTAGCTCTCAATATTTTTATAAATATTTGTACAACGTTAGATAGCTGATGTCTTTAACGATTTGATGTAATTAATACGCTTAAAGTTATAGTAAAATTTTGAGATAACTTAAGTGTCAAAGTTCATGTATGTAGATGATTTATGAAAATGGTTAATAAACTTCTTCCTATAATAACATTTAACTGTTTGATGTTTTAGAGAATTTGGTTAATATATTATAATTAATTTATCAAAAACATTGTAGTACATGATGGATTAAGACGAAAGAATTTTATTGAATCGAAAGGTTTTTTTAAAGTATTAGGTACCCAATGGAATATCAATGAAGGCAATTTAATTTGAGAGTTTAGAGAAAAGTAATATTAAGTGACGAATTCTGGGAATTCAAATAAAATATAGGTAGTGGATTCTCCCGAATCCCATGAATTTTCGCCTTGGCATTATGGGGCGCATAATTGTTGGAAATAGGTCACACTATCACGTCGGCAACTTATTTACAATTCCTTTGTGTAAGTAATCACAATTACAAAAAACAAGCTGCAAGTAGAAGCTAGCTAGCAGTAGCTAGCAGTGCAGTGCTAGTAGTTTAGCTGTAAGTTTTCCAAAAACTGTAAAATAAAATAAATAAATAAAACATTATCAATACAAGTGGCAGAAGAAGCTGTCACTCGGGTTGATTCAATAAAAACATTTGACAAATCAAATGACCTAAAAAGACAACAATCTGACAGTATTCGAGTTATTTTCCAATAAATTAATATTAAAATCTCCACATACGATTATCGACTTACTACTAAGTTTCTTTAACACATCTTCCATTACAGAATCAAACACAGATAGATTCTGGTAACTTGGAGGTCTGTATATGCATAGTATAACATGCTTATCAAGCTCAACACAGGACAATTCAATGGTGTGTTCAACAGACAGCCCGATTATATCTTTTCGTTCTTTAGATTTAATAGAATGTTTAAGTAATATAAATGACCCGCCATGTATCATACGTTTTCGGCTGAAATGGCTAACTACACAATAATTTTCATAATTAATTGACATTACTTGATGATCTTTCAACCAATGCTCTGTTAAACAAATGACATCAAACTTGGTGTTTTCCAAAAACAATTCTATTTCCAGTAATTTGGAAGTGCAACCTTGGATATTTTGATTAAATAATTTTAAATTATGTTGCACTCCCTTTGATTTTTTAGTATTATTAATTATATTGCCATAAGATACCTTTTTATTATTCTGTAATAATAATTGGTTATTTAAAGGGGTAACTTCTGTTGTCTCCCTGACTAGTTTAAATAATTATCCGGAGTGTCCTTCACAACCAACTGGAGAGTTTAGATTGCCCGAATAAGTTCCAGCAGAAGGAGAATACCCTATCTGACTGGTAGTGGTCTCCAAAGATGTTGGTATTACAGGTGGATCCTCTTTCGTACGTGACGATTCATAATTAATCACTATGTTGTTAGTATAACTAGACAACACAGACTCGTCACGAATACTAGAATTCGTTATATTAGCTATAACCTCGTTTATATTATATGCTATCAACATAGCAATTACTCTCAAGCTTCGTTCTCGATATTAGCATTAACACACATGTAGTTTCACTCACAGACTCGCCATTTCGCATTGAATTTAGGAGAAAAAATAAATTATTTAATCCAATGTAAGGTAGATTAAAAACTTTTGTTCGTTACTGTGACATTCGCGCCTTGCCATCTCATTCACGTATCAGTGCTTCGCTGTTTCGCATCTATTCCTTTGTTTTACAGTAATTCAAGTGCGTTTTCATATTTAATCTTTAGAATGCCGAAAAGAAAGAGTGATAATCGCGATAATTATAGTAAATTGTATAAAAAACTTAAAAAGTTAAAACGTGAAATAAAACTTGGGCGACGTACTCGCTATGAAAGTACATCGTCATCGGATGGTGATTTACCTACGCCTTATAACCTGCAGGGTGAGTCATTGACCTACTTATTTCGTGTTTTTTAATAGGTTTACTTTAGCATAGCAACAAGATGAGAGGGCTCGGTTTCTTACACTTTATAAAATACCGTTACGTAAAAGTGGTATGTTTGTGTTTTGAATTCATGACGGATTCATAACAATAATTAAATTGGAAAATCGGATTGACCTTTGGGGTCCTTCCACTTCCGAAGCTAAGTACTTGCTGCTCGGATCTACCTGTGGGGTTTTTCTATAGCATGTATGTACGTTATTCCTACAGGAATAAATATTATACTACCTATTGGGATTGCGTGTTTCTCACAAGGAGTCTCACTTTCCATCCGTACATAGGTTTATTTCAGCAAAATACTCATTTTGCTTGCAGAGAGCGAACCAATTCCAATCGATAACGATTGTGCCGCATACCGTGACGACACGGACCCACAACCTGGATGCTCGTTCTGGCAACAAGCACCAGCGGAATGTAGCGATGAGGAGGAGGTTGCGGCCCCGACAGTCATACAGTCCCCTTCTGCCGACAACATCTCGGCACACGTGAATATACTGCCGCCGAGCTCCGTGACCGCCGCACTGCCCCCGGCGCAAGTACTCGCTGCACCTACTGTGGAATCAACTATAGTACATCTGGAGAAGGCGAGCGAACCTGAAACTCCTGCTTTTCAGCAAGATGTTCCTGAATTAGATCCAGAGTTAATGGAAATATTAGGTGAGGACCCCACCTCACCAAAAGAATACGGCAGTGAAATTCAAAAGGATTTAGCGATTAGACTCAACCACATTGCTACCTCCGGTCTCTCTAAAGAGAACCGCAAGGAGCTAAAAGATAGATATTTGGTACCGGTGAACTGCAAGCTTATAAAAGCGCCTACCCTTAATCCGGAGATTCGAGCATCTCTGATAGAAACTCAAGCAAAACGAGATAAGGGTATAGAAAGTAAACAGGTATTAACATCTTGTGCCTTGTCCTCCATCAGCGAGGCCATTACCGCGTTGCTCTCATCAGGCCACAAAAACCCTGACCTTCTCAAGCTGTTGATGGATACAGCTCGAATCCTCGGCGATATGCAATATGCGGACTCGATCACACGACGTGCGTTCATTCTTTCTACTGTCAAGAAAGAAAACTAAAAGATCAGTTAGACAAAACCAAAATAGATGAAATGCTTTTTGGAAGTAGCCTATCGGAAACCTTAAAATCAGCGAAAATTATTATAAAATCTGGAGCTGATCTAAGGTCATCTTCAACAATGAAGTCTACGGCTCATAAACCAGCTAGAGCAGTCAACAGACCTTTAAACTACCGAGCCCCCCCGGCGGGTCGCCGTCAGTTCCCACCACCGCCGCCGGGGGGCGCGAGATACACGCGGGCGGCACCATCAACTCCGACTCAGAGGCAACAGATGAGGACGACGCACAACAACGCTTTCAAGACATCGTCACGTCAGCCGCAAGCAAGTCACCGACGTTAGACACGGTAAGCCCCGCGGGCCGTCTTTCGTGTTTCTATGAACAGTGGTGTTTATGAACGAATAACCCTGTTATACTCTCCTGGATTACTGGTTACAAAATTATTTTTTCTGACCCAGTTATTCAGACAATCGTCCCATCAGAGCCCATTTATTCGCAATCCGAATACGAGGCTTTTAAAGTATCAATACAAGACCTCATTAGTACTGGGGCAGTATCCTTATGTCAACCATGCGCAGGTCAATATATATCCAGTATATTTCTTGTTCCTAAGCCGAACGGCAAACAACGTTTCATTTTAAATCTAAAACAATTAAATAAATGTATACCAACTCAACATTTTAAACTTGAAGATTTAAGAACAGCTTTGAAACTTGTATCAAACGACTGTTTTATGACAACAATAGATTTAAAAGATGCCTATTTTTTAATAGGCATGCATCCAAACTCAAGAAAATATTTACGTTTTAAATTTAATGGCAATCTGTACGAGTTTAACGTCTTACCGTTCGGCTTAAACACTGCTCCTTATATTTTTACAAAAATTCTCAAACCAGTCGCAAAATTATTGAGATCTTTGGGATATTTATCTACATTTTATTTAGATGATTTGTTTTTGGTTGGTCAATCATATACTGATTGCTTACAAAATATGAATGATACAAAACAATTATTAAAATCGTTAGGATTCATCATCAACACAGAAAAAAGTTCTGTTATGCCGACAAATACTTACTTGCAAATTTTTAGGAAATATTATAGATTCAAAAAGATTTGAAGTTAGATTACCTGATGATAAAAGACAGAAAATTAAAACAGAATTAGTAAGAATGAGCAAGCTCAAACGATGTAAAATAAGAGATTTTGCTCGCTTCATCGGTCTTTTAACATCCGCATGCCAAGCCGTGGACTACGGCTGGCTTTATACCAAAGACTTTGAGAGATGTAAATACCTAAACCTCAAAAATGATGAAAACTACGATATGTTTATGATTTTACCAAGCGAATTGTCCCCCATCTTTGACTGGTGGCTTAATGCAGTAAATGAATCAGTATGCAAAATAAAGGTTGATACATATTCCTTAGAGATATTTAGTGATGCCTCAACTACGGGGTGGGGCGCCGCCTGTCGTGACGAGACTGCCAATGGACCTTGGAGTCAACATGAGCAAACTCGACATATTAATTATTTGGAAATACTTGCAGCTTTTCTTGGGCTTAAAGCTTTTGCACAAGATTTTAAAGATTGTCTGATTTTGTTACGTATTGACAATACAACGGCAATATCGTATATAAATAGAATGGGTGGCGTACAGTTTCCTCATTTAACAGATATTACTAAACAATTGTGGAAATGGTGCGAAGCGCGTAAAATTTTAGTTCATGCCGATTATATACGTTCTTCCGATAATATAGTTGCGGATGCTGAATCAAGAAGATTACACCCCGACATAGAGTGGGAAATATCTCAGATTGCTTATAATAAAATAACAGAACACTTCGGTATCCCTTGTATTGACTTATTTGCGAGCAGAATAAATTACAAATGTGATATCTATGTTTCTTGGTATAGGGACCCTGACGCTTATGTAATTAACGCGTTCACTATATCATGGACTAATTATTACTTTTACGCGTTTCCACCAATTTCGGTTATTTTAAAGACCTTGCGTAAAATTATTAACGACAAAGCCACTGGCATTGTTGTCGTGCCAAAATGGCCAACACAGCCATGGTACCCTCTTTTTAAAAGACTCCTCACCTCAAAACCACTCGTTTTAAGATCGGAGGGTGATATAATTATTTCTCGTTGTAGCGAACGTGCAATTCACCGACAAATTACACTGGTTGTCGGGAGGTTGTCCGGACATCATTTCTCCGAAGAGGAATTCCACACTCGTCCATACCCATAATGCTAGCATCTCTGTCAGACAATACTGTCAAGCAATATGATACATGCCTTAAGAAGTGGTTTACGTTCTGTCACGAAAACAACATAGAACCTTACAATGCTTCAACATCAAGTATTCTCTGTTTTCTAACACAATTGTTTAATACTGGAGCTCGGTATGGTACCTTAAATAGCTCTCGATCCGCTTTATCGTTGTTACTTGGACACGAGGTAGCAAACAATGAATGTATACAAAGATTCTTTAAGGGAATCTTTCGGTTGCGGCCCACACGTCCTAAATACCATTTAACGTGGAACACTGATCAAGTTTTAAATTATTTGGCGGAATTACACCCTAACGAAAATTTAAGTCTTGAAATAATTAGTAAAAAGTTAGTGACCCTTCTAGCCCTGATAACAGCCCATAGAATGCAAACTATATCAAAAATACATGTCTATAACATTACCGAATCTGATTCAGGGTTTATTATTAAAATAACTGATCTAATTAAAACTTCACGAGTGGGTTCCTTACAACCAGTGTTTTCCTTACCGTATTTTTTACAAAGGCCGCAAATATGCCCCGCTAGTACTCTTAAAGTATATCTTGATAAAACTAATCAGATACGTCAAGACCATCAATCACTTTTTATTTCATTTAGGAAACCATACCGTGCTGTAACATCGCAGACTTTGAGCAAATGGGTAAAGAGCGTTTTACAAAAGAGTGGCATTGATATCTCGATATTTACTGCACACAGTACCAGACACGCAGCCACTTCTAAAGCGTATAGCGCAGGTATTAGTCTGGATGTCATACGAAAAACTGCAGGGTGGAGTTCAACTTCTACAGTATTTGCTAAATATTACAATAGAATAATATCAAACGATATGTCTACCGGAGATGATTTTGCCAAAAGTGTGTTAAATGGATAATTATCTTTATTAATTAATAACAGTGTAATAATAGAAAAACTATGAAATTTTGTGTTTGACTTTAATAATTATAGCTATGAAACGTAGCACGTATTTATTTATTTTCTTCATTCAAACTCCCAAAGCAAATATACAATAATTATGTACATATTCAATTGATTTGTATTTCACGACTGCGATCTCTAAACATCTACATGTGTGTTAATGCTAATATCGAGAACGAAGCTTGAGAGTAATTGATGATTAAACGAACTTACCTGTACGTGAAGTTCGATCACAATTACTCGAAGAGCTTCGTTCGAAGATATTAGCATCCCTCCCTCCCAGTCATCCTGAACCCCTAGTCGTGAAATAATAAACAGCTCAGCAAACCTCCAAACTAAATGAGATGGCAAGGCGCGAATGTCACAGTAACGAACAAAAGTTTTTAATCTACCTTACATTGGATTAAATAATTTATTTTTTCTCCTAAATTCAATGCGAAATGGCGAGTCTGTGAGTGAAACTACATGTGTGTTAATGCTAATATCTTCGAACGAAGCTCTTCGAGTAATTGTGATCGAACTTCACGTACAGGTAAGTTCGTTTAATCATCAATTAGATGTCTACATTTCCCAGACAGAGATAAAGTTCTCTGCGTTAACTTAAAACCACTAACAAACTTGTTAGTGTCAAAAAACAATAATTTGTCACTATGACACATGTCAGCATGTGAATAGTATTATTCAACTTATAAATTTTATACTATATAAAGCTCGATTACCACTCACTGACTCACTCACTGACATAATTGTTCTCCCAGATGGTGAAGGGGGAGGTGGGTATATTTTTACAGATTCGTATACAAGTAACTCTCACGAGTATGGGAAAAATCCCAAACCTCCCCTTTTCCACCCCACTCTCCCCCCTCCCTATCGTATCTCGGAAATTAAGAAACTTGGGTTTTGTTTTTTTATGGATTCGTATAGAGGAGGCTCGGAAAAGTAAAATCCATTTTTCAAAGTTGCCCCCTTGCCCCCCTTCTCCCCCCCCCTCTAGGTAGATCTCGGAGGTTAAGAGACTTGGAACATTTTTTTTTTCAGATTCATATCAAGGGGCCCAGAGTTGGTCAAAATCATTTTTCATAACTCGCCCCTCTCCCCCCCTTCACCCCTCCCCCCATCGTATCTCGGAAATTAAGAAACCTGAGTTTTGTTTTTTTACGGATTCGTATAGAAGAGGCTCGGAAAAGTAAAAACCATTTTTCAAAATTCAAACCTCCCCTTTTCCATTCCACCCCACTCTCCCCCCTGCCTATCGTATCTCGGAAACTAAGAGTCCCGTGTTTTTTTGTTTTACGGATTCGTATAGAGGAGGCTCGGAAAAGTAAAATCCATTTTTCAAATTTGCCCCCTTGCCCCCCTTCTCCCCCCCCCTCTAGATAGATCTCGGAAGTTTGGAGACTTGGAACATTTTTTTTCAGATTCATATCAAGGGGCCCAGAGTTGGTCAAAATCATTTTTCAAAACTCCCCCCTCTCGCCCCCTTCACCCCTCCCCCCCTCGTATCTCGGAAACTAGGTAGCGGTAAAGCGAAGCGTAGCGTAGCGTAGGGATAAGGTCACGATAGCTTTCCGGTAGTAGGTAGGTCCTGAGTGGAGCGAACCTGCGAGACCGAGTTATTATTATTCTTTTTATTATTATTATTATACTATATAAAGCTCGATTACCACTGACTGACTGACATAAATGTTCTCCCAGATGGTGAAGGGGGAGGTGGGTATATTTTTACAGATTCGTATAGAAGTAACTCTCACGAGTATGGGAAAAATCCCAAACCTCCCCTTTTCCACCCCACTCTCCCCCCTCCCTATCGTATCTCGGAAACTAAGAGTCCCGTGTTTTGTTGTTTTACGGATTCGTATAGAGCAGGCTCGGAAAAGTAAAATCCATTTTTCAAAGTTGCCCCCTTGCCCCCCTTCTCCCCCCTCTCTAGGTAGATCTCGGAAGTTAAGAGACTTGGAACATTTTTTTTTTCAGATTCATATCAAGGGGCCCAGAGATGGTCAAAATCATTTTTCAAAACTCCTCCCTCTCCCCCCCTTCACCCCTCCCCCATCGTAAGAAATACTCCTCAAAAACACGACCCCGCGAGCTGCTTGCAGCTCGCGCAACGCCCAAATACTTTTTACAAGGGTAAGAAATACTCCTCAAAAACACGACCCGCGAGCTGCTTGCAGCTCGCGCAACGCCCAAATACTAGTATAATATCTAGGGCTGGCAGACTAAAAAACATAAGTCCAGAAGTGAAACTTTTCAGGAACAACTAAAAACTGTATAAAAAAATAGCGTTAAACTATAAATTCAACTTTATTGGAATATTGAGATGTTTTTAATTAATACTAACATGCACGTAAATATAATTTGATAAAAATATAATAAAAAGCGATTTTAGTGACTTATGTTAGAAAGAACACTGTGTACCTAGTAGGTACTTGTGACTTAAGTGTATGAGAACAGTAAAAATAATTATAAACTATGTTTTAGTTGACATTCAAAAGTTACTTCTATGAACGTAAAATTAATTTAGCATACATCATTTATATATTAGCCTATATTTATAATTTATATTCAACTATTTATTCATCTTCTTCACTATCTAAAATATCAGGGTCAGTATTACGTACATTGTTCACAGAAGGCAAATCTAAATAAAATCTATGAAAAACGTCGGGTATTAAGGAGAGTAAAGAAATCAGATCATCTTTCTTTTCTTTTGATATCGGTAAGGGCTGTACCGATATAACAGGAATAGTGTCAGGTATGGCAGAAACTCGACGTTTCAAGTTAAATTTGTAAAAATTACATTCCGTGTCCAATGTGTCTTTGTAGGAGATTACGCCAAATTCAGAATCATAGCGCAACCACTTTTTATCGAGCCATTTAAATTGTCGCCCTTCTACATCTTTGTTTCTTAATACTAATGGACCCTTTAACAATGAAGAAAAATCTAAAAAGTCGGAACTGCGCATTTCGACAACTTCAAATTTTTTACTGCTCGATCTGATGAGTTGAATCCAATCATGCGGGTGATAAATCTGCAAATCCGTTTTCTTTTTCTTTTTTTCAATGATGCTGTGATCCGTGTCCACTTCCAAGTGGCTATGACCCGGAACCATGAACTTGTGGTCTATGACATCTATGTCTAATTTCTGCAAAGCCCAAGTCAACATTGAACTGACATGAGAATTTCGGTTCTGACCGCCACAAGTATCAGAATAAAATATTACATGTCTTGTATTCTCAGGTACGTATGTTTGGAGATGTTTGAAAAGACATGATGCTATTTGATTAGCTCCTCTAGCAGCTATGGTTTCATACCATATGTAACACACAGCTGTTCCAGTTTTGTTGTCATGGACAGTCAGGTTGAACGTCCACAACTGGCGTTTGTAGAAAGCTACAGAAGAGCTGAGGGCTGGAGTGGGTGTGTGCTTGTCTATCGTTCAATGATATACGCTCTTTGCATTTCATTCGACACGTCCCTAGCTCTTTCATTGTTCTGCTGGAAACAACTTTACCTTTTAATGTTTTATATGATTGACCTGTGTTGCGTTTTATTTTCTTTTCTTGTTTCGTAATGCGAATACTTTTTTTTGGAGATGTTTCGACCGCATGTGGCGTGTCGGCTCTTCGGTCAGTATCGGTGGATGTCGACGAATCTACTGCTGTTTCAGGGAGTTCGAAATGTGGATCCAGAACAGAATCATCACTTGAGAAATCCATTTCTCGATTAATAAACATGACGCCAGTGTGGCCTGATGATGTGGAAGGCATTGGTTCTTCTTCCGCTATTGTCCCTGTAGATTGTTGTTCATTTCGTTCATCTAAAAATAAAAACATACTATAGAGGCTAAAAAAATTATTATTTTAATCATTTATTTATGATTGATGCTAAAATGAACAAATCACTGATGATTTCTGTTAAAACTACAATGAAAGATAAATATATTACTTTCTGATTTAAATCAAACACATGGCAAACTTACCTTCAACATTTGTGTTTCTCCTCATCACCATCTCAACTAATTTCTTTCCTCGCTGACAATCCATAGTAATTGGGAATATTTTTAAATAAAATGACACACACCACAACTGTTCTGTTAACAAATCAGAGCAAAACTAACTCGACTAGTGTGACCCAAATCACTACAGTTACCACTTCAGTTTTTTGTAAGCAATAAATTATAATTTGAGTACCTACCCTCGAATTAAAAATCGAGATAACACGACGCACTTGACGTTCCTAATAACATAAGTCACTTTCTGTGTCCATGAAGTCCGAGAGTTTCAAGTGTTCCTTTTAACATAACTCAACTTATGTTTTTTATAACGCCGCAAGATTAATGCGATTCAAGAGGTTGAAAAAGGACGCCACTTAGATTCAAGCCCGAACAAGCGAATATGACTTATGTGCTTTAGTCTGCCGATGTATTGATGTAAATTAATAATTTTGGTACAAAGAAAAAATAAAGCATGTTTTTGACTTATGTGCTTTAGTCCGCCGACCCGACATATATAAAGCTCGATTACCACTCACTGATTGACATAATTGTTCTCCCAGATGGTCCAGGGGGAGGTGGGTATATTTTTACAGATTCGTATAGAAGTAACTCTCACGAGTATGGGAAAAATCCCAAACCTCCCCTTTTCCACCCCACTCTCCCCCCTCCCTATCGTATCTCGGAAACTAAGAGTCCCGTGTTTTGTTGTTTTACGGATTCGTATAGAGGAGGCTCGGAAAAGTAAAATCCATTTTTCAAAGTTGCCCCCTTGCCCCCCTTCTCCCCCCCCCTCTAGGTAGATCTCGGAAGTTAAGAGACTTGGAACATTTTTTTTTTCAGATTCATATCAAGGGGCCCAGAGTTGGTCAAAATCATTTTTCAAAACTCCCCCTTCTCCCCCCCTTCACCCCTCCCCCCATCGTATCTCGGAAATTAAGAAACCTGGGTTTTGTTTTTTACGGATTCGTATAGAGGAGGCTCGGAAAAGTAAAAACCATTTTTCAAAGTTGCCCCCCTTGCCCCCCTTCTCCCCCCTTCACCCCTCCCCCCATCGTATCTCGGAAATTAAGAAACCTTGGTTTTGTTTTTTTACGGATTCGTATAGAGGAGGCTCGGAAAAGTAAAAACCATTTTTCAAAGTTGCCCCCTTGCCCCCCTTCTCCCCCCCCCCCTCTAGGTAGATCTCGGAAGTTAAGAGACTTGGAACATTTTTTTTTTCAGATTCATATCAAGGGGCCCAGAGTTGGTCAAAATCATTTTTCAAAACTCCCCCCTCTCCCCCCCTTCACCCCTCCCCCCATCGTATCTCGGAAATTAAGAAACCTGGGTTTTGTTTTTTACGGATTCGTATAGAGGAGGCTCGGAAAAGTAAAAACCATTTTTCAAAGTTGCCCCCCTTGCCCCCCTTCTCCCCCCTTCACCCCTCCCCCCATCGTATCTCGGAAATTAAGAAACCTTGGTTTTGTTTTTTTACGGATTCGTATAGAGGAGGCTCGGAAAAGTAAAAACCATTTTTCAAAGTTGCCCCCTTGCCCCCCTTCTCCCCCCCCCCTCTAGGTAGATCTCGGAAGTTAAGAGACTTGGAACATTTTTTTTTTCAGATTCATATCAAGGGGCCCAGAGTTGGTCAAAATCATTTTTCAAAACTCCCCCCTCTCCCCCCCTTCACCCCTCCCCCCATCGTATCTCGGAAATTAAGAAACCTGGGTTTTGTTTTTTACGGATTCGTATAGAGGAGGCTCGGAAAAGTAAAAACCATTTTTCAAAGTTGCCCCCCTTGCCCCCCTTCTCCCCCCCTCTAGGTAGATCTCGGAAGTTGAGAGACTTGGAACATTTTTTTTTTCAGTTTCATATCAAGGGGCCCAGAG
This sequence comes from Luperina testacea, assembly GCA_927399505.1. Lineage (NCBI taxonomy): Eukaryota > Metazoa > Arthropoda > Insecta > Lepidoptera > Noctuidae > Luperina > Luperina testacea. The sequence continues at coordinate 20,348,984 of OV656771.1, read as the reverse complement.
TTGGTCAAAATCATTTTTCAAAACTCCCCCCTCTCCCCCCCTTCACCCCTCCCCCCATCGTAAGAAATACTCCTCAAAAACACGACCCCGCGAGCTGCTTGCAGCTCGCGCAACGCCCAAATACTAGTTCAACTTATAAATATAATTATTTTCGTAATATGATAAAGTATCTGAGTAAGGAAAAGCACACAACATTAGCTTACCTATGTTTAATTTTAATAAGGTGTTCACACCATCCACTATGTCCATTCTGGTAATACCAGTGCTATTACCTAATAGCAAAACCATAGTACAATAATTATCTAGGTTTGCATTGGCAATTCTTTTTATCATTTGTTTAAAACTTATGGTAACTGTAATTGGTAAAACTATTGCTAAGGTAATTGAGTAAAAGTTTTCCTAAGTCAGAACCTAACTCGTCACAAAAACATATTGATTTGTTTATCTGTGTGGTCTCTGCTGGAAGAGCTAACACCGGAAGGGGCAAGTCAGGCTGAGGCTGAAGAGATGGTGGTTGGTTGACACAGCTGCATGTAAGATCATTAGTCAGAGACTCATACCTCTCAGCATTGTACTTCACCAAATCCAGTAGTTCTCCAGCCTCAAACAAGCGGTCACTTAATTGCTGTTGTGAACTTCCATTCCTTCATCAAATGCTCCTTGTGTAATATGTCATTATAGAGGAGCTGGATATCAGTGTCATACTTTTCCCTACATTTATCTAACTCAATAGTACAAATATTTAAACTTTTCGATAACACAACACGTTCCTTTCTAAGCGAAAGATTTAATTTTAAGAGATTTTGTTTTTTTATTGATCTCTTTGACCGTTTAATTAATTTCTTGATTTTAATATATTTCTTTAATTTGTTGTGACTCATTACAATAAGACACAATGGTATGGTATCATCACCAGTCAAATCTATAGTTACAGCTGGCTCACACACTGATTTTCAAAATCAGTCGACTTTTTGAAATCCTCTGTTAAAATTTTTCGTCAGTCGTTAAAAAAAACCGAAAGAAGAGAGTTACCGTTTGGGCGGCGATTTCTCTGCCATCCTGTAGATATATGCCAGTGCAGGTGGAAGCTGACATTATAAAATAATTTCACGTCAAAAATTTGGACTAGGCCATCAACCGAGGCGCTTGCGTGTATCTTGGGGATTAGAGTTACATCATTCATATAAGTAAGAGTAATCACTCACGTCTGTGAACTGTACCGCTTAGTCCTTACACTGTGTACCGGAAATAAGAAAGTTGGCTAGTATAACACGATGTCCATACAAAGCGAGATTGCGCCGCGCCACGCGGAGTAACCTACAGAGATAATCCTGCGATACTCAACACACAAGAGTCCATTAATTTGTCTGCGGCGGCAGGAGAACACATTATTTATGAGTGAAATATAGTTGCGCTGAGATGTCGGGACAAAGCGAACAAAACGAATGTTTTCTTGTTCCAAGCCGGCCTAGATTCCTTCCTGACAAATGTCTAGTATTCATTAGGGGCGCGGCGCCGTTCATTAATACTGAATTACTCCTCTTGAAAATGAATGAAGCGTTCCTCAGCCGCGGCTGGTAATCAAACTGCGCGTTGTTGTGAAAGAGAGAGACACTTGAGAGTTGTAAACTGCCCCCCGCCGTGTTGTGTCTGTCTTCTTTGTACTGTCTGTATGTATTCCGTGCCATTGTTAAATGACATGTCTCTTTAAAATTCTGATGAAGAGTTGATTAGGGTTTCAGTTTAAGCAGTGGCCCACATCAAGCCTGTAGCGACCTACAAAAAAGTGTTTTGTAACATTGAAACCGTTTGCACTAATATGTAATTAAGTTTATTAATAACATACGTGGGACACTCAGAAAGTTTTGCGAAAATAAAAAATAAATTATATAGGTAAATATTTTTTTATTAAATCTTTTCAAAGTACTCTCCACTAGCTTCTATTCAAAGTTTCACGCGTCTAAACGAGTTTCCAAAACACTTTTTCCAGTCCGCCGCAGACACCTCGTTTACAGCCTGCTCGAACGCTGACAGCGCATCTTCCGGCGACAAAAATTATATCCCTTTGAGCTGGTTTTTTATTTTCGGGAATAAAAAGAAGTCACACGGTGCTAGGTCAGGGCTGTAAGAAGGGTGATCCAGGAGTTTGACCGGCGTGCGAAGGCGCGTTGTCGTGGTGGAGCAGTAGCCCGCGGAGCCCTGTGTTTGGTCGCTTGTTGCTCACAACAGAGAAAACTTCTGCCAAGAATTTGGTAGCATACCATTCAACGTTGATGCTTCTTTGGTTCCGTAAAGGAATTGACACTAAGTAGCCAGTCAAATTGGAAAAGCTCGCGATCAAAATCATCTTCCCGCTTCTAGATCGCTTCACTTTGTTAGGCGTTGATTCGTTTTGAAACACCCAACCGTCGACTGGCGCTTCGTTTCTGGATTGTATTGATAAATCCAAGACTCATAACCTGTAATGTTGTTGTAAACACGAGATGAGCCTGCTTCAAATTTGTTTATCATATCACGGCACCATTCCACCCGGGCCTGCTTCCGAGCATCGGTGAGGTTGTGCGACACCCAGCGTGAAACTATCCTCCTCACGCGAAGATGCACGTGTAGAATTTCGTGAAGGCTTCCCGATCCAACCTGCAGTATGTACTGAATCTCTTGATACGTAACTCGCCTACTGTCTTGGATTAAATTTTTCACTGCAAGAACGTTTCCTTCCGTAACAGCCATCAAAGGGCGACCACTTCTTTCTTCATCCCCCAAAGTTAGTCGACCGCGCTTGAATTCGTTATATCAATGATACACGGTTGCCTTAGAAGGGCCTTTATCCATGAATGCCATTTGAAGTCTATCGTACGATTCGTCCGGTTTCAAGCGACGAAAATGTTCCCGGCGCAGATATTTTTTTAATGAGACACGATAATTTAAATTAGCTCGCAAACCATGTGGAGAGAAGTTTTGAAATTGAAACGTACCTATTTTTACTTACAAATAATCATATTTTCAAAATAGATTATAACTGGCCAGTCTCTCATACATAAAAACTTTTTTCGCAATACTTTCTGATTGGTCTGGTACACATAACACCACGCCTGTACTCCCAGAAGTAGTAATAATAATAATAATAAGCTGGCAACACCTACGTCAACAAGTCAAATCATTTTGAACAATTTTCAGTTAATTTAATTTTTAAAAGCAGTTTCAATAATTAATGTGAAATACAACAGCCATAGCCCAAATAGTTAATTTAAAATAATTTTATAAAAATATACCTAAAATGAACCATATAGTATTCGAACAAACTTTGATCAAAAACTGCCGAATCGGAGGTGATATCTGTCATGTCACCTCCGATAAAACCAAACAGAAAATGTTGACAAGATCAGCCGCTAGACGTGCACGCTTACCATCTCCGGACTCTTCGCTCAGCTCCGCCTCGCCGCCCGCGCCGCGCGCCGGTACCCAGCCCCACTGTGAGCGTTGTGACGACACCGGCCGCGGCAGTTGCGTCGAGCTCGAGCAACGAGTCACGCCCACGACGCCACCACCTGCTTGTCGACGTGGAGGACGCCGGCCGCCGGACGGCTTAGGACCTCGAGGCCCACCGGCCTCTGATAGGGTCCCAGCTGCCGGCGGAAGTGTGCAGCGCATGCGATGGACGCAATCCATCAACGAGAACGTTATGCGCTCATACTATGGGGCTACAGAGGGAGGAAACAACCTGACCGCGTACCGTGTTCGGATGCTCTCTCTGTTTCAGGTGCTTGAGCCGGCTGTCAACGTATCGGCACAACGACTGTCGGATCAGGTACGAGTCATCCAGCGTAATCGTATGTTGGATGACACCGTGCTTGATCGCTTGCGGACTGAAATGCAGAGTAGCCATGTCATTGCTGCGCCATCGCAGACTGTGGCACCACCACAGTCTACCATACCATTTATTTGCGAAAACGACGTGGGTAATGACATGGTTACTAATGTAAGTATCCAGTGCAGTGAGGAGATGAGGAGTACTTTGGAGGGTGCGATCAGAGAATATCGGTTCATGACACCCGAACTCAGACCACGCTTACCTCGTTTGCCCATGCATTACAGAAATAGGGCGCTGGTGGCTGTTCTGGATTCGCAGTTGTCAAGCTATTTTGATAACTGCGAAAACCTTACCGATGCTCATTCAATCCTTCCGCGGCTGTAACAGCATGTCGTGTAGCTCATGTCAAATTTCCGGATGACAGAGCTACACGACCGAAACCAGCCGTACCGGCATGGCAGTATAGGATTAAACGACGCATTGCTGGGGCCAGAGCGTTCATCGACAAACTAATCTGCTTCCGGGAGGGCAACAATCGCCCTCGAGTGATGCGCTTTGTGAGACGGGCGTTTGCGGGGACTGATATCAGTCCTCAAGACTACATGTCCTGTGTCACAGAGCGCATCGACTTCTGTAAGCAGAAAGTGTATGCATGGGCAAACCGTATTCGTAGGTATAAGCGTCGGGTGGAACGGTACACTCTAAATCGCACCTTCCAAAGCGATGAAAGGTGGGTTACTACAGAGAATGGGAGCGACCGGACCAAGGTGTGACTGACATGTGCCTACCGGATGATAATGCCATGTGTTGATTTTGGCGTAACATCTGGTCGGTACCTGTTAGTCATACCGAGGGTGAGTGGACTCGGGACGTCGAGCGAGCATGCGATCCAATAACAGAAATGGGGGCAATAACGATCAGCCCCCAAGATGTAGGTTGTGCAGTTCGTCCATTGCCAAATTGGAAATCACCAGGGCCGGACGGACTGCACAACTTCTGGATTAAATTGTTCACAAGATCGCATGCTTGCTTGGCAACCCTATTCCAGGCAGCCTTAGAGTCAGGGTCGCTACCAGAGTTACCACACTACCACCCTCTTCGCACACACACTGCGAGCACGTAATATGAGCATACAAACATCTAGTACGCCTAAACATCATGACTGTGAACGAAACACTTTTCATCTCAGCGTTTCTCACACATACAAGTATTAGCATTAGAATTACGTATTTGGTCTCTTTACAAGCGCAAGCTATGCGTTGTGTACGTAATAATATTAAGATTATGCGATGCATGCTTCGCTTAGTCGCTTGTACGAGTATGCAAATGAGTGTAGTCGCGCGTCGTGCGGCCGTGTCGAGTGGCGAGTTGACCCGGAATTGGACGCTCGCGATCGATCCTCGCTTGTGTGAACTGTGTGGAGCTCAAAGCACCGAATTTCGGAGCGAGCGCGCGTTTGCGCGTGCACGAGTGATACAAAATTCGAGTTTGCTTGCATGACTGAGCAGCAGTTAACATGGCAGTGGTTTCTCACTCACTGCGACCACTTGGTCAGATGAACAAATCTACGCAACTCGTTAATGTCTGTTTCTATGATTGTGTGAAATGACATACATATATTGGGTGTGTTGGTTTTTATGAAATGTGTATTAAACCGCGGGCAACGGCTAATATAACACCTGACACAGTCAATGCCTAACTTAGTATGTTTTTTTTAACAACGTTCGTCTCAACAAATAAAATCCTATAGTGAAACTTGCCTTGCTTGCTGGTAAGCAGTGACAGATAGCCGGGGGCCCGGGAGGGATTCTATGATTCTATGAACATTCCGTGTTGAAGCACGGAACTCTCGAACAATTTTCGTATGAACGCGCCGTGACTTTGCGAGCGATTTTACTGCTGTGAATTGTTTTCGTTAATTGCGTGTGCGGCGCGGCGCACTTACAGCCCGCGCTTGCGGCGGCGCGCGGCGGCTGTGGCTCAGTGGCTTCTGTGCCGCGACGAGCAGCCCCGGATCTAAGGGGGGGGGGGGCAAACCGGGACACTTGCCCCGGGCGGCAGTTTCATGGGGGCGCCAAATCTTTGAGACAAGAATTCGAAATATCGAACAAATGAAGCCTCTTTTCCTACAATCTCAAAGGTTTTTAACAAGTAATCGAATCTTAATATAATATGTTTGATAAACAAACTTTTCTGTTTCCATTCCTCATTTCCATTTCCATATCTATACGAGCCGAGCCGAACTAATTCAAACGGCAAGTGACAACACTGTTTGTTTATGTGGTTGATTGCGTTTGCGAGTAATCAGCGTTAATAAAATAACTAATTTATTAGTGAAATCATATATTATCGTAGTGGAAACTGGAAATCAACAATTTGTAAGTTTTTCTCAAACACTGAAGGGAGGGGGCGCCACTATCAAGGTTTTGCCCCGGTTCGAAACAATCGTAGATCCGGGGCTGGCGACGAGCGATGTGGTGTCCCCAGACGTTGTGTCCTTGCAAACAATCGTAGGTAACTTAGTAGGCGTTATCATTTACATAATAAGCCAACCATATTTAAATACATAAATGGCAAACTGCTTTTCTTAAGTTTCTAGTCTTCTATGGAAGACTTACCTACTCCTGGTTAGTTACACTATTTATAATTCAATAACGGCTGAACCGATTATTACGATCTTTGATTTGTTGGATTTGTCTCCGCCCCGAATAGCAGAATAATAATAAAAATTTGAGAAAAATTCGCAAAAAAAAAATAATGAAGATAATTTATTTTCTCATACATTCGTTCTCATTGATTCTGATGCGGTACGAAGTTCGCCGGGTCAGCTAGTTGGGAACATGACAAAGATTGTATGCAAACCAATAAGTACCTACATGAGTGCATGTAGTTGCTGATATTACGGGTTCCTACAGCACTTTGAGTTCTTCCCGTTTGGTTATAACTGGAATACCTAGTTGATCCTAATGTTCAAGTATCTGCTTACAGCTAGGGAACTAAGGGAACTAAGCTTAAGGTACCTCCGTTACCTTCAAAGTCAAAGTCAAAGCATTTATTTCAAATAGGCACATAAAAGGCACTTTTGAACGTCAGAAATTACAACAAATAGAATTGATTCTAGTCGCCCATTCCAAAAGGTAGTTTTCGTATGGAGAAGAACGGGCAAGAAACTCCACCGTTACTCATTTAAAATATTTTACAAAATTTTGCATACATTAATAATTATATAATATTAATATGTGAACACTGTACACACCGGGACTTACAGCTTAGTACGGCCGTTATTCCAAGTGCGTACGATGTGACTACGGTTGAGACAATTGAGCCTGAACCAGTACCTAAAGCCCAATTGACGCCGACCTAGCCCTACAGTAACTACCTAGCACCCTAGTTATCCCAGCCCTATAGTAATTACCTACCTAGCACCCTAGTAAAAGTTACCCTAACGCCCTAGCCTACCATACAAACCACACCAACGTAGGTTACGTTGGTTATGTGAGAGGGAAGTCTGTCACAAGGAGACCTACGGTAACAGACGGAATTTGGGTAGGAAGAGGGTTTTGTGTAGGTACGTCGTGCAATGTACACAGGAAATGGTTTTCTTACTGCCGATCCCACAGACTCATAGGACCGATGATGGCTAAAGGTGTCTTGGCCACAGTAAGAGGAGGTATAGGAGATGAATCACACTCGACTCCAGCTTGATGACTAGTTTAATTACAATAATAAACTTAATTATATACAATTTTTGTGGTCAATACACATTGATACCTATTTACATGTGTGTCGTGTGTGTATTGAGCCGATGAAGCGAAGATCTCAGTAGGCCACCTCTTAGTGCTGACGGTGTGCTGGTGTTGCCGGCGCGTAGAACGTATGTATGTGTTGTTGGCGCGTGTAATGATGGTATGTTCATGGTTGAACAAACCGTTCCTTACGATGCACCTAAAATAAAATTACTATACCACAATAGGTAAAAAACTTAAAAATGAAACCATGACATATAAATTAATTATCTGATAGATTGCTCACATATTTACAAACATGGTAAAAGTAAACGATTTTCATAAAAAAAAAATTACAAGTAATAAGTCAGGGTGTGAGTTAAAGTAGTTACAGAATGTAAATCAATGTAAAAAAAAAAGTATAAATTTACAATTAAATTAGCAACCAGTTTGATTTTGTCTAGGCTCCAGATTGTCCTATGGAGCAGGACGAGCATGTTTCCAAGCGTTCTTATCTTGGATATAATCTTCTAATTTATAGTATGCTTGTTTACAAAGTGTACGTTTAATGCGAGTTTTAAATTTTCTTTCATTTAATTTAGTTTTGCCCAAATGCAAGACCAAGACAAGACCTTAGCCAGTCTTGGTCTTGGTCTTGCGTCAATAAACCTGGTCTTGGTCTTGGTCTTGGTATTGCGCTCTCAGTCTTGGTATTGGTCTTGCAGCAAGAGTCTCGCAAGTCTTGCGAGACTCTACTACTTAGACTAGACTACATTCAAATACCTATTAGCCTATTGCTGGGTGGCAGGGACATCGACGCGCAACCGCTTACCATGGATTCAGTAGGTACATGATTCTGGACCCCCCTGCGTTGAAATTTTTCGTCGGCTTTTTCTTAATTTTTACGTTTTTTTCTGCAATTTTTTTTACTGTAAACTGTATAAAATCATTATTTTTATTTGACCCAATGAGATTTTTAATTAAAAAATAGTAAATTCACTTGTTTTACTTAATACAGCAATGTAAATAAAACTCGAAAGGGCTACCTGATCAGCTGTATTGCTAAAGTTCATTTGCGAGGTCAACACTATCTTCGTACCTACGCTATTCGCTTTCAAATGCCGTGACAAAGGGACCGCAGCGCCAAGCGGTCTCCTCGTATTATTAATGCACTTGAAAATAAACTTTAAATTATTACAATAAAGTGCATAAATGCTTGAACCTGACAAAAAATGCGGAAGATTGAGGGAATCCCCGCGCGGCGGCGGCGTCTTTGTCGGTAAATTATCAAATAAGTAGGTACGTAATACACTGACCGACCAACAGTTTATTCGCGGAACGTCATATTTTGCCTATCAACCATGAACCTTAATGATTTAGCGATAAAGTTGAAAACCTGTTAAAGAAATATGGCAGATTGTAGTAGTTTGATGTGCTGGCGTCTGTACCATAACATCGGCTGGCTTAAAAACTGCTACTAGTACTAGACCTACTCGACTCGCTGTTAGTTTTCAATTTTGCTGAATAGAAGAATAATATAAACTTTGAAACATAAATACCTACATAATTTTTACCAACCTACTAACGTTAGATCTGCACATTAGACTTATACTTCAATATAATACTCTAAGTAGATATACTTACAAGGTATGAAATGAACTTTGCTAGAAAGTTATGCTAGGTACATTTTATAACATATAGGAACAAATTTGAAAGTACCACGCTACCTACCTACTTAATAAATAGTCGAAACATATAATAATCAATGCAATACCTTTTAGTGTTATGACGATACGGTTTTGATACTGGGGAACGTCTATCAAAATCGGGATTGAAACCAAATACCTACTATAACGCCCAAATCTTAGTTTGACTTAACTGCGAGACGCAAGAGTCTTGCAGGCTTAGTCTTGTTCTTGCTCAAGTCTTGCAGGGTTCAGTCTTGGTCTTGGTCTTGCTACAATAAGTCGGTCTTGGTCTTGGTCTTGCAAAAATGCGAGAACAAGACCAAGACTGCAAGACCAAGACCGATTATGGGCAACACTAATTTAATTGCAATATATCACAAGGTATTTTATTGTAACATTTAACACAGTACCCCATAAAAGATGTATGTACCTTGGCTAATCTGAAAAATGGTTGATGTATTTTATCTTTATTTCTAGTATTAAAATTATGTCTATCACTTATTTTATTAAAAAGATGTGGATTTTTTCTTACATACATAATATTTTCATAAATTAATTGGCAAGGTACCGTCATAATATTAATCATTTTAAAAAGTTCCCTGAGAGATACGCGGCGACGTAGATTATAAATGGCTCTGACAGCTCTTTTTTGCAAAATAAAGATGGATTCAATGTCAGCAGCTCGACCCCATAGTAAAATGCCGTACGACATAATGCTGTGAAAGTACACTGAACCCGCAGTTTCTACATCAGTTAATTGTCTTCTTTCTAACAGCATAAGCGGCCGAGCTAAGCCGCCCCGCAAGAGATGTTATGTGAGGTCCCCAGCGTAATTTGTCGTCTAGCGTGATTCCCAGAAAAACAGTTTGATCAACAAATTCCAGTTTTTCTCCATTCAGTATGATGTCACATTCACTACTTCTAACATTAGGTAATTTAAATCTAATGCATTTGGTTTTCTTTTCATTTAGTACCAAATTATTTACCGTAAATCAATCTTGGACCTGAAGAATAGAGTTATTCACGTCGTCAAGATTTTATGCCCGTCTGTCTATCTTAAAGATCAATGAGGTGTTATCTGCAAATAACACCATCTTCGGTTGATTTTGAAGTACCTAATTGGGGTAACAATTACAACAACAACTTCACATCGTGATCCGACTAGTGCGGCCACCGCCAGGACTGGTAGAGGCTAATGTTTACCTGTAACAAGAGCAACACAATTATTTAATCAGCAAGTCTCATAAATTAGTGTGTTTGCGTTACCTATGTAACGGATTTCAATGTAATAAAATAATAAAATCTTTATTTTCCAGTTTAACAATTTACATTTACCAGTTGATTTATCATACTCATATATTGTCTTATAAATTGTAAGGTTATATAGAGCTGTTATAAACCTCTGACACCCAAGCTAAGATTGAACTTGTGTTATGGATGTCAGGCCTCTCAAGTTACTACCAGGTAGACAAATATAAGTTTGGAATTTCATAGTGTAGGATCAATGTGAATGTATAACCTCATTTAATCATACATGTATTTACCGTGGACTTCAAAAGGAGAAGATAATGTCAATCTAACTATCAAAAGTTAGATCAGGATTGATTTTTTTGGGCGTAAGCATAGACGTTTATAAATATACGTCTATGGGCGTAACGTGAAAGTGCGGCAAAGTTTGAGCCATACATAGCTATACGTACAGGTGGCAGTCAGTGACAGCCCAGTGCGGGGCATCGCAATAACACACAATTAGTGCGGAGCATCGCAATCATACACAACCAGTGCGGGGCATCGCAATCACATACGATCTGTGGGCGACAGCCGCCACAAGCCCGCTACACACGATCTGTAGCCGACAGCCGCCACAAGCCCACTACACACGATCAGTGGCAGGAATGTAGCGGTTGTTTTGTTTCACAAGCCTTAGCAACTGCTTCGCTGGTAAGTGTAGTACAAATAGTACATAGTACCGATATTCTGACCCTTCTGTGCTTGGACTTTTAATGCTTACAGTGGTTTATTGATCAGTGTGTGCGCTATGAAATAGTTATTTATAAAGTTTTTTATAGTTTTTTTTTCTCGGCGAAGCCGAGTGTGATAATAGAGGGTTTTAATACCTAATTATGAACAGTTGCATACAAGAAAAGTCTTGTAAGTCTTGTGTGTCTTGTCTTGTTTGTCTTGTCTTGTCTTGTGTGCTTGTTGTTGTCTTGTCTTGTAAGTCTTGTAAGTCTTGTTTGTGTCTTGTGTGTAGATAAAAATCTACACCCATGATATGAATCCTCTAAAACATCCGAATTGAGAACCTCCACCTTTTTTGAAGTCGGTTAATAAAAGGTTCTGAAACCGTTTTTTGCAATACTACGAGTAATATCGAACAAAAATGGCGGCCGACGGGATACGACGTGAAATCGAATAACCTATAAGTTCTTTTTAGGGTTCCGTACCCAAAGGGTAAAATCGGGACCCTATTACCAAGACTCCACTGTCTGTCTGTCACCAGGCTGTATCTAATGAACCGTGATAACTAGACAGTTTAAATTTTCACAGATGATGTATTTCTGTTGCCGCTATAACAACAAATACTAAAAACAGAATAAAATAAATAGTTAAGGCGCAGGTATACGATTCTCAATGATTTTAAATTCATCATCACGTCTAAACGACTGCCCTGATTTCTTTGAAAATAAAATATGTTATACTAGACAATTTTCTTCGTAATTTGATATGTGAATATTTGCAATTATATTTTTTAAACATGGTGTAATTAATAACGTATTTCATTTATAATAGTATTCTGAACATTCATACCAATTTTTAGCTCTATGGGAATTATTGTAACCTTCAAAGTCTTATTTGACTGGACTATAACTCCATCGTAAATAGATGGATACGCAAAATTTTTTTTTGTTCAAAAGGGCTTTATTCCGAAATTGTTCCATTTAAATTTCGTCAAGATCTGATGATGAGTTTCGAAGACAGACGACGGAACTCTTCAATATTTGCCAGCAAATCAACCGCGATTGCTGCTATAGCATATGTATGCATTGTTGACGTAATCACACAACATAACATCACGCCTGTACCCTTTAAAGGGTTAGGCAGATGTGTTCAATAGCTTTCTGTCACTGATATTAACATAGCAAGTAGTTGTTGAGTTTTAATGGAAACAAGTTGGTTTTTCTAGTAATAATAACTTTAACTTTAATTAGTTCGAGAAAACAATACATCGGCTACTAGTAATGTTCACAGAGTATAGAGTAGGTCAAAGATAAACAAAAAACTTGATATATTAATATAACTGTCAATGGAACAGAAGGCGCGAAATTTAAATATTACAACACTCTTCCTAAATTTGAGCCTTCATAAAAAAAACATAAGCTTTAAACATTGACAAAAGAAAACCTTAACCAATAACTAACTGCTAGAAATTACATCGACAGATTTAACTCCAATTTTATCTCTTAAATAACAGAACTTAATTTTACATAGAGGCTTGGTAAAAATATCTGCATATTGTTCATCACTGCACACATAGTTTAATTCGATAATTTTATCATAGTATTTTTCTTTAATGAAATGAAACTTAATGTCTATATGTTTACATCGTTTGTGAAAATTAGTATTTTTGATTACACTGATAGCACTTTGATTGTCTAAATTTAAACACACAGACTTTTGAGTGAATGTACCAATATCAGATAGTAATTGTTTAATCCACATGACTTCTTTTGTAGCAGCACAGGCTGCCATAAATTCTGCTTCAGTGGTTGAAAGGGCAACTGTCTGTTGTCTCTGACAGGCCCATGTTACTGCTCCTCCATTTTTAATAAACACGTATCCAGTGACGGAACGTCTTGTGTTAGGGTCATTGGCAAAATCTGCGTCGCTATACCCAATTACAACATTAGGCTCAGTTGATCTTGTGTAGTACAGACCATACACTTTAGTTTCCTTTAGATACTTGAAAATTTTCTTCACAGCATTCCAATGAGTTTCATTGTATGAATTTAAAAATCTACTCACCAAGCTGACAGCAAAAGAGATATCTGGTCTGTTTACTGTAGCGAGGTGCATCAATGATCCAACAGCTTCCCGATATAGAATGTTCTTTTCTGTTTCACCCTCTCCTTTTTCCAATATTGTATGTGGATCAGCTGGAATGCTGTTAGGTTTACAATTATTATCTAACATAAATTTATTTAATAATTTCTCAATATAGCTTGATTGATGTATGAAGATAAATTTGTCTGACTTTATTATTTCCATACCAACAAAATTTCTAACTGGAAAAGTTTTTACTTCAAATATTGACTGTAAATCATTAATTAACTCCTTTATAGTTGACCTATCTTTAGAAAATATCAGTCCATCGTCAACATACAGACACAGATAACAATTTTCTCCATTAAGAGTGCCTACATACACACACTGTTCTGCTTTGCTATTAACTAGCCCAAACTTCTTTAAAACTGAATCAAATTTAGAGTTCCAGCATCTTGGAGACTGCTTCAAGCCATATAATGATTTATTGAGCTTACATACCTTATTAGTCTTGCAGGTTAAGCCTTCAGGTACAGCCATGTATATGTCCTCTTCAAGCTCTCCATACAGAAAAGCTGTTTTTATGTCTAATTGTATTATTTGTAGGTTATGTTGGGCAGCTTCTGCGAGTAATAATCGGATTGAATCATACCTGACCGTGGGTGCAAATGTTTCCTGGTAGTCAATACCCTTGGTTTGTGAGTACCCTTTCGCACAAAGCCGAGACTTGTATCGTAGTCCAGAAGATTCTTCTTTGATGCGAAATACCCATTTACATCCAATTATTCGCATATCAGGAGTTTTATCAACTAATGTCCATGTTTTATTTTGTTGATGAGCATCAAGCTCTTCCTTTATGGAAGTTATCCATTTTGAAGCATCAGCAGACTTCATTGCTTCTTCATAGTTATCAGGAACTTCATTATTCAATAATTGTTCATTAAAACACAGGTAAGAGCTTTCTTCTTGTTTCTGAGAAGCTAATTTATATTGTCTTCGTGTTCTAACTGTAACATTCCTTTCTGGTGAAGATTCTATGCTTTCATCGGGGAGGTACTCACTGTCTGACTGAGATTTATTTTCAGTTACAGTATTAAATGAGTCATCACTTGAAAGTTCTTCACAATCTTTATTTTGAATACTACATTCATTTGTAGTTAATTCAATGGGCACATAGTCTCTCTTGACTGTGGACTCTAAGAATATTGCATCTCTACTTTTTATTGCTTTTCTTGAATTAGGTAATAAAAAACGGTACCCTTTAGTGTTTTCACAGTATCCTATAAAGATCATTTTTTGAGATTTTGAGTCCAATTTCTTTCTTTTCTCTTTTGGCAAATGAACCATCGCCTCACATCCAAATGTCCTCATATGGCTGACATTGGGTTTATGTCCAGTCCACATCTCTTCTGGAGTTTTATAGCACAGAGACTTAGTCGGAGAGCGGTTAATAATGTAAGCAGCCGTGTGAATTGCTTCAGCCCAGTAGACTTTAGGTAGTTTGGCATTCAACATCATACATTTTGCTCTTTCTATCAAGGTTCTGTTCATACGTTCAGCTGTGCCATTTTGTTCTGGAGTGTAAGGTGTGGTTGTTTGATGTATTATCCCGGCATCTTTGAGAAAGTTTGTAAAATTTCTGTTTACATATTCAAGCCCATTATCAGTTCTGAGAATTTTAATTGTACGGCTTAACTGATTCTCAACTAATTTCTTGAATTCAATAAATTTTTCCCGAACATCTGATTTGTTATGTAGTACATATACAAATATCTTCTTTGAGTAATCATCTAAAAAAGTCACAAAATATCTTGCTTTGCCGAATGACTGAGTTTCCATTGGTCCACAAACGTCGGAGTGAATTAATTCAAGCAGGTCTTTAGCCTGAGACCCCTGACTTTTGAACGGTAAACGTGTTTGTTTTCCTTCCTGACACGTTATACACTTCACATTACTTACTTGTAAACCAAGTTTTAAATCTGCAGTATTTTCAGTCAACTTATTCAAGCTTTGAAAATTTAGATGACCCATCCTTTGGTGCCACAGGTAAGTATCTTGCTCGATAACATCTGATATGCAAGCATGAGCTGCAGACATGTTCAAACGGTACATATTATTTATCAAGCTTGCTGTTGCTACTACCACATTGTTTATGTTTAGTATAATACAGCCATCTTTATTGAACTTTACTTGGCCACCATTCTTTATTATTTGACTCACCGACAGCAGGTTTGTAGCTAGTTCAGGCACATAAAGCACATTTGTAAACAGTATTTCATTTGATTGACCTCTCTCATTATCAATACATAAGCTTATTTTTCCAGAGCTTTGAACAGGTAATGATTTATTATTTGCAACTTTAATAGTTTTTATATCTGGATTTGTTTCTTCTATAAACAAGTTCTTGTGTTTGGTCATGTGGGCCGACGCGCCAGAATCAATATACCAGTCATCGGAGTAACCAGAAGAGGCAATAAATACAGCTGCATAGGATGATTGGTTCTGTTTACTTTCCTTATTCTTCTGACACTTATTAGGTTTTGATTTACACTCAGGACTTTTATGACCATATTTGTTGCAAGTATAACAGCGAGGTCCTTTTGAAGAACTTTTATTTTTATTATGAAACTTCTGATTCGAAGCGAAAGCAGTTGCATCAGATTCTGTTTGTTTGACATCTTGTAGAATTTTAGATTTTATTGAGTCAGAGCTAATCTTCATACCTGAACTTTCAATGGCTATTATCATTGGCTTGTAACTTTCTGGAAGGCCGGACAATAGAAGTGTGCCAAGCCACTCGTCGTCTACATGAAAGCCAATATTTCTTAATTTGTGAGCTGTTGTCATTATCTTGCTGACATACTCTTCCACATTTGAACATCCTGCTAGTGTAGTATTGCATAAGTCTCGTAGAAGACCAACCCGGCGTGTTAGTCCTGAGTCATCAAACGCACGAGATAAGTTATTCCAAACCTCCTTTGCAGTGCTTGATTCTTGAATATGAATATAATTCACGGGATCCACAAGAAGAATTATCTTTGATCTGGCCTTGGTGTCACGCCTTTTATCGATTTCTATCGATGGATTAGAAGGTTCGACGCAGTCCCATAACTCTTCATGTTCCAAGTAAGTTTTTACTGCAAATCGCCAAGTTGCATAATTATCACGGCCGGTTAATTTTTCTATTAATGCCAATGAGTTATTTGACGATGACATCTTATTTATATTTGTTTATCGGAAAACTTTTCTTGAAACTGAGCACGTTGTGGTTGAGGTTATGTGTTTTGAAAACGTATTTAACACTGCATTTAATTACTGATTTTTTACTAATCGGACTATCTGGGCCCATAACCTGTTGAGTTTTAATGGAAACAAGTTGGTTTTTCTAGTAATAATAACTTTAACTTTAATTAGTTCGAGAAAACAATACATCGGCTACTAGTAATGTTCACAGAGTATAGAGTAGGTCAAAGATAAACAAAAAACTTGATATATTAATATAACTGTCAATGGAACAGAAGGCGCGAAATTTAAATATTACAACAGTAGTGATATATGAATTTGTTTGGGGTAGGTAGGTACAACTAAAAAGTGAACAATAAAAACTTTTTTACAAAAAAAAAAACAACCGTTTTCCAAAAAAAACACTACAAAGTGAAAAATAACTTTAATTTCGAAAGTCGGTGTCAAAAAACGAAAATACAGAACCAAAGACCGACTTCCGAAATTAAAGTTATTTTTCACTTTGTAGTGTTTTCCTAGAAGTCGGTTGTTTTTTTTAAACGGTTTTATTTAGCTCACCCCGTTTGTTTTTTTATTATTTTTTATTCTTGGGTCATATTTAGTAATTCAAATTTCACCCTCTTCCTGTCAACCGATTAATCTGAAATTTTGTGTACACTTTGGATTTTGGTGACAATACAATTATGTTTATTCATTATCATTATAAATTCAAGATGGCCGCCGCTACAAAATGGCGGATAATTTATGTTTTATTAATCTCATCAATATGGGTATCAAATGAAAGGGCTGAACCAGTATAATACAATGTACTATATAAAATTAAAATCCAAGATGGCGGCCTCTACAAAATGGCGGATAACTTAGGTTTTATCAATCCCATCAACATGGGTATCAAATGAAAGGTCTCAACAAGTAGAATACAATTTACTATGCAAAATTGAAATCTAAGATGGCCGCTGCTACCAAATGGCTGATAACAATTTTTTTTCAAGCACTAAATGAATTAAACAGAATGCGAAATAAAAACTAAAAACTAGAAAATAAAAAAATAGGTAAAAAAACTTTTTCAGTTAAACGGTTTTATGTTAAACATACATTGCAATGTTTAAGATAAATGTACTAAAAACCAAAAAATAATAAAATAGATACAGTCGTGGGAATTATAAACATATGCATAGACTAGACTAAAATAAATCCGTGGGGCACGTCAATTGTCTAATTATAGTGTAACATTACAAAACAAACATTTTAATCAACGATTGTAGACAATTGACGTGCCCCACGGTTTTATTTTAGTCTAGTCTATGCATATGTTTATAATTCCCACGACTGTATCTATTTTATTATTTTTTGGTTTTTAGTACATTTATCTTAAACATTGCAATGTATGTTTATTTTTTAAAAGGAGTTGCGTAGTGAAATTTAGAAAAACATTATAAAACTCGTTTGGATGATATTATAGTTACTATGACACGGGTTGTTTTAATATTGGCAATAAGCTAACTGTTTCAGAACCAAAAAAAAAGAAATTAATGAAAAAAACGAATGAAAAATTAATTAAATAATATTACAATATATATATATCGCAGTTGGTTGTCAAATGATTTGTTTTTCTTATTAATAACTTATGTGATTATTGTCCAATAAATTGGAACATAATTGTATGCACTAATGATTTTGTTCAAAACAATTGATGACATGTTTATTTTATTTTCAAATGATTTATTTTGTGAAATCTCCATTGTTTATTTACGACAATTATTCTTGTATTATTTGATTACTTATAATGTCAGTCTTATTAGATTTAGCACATATTAGTGTTTTGCATTAACTCAAGTAAACACGTTGACGTACTTCCGTGCGTCATCGGACAGAGTTGTTGTGGGGCGAATGCGTGGTGGGACAAATCCTTTATAATTGAGCGCAGTCGTTTGTGCCGGCAGTCGGTCTTAGGACTCGACTCCTTACAGAGCACTAGCTCCCTACAAACCTGTCGGTTTACTAAAGTTCACCCATGCTGCTGGAATTACATACCTGTATTCTAAATACGCTATGTTTGTGTGGCTCTGTCGCTATACGAACAGTAATCGATCCTACGATTTGTTCGCAATTACTTTGTTACTGTATATAATGACTTTACTGTGTAGGTATCTAGTTGTGCCATGTACCTACAGTGTGTGATTTGCTAGTGTGGTTAATTGTTCATGAAATTGTAATCGCAATAACCAACACTACCCACAGTAATTAAATTATGCCTGATAATAACGACCTACCTACGTACCGTTACATATATATATAAATAATATTGTAATATTAAATTATTATTATTTCCCTTATTTAACTAAATACATATAAATTATATTTTTACATATTAGTATAAAAAAATAAAAACATTTAAAAATATAAAAAATAGTAGCCCACCGGTATCGGGAACAGGGTCCAAGCTACCGGCGGTCAGGGCTCCAGAGAGAGGAACCTCCTAACAATGCGGGCCGTGTCCAGAAGTACTTTGCTTTTTGGATCAAACCCTTGATCCAGCTGCCCAACGAGAGCCTCCTCAGGTGTTGGTCGATGCTCTTGCTATTAATCCACTAGCTGTCACGACTATTGCACAATGATCGCTGAGTCCACATCCCACATGTCGACAACCTCGCGAGCCAAGTCAAGATACTTGATCTGTTTATCTTTCTCGGCTTTCAAGAGGTTCTCATCGTTCAGGACGGTTATGTCAACAATCATTGTATACGTAGATACCGCGAGACTAGTCTATTTTAGTTACTTTCATAGTATCATGTCTTACGGTATTTTACTTTGGGGACGGGCTGCAGACGTCGATTCTATTTTTATTCTGCAGAAAAGAGCCATCAGAGCCATTTATATTCTCCGCAGGCGCGATTCTCTAAGGGAACTGTTTAAGGAAATTAACATCATGACGGTACCTTGTCAATATATCTACGAAAACATCATGTATGTAAGAAAAAACTTACATCTTTTTAGTAAAAGAGGTGAAAGTCATAATTATAATACTAGAAATAGGGACCTATTAGTTCAACCAGGTTTCAGACTGGCTAAAGTAGACTCATCTTTTATGGGGTACTGTTTAAAATGTTATAATAAAATACCTCCCCACATTCTTCAACTGAATGAGACAAAATTCAAGTCTTGTATAAAACGCACACTATGCAGTCAGGCATATTATAAGTTAGGGGATTACATCGCTGATAAAAATGCCTGGCTCAATGCTGGTCCTGCTCCACAACCACAACTAATTGATTAACACTTGAAAATTCTGTTGGAGCTGCTGAACATTGTAAGACTATCTTTGAATTGTATAAACTCAATTTCCTTTATATTGTATAATTGCATAGCACATATGTGAGTTCTATGTATACGTATTATACCCTATGTACCATTTAGCGGGTAATGTGTCTTTCATTGACCTGAATGTGCCCTGGCGGCTGATAGTATGTCATGCTCACACAAATGTCTCGCTGACGGTGGCGTGTGTGTTGGATCTTTTAGCTCCCTTCAAAATGGTTGAGCTGAATGGTGCTGATCTATGCGTCATGTTCGTGAACGGGCGCCGTCAGTTGGGGCTGGTCATCTCTTAGCTGCCTCGGCTTCTTTTTTTTCATTATTTTAATTTTGAATTGTTGTTTTGTTACTATTTGCTGTACTCTGGACGCTTTTAACGCGTACGTCTTTTTTATATCGTTCTCACATATAATTATAAATTACATTAATGATGTAACTAATATTTTTGTAAAAATATAATTTAAAAGAGTGTCCATGGAGTTTCTTGCCCGTTCTTCTCCATAGGTACCTACGCTTTGGAATGGGCAACTAGCTTCATATTTTCTGACTGACCGAGTTTTTGACAATTCAAAAGTGCCTGTAAATGGTTTAATTGAAATAAATGCTTTGAGTTTGAGTTTAAGTTGATTGCGCGCCGCTCTGATCGATCCACCTCCACTATATCAGGCTTATTGGTAACAATAGTCCTGTCAGTGATGATGGATCGATCCCTGGGTCGGGCATATACCTGTAGTACGGCACCTCCGATTCCACAAGGCTGTATTTCAGGGCAAGCTGCTGATGGATTATCCTGGCTACAAGGTTGTGTGCAAGTACTCTCCGTTGTTATAGACGAGAACACCCGAAGATAATATGCCTGATTGATCCGGCCGGTGGCGTGCCCGACAGATGAATTGTTATTATTAAATTAATTTTGTCTGAATTAGATTTATAGCATGGGTGTAGATAAAGTAAATTATAACAATCTCGAATAATGTTTTTCGTAACGTAATGTGCGCTAACATCTGTCATCTCTCTAACAAACTTCTAATAAAACAGACAAATAATAACAATTTATGGCATAAACAAAAATCACAGTGCACTGCATACATTCAGTTGACATAATTCAATACAACTTTAGCATAGATGTAGCAGTAATGGAACAATCGGTATAGTGTGTATTCGTCACAAGCTTGTCATAATAAATGGGGATACATGGGGGGCTAGCACAGCCCGAGGCAGCTGTGTGCACTGTGCCCAACCAGGTCAACTGTACGCAGATACGACACTGTGCACTGTGCACCGAGCACCGGCACAGTTCAGCGACTCTCGACTCCGCGGACTCCGCCCGATACGTTCGACTGTTACTGTACACTGTGAGGAAAGTATAAAGTGATATTATGTTCAATTATTATTGTACTTGTTCAGTGTTGTTATAACGTTGCGGGCGCCGGTCGCTAGGTATGTGCGCGTCTCCGAGCCGTGCACACTGGGGCACGTGGCGCACCACATGTGCTCGTCTGTAACTACGCAGTGCACTACTAATTGGATTCTCTACTATCACAACTGGATTGGGCCATCAAATGCAAAAAGGATTTTTAAATCCGACTGGATTAGCGCGTTCAAACAAACAAACTTGTCAGTTTTATTATGTTTGGTTCCCCGACCCGAGGCGTCGCATCGCGTCGCCTGCCCGCGCTATTATTTTGTTTTCGCTTAGCGTTCTTTCTGGTTTTTTTCTTTCTGCTCGGCTCCGAAGAGTCGTAGCGTGATGTTAAATAGCCTATAGCTTTCCTCAAGAATTGGGCTATCAAATGCAAAAATAATTTTTCAACTGATACTGAGATTAGCGCGTTGAAACAAACAAATAAAAAAACTCTTCAGCTTTATTATTAGTATAGATTACCTCGACTCAGTTACAGAATTACGAAGAGGAGAACGAACGAAGTATTAATGATACCAAAACAACCGATAGAATTCAATAGAAAGACATTCAACTGTTTTAACAATATGTCACCAAATTACCGACAACGACGAATGTTTTGAAATAATAAATCGAGACTCAAATTAACTCAAAGCATTTATTTCAATAAAATTTACATGCACTTTTGAATTGTCAAGAAGTCAGTCAGTCAGAAAATATGAAGCTTAGATACCTATGGAGAAGAACGGGCAGGAAACTACATGGACACTCTTTTTAAATTTTATTTTACAAAAATATTAGTTACATAATTATTTTTGAATTTAAAATTATATAATGTGAGAACGATGTAAAAATAAAAAAGACGTACGCGTTAAAAGCGTCCAGAGTACAACAAATAATACTTAACAAAACAATAATCCAATAATAAAATATAAGCCGAGGCAGTTAAGTGATGACCAGCCCCAACTGACGGCGCCCGTTCACGAACATGACGCATAAATCAGCACCATTTAGCTCAACCATTTTGAAGGGAGCTAAATGAGCTAACACACACGCCACCGTCAGCAAGACATTTGAGTGAGCAATTGAGCATGACATACTATCAGCTGCCAGGGCACATTCAAGTCAATGAAAGACATATTATTACCCAGTAAATGGTAGCTATAGGGTACATAGAACTCACATATGTGCTATGCAATTATACAATACAAAGGAAATTGAGTCAATGAATGAACAATGCAAAGATAGTCTTACAATCTTCAGCAGCTCCAACAGTATTTTCGAGTGATAATCAATTAGTTTTGGTTGTGGAGCAAACCAGCATTGAGCCAGGCATTTTTATTAGCGATGTAATCCCCTAACTTATAATATGCCTGACTGCATAGTGTGCGTTTTATACAAGACTTGAATTATGTCTCATTCAGTTGAAGAATGTGGGGAGTTATTTTATTATAACATTTTAATCAGTACCCCAAAAAAGATGAATCTACTTTAGCCAGTCCGAAACCTCGTTGAACAAAATAGGTCACTATTTCTAGTACTATAATTGTGTCTTTCACATCTTTTACTAAAATGTAAATTTTTCCTTACATACATGATGTTTTCATAGATATATTGACAAGGCACCGTCATAATGTTAATTTCTTTAAACAGTTTCCTTGGAGAATCGCGCCTGCGGAGATTATATATGTATATGGCTCTGATGGTTCTTTTCTTCAGAATAAAAATAGAATCGATGTCTGCCCGTCCCCAAAATAAAATATCGTCAGACATGATACTATGAAAGTAACTAAAATAGACTAGTCTCGTGGTATCTACATCAGTAAATTGACGGATTTTTCTAACTGCATAAGCTGCTGAACTTAGCCGTCCTGCAAGAGATGTTAAATGAGGACCCCATTGTAGCCTTGAGTCGAGAGGGTCATCAATCCGCGGAAAATCTTAACACCGCGATTTTTAGAAAAAAGACGTATTTGCACATCGCCATCTATTGGTAAATGGCTAAAACGTCTGCACGAAGCATAATAATTATGCTAGAGCGTTATGAATGCAAGTTGTATTCGTGAATGTTTTAGGGGCATTTTGCGTTTTAGTAATTTTATATTATCTTCAAAACTTGATGACCAATTGACATACATTTATTTACGATTTAAGAGTTTTGAACCCAAGTTCTGAAAAATAATCGGCCATGTGCGTGTCGGACTAAGCACAAAGGGTTCCGTAAATGGGATGAATTTATCCCAAAAACAAAGTTAACATTGTAGTTGAAAAATATGTTCTCCCATACATTCCAACTGCAATTGTTAGTTTGTACGCTCAATATTTAATAGGTTTTCATGTAATCTGTAAGTAAAAATACTAATTTCTATTTTTTTTTCAAAGTGGCCCCCTTTATTTCCGAAACTACTGAGCAATGGTCAAATTTCATATTATATTTTCTTAAATTAGGTACTTTAAAAATTCAAACTTTAAAATTACCTATAAAAATATATTTGAGGCCCTTACAATAAGTTCTTTCATTTGATACGGCACACAGTACAGTTTGCAAAACTTTTGTTTTTAATTTTCTAGTTTGCTCCCAAAAGTGACCTCCAAAAATACATTTATTTACTTCATAACACTTCCGTGTTTGGGTGACAGATATGTGTACCAATGTGTACCAAATTTCTACTTAATCAGTCCATTAGATTCGGAGCAAATTCGCTATGACAGACGGACAGACATACAGACACACGAGTGATCCAATAAGGGTTCCATTTTTTCCTTTTGAGATACAGAACCCTAAAAATACCGCTTGAAACACTAGCCTCTACAGGCCTTTGTGAAAATATCAGAGCGGAGTTTACGCGTCCGCTGAACTTTGAAAATAAATCTAAGTGCTTACATAAAACGTGTTTCTGTAACTGTACGCACCTACAGGCTACCACTGAAGCAGTAAATACTAGGAAACTGTTACCCAACACCGTCAAATTCCCTCTGTCTACATCGCTACGAGCCAGCTACGCGCTTCGATGTGGTACGAGCTACGAGAGCACGCGTTACGAGCGTGCTACGAGCGTGCTACGAGCGTGCTACGAGCGTGCTACGATCGCGCTACGCATCGCTGTTGGTCTTCGTGTGACGTAATTTACTCCATCGTTATGCAAATTCGTTTCGACTTCAGTTTCGTTCGACTATTTTGCATTTCGACGTAATTCTCCTCCAATTATGTAAATTAATTACTTCTGATGATCATTCATTAAGATGAATTGGGGCGGCTTTCATTTTCTCGCCCGTAAATAAATATTTTGTTCGCGATTATCTAGTATAATATATGTGATATAAATAACTCTTAATTCATTTTACTTAGGGTCAGTTTATGTTGTACTTTCTGTTCTATGTATTGGTTGAGTTACGATATTTTAGTAACTCACCCAAAAACTAAATAAAAAATCTGAATCATTTATTTGCGTAAATAAGATACAGAAATTTCTTAAAGATAATTACATCGATCTCATGTTGAAGCCTTTAATTTCAGTGTGCGTATTTTATATTTTTTTTAAGTTGCAGACTGCCAGATATGTTATTGATGTAGTATTATGTATAACATTGAATACTTGGGACATAGGCATAGACAGAGTAATTCAGTGCTTGTGCAGTGTCTCACAACGGAACCGGAAACAGGCTTGCGTAGTTGGAAGAGGTCGCGGGTGGGGGCTGGCTCATGTGCGGGGCGAGGCGAGAGGAGGTCCGAGGTGTAGTTACAGCTGCAATCAGAATCGCAATCTGTTGGCGCAGCGACGACGACACATTGACAGTTGTCCGCGATGGCGATGCTGTACAGCGTGACGTCAGAGCGCAACCGTGACGTCCGAGCACCGGCAGCTACGGGGCGTGTACGCCACAGGACTGGACAGGCGTCGTGCGCCATACATTACATGGTCAGGAGTATGTTGCCTCGTTGGCCTCAACTAAACGACGCACGACAGTTGAAAGCAGCCGCGTTATGAAACTTGTACATTTGTGCATTTAACGTCGGTACTTAGTGTCGGTATGCGTCGTCGGCATCAATAATGCTTCGAATGTGAACACAGCACATAGATTTTGATTTGCATGAACAACACTAACACCCGGTTTTTCAATTGAGTTTCTATAGTAGAGTTCGATAAGTTCTCCAACTTCAAATTCTCAATTCAAAACCCGGGTGCAAGCATTGTAGTTTAATAACTACCCATGAATAAGACAGGTAGTATGCGATGTCATGTATTGTATGTGTGAATTTTAAATAAATAAATGTCTCAACCAAAGTCAGTAGGTACAGACGTTTGATCGTCTGTAGTGAAGCAACGCGAGTACCTACTTATATTGTACTACTCATTATATTGCATGTTACTGGTTTACTACTTTTGTACGCGCTAGAGACAAACCCTCAACGTATTCACAAATAAGAGCTTATAATGTACCTATGTTATTCAATGAATAAATCAATATGAATACTCCTGCGTGGGGAGGGCTGTTGGAGTGTCTCGGTACGTTGTTGATGTTCGAGAATTCGTCATTTTGCGCAACTTTCTCAATTTCCTGATACTTGCTTTTATTTCAGCTTATAAATTGACTTCTACACACTACATACGAGGTGAGCAGGATTAGTGTTAACTTACAATAATTAAAAGACACGAATAATTTGAACGCTGACAGTGAGGGCACAGTATAAAGACATACAGTACGAGGTCTTCATACAAACGGACGAAACGCGAGCTATACCTACGCGCCTCGACCACGGCATGAGCTCAGCATGCAGACAGTCGCGACTGTGCTGCAGTGACGAACGGACGGTGTGTTGTTTTTTTTAACAATAACCGCGCGATTTTTGCACTAAAAATAAGTTCAAGTACATATTTAATATGACGAGTAGGCTATATTGTGCTGTTTTTGGTTGCATGAATTCGTCAATAACGCATCCAGAGATAACTTTTTTTAGATTACCTGGAAACTCTGAAAGGTAAGACTATAAAATAATTTTACTTACTTGTAGGTAGGTACATAATGTGTGTATTTTTAATGGATAAGTATTTCATTTTATCTCCCGAAAAAAAGATGTCTGGATTAATAAATGAAGTGAATAGAGTAAAGGAAAGTGATAAACACGAGTGAGGTAGGTAGTTATAGGCGGTTCATGAATCATTAAACGGTAGGTACGCTTGTGTTAAAACCTCGGCGCATGTGTGTTTTGTTAGTTTGTATAATTCAAAGTAAAGACGTGGTTTTTATTATTAATAATAGTTGTTTATTGTAC
Organism: Luperina testacea; assembly: GCA_927399505.1. NCBI lineage: Eukaryota > Metazoa > Arthropoda > Insecta > Lepidoptera > Noctuidae > Luperina > Luperina testacea. The sequence goes on along the minus strand of OV656771.1, from coordinate 20,322,481 downwards.
TGTGTGTATGAATAATACTACAAAAAAATTGGTTGTCTGTAAAGTCGATTTACGGACGATAGTTTAACGTGACAACATCATAACAAAACATTAATGAAATGATTGCATACTTTTATGAATAAAATTAATTATTTTTATTGAATAACTGTTACTGTAATAAGAATAACTGTTTCATGAAATCATCATTCTTTGGACTTACATGGTCTTAGAGAGTTGTGTTGATGACTTTAATGATTATAATTCTGTAATAGTACATTACGATATTAGTGCGTTAAGATGTTATAACCAATACGCACGTATATCGTACGACGTTTTTTAACACATTTGCGAGGAAACAGAAAAAAAAACATTTCACAATACAAGTACAAAGAAAAGAAAATTTGAGAAATATGGCGCGAGGATTATTTTCTGCCGTGGCTGCGTGAAAATGTTGGCAAAGACACTAGAGCATGCAGCCAAGTTTTTAAATTACCGAATAAACTGTTTTTTTAATTTTAAATAAAATCAATCTGTGAATGCACACTTGCTTTCCCGCCATTTTAACAGCGCGCTAGCGCTGCCTACTGACTGGCGCCGCGCGGCGATTAGTTCGAAATTTGAATAGCAACAGCGCGCTGCTGCTCACTAGCTGGAGTCGTGCGGCGGCGATCAAAACAACACGCATTTTTATTAAACACTTCCTATTCAATTCACAAAGTATTTTATTTGTTTATATAAAATTATTTATGTACACACAGTAAAATACAATAACAAAACTAAATGGAAACACAAAGTAGGCAAATGTAATTAAAATACTGGAGGCGGGCAGCCCTATCGCATGTTTACGTACCGCGCGGCTGTAGGCATTTACATCAAGGTTACGGCCGAGTAACAATACTGTATTTCTTTATTCTGTGGTGAGGGAGATATCTGTCTTACCTATTATCTTAATTAGCGCTTTCAGCCATTGTCTTTTTACTTTATTTTAGATTGCCTCCATGTTAAATTTTTACCTATCTATCAAAATATAAATTATGTTTCACGCTTAAAGTTTCCGTGCTCGTATAAAAGTTACTTTAAGTCATAATTCACGTAGTGGATCAACTGCCGTGTACTGTGACATGCGTCTACAAGCTGCGACGACGACGTCGCGTTGATAACGATGACGTGTGTGTTGCTGGTAGCTAGAAGTGTGCTCTGGTCCACTGGTCCACTGCGGGACGTTTACCTTAATGTAATGCAGCTATTAATTCGAAAACCGAAAAAGTAGATATCGATGTCTTGCTTATAACTTTTTAGTTGGCGTTTTTGTCGTAGTTGGGTATAAGTTTCCAACTTTTTTTATTATTTAATTGTATTTTGGGGTTTGTGTTTATGTATTATTATGTATAATAGGTGACCAATTTATTTTTAGAAAGTACTCCATAAAAACTTTCCTTTGATATCGCGACAGCAAAAAGAATACAAATCAAAATGGTGGATGTCCCACCAAAAAAGTGGGGACTTTTTTGGTGGGACATCCACCATTTTGATTTTGTTAGTATAAAATGTACCCTATGTCACCAAGATTTATAATACCAAATCGATTGATACCTCATTAATCAAAATCGGTTGAGTATTTTAGACGCTTAAGTGAGCATACGTAAATACAATCATACATACATCTAAAGACTGATAAACCATAACCCTTCCTTTTGGTTTCGCCGCAGTCGGGTGAAAATATAATTATGATTGGGGTGTACTATAAAAGTACCTACAGCCGGCTCGGCTATTCCGGTCACGCACGAGTGACCGCAGCAGCCGCACAGCTTGTATGACTAGCACACTCGTTACTTTTAAATTTTAATACATTCTTATTGTTAAAGCAATGACCACTGCCGTGTAAGTAGACGGTATTCACCCATGCTGTGGAACTTCCTAAAGGTAGGATTAGAGAAATCGACTGCGACACAAGACCGAGTCATACCCACTTTGTATCTACAAATGTATAGAGCCCAGAGCGCGAGCGACTCTTCGTCATTCTTTTGAATGGTTTCAGTCTCTAGTCACGAACGCCTGTCGCAGTTGCCTGTCGCCTGTTGCAGTTGCCTGTCGCGGTTGCGTTATTCAAATCCTACCTACCTTTATAACCAGAAAAACAAAATATAATAAGAATAATAACAAACAACAAAAAGTATCACTAAGTTCTTCTTTACGATTGCAAACCACGACGCTTTCGCCATTCCAATACAAATAACACCCATCCTATGAGCACGAGAAGTCTTATACCGTATGATTTCCTTATCACGTTAATCAAGTGAAGCTTCTGCATCGTATTATTTGCGGGTGTGTGCGGGGCGTGCGGGGCGGGCCGGGGCGTGCGGGGCGCGGTACAAGATCGCGATGATGACATGCCGCGGCCACATTCAGTCCGCCGGCTGCGTTGTACAGAATGTTCCCTTTAATTTCCAACATACAACACTGCACTAAATCACTCGCCGGCTCGAGAGCGATATTAAATTCATAGCGTGGGGCTCCTACATTATAACAAAACAAACATTCGCTCGTAATACTATTATAGCGTGTTATGTCATCGCCGTCTTCGAGCTGCGCCATCGCGAAATGCAAACACCGCCTATCATTATTATTTGGGAATGAGATTATAAAATTATGAAATGAATATCTGCCGTGTGGACTATAATTATCCTCATCTACTGAGATGAAAGATTGTGTTAATAATCCAGCAGCATTTTCTTTCATTGATCAGTTAGGAACAATGATAACAACTAAGAAGATGAATCAATTTGTCACTTCCCAAGTACGGCAGCTATCGTGCATCCCGGCCGTCTTTTGAATTCATTAGAGTAAGTTGTTTTTAGAACTAACTTTAATCATTATGACCTCACTGATTTCAAATTCTTTACAAGTACGCCCACGCAGTTTGAATATAAGGAAGCAAAAAAATGCCCCCCACACATCGATATCCGTGCCCCACATAAAACGCTGAAACCACGCGAACGTATGCAATATGTATAAATAAGTACCTAATTATGTGCGTCGATGAATAATGTAGGCGAGCATTCAATATTCCATTGTGAGATTACACGTTGCGCCGCATTAGTTGGCTCATTAGGCTTTTTGTGAGCGGACGACACGGCGCGGCATGGTGCGGGGCGGTGCGGCCCGGTGCGGTGCGGCCCGGTGCGGTGCGGCCCGGTGCGGTGCGGCTCGGTGCGGTGGCGTGATGAATGCCTTAAGCCCACTCTCAGTTTTTGCTCAGAGCGGAGACGTTAAATATTTAATGGCTGGTTTGAAAGGAGGCTCTCGTCGGAAATGAATCGCGTATTTTAATACGACGACTGCTATTTTAGCGTTGTAAACTTGTGTACAACACTAACTACAGTACCCGGCGATAAATATTGCACATCGACCTTTGGAAATTGGTGTATTTTATACAAAGAATAAAAATAATTATCAAAAGAAGCAAATCATAATTGTTTTAACAGCTTCTAATAGATACCGGACTGTTTGTATTTCGTGCGACAGAGATAACGCTCCACGAAGCCGAAATTAGCCGATTGTCTCTTTCCAAAGGTCGATGTGCAGTATTTATCGCCGGGTACTGTACAACACTATTGAACGCGCTTAGCAGCCAGATATGCGATCACAATAATAAGTAGTTAATTGTGAGCTTACTGCATTAACACTTCGTATAATAATATATATGCGTAGGTAAATATTCTGGCAGGAAGTGCGTCTAAATCCCAATTATAAGTAGAGTTAGAATGAATTTAGTTTTCGGTTTTCGGCAATATTTAATCGTGGCAACTTTTGCTGTCGGCATAAAAAAAATATTTGCAATCAAATCGGGCCGAAATTAATGTTTGTTTTTGGCCGAAAAATCCATTTTCCGTTGGACTCTCTTTCTCTCTAATGATTTACGGAGTCGAAACGTGGACACTCACGGTATGGCTAGTCCATAAATTCAAGTTCGCTCAGCGAGCTATGGAACGGGCTATGCTTGGAGTCTCTCTGAGGGTAAGAATCCGCAACGAGGTGATCCAGCAGAGAACCAAAGTTGTCAATATAGCTCACAGATTAAGCAAGCAGAAGTGGCAATGGGCCGGCCATGTTAGCCGTAGAACCCATGACCGTTGGGGTAGACGTGTTCTTGAATGGAAACCACTAACGGCAAACGTAAGCTAGGACGCCCTCAGGCTTGGCGGAGCGATGATCTTCGCAGGATGGCTGGTAGCAGCTGGATGAGAGTTGCCGAAAGTCGAGTTGAATGGCGTGCAATAGGAGAGGCCCACGTCCAGCAGTGGACTGCTGTAGGCTGATGGTGATGATGAGTCGGACTCCACTAATATCTCCATTAATAATATCTTCGTTGCGCGGATAGATGTGCGCTCAGTTGCCGCGACGACGCGCGACGTCATTGACAAAAGACTACTGCGGCATTACCACTGCGGCTCCACACCTTTATGCATCATGAGAAGCTTTACCGTTCATTAGATAGCATCACGCCCGTATCCCCCAACGGAGTAGGCAGAGTGCATCCATAATAGTACACATAACGTAACATGTCTGTAGGCAAGTCTTGGGATCAATCTTCATTATCATGAAGACTATTCCTATAACCATCATTCTTTAAGCATCGTCAGCTAGAACAATTGATTAGGTACATGTGCATCAGCTTCTATTTTCAGGCGCACCATATAAACAAAATGTTATTCCACAAACTCGATCATTCCATACAAATAATGAAACATCTCTTCAGGTTGAGCTGTAAGTTCGCAAGCACACACAAGAGTTTCGCTTGGCTGCAGTACTAACTTTACTGTGACATTTTGTGAACTCAGACAAGTCTTGCTGGACTGTCTAAATGAACTAGGATACCTACATAGTTCCATATCGGTGTAAAACCACCAACAAACCGCTGCAGGTTGTGTAATAGCAGACTGTTGTAGGAGTATTTTAAATTTTGTTAATTTAATAAAGTTTTAATAGTAGGTATACCCTATTGTTATGTTTAAAGTTCGGATATATATGTTTCATATTACAAAAACAATAATAAATTCGCGAAATGTGCCTGCAAAGTTATAGATTCATCATTTAGTTCAGTAATGGCGAATTAACGAGCGATCCACACATAGATGTATATATGTAGCGGCCAAATACAACCATTTTTGAAATGGTCGAACACTTCATGAAATGTTCAATTCTAAGATCTGGCCACGATATATATGTTTCTATGGATCCACATGACATGAGTGTTGTCGCTCATTACATTAAATAATTTTATTTAAAGATAAGCACCTCGCAATGTGCGGTTCAGCTGCACCGCACGTCATCACACGATGTGATGGTCAGCTGCCAGGCTTCACATGTTTACCTGGGTACCTCGCCATGCGGTTGGTCGACCCTTCACGTGACCAGATAGCTGGCGTATTTTTTGCCCAAAGAATCAGTATTGCCATACAACGTGGCAATGCTGCCAGCCTTTTGGCCACGTTTTCTATTGACAGCGACGCGGACGAATTTTTTGATGCCCTTTGATTATTTTCCCTCCCTTTTTATATACTTACTTGTACATAAATTATTATTATTATTTTAAGACAGTTAGCTTTCTAAATTATATGTATAAATGAAGTTTCGATGCTTTGAGATTCAAGTCGTGCGCCTAATTAGGAGAAAGGTTTTCAATTTAAATTGTTCAGGTATATTAATAGGGCAATACGAGTATCAACATTTAAAAGATATTTTTCAGTATCTGTTACTTTTGGAGAAGCGGGTATTTTTATATAGGATATTTAATTAGACGATGATTCGCCTTGAACAAAGTGTTAGTTATTCAGCAATGGTAAGTTTAAGTACTTTGGATGTCTCCGCGGCGAGCATTCGTATGCGCGAGGTGAGCGGCACTATATACTCTAACAGTTACTGCACCGCACACCGACCATGCAGCGCTTACTAATCACCGCGTTACCTAGCCCCAACAATCGCGCGTCGCGGCTTCAGTCACTAACTTTACTAAACCTTTTAATACGCCTCGGTCGTTTTCAGCACTAAATTAGAACCAACTCAACGATGGAAGCGCTAAAATATCTACCGAGAGCTTTATTTCAAGGTGAATTGTTTAATAATTATTTATGGTGAGCGAGTTGCAAATAATACAAATAGTTTGCGAGCGCTTAAGTGACTGTTACGGTGCTAAGCGCTCGAGGGGGCAATAAAGGGAATTATTCATCGGTGAGCGGCGAGTAATTAAATAGAAATTAGGAGAGCAGCCGCCAGAGGAAGTGTACTTTATTTAAAGTTATAGCTGCTGCAGCAGATAGAAATTTATTTCCGTCATATTGTTGAAGTTTTACACAGCTCCAGTGTGCGGGTTACGTAACCCGCTCTCACCGCCGCCCAGCCCCCGCACCCCCCGCCCCTACCCCCACGCTGCACCGCTCTAAAACGGATTCCCTCTACAATATTTCTTTTCCAGTTCGAATGTGAATTTCCCGCGGCGATGCGAACTATTCATGCGCTCGAAGAGGGAAATTTATAGATATTTTTTATCTTCCATTTGAAACGAAGTTTAAATATTAAAATGATATCGGCTGGCTCTGTGCCCGCGCGACGCCTGCTCCGTACCGCCCCGCGCCGCGTCTCGTTTCAACAGCGCTGCGATTTGAGCCGCGCACCATTAAGCATATTGTTCCCAAGTGTCGGTGCCAGGCCTGACTGACCTGGCCAGGCAGGCTGCTGGCGTACCGCGCCACGTCATGTTGAGTCTGATGTTCTCTTCGCCACGGTCCGCATTCGGTCGCTGCATCCGATATGCCGCTAACACCTACAACTCTTAGGATATATAGTTACCTATATGTTTCTTACGATTTACGGTTAAAGATATTTATTTTCTCAAAAGAATTATATATATTATTATTATTTTATTAGTTTTTGGTTTATGTTTCGTGTTAATTTCCGTCAGTAGGTATTCCACAGGTAATTGTTTGTTGTAATTCAATAATACCTGAGAATAGATAATTTGCACCAACAGTGGCGAGCAAGTGAGTGGCGCTAGTTAATGCTACAACATCGGTCCCCGCCTAGCCATGCTCCAAGCTCCTGACACACGCACCGGCTGCCCACTGTGACACACGCACCGCCTGCCCACTGTGACACACGCACCGCCTGCCCACTGTGACACACGCACCACCTGCCCACTGTGACACTGCCACACAATTGATTAACAATGACTGTTACATTGAGCTCCCTCTTGCCAGGCAAGAGGGGGAGGGGGCGAGGTGGGGTGGCGCCAGGTGGGCAGCCGGCAATAATAGTGGATCAGCTGCGGTGTATTGTGACCATGTAGCACAACTACATGGTCGGGAATGCAAATTGCTTGCGTTGGAAAGCTCTAAAGTAAAATCAGCCGACTTAGACTTTAATAAAATGTATTGAGGTCATAATATCACAACGTAATAACTGTTAACCGAGTATCGATACCACTTTATTTCCAACTCCTTAAATCTCTTATTTACACCATATAAACACATAAATTACAATATTAATAATATGTACAAGTAAATAAAAAGGAGGGAAAATAATCAAAGGGCATCAAAAAATTCATCCGCATCGCTGTCAACAGGAAACGTGCCCAAAAGACTGGCAGCATTGCCACGTTGTATGGCAATGCTGATTCTTTGGCCCAAAAATAAGCCAGCCCTCTGGTCACCAAGCACGGCACTTTAGAGTCAACCAGGGAGGGGACTAAAATCTTTCCGGTCAACTTTTCGGTGCTGTAGACAGAGGACATGAACGCCGGTAAACTAATACTGGTAATGATGCGGAAAATAAATCTCTTATTAAATTTTTTTCTTGGATCGCCAACAGAAGCTACCCTATTACATGCACGTTAACATAAACAGGGACAAATACAAGTGTGCGCTTCCAATTATAGGAGACCACATCATTGACTTACTAAGTAGGTACAAGTTACAACATGTTTGACAAGAACGAAAATATTAAAATAAATCAAAATAAATAGTTACACAAATAAATAATAAAAAGGCTCAGCTAGCTCTATTCGCCGACGACACTGCCATTTACTATACGGGCCGCTAAGTATCAGGACTCTATCGCCCGCACTCTCCAGACCTCCGCAAGCGTCTTACGCACTTGATTCCGGAAATGGAGAATCGAGATCAACCCCGATAAGAGTCGAGTCTCTTCTCGAAACCGCGTCTACTCGCCCCCCTCCCTCCACAGTCCGATCACTATGTATGGCAAGCCAATCCCTTGGGGGAAGCAAGCTAAATACTTAGGTGTTATCCTCAACCACCATCTTACATTCAGCGAGCACATAAAGACGGCTCGTTCGCGCGCTTCTTTCGCTCTCAGTAGGCTCCACTTCATACTGACCGCCCGCAGCAAATTGTCACTCAAGTGTAAATTACGCCTCTACATCGCTGTCATCCGTCCCATCACGACCTATGCTTGCGTCGTATTCGCGCACGCTAAGCCTCACTATCTGCATAGAATGTAGACGCTCCAGAACCAGAAAGAAAGAAAGAAAGTTCACGGGAGCCCCTTCTATGTCCGCCATGAGAGACTTAGATGTTAGAATGCCCACCGTCCGGCATTTCATGAAACGGTTGGAGAGGTCAAGCGTTTCCTTGATACTGCTATAAAGCACCAATCCCCTGATTTCGGCGGCCGCTCGATACACTCCCTTACGTATAAGTAGGATTCGCCTATCGAGAAATACCCTTACCATCCCCAATGACGCCATGGCCCTCTTCCAGGAGAGTAGTAAGGCCATCAGTACACTCAGAAAGTACAAGTCCCGAAAGCAGTCATTCCGTCCTCGCGGCCGAGCCCTGTCGCAACGCCCCATACGATGTCTGCCCCGACCATAGAAATGTAAAAAACAGGAGAAGTGGCAAGGGGGCGTGTCTGTGTCCACGTAACATGGAATGTGTACACCACTGTCACTTAGGGTAGGGGACAGTCAGGTCGAACAAGTTCAGGTCACCACATTTCTCGGTTTCGAACTGGACAGTTCTCTCACGTGGGGGCCGCATATTGATAAGATGTGCGGCAAACTCGGACGAGCATGCTTCGCGCTGGAACGACTGGCGCAAACGCTCCCACGTAAAATGTTGAGAGGGTGTTATTTTGCGTTGGTACACTCAGTTCTTCAATATGGTGTTGAGTTCTGGGGTCGAGCTGCCGATTGGGAGCGAGCTTTTAGGATGCAGAAGCGTGCTGTGAGGGCAATTACGCGTTCACAGTGGGATGATACCGCCAGACCACTGTTCAAAACTTTGAAAATATTGACTGTTCCCGCCATGGTGATATTGCAGGCGGCAGTATATGTAAGGCAACATTTGAGTGACTACAGTAAACGTGGAGATAGGCATAACTGCTGTACTCGTGGTCGAGACAAATTAGCTGGATGCCCACACTCTCTAACTAAGTCTGGAAAGCTAATTCATGTTATGGGTCCAGCGGTATATAACCGACTACCAGATAAAATTCGAAGTGCGACATCTGAAAATGCTTTCAAAACTAAACTGAAAGACTGGCTAACCGACCAGGCATTATATGACCTAAAGGAATGGTTTTAGATACTTACTTCATGACGTTAATTTATTACTGACTTGGTTCTTTTATCATAATTATTTATTGTTGTATTCAAATTATTATTATGACCTGGGTAATTTTATTATTATTATTTTTCTTTAATGTATGATTATTAAAACTTGACATGTAATTTTTATAATTATTAATAAATAAACTAAACTAAACTAAACCAACATGGGCCTGTACTAGGCAAATGGCCATCTCCGCGAACTAGTGCGCTTTCGACCGTGATCGTGATAAAATATAAAAATGCCGAGTTGTTCAGTGGTTTTCTGTAAATACCGAAGTCAAAATGAATAACTTCGTATCTCATTGAATCACTTACCATATGTAAATAAAAATATTTTACAACAATCATGAAAAACAACAAATCGTAAATTATTTTTTGCTTTTACTACGTTATTTTTGTTTTCAGATATCGTAGCGGCTGTACTATTTTTGCAGCAAATACATTGCTCCTTAACCGTTACCTAAGTATGTCGTTAAGTGACTGGACAAGCAATGTAAAAATTACGAAACGATACTGTTAGGGACCTAAACTAAGGACGAACTGAAAATGCAGTGGACTGTAATTTAAAAAGGAATATAATCTAGAATAGGTACAATAATCGACGATGTTAAACGGATGGAGTGCGCGCGCGTGCCGTCGTCCGAGATCGGTAGTGAAGTGGCGCGGCCGCCCGCGTGTCGCACGCCGCACCTCTCGTCGTGTCGTCGCCCGCCGCCTTCCGCTGTCACACGACAGCAGCCGAAGGTTGCCGGAGGCGCCCGAACAATACTTTATTATATTTATTTTAAACTGACACTTGGCGCCGTCACTTGGAGACACATAAATTCTCTATTTTATGGGCAACAGACTGGCACTTATGCCAGCCATCAGTCGAAACCAATATTTTACGTCACTTAAGATGCAGTATTTTGTATGAATTCTAAGAACGACCCAAACCCAAAACAGACTGCGAAAGTATGGGAATTTGGGCTGAGAGTGGTGTGGCTGTTAGGATGTGAGAAATTATAACGAGGACGAACGGGCAGTCGGGGTTGACCTGACCCGTCTTACGAGACGGACTTGCAAGTCCAGGCTAGTTAAGTTAGGAGATGAAGTGAACACCAGGAGACCACAAGAGTGAGTGGTTGACGTAGGCTAGACTAGCAGAGTTAGATCTTAAGCAATAGCAATGAAACTGTGCGCCTGATTGAGAGATTGTAAGGCCGAGAGTGTTATTTAATACGTTATAATAATTGTTATTTTAGACTAGGTTATATTAGTCTACTATAATGTGAGTAGCGTGTAAGGCGCGTGGATCTCAGTGAGTGTTGGTGAACGATTGGATTGGGTGAGTGTTGAATATTTTATCCCTCCTTGTTCCTTTTAATGACTAAATCGAGGTATCCTACACATGCATTTGGTTCTAGGGACTCGGGGAAAGCCATCTATGGGATGTGACACTTACCAACAGACTGCCCACAAATACACTTCTAACCGACTACAGACAACCATAGCCAGGACATGACACTTGGGCAGTCACACCGCTTATGGAAGGCTGAACCGAACTTGCAACTCGTTAGGGCCAATTTGAATTATAGTGCTACCTTGTAGTCTGTTGTTTACGAACACAAACTAACCAAACGTTAGTGATGGCTACCTTTCCCCTACGGACTGACTAACTGCAGGATATCTTGCATTGTACAAGTACAAGGTGTGCGTACATCAAGATGTACGCACACTTCCCGGGAGCGGGGGTAGGCTTCACCAAGTACCCCTAACTGGATTGATAGCCGTTCTAAGGAACGTTAGGAATTGTGTCTCGTTAAATCACGCCCGGCCCCCGTAGGCCTCTTAGTGATACAAAAAAATAATATTTAGCGAGACACATAATTTAGATGCCCAGATGGAACGGACCCGTTGCTAGATAGGTAGGCGAGAATGATTGCTATATAATATAATAGTTATTAATAATACTAGTTAGCATCAAAATTGTGCTCAAATTGTGATTTTACAAAGAAATCGTCAGCACAACCTTTAAAATATTTGAAAGTGGGCTATGTAGCCGTAATTTACAGTTTTTGTAGTGCATCTAGGTACATTTTTATTTTCATCAGATTCTTAGTTAACTAATACAGTTTTGCCAACTAGCATTCGAAGGCACGTGTGTTGAAAAATCGAAAAGTATCATTTTAAATACAAGATATCTCCCCCCACCACGAAATGCAACGCATCACGCTAATTGCTAAGACGTCGGAATTAATTTAAACTCGCAAGAAAAATGATTGCGCGCGAACGCGATCATTAACCTTAATTACTGTAATTATTCTTAGTTACGTTGTGACCTGCGACGGAAACTCGATGGCAAACAGAGATTGATCGAAACTGAACCTTCAGCAGTCTTGGGGCCCGCAGGCCTTGGGCCCCGGGCCCCAGCGCAGTGTGGACGCGAGCCGGATTTAATGAATATAAAAAATTCCGCCATAAATCCGGGAATACCTCACGCTGTTCGCAACAAGGATAACTGTTGTTTGTTAATGGGCTGTAAATACCTAGAGTGTAAATTGGACGACGGGAACGAACCCCCCTTGGCCTTTGTGCCATGTTTATATACAGAGCTTGAGCCTCGGGCCGCAGACTGGCCGCGGACGGGCCGCAGTCAGTCGATTGATTTTATTATACCTTATGTACATATATAGATACTCTAAGCAAAGGAAGATTAATAATTAATTAATTAGTATAATTTCATAACTACAGTAAATCTGTATATCTGTGTAACAAAGAATCGTTTGTATAAGCTTCCCTTGAGGAGTGAAGTATACAAGTAATGAGGGCAGATCAAAATATCATTAAAAAGAAGTTTCAGTTCAGAGTTAAACTAGCGTCTGTTGACGGATTTAGCCGCGCGCCTCAATACCGCTCCTGTGCCACGTTTGTATTGCGGCAAAATATCCTAAAAGCTAAACATAAACTAAATCTGAACATTATTTAGCTACATTTAATGAAAAATGTACATACACACTGCAATATTAATTACTAGCTACGGTGCTATGGTGCTACGGTGCTACGCTGCTACGGTGCTACGTCGCTACACTGATACGAGTTGGAGGCGTAGCTCGTTAGTTTAGTTTGGCGACATTTTGGTCGCTGCACTAAATCGGCGGCGTTTGTAATTTGAGTTTTGAATTGCAAAGCCCGGAGTTAAATGAAATTCCTCCCGGAGTGACACTACAGAGTCGTTGGCAGTCTCGCGACACATACGCACTTCGTAGTCACGCCGGCCGGTGGCTGCACATAACCATACATCAGCGTGAGATCGAAGCGCAATGCTGTCATCACTAGATTAATAGGTACAGAAGGCCAGCATGCAACGAGCGAAGCGCGAATGTACGCTGATCTCAAATAAACAAACAATGCACTCTCTGTACGTACTCGCGTGGTGTTTATATTTGCGCGCGTTTTCGTTCGTTGTATGGAGCCGACCTTCTGTAGGTACATAACTATGTTGTGCTGTATATGTGTAGCTACCGGATGAACACAGGTCACAATGTTAGTGAGTCCGCCCGTGCGGGCTCAGATACAGCGTCGTACTTCAACGCGTTATGGCGTTACCCTTGCTATAAAGGCTAGAGGCGGTTCGGTACCCACATAAAACTAAATGGGAGACTGAAGGCTAAAATTCGAGGTTATGAAATTCCCAGTAGTAGTTTAATATAAACCGCACAGACAGTTTATATCGTGAGCCATACAATATAATTGAACTCGAATAAATCAGCTCAGTAGCTTTTGCTGGAAGTATACGAAAACATTCAAGGAAAGTACCAAAAATATAAATCAAGAAAATTCTTTTCCTTCGTCACTGTGGCAACTATGTATTGTAAGTAGTAGTCCTTAGGTACATACTGACGCTGAGAAGCAGATCATCAATAAAGGGGACGTGTGCGTCCATCGTGCGTTGGTCGCGTGCGATGCCGTCGCGAACACGCGGTTCGGCTAATGACCCGCGCGGGCGATCACAGACCGCACACCGCAATGTAATGACCCGCGCGGGCGATCACAGACCGCACACCGCAATGTACGCGGCAAGCTTTCAATATCATCGATGATGAAGTGGTATCTAAACTTTATTATAAAGAGGTAAAATTTGTTTGTTTGTATGTATGTAGGGGATAATCTCCAGAGCTAATGATCCAATTAAAAAAAATCTCTGGTAGCAAAGCAAGCTTCATTATTCCGGAGTGCTATAGGCTATAAATTATATTTAAATCTTGTCTATAGTTAAAAACAATGCATGGCCATCTTAAATCCGCCACCCTCCATTTTAGGTCCACCTTAAATCATTCTACAAATAAGTCCGTGACACCATATTTCTATCCATACTAATAACTAAACTATAAAACACGAAAGTGTATCTGTCTGTCTGTCTGTTTCCTCTTCACGCTTAAACCGCTAAACCGATTTATATGAAATTTGGTATAGAGATAGTTTGAGTCCCGGGAAAGGACATAGGATAGGTTTTATCCTGATATTCCCACGGGATCGACACTTATGCGGGTGAAACCGCGGGGCGCTGCAAGCGCTGCAAGTCTTTTACATTTTATCTTTTAATATCTCTTTTATATTCTAAAAAATAATTTTTTCGAGATATGTACGGTCAACCGTACATTTACTTTGCAAACGCAGCAACCTACTTTGGTGGCGTGCGTCATAAAATATTACGCTATAATTATAGCTTTTCACGCTAAGCAGAGCGAGTCAGACAACAACTGTGGAACTAACCACTTGTCAAGAGAAAGAATCGCTACCACTCTACCTTGTTAACTACAACCTTTAATATAACCTTAAAACTCTACTTGTGGTTCTTTCTGTGTACTTCGCAACTAAACCAACATCAACAAAGTGATAGTGTACGGTGCCTACAACCATTGGCCCCTAAAACATACGTTAGGATGAAAATATAATTTTTTAAATATTAATTCTTATCAAAATAAATCATTTTGTGATCACAAGAATATCAAAGAGATAAGATTTACCCTTCACAGTATGTCAATTGGTCATCAAGTTTCGGAGGTAATATAAATTTACTAAAACGCAAAATGCCGCTAAAACATTCACAAATACAACTTTCATTCATAACGATCTAGCATATACTTTGTGCAGACGTTTGAAAGTCAAAGCATTTATTACAAAATAGGCACTTTTGAATGTCAAAAATTACAATAAAATGGAATTGATTCTAGTTTCATCCATTTGCCCATATAATTATGGCGTTGTGCAAATACGAAATTTTTTTTAAACGCGATTATTATTTCAGAACATTCGTCGTTGTCGGTAATTTGGTGATATATTGTTAAAACAGCTGGATGTTTTTCTATTGAATTCTATCGGTTGTTTTGATCATGCGTTCTCATTCGGTACCATGTCCATATTCGCCGTTAATATTGGATTGGGTTGGCGTTGGAGCCCCGACGGAACTCGTATTCGAAAATATCGCGCAATTTCGATTTTTCCATGGTTACAAAACAGCGAGATTTAAAAAAAATCGAATGGCGGGAAAACAATTAAACAACTGATTTTGAAAAACAACATGTCATGCTATATTATAAAATTAATTTGAATTTTTTATTCTAAATAGAATGAAATATATCGATCTTCACAATAGCCAGTATCAACAATCGGCAATTTCATAGGTATATTTTGTCAACCTATTATTATAAAATATTTTGTCTTTTGGCCGCTAAGCTACCAAATCATTGACATATTATTATGCTCATATAATATCTACGTTGCCAACGAAGAAATAAATAGCAAATTATCCTAGTTTGATACTAGTAAGTAGTACTTTGTGTATCGTGCATTGGTCATCAACACTAGTTAGGTAAGTGTGTTTCATCATCATCATTTTAGCGGAAAGACGTCCACAGGCCTCCCCCAAGTGACACCACTTCGACCAGTTCTATGCTTCTCACATCCAGCGGATTCCTGAGACTTTCACAAGGTTAAGTATACATAAATGAGCTGAAACCTCATGTACTTACTAAATATCAGACGTTACTAAAACTCGCGTGACAGATGACGTCACCTGTGACGGATGACGTCATGGCGTCTCGACTGGAGCCTGCTCTAATTACGACGCTAACAATGCGCCACGTTCACTTGGTCATCCCACTCACCCGCTGCGAGTGACGACATTTCCCAGGCCAGTTATTGCTAATAGCGGGAACATTGCCTGATTGACACTTTATTGATTGAAAACTGGTTTTCGCGTTAGTGTTGTCTACTGCTAAAACTGTTTCAAATGGTCCTTATAGACAGACACTAAAGTAAACTTCATCCGGTGAGATTCGGACTGGAAAATATGGAGCATTTCATATATAGTTCACTTTTAAATGTTAAATAAGGCTTTTTGTGATTTGAAGGGGCCCGTTATGGCCGAAGCCTGCCGGGTCAGCGGGATTGTCCGAAAGGGTTACCACTGGCCCGGAACATAAAGGACTAAGGAAGAAACACGGGTGGGTTTTAGTCAGTGAGAGTCTGATACTCCCTTCCGCTCCACCCAGAGCGGGAGAGGTCATTTGATGATTTCCCATCCTGAAAAAAAAAGGCCTTGTGTGATGAGATGGAATAAAAGAACTGTTCAAAAAATATAAATGTTGTCTATAATATTTAGCTAGGCATGGAGCCACAAAACATATTCTAGGCACTACAATATTGACTCAAGCCGGTACTTTCGTTTCACAGTTATTTTAACAAATTACAGTTTAGCACCTCCGGCGTTCGTGCGGCAAATGATGGTGATTGGCCGCGACACTAGCGGCGTCCCACGGACGTACGGACGTAACTACCGCCTAAATCAGCCTGTGAGCAAAGGTCGGCTAATCGACGGCAAACAAGGCCCCACTGTTGTTAACGTTACACGTCTCAATCTAAACTGGAGTGCTGCGCTGCATGAGCACCGCGCTCACTTTGTTGGCACAACTTCAAAACGGTGCAACACGCGCTGCATTTTATTTTATTTTGTCTCAAGTTTTCACGTACACCAGTCACAACTGCGTTCTTTCCCGCAGAAGGCACACTGCAGATGAAGGCGCGGCGCGGCGGCGTCTATTTATTCACATAATTTTCAAATTGAGGCTAATGAGGGCGATGTCTTCGGAGTGTTGACTGTAAGCACATCGTTAATAGCTACAGAACGGCTGATCCCAAGTTTTTACGAGTCCTTTCAAACATATTGTAGTAGAAATAACGATTATAGCGTCTCATTAGCCGAGGTTTTGTGTGACTATAACGGCTGGAACACAAACTGCGACCACGCCACGATATGTGCTGTACATAATGACAGTTCGTTGAGAATTTAACGCCTAACATTAGGGTTCTCTAATGATCATTAGAATTTAGTATAGGGCTCAAAGAAAAATATTACCGCGATGTTTGTAGGTAATAAAGGAGGTAGTCATAATTTTCTGATATTAAAAAATATTAGCAATGTGGGTTATTATACATTACAGTATAGTATTGCTGCTAGGGTCGATAGCTACTACTGCTTCAACTGTCTGCAGCGGCGGAGCGCGCACCATCAAATGGATAGTATTGTGTGGCTGTGCATCACTGTGTAGGTGCTCACCTACTATGTGGTGAGCTTGTCTGCACTGCATGTATCACGTTCACGCGGCGACGTGGGACATAATACTTGTACACCTACTTAACTATGTGGTGAGCTTGTCTGCACTGCATGTATCACGTTCACGCGGCGACGTGGGACATAATACTTGTACAACCACTGTCTGTTCGCACAGTTACTGCATCACGCGACACTTCCACGTCTGCATTCATCTTAGTTCTGCGTCAGTATGATACTGTTCACCAGCACCCAACATCATATTTCTAAGCCCGAGCAGCGTTCTTGTGTCTCGGTTTGCACTGTATGGATGTTGCTGTAATTACAGTATTTTGTTTAATCGTAAAACCCCACTTATCTTAAGGAACGTTTCAAGTCCCTTCATGACACACATTAGATATCTGAGGTCATCAGAAAACCTGAGACTAGAGATGCCAATGCATACCACCAGTTTCTATGACAAATCGTTTACTGTTCAAGCAGTACGGTTATGGATGATTTGCCCGTGTCGGTAAGGCGTGCTCAATCTTTATCCACTTTTAAAATTATGATAAAAAAGCACTTCCTCTCCCTTAAACATTATCATTATATTTTCTTTGTCGTTTTTTGTCTTTAAGATCGCTCTTAGCGATTAGACCGCCCATTGTGTCACCCTTTGTAAAGTTTCTATATTATGTATGTCTGTATATATGGTGTACGTAATGAAGAGTATTCTAATCTATTCTACATTCATTTATATATATATATATGACGGAGAAGGTGTGTGTGTCTCGTTAATATCAGCCATATTATAATTACTGTGGGCGTACTGTGGGTAGTGTTGGTTATTGCGCAATAGGTACACGAAACAACCAGATACGGAACGCGGGATAGTTTCTGAGCACATATTGTCCGTACGATGTCCAATGTCCAAGAGAGCCGCTTCACTTCGCTACTCGCTCTCCTTGATTCCCCACGAACACAGGCTAGACTCTCAGGCCTCCAGATGGCGCTGGCGTTCCGAATAGTCAAACGAATGACCGGATGCGACATAATTAATTGCATGAGAAGTTTCAGCTTTATCTCTAGATTGGCACCGGACCTGCGACGACTCTGGTACATTTCCATAGGCATTAGTGACCACCTGCTTGCCACCCAATATACAAAGTGACTTTCTACCCCGAGATTATGTTGTATAGAGTGTGGAACCCTGTCAGAGTCCGCTCGCACTACCTGCTACAACCCGCGACGTGCCTTTTGTGTGCCCCCCTCATCCCCCATTATAGGGAGGCATCGATACACAGCTGATGGTAGGTAATCGCTGAAAGTTAACGGTGTTAAAACGCTGAAATGTAGTAAAGGTTTATGAATGAAATCGATTTAATACGTAATAATAATTTTAAATTGGATCTAAAGGAAAAAAAGACCTGGGATTTTTCTGCTTCGTGTATGTTTTTTCAGATAAATTATTATAAGCTTACCAATAATTTGTTTCATTTTATCGTTTAATTTCGTTTTTCGTTTAATTTTATCGGTAATTATATTTTCGAGCCGTTTGGGGTTGAAACCCTCAGGCCGAGGGGTCCGAGTGCTCATGGCTTGTTCAATAAAATTTCTAAACGGTTGGTTGACATTCCGTTGACGGTTCCTGTGATCCAAGGGCTGGCTTTTACTTTGGTCAGAGGATAATAGTCCAGGAGCCGGTAACACTGAAAGTCCCGTCATAGCGGAATCAAAAAAAAAATATTTAAATAAATAGAACATAAGTATAGGAATAAATTAAGCTCGGTATGCGTAGATTCCTATTGCCGAAACAATGTGAAAAAAAAAATAAAAAAATGGAAAAATATTTTACCGTCATCGCGGTTTTTTTTTATGTACCTATTTGACAGTAAATTCATTGGCTTTTAGAAAAAAACCACGCAAACCACTTTTTCTTGCCGGAAGGGTCTGGCATACATATTTGAAGTGTGTGATGAGGGCTAAAATTTCTCCATCATGCCGGAAACTTTTTATTTTTTTATTCATTTTTATGTCATTTTAAAAAATAACTTGGTATGCGCGCTCAATAACTGCCGGAAAAATCCCGCATGCCATCTTGAATTGCATTTATGATCTCCTACCTACTTACAAAAATAAAATCATTTATCATTTATATTTCTATTTTAATAGTTTGTTATTTTATTTAATATTAGAAGTTTGTCCATTTAATATATAAATGATAAATGTTTAATGATTTGGTGGAAACTATAATACCTATATTAATAGCGTGGGACCTCTCGACCTACAACGCAGAAGGAGATCACTAGGAAATATTAATTATTTCGTTAACTCCCACTATTTCCTTTGAACTTACTCGTACATTTATAAAACAGTAATGTTAATTCCGTCCTACTTCAGTGACTAACTGAAGATTTTAGGCGATAATTCATGAAAGGCGCGGTGGAGGCGGTATTCCGCTACTCGTACATATTTTTCAGTCCGCGGGGGTTATTGAATGTGGTTGACGGTGTGCGAGGGAATGGGTAAGGGGCCGGGAGGGGGAGGGAGGCGGGGCGATGCTACGTCAGCAACATCTCAGAAGTTTGACGAGTGACGAGCAGTTTTATTTGTGAAGACTCCGCGATCGCGGTCGGAGCAGTTCCTGGCTGCTTATATGATTTATTATGTCATTTTTTTTACAGTGAAGTATGTTATTTTACTATGTATTAAGTACGTAATTTTTTTACAGTGAAGTGCAGGATTTATTTACCAATTAACATTATTCAAGGTAAAACTAACTAATAGATTTTAAATGAAATCCTGCACAGTTTAATGTCAAAAGTAAATATAAATTGCACAAAAAATGTATCAGTTAGGGCTTGAAATACCTGTATTTTTGGGAACCTGTACCATTGGCCTTGGTGTGATGCTGGTACTAGACATAGTACCTGTACTTTGGTATTTCTAATCAGTATCGATACTGTACCGGTAACAAACAAATAATAAATAAAAAAATATTTCCGTGGTTTACAGTGAGAAAACAGATAAGTAAGTAAAAAGGATAGTTAACAGCTATTAGAAAAATAACATCAAGGTTGCCAACCGCAAGACATTTTCCATACAAATATGAAATATGTGACGGTACTGGTTAGGTGGAGTACCACTACCCGTCTGGAACCGGTACCCAGGTACCGAAATGGCAGGAACCGCTAAGTACCGACATCGAACCTATTCTTTTGATACCGGTTTCAAGCCCTAAAGTGGTATCAGGCACTACAGGTAGCCATTAATTAATATCAAAATAAATTTCAAAGTAAAAAAAGTATTCTCCATCTCCAGCTAATCTTGGACTCGTAATATATTTACAAACAAAATAAATTCACTGAATTGCGCATGAAATATGGAGCGCGGGTATTTACGTAAAAGGGTGATTAGTTTAGTAAATCGTCTGTCAGATCGTATCTAGGGGGCAATTAAACTAGCGATGTTTCTATTCTTTCTAAGTCAAGCCGATTCAAGCTGAGCCGATCTGATGCGAATCGAGCCGAGAAGAGCCGAGTCGCAACGTGAATACGAGTACTCTATGGGCATTTCTTATGTAATTTTGAGGTTCACTAAGTGAGTCTAATTTGAGTACATGACATTGAATTATGATTTTGATTTAGAGAGCAGGATTTTCCAAATTACCGACGGGATCGAAACTTTTTTGTTAAGAATCACACTCATATTTACTCTACCTGTCCCCTCAGGAACTGCTGCTGCTATGCCCATGTGAAAGTTGCTTGGTGTTGCGCGACAGTCGCCTAAAGCCTCTCTTCAGTTTCGGCGCTCGCAGAAGGGCATTAACAAAGATATTCGTTTATCGAGTGCGGCTCCTCTGGAGATAGTCAGCCATACATTATCGAGTGCGGCTCCTCTCGAGACAGTCAGCCACACATTATCGAGTGCGGCTCCTCTCGAGACAGTCAGCCACACATTCTGCCCCCGATAGTTAAAAAGACGTATCTAACAAAAAGTAAAAACGGAGAAATAAATGTTTTAATGAATAAAACGGGAAATCGTATGCTGTCTTCGAGTAAATTAATACAGCTAAAAGTAGAGTAGAGTAAAATATGCTAAGATGAAACTGTTTTTTCATTATTTTTATTATAATAATTTAATAAATTCATATTATTATTAAACCAGGTTAAAGCCTATTATTAGAGGGTATTATTTTCAACTTTAAGTATGTAAAATATTAATTTACTCGAAGACAGCATACGATTTCCCGTTTTATTCATTAAAACATTTATTTCTCCGTTTTTACTTTTTGTTAGATACGTCTTTTTAACTATCGGGGGCAGCAGTAGGTTCGTGGTTATCATATAAGTCATAGCCTAATTTAATATTTGTAAATAAAACACAATTTTTTATTCAACGTAAAGTAATTAAGACGATTATGGCAAATGCGCCTATGCTAAAACAATTTTACGAAGTAAATAGGGCGCAAGTAGTCAGATGTGGTCTTTTTTTCTTAATGTAAAAACAGTTTTTTTTTAGCGCGTTAGTCGCAAATACCTATTTGCGTCTTATTAACTTCCTTTTAGAAATAGGGACAAATATGCGCCTTTTATATTACTGAACTAAAAAAAAACTATAAAGTATAATGACATTATCTACATAAATGCGACTTTTTAATTAAGTTTCACATAAATTCGTCTTTTCATCTTCAATCGGGTGTAAAAAATGAACAGAAGCGCCCTATTTTGTTGTGCTAAAACCGCACTGGAGGAAGTTAGAGAAATATATAAAATACAAGCAGATGCGCGTTTTTTTTCTGATTTCGGCAATATACATAACTCAAATCTGGAAAAACTGTTAGATGCGTCTTTTTTCCTATCGGGGGCAGCATTATCGAGTGCGCCTCCTCTCGAGACAGTCAGCCACACATTATCGAGTGCGCCTCCTCTCGAGACAGTCAGCCACACATTATCGGATGGTATTTAAAAGTACTTCAATTTATTCCCATTTCATTTACCTAATTTTGCCTGTGTTCCACCAAATATACTGAATGTGCACCAAAATAATGTTCATTAAAATACGTCATAACGAGCATCTATTTAACAACTGTTGCAAATTTGTAAAAATAGTAATACACCTAATTTTAAAAACAAGCATTTATTTTTTTAGTTTTACTTCAGATAATGCACTGCAAAATGTATTTGAATCAAACACCAATTAATGTCATATGTAGCTTTATTAATAAAAAATGAACACATTATAAAATGTAATGCTTACTAAAAATGTTTTTTTAATACTAATCAGTACGAACCATAATAATTCAAAATGTTAAACAAAGTCTTTACTCCTACAATGTTCACATTATCAGTCCACTCAATCTCTGCAGTACTTCTTTAAATTATTGCACCAATAAAGCGCACTTTGTCTTTGTAGGACGCCCACATTATGAGTCTCTAATCAATTAATATATACCTTGGTAAAGGTATTTTTGTATTCTCATACGCTCGCTCTTGCATTATATGTCGACGAAGCCCCGCTCCGCGGGGCTCCTATTTCTACATAAAGGGTTTAAAGTAACCTAACAAAACCGAACCTCGGGGTGCCCTTCGCTCGCTCTTGCATCCTATGTTGACCTCCTATCCTTCCTTCCTTCCTTGCTCCTATTTCTGGGTGGTTTAAAAAATAATAACCACGAAGGTTAAGGCGGGAGCGAAGCGGAGCGGAGCTCCCTCCCGCCTTAGCCTTCTAACCTAACCTATTTGAATCGGGGTGTTAACCATAATGATGTTTTTTATATAATTATATTAAACGTTAGACCAAATTAATGATTTTCGAATACATAAACGTTATATCAAACAACGTTATACCTACTAATTAAGTTTTAGAATAAATAAATGTTATATGTAAAGAAATTATATCAACAGTTGGTATATCTCACGTTGATTATATCTTATGAACGATAATAAAATGAAATTAGACCAAATGAGTTTATACGTTATGAGACGCACCCCCATCGCCACGCCGCCGCCGCGCGCCGTCTCCGTCGCACAACAGAGAGCAATAGGCAGGCATACATATGCGCGTCGCAAGCGCGCCAAAACCATTTTCAGTAAAATAAATATAAGTCTTAGAAGTAATGTTTTACGAAATGCATTATTTGTTCTTCAATTATTATTTCAGTAACATAAAACTTGTACAAAACCGTTTTAAATGGGTATACGGTACTAGGATGCATACTAAATATTTTGTGTAACATTCAGGAATATTTGGTGCACGATCAGTATTTTTCGGGGAAGAATAAAAATAATAGTTATTGTTACAATAGAATATTTGCAGCGCACTACAATAAAAAAGTGTTATATCTTGGTGTTAATTTGGAATTTGTTTGATGTAACATATTTTGTTGGCCGAGTAGTTTAATTATAGTAAAACAATTAAACGGGTTTAAGATCAATATTTTAGAAATGCATACATAGATGTACCTTTAGATTTTTGGTGAACACAAAAATATTATCCCACATTATCGAGTGCGGCTCCTCTCGAGACAGTCAGCCACACATTATCGAGTGCGCCTCCTCTCGAGACAGTCAGCCACACATTATCGAGTGCGCCTCCTCTCGAGACAGTCAGCCATACATTATCGAGTGCGGCTCCTCTCGAGACAGTCAGCCACACATTATCGAGTGCGCCTCCTCTCGAGACAGTCAGCCATACATTATCGAGTGCGGCTCCTCTCGAGACAGTCAGCCACACATTATCGAGTGCGCCTCCTCTCGAGACAGTCAGCCATACATTATCGAGTGCGCCTCCTCTCGAGACAGTCAGCCACACATTATCGAGTGCGCCTCCTCTCGAGACAGTCAGCCATACATTATCGAGTGCGGCTCCTCTCGAGACAGTCAGCCACACATTATCGAGTGCGCCTCCTCTCGAGACAGTCAGCCACACATTATCGAGTGCGGCTCCTCTCGAGACAGTCAGCCACACATTATCGAGTGCGGCTCCTCTCGAGACAGTCAGCCACACATTATCGAGTGCGGCTCCTCTCGAGACAGTCAGCCACACATTATCGAGTGCGCCTCCTCTCGAGACAGTCAGCCATACATTATCGAGTGGGGCTCCTCTCAAGACAGTCAGCCACACATTATCGAGTGCGCCTCCTCTCGAGACAGTCAGCCACACATTATCGAGTGCGGCTCCTCTCGAGACAGTCAGCCATACATTATCGAGTGCGGCTCCTCTCGAGACAGTCAGCCACACATTATCGAGTGCGCCTCCTCTCGAGACAGTCAGCCACACATTATCGAGTGCGGCTCCTCTCGAGACAGTCAGCCACACATTATCGAGTGCGCCTCCTCTCGAGACAGTCAGCCATACATTATCGAGTGCGGCTCCTCTCAAGACAGTCAGCCACACATTGTCGAGTGCGCCTCCTCTCGAGACAGTCAGCCATACATTATCGAGTGCGCCTCCTCTCGAGACAGTCAGCCATACATTGTCGAGTGCGCCTCCTCTCGAGACAGTCAGCCATACATTGTCGAGTGCGCCTCCTCTCGAGACAGTCAGCCATACATTATCGAGTGCGGCTCCTCTCGAGACAGTCAGCCACACATTATCGAGTGCGCCTCCTCTCGAGACAGTCAGCCATACATTATCGAGTGCGGCTCCTCTCGAGACAGTCAGCCATACATTATCGAGTGCGGCTCCTCTCGAGACAGTCAGCCACACATTATCGAGTGCGGCTCCTCTCGAGACAGTCAGCCACACATTATCGAGTGCGCCTCCTCTCGAGACAGTCAGCCACACATTATCGAGTGCGGCTCCTCTCGAGACAGTCAGCCACACATTATCGAGTGCGCCTCCTCTCGAGACAGTCAGCCATACATTATCGAGTGCGGCTCCTCTCGAGACAGTCAGCCACACATTATCGAGTGCGCCTCCTCTCGAGACAGTCAGCCATACATTATCGAGTGCGGCTCCTCTCGAGACAGTCAGCCACACATTATCGAGTGCGCCTCCTCTCGAGACAGTCAGCCATACATTGTCGAGTGCGCCTCCTCTCGAGACAGTCAGCCATACATTGTCGAGTGCGCCTCCTCTCGAGACAGTCAGCCATACATTGTCGAGTGCGCCTCCTCTCGAGACAGTCAGCCATACATTATCGAGTGCGGCTCCTCTCGAGACAGTCAGCCATACATTATCGAGTGCGCCTCCTCTCGAGACAGTCAGCCACACATTATCGAGTGCGGCTCCTCTCGAGACAGTCAGCCACACATTATCGAGTGCGCCTCCTCTCGAGACAGTCAGCCATACATTATCGAGTGCGGCTCCTCTCGAGACAGTCAGCCACACATTATCGAGTGCGCCTCCTCTCGAGACAGTCAGCCACACATTATCGAGTGCGGCTCCTCTCGAGACAGTCAGCCACACATTATCGAGTGCGCCTCCTCTCGAGACAGTCAGCCATACATTATCGAGTGCGGCTCCTCTCGAGACAGTCAGCCACACATTATCGAGTGCGCCTCCTCTCGAGACAGTCAGCCATACATTATCGAGTGCGGCTCCTCTCGAGACAGTCAGCCACACATTATCGAGTGCGCCTCCTCTCGAGACAGTCAGCCATACATTGTCGAGTGCGCCTCCTCTCGAGACAGTCAGCCATACATTATCGAGTGCGGCTCCTCTCGAGACAGTCAGCCATACATTATCGAGTGCGCCTCCTCTCGAGACAGTCAGCCATACATTATCGAGTGCGCCTCCTCTCGAGACAGTCAGCCATACATTGTCGAGTGCGCCTCCTCTCGAGACAGTCAGCCATACATTGTCGAGTGCGCCTCCTCTCGAGACAGTCAGCCATACATTATCGAGTGCGGCTCCTCTCGAGACAGTCAGCCACACCGAGTGCGCCTCCTCTCAAGACAGTCAGCCATACATTATCGAGTGCGCCTCCTCTCGAGACAGTCAGCCATACATTATCGAGTGCGCCTCCTCTCGAGACAGTCAGCCATACATTATCGAGTGCGCCTCCTCTCGAGACAGTCAGCCACACATTATCGAGTGCGGCTCCTCTCGAGACAGTCAGCCACACATTATCGAGTGCGCCTCCTCTCGAGACAGTCAGCCATACATTATCGAGTGCGCCTCCTCTCGAGACAGTCAGCCATACATTATCGAGTGCGCCTCCTCTCGAGACAGTCAGCCATACATTAGAAGCAGTGCCCGCCGCGGGAGGCTGTTCATTAACGACTAGGAGATGCTTCGCTAAGATACGGCCACGAGACACCGTGGACTACGGAGGCCTGATACTTAAGTGACTTAGGGGAACAAAAACAGAACCTACACAGAGGGACGTACTACTACATTATTTTTACACAGCAAAAAATATGGTCTTTATAAAAGTGAACAATCGATGCATTATTTATCAATTGTTGACTTTTATAGAGACCATATATTTTACCGAATTTATTACCCGCCTGTAAAAAACTGATCTGTGATGCTCCACAGGTACCTACGTGAAACTGACCTACATAGCAATGTCATCCACAAATTGTACTAATTAATGTCGTCGTTTTTACATCGTTTTCACATATAATTATAAATTCAACATTAATGATATAACTAATATTTTAGTTAAAATATAATTTAAAATAGTATCCATGGAGTTTCTTGCCCGTTCTTCTCCATAGGTACCTAATACGCTTTGGAATGGGCAACTAGTTTCATATTTTCTGACTGACCGACTTCTTGACAATTCAAAAGTGCCTGTAAATGGTTTAATTGAAATAAATTGAAAAACCTATTAGGGTGGGCCTTATTTTTTGACTTTAGTATTATCATCGCGGCACTTTGTCATTAGATTACATATACATCTAAATATGAAACAGATTTATTCCTTTTAATTTTTGTATACGATTTAGAGGTCGCTACCAGTAGTCAAACTACAGATATAACGCAAACAAAAAAACAAGTTAATTGTATGCGAGTAGTGAACGACATCGCTGAGCGTGGTGTTGACAGGAAAAGTACCCTAATACTAACCATCTGCTCTTGTTTCTTAAAAATAATTGATTTAAATATTTATATATGTCTTAGTTTGTAATAATAGTAGTATTGAGTAATAATAATAACCCCACTGCCGCGCGCCGTATCTCTACGATGACGTCGTGGTGGGGCTTGCGCGCTCAGAACTCTAGGCCAGTGCCAAAAGGGTTTACTTTGCCGGAACAGGTCTAGAGTTCCGGGGCCAGACCAAGAGAAATATAGAAACCCGCAGGGCGGCATGTAGCGAGCTGTTGGGAATACGGCGTTATAATCGGCAGATTGATCGATACACGCAGAATCGCATATTCCAGAGCGATGAAAGGTGGGTGTATAGAGCTTGGGAGCGACCAGAACAAAATGTGACAGATGTATGCCGCCCGGGCGATACCGCCACAAGTACATTCTGGTGCAGCATCTGGTCGGTGACCGTCTGTTACACTGAGGCTGGCTGGATCCAGGATGTCGAGCGAGTGTGTGGGACTATACCAAAAATTAAAGCAGTCCTTATTACGCCATCAGATGCGATCAACATCTATCGAGGCTTTCGTAAGGCGGTTGGATCAAGGGCCTGATTCAGAAGGCAGTACTCCTCGATACGGCTCGCATTGTGAGGAGCTTCCTGTCTCTGGAGCCCTAACCACCGCGCACCGGTAGCTTGGACCCTGCTCCCGACACCGGCGGACTATTATTTTTTATATTTTTAAATGTTTTTTAACCGACTTCAAAAAGGAGGAGGTTTTCAATTCGGATGTTTATAGATAGTGGAGTGCCCGGGGAGTTTAACCTCGGAATCCAATTACTTTGAATGTATTAATGTAAAACCTTCTGAATTATATTTTATACATAAAATACTAAAATGTTTACCCATTTTTTTTTGTTGTTCTTGTTATTTATTATTTTTTCAGTAATTTTACTGAATTTTTAATTTTTTCGTTTTAAATGAAAATATATTTTCATATTTTCATAAAATATCCATAATAAAATGAAAATGCATATTAAGAAACATCTTCTACAAATGACAGGCATCAAAAAAAGGTCGTAGAAGCAAGTTGCAGGTAGAAGAAAGTGGAGGGGAGGTAGACCGCCAGGTGTTCGATAGGTCTAGAACTTCAGTCTATTCTGTACAATATATAGGGATGCGTGTACCGTTACTGTTGTGTATTTTGTGCAGTGAATATTTTTTGATTTCATAATTAATATTTTTTGGTTTTGGATATAATTGCGAAATAAGATTTTATAATTCTGTATCGTAAGTATCATAATACTTTTATTATCATATTCGTTATTTTTGTTGTAAATTCAAAAGAAAATTAGTCAAAATAATAGAAAATATACTATTAAAATTTAATAGTATATTTTCTATTATTTTGACTAATTTAAAAAAATAAAATAAAAATACATTTAATGTATTTTACTCTTTTGCTATATATTACATAAACAATATAAAATCGAAATTGTTGCATACATCTTATTTATAATTGGAATTAGAAATTTTTGCAATCAATAAAAATGTAAACAAAATTTTTTTTCTTTTTTATTTGTACAATACATTATATTTAATCATAATACATATCCTGCAGAATTTATTTATTTCTTTATTGTAGGTTTACAAGTAAACATGGAAGAGCCAAGACGAGACGAAAAAAATGATTCAATTAATTGCATTATTTGCGATAAAGTAGGATCTGGTTCAGCATCAAACGCAGACTTAGGAGATATAATAAAAATTACCAGAGGAAAATCAACTTTGAAAACTGCTTCAACTGAACGGCAAGATGGATTGATTCAATTTTTACAAACTGAGTTTGTATATGCCCATGCAATATGCACTAACTCCAAACGACCGTGTTTATTTTCAGAAGCCATCTCGAGGAAAAGTTGCACAGAAATTTTTTTCATCAAAACGTTTAGAGAAATCATTACCAAAATGCAAAGAACATAATTATTCTCTTTTTACACGCTTTTACTGGTTGTGATACGACATCCGCTTTTTTCAATAAAGGTAAAAAGAAGTTTGCTACAAGTTTTGAAAAATGCCAAGATTTACATGACGCTGCTGCAGTATTTAAAAATTTTAATGATGATCCTGACAATATCTTTCAAGCTGGTGTAGCATGCAATTTATCTTTATACAGTGCCCCAAAAAAAATCAAAGATTTAAATACATTAAGATTTAGTTCTTTTTTGAAGGGTACCGCTAAAAATATTGGCGTTCAATTAGCATCTCTAGTACCTACATCTGATGCAGCATTTGAACATTTAAAAAGAGTGTATCTACAAGTGCAAATGTGGTTGGGTAATGATATTTCTATTGAAAATTGGGGATGGAGGTACGTTTCTAATAAACTGGAACCGATAATGATGAAACAACCTCCTGCTCCAGATAATTTACTGAAAATGTTATTTTGTAATTGTAAAAAGGGATGCGGAAATGCTTGCGGATGCCGAAAAAGTGGCTTGTATTGTACTGCAGCGTGTTCACAGTGCAATGGTAATAGCTGTTTGAATACATCCCCTAATTATAAAAATAAGTGAAGTAGACGAAGCTGATGAAAACGAAAAAATTTTATTTGGTTAATTTTCAACTATGTACCCATAAGTAAAAAAAAAATATTTTTATAAACTTTTTTATAATTAAATGATTTTTACTATGAAATTTTAATATTTATTACCCCAGAAATATATTTATAAAACATTTTTGTAAAAAACTAGTCCCATAAGCTCGTATAATGCATCAGATTATATGTATACACATGTATTGTTTATTTATTAACTCCTTAAATAAAAAGCAACGAATTTTAATGGGTAAACTTTTTAATATACCTTATCAAAAATGCAATCCAACAGGTTTTATAATAATTTGTTCAAAGTAATTGGATTCCGAGATTTTTATACTTTAGGCGCTTGAGGCACTCCACTATATTTTAAAGTGACCAAGACTCAAACAGGATTGTTAGTAAAACTTACGACTATATTAGTAAGCACAGACACTAAACAAAAACAGAAGAAATAACGGTTAGTCACCGTTGCGACATCCCATGAGAGACGGCACAACAGTGACCCACGTAAGTACAGTCAATTCTACTCGCAACCATGTTGAAGACACTGTTGGAGTCGCCCCACACCCTGTGCACCAGGGAAGCGCACCTTTTACGCATTATTGCGTAAAAGAAATCTACATGCGCATCTGCGAACATCCCTGACGCACTATAGAAACTGGGCAGCCCCACCAGTATCCTAAACGC
Organism: Luperina testacea; assembly: GCA_927399505.1. NCBI lineage: Eukaryota > Metazoa > Arthropoda > Insecta > Lepidoptera > Noctuidae > Luperina > Luperina testacea. The sequence goes on along the minus strand of OV656771.1, from coordinate 20,292,033 downwards.
ATTGTTATATTGAACGCAAAGAGAGTATGATATTCGCGTGTATCTAGCCCACAGGCTGTACATGTAAAAAGCAGTACAGTAGGCTCGAAAGAGCGTGATTTAACAGGAAGTGAGCATCATGCAAACCTGCGTGCCAGCATGTTCATTCTAACCGACAACGCTCTCCGCTCCCGTTCAATATCATCATCGTCTTTTAGGTTGGGATTCAATATATGACCAAGATACTTAAACCTGTATACTCTCTGCAACGGTGTACCATAAAGTAATACAGGCGGTACTGCACCAGGACTTTTACCCCCAGCCTCAAAGACCATGACCTCCGACTTCTTAATGTTGTATGCCAAGCCATGACCTTTAGCATACGTTTCACATTGAGCAACCAATTTTCTCAAGCCGCAGACTGACGCGCTCAGCAGCACCATGTCGTCCGCGTAACTGATATTATTGACGCAGGTCCCGTCTATAAAACATCCGAGTCTGGTACTGCTGAGCTCTCCAATCAACTCGTTCATATAGAGGTTGAAAAGCGTCGGTGAGCTCAATCCACCCTGCCTCACCCCACACTCTAACCCGTAAGGACGAGAAAACGCCCCAACCCATCGTACAGTGTTGATCTGGTTTCCGTACCAAAACTTTAAAATGTTGACAAGTTCTGTGGGTAAATTTACCCGCTACAATTTACTCCACAACACATCATAGGAAACCAGACCTAATGCCTTTGACAACTCCAGGAAGCAAGCATAAATAGGTATCTGCCGTCTCGCATAGTACGTCACAGCATGCTTAAGACACAACACCGCACTCTCTGTAGATAACCCAGCTCTGAATCCGAACAGGTTATCATGAATAATAGTACAACTACTTAATTGTGTATTATGCATGCTGTCAAATACCTTTGAAATCACGGTAGCTAGTGAAATGGGTCTATAGTTACCGCTATCGGCGAGGTCACCAGTCTTGTTTTTAGCAATTGGCACGACCACTGTACACATCATCTCACCGGGCAGGTAACTATGACTCATACAAAAGCCATACAACATAGCAAGCACTCTGGGTAAGTGAGGGCCAGCATATCGTAGGTGCTCGATGCTAAGCCCGTCATGACCAGGGGATTTACCCCGTGACATTAGTTTAATAGTCCGCGCAATCTCCGGGGACTTAAATTTTACTCCTACTTCCATGACGGGCACCATATCGTGCACCGACCGTGATGGTCCTAGAGGAGATTTTACAACAAATGCTTCTTTAAAAAGATTTGTAATGTCCTCAGGCTCACTCATGCCACCGACGCTCACAGGAATTCCCAGTCTGGTTTTCAATTTATTCGTGTGTTTCCAGAAACTACGAAAATAATTTTTAGCGTGGTATGGGGCTAGAATGTCCATTTTAACTTGGTCTTCGTGATCCTGGCACCACTTTAACCTTGACGTAAAGACTTTTCTAGTCTCACGCATTTCGTTATATATAACAACCCGGTAGAAGGTTTGCCATACCACGTCCACAAAATAAATTTCTGCCTAGCCTCTATGAGCCTCTGCAACATGTTTGTTCCAGCCAACTATTACCCGCTTAGAGCACCTATTGCCGCCTCCCCGACCTATCACAGCGGCCTCACTTAAAGCATGGACGATGTCTGCATACAGCTTCTCAATAACAATCTTGTGACTAGGGTTGTTACAAGCTAAGCTTCTATCTGTATATATATATTTTTTAATGTGTGTTCGGGCATAACTCCCTCACATGTAGACGGGGTTCCAATTTTTTTTTAAATTTCGTAAAGATCTGATGATGAGTTTCGGAGACAGACAACGGAACTCTTAAATAAATGCCAGCAAATCAACCGCGATTGCTGCTATAGCATATGTATGCATTGTTTACGCAATCACACAATATAATTTCACGCCTGTACCCTCTAAAGTGGTAGGCAGATGTGTTTGATAGCTTCCTGTCACTGATATTCACATAGCAAGTAGTGTTATATGAATTTGTTTGGGGTAGGTAGGTACAACTAAAAAGAGAAAAATAAAAACTTTTTTACAAAAAAAAAAAAAAACGACTTCCAAAAAAAAACTCTACAAAGTGAAAAATAACTTTAATTTCGGAAGTCGGTGTCAAAAAACGAAAATACAGAACCAACGACACCGACTTCCGAAATTAAAGTTATTTTTCACTTTGTAGAGTTTTTTTTGGAAGTCGGTTGTTTTTTTTTTTTCGTAAAAAAGTTTTTGTACCTACTTATTTTTATATTTTAAGAAATATTTAAAAATTTAATAAAATAAGAAAAAATAAATAAACTAAATAATAATAATGATTTTGTATTTCTTATGTCCTGACTTATAAATAAAAGAATCCAACAAATGTAGAGATTTTGAAATTCATCATTTATTTATGATTCATCCCTTAGTAGCGAACCTTAAATGTCATTTAAAATTTAAAAACGCTATATAAGGTATATAATTAAATAATGTGGTACCCCGTGAAATTAAAAAAAAACTTAGGCTTAAGGACCACCGTAATTACTATGGCAGTAATATTAACTTTGAAGATTTCTTCTAGAATTATACTCAAAAGTTAATATTATAATAATCTTCCAACTATAATTTAGTAGGCCTTAGTAGCTACTCGTCCGGCTGAGCCCCGAGCCCCGAGCCCCGAGCCCCGAACCCCGAGCCCCGAATCACGATCGGCGCGCGGAGCGCGGCCGTCTGACGCAGCTTTACAATAAATTTCTCTTTATTCGAACACTATCAGCGCCGTATCGGCCGGCGCACTCGCCAGCACCCGGGCACCCACCGGAGCAGCTCACGACGTAAGTAATGAAGGTAACTTACTTAATCACGACCGAAAACCAGCGAGAGAAAACCAATTTATCCTAATAACATTTTCCATTTCATTTTTTTTCAGTAGGCATGTGAGCGTTAAAAGCTTTTTAAAAGGTACAAAAGTAAGGTAATGGTAAGCATAGGTAAGCAGTGAACTCTAAAGGTAAGCATAGGAAAGCAGTGGTCTCTAAGGGTATAGGTAAGCAGTGGACTCTAAGGTAAGCATAGGTAAGCAGTGGACTCTAAGGGTAAGCATAGGTAAGCAGTGGACTCTAAGGGTAATCATAGGTAAGCAGTGGTCTCTAAAGGTAAGCATAGGTAAGCAGTGGACTCTAAGGGTAAGCATAGGTAAGCAGTGAACTCTAAGGGTAAGCATAGGTAAGCAGTGGACTCTAAAGGTAAGCATAGGTAAGCAGTGGACTCTAAGGGTAAGCATAGGTAAGCAGTGAACTCTAAGGGTAAGCATAGGTAAGCAGTGGACTCTAAGGGTAAGCATAGGTAAGCAGTGAACTCTAAAAGTAAGCATAGGTAAGCAGTGTAAAGGCGTGCATATGCGAGAGGATAAGCGTCGCGAGGAATTCCAAGATTTGCATGGTTCAACTAAAGCCGAATTTACATTATATTACGCAAATAGTTTCACTATTGGCATAATATTAGTTTCATAGGTAAGTTTAATCGCGCATGCATTACTTTTATGCGTAAATTGTAGTTTTACGTGTACTATACATTGTAAAACTATCAGTGAAACTAATGTCATGAAACTAATATTGCGCAACTACATAGTTTCGTAAGGCATTGAATGCAAAATTATTTTCGCGAATAGATCCGAAAATAACCGAGCGGCCCCGATGTGGGTCGCTAGTTATAGATAAACCCCCTTCTTAATAAAGATTGCATAGCGTCTGTATAGTTTACACAAAGCTTTGTCTTCTTCTTTCGAAAGTCAAATTACTGACGACTGAAAGAGAGCAATCACTGTGCAACTATTCATCTGATATAATACGTTAATTAGTAAGGGGGAAAGAGAGTAAATGAACGTGAAATAAATAATAGGGCGCTTCTCATTCAGGTCACGAGTGTCGAACTGTACCTACCACCTCCGCCACCTGCCGGCTGGTTCCAGATAATATATCGCGGTAATGGACCATTCATTACACACAGTGCCACTGTACTCCATTATTATAGGTACTTTATGTGAATACAGAAATCCATACGAACATAAGGAAGCTATGGGCAGACACTCAGATTGCTTACTACCTGAAAGAAAAATGAAACTTTTACTCCGCAAAGGTAGAAAGTTTACGAACCCGCGGGCATAGAGTAGTTCAGTACTGAATAAGTGTACTCTGCCTGATTAGCAACTCCTGGGCATTGACCTGTCTAAAAATTAAGAAGTTTCCAGTCTCTTATTTAGTTGATTCTTGTACTTTAGAATTATTAAACTTTTGCTTAGGTGCGTAGTCTGTTTAGCTACAAATGCATAATATTAAGTAGTGGCGGTTAATAATTATGTATAATGTAAGGATTTGGCACGAGAGAGGGAGCAGGAATACATACATGTCGAGTACAGCTAATGGCACTAACTAGTCGTGACGCGTCGGCTCCAGTGACCTGTGTAACGTGTGTCGCGTGTCGAGTGTATTCGTCTAAACTACATACACCAAACTGATCTCAATAAACAGATAGCGAACTTTATGAAGCGGACAAAACTAAAGCATTAGGAGATGCTAACATTATCGCGCGGTATAAAGTTGTTGTTTATTTAGTTGCGCTCACGAGCACTGCGACATTCTTTATAGCGGATGCTGCGGATATCTTATAACGGTAAAGATTTAATAATTGGATTTAAAGAAGTCTTCTAGTATCAATTCTATTTGTTGTAATTTCTGACGTTCAAAAGTGCCTTTTATGTGCCTATTTGAAATAAATGCTTTGACTTTGACTTTGAGTAGCTGCGTTGTTCACAAATATGCAAGGAACAGCGCCGCCCGTAATATTGTAACTAGATATCTTCTTGAGCATCTTGTACGCTCTACAGTGGATTCAAAGACTTGTAATGTTATCAAAATATAACATAAGCCGAGAAGGAAGTGTTGGAGCTGCAGTACGACAACAGTTGCTGTTAGGATCGTAATCACAGACACGTTGCAGCGCCGCCGCGCCGGCTCGGATATCAAAGTGGTGTACGCTGCCTGGTGACACGCTGCGGTGTGACGCGGCACGACAGACAGCGCCTCACGAGCGACACGACAGGCACATCAGACACGCGACAGATTGCAAATTAAAGCCCGCCCTTTGATATCGTTCGCGATGAGTGGCGCCCAGAGAATACAAGCAAATTGGACTTTTTGCTGATCACACTGCCGGCTCCGCACGGACAAGCCAGCACAAGTTTTCCGAGAGCCGGCAATGGAAAACGTTATGATTAACGATGCACCGCGTAATAGCTATCATAAAAATAAAATACAGGTCAATTGTTAGCGCCGCTCTTTTGTAGGTTAACGATTTAGAATCGCCCTCCGATTACATATTTGAGTGCTCCGGTTAACTTGATGTGTTTTCCTTGCCAGGGGAAATATATTTATAGGATTAACCTTTTATTATCGATACAGTATTGACCGATAAAATTACACTATACCTATTTATCAGATAGTAGATCTTTATCTGCTATCCATACATACATACTCCTGTACTATTCCATACCTTTGTATGGAAGGGACTACAGGCTATGATGCAGTATATGACAGCCCACCAGTATATATCTTCGTTATACATTTAGTCGCTATCAGCGCACAACAGGGTAAATATATAACTTTACGTAGATGTTTGTTTGTAAAACACGAACAGGAAAATCTGCGAAGGTCACCAACTCCTGTGTATGCTAAATAGGCTAACAGCAGCCAGGGGAGGGAAAGTATTTGAAAACAAAAAGAAACAGAAGACCCGACCCTACAAACGCGCTCAAAATATACTATTAATCGTCACTACAGTATAAGTAACTAAATGAAAAATTGCTCTCTAGTTATTCTTTCCAACTATAATGTCTACGGTAGGAAATTGTTTTATGCTACTGCTGTTTGAAGTTCAGCGTGGATACATAATATTAGATAAGTTTCAGTCAAAGTACGAGTGTGTGTGTCACCACGTATTACGACGCGCTCACCTTTTGCGCTGCCCACATCGCACTCGCCGCAACGCTTCCCGCATGCGAGTCACGCACCGGCGCGGATTCATTTCACGAGCGAGCCTTTTTATAATTTAATCTTATACCTTGTAACAATCACAATGATAAAAGGGCGACGCGTGCGAATATTCATGAGTGACGCTGTGCAGTGCAGCAGTGTGCTGTCGACGACACAGCGCTCCGTGCGCGGCGCGGGCGGGATTACGTCAAATTGGAGGGCGGTTGTGCAACTCGCGTTCGAGTTAATTCCATTCAGCAAATTGCTCAGTAAATAACGAGGCTGACGGACACATAATAGTTTTCCAATTTGTTCGTCGCTCTTATAATTTCATTGCTTTTTGATGGCAACGCTTTGTGACTAACGAACCGGCGCTTGATGAATGTTTTATTTTCTGGCAGACCACCGCCGACCGCGCCGCCGCGCGCCGACCGGCCAGCGAGCTACTTAATCGTATTGAGGCACTTACGCTGTTTTCATTGTGAGAACCTACTTCAAAGCCAGAGCAGAGTAAACAGAAATAAACTGTTTATTGATGAAGGGGGTTAAAGCAAAAATATAATTGTTGAAGTATATTTCGTACAAAATGATGCCAATACACCCCATAGCCAACAGTTTTATACAAACATACGACACACTTGAATTTGTCACAAATATCTTTGGTCCTGCCGCAAAGTTTGAGTCATTTACATTCGCCCTATAACATTTTATGTTAATATTTTTATAGTTTTATAAAGCAGTTTAATTTTAAAACTAATTAAAACTATCCATTACAAGTGTGAGTTGGTCCCTCCAGTCGCGTGGAACATAATAGTACAGGGGTTGACGTAGTTTTGCGTGATTCCTACCGCGTCGGGTACCTTCAGGAAGTAAGGGGGTATCGAGTGCACAGTTCCATTACCACGTGTAATGTCATTAATTTCACCAACGTGTGACGGTGTGGATGTGTGTGTGAGTGTGTAGGGGTGTGTGCGTGTGTGAGAGTGAGTGTGTGTGTGGGGGTGAGTTTGTGAGTGAGTTTGCTTGTGTATGTGTACTCTCATCAGCTGCTTACGGCTCATATTCAATTCATTCATTCCTATTTTGTGGTAAGAATCGCAGATAGTAAAACAAAATAAGCCTTAATGATAATGGTAACGAGTTGTTTCGTCCATTAGGAACGGTCGGATCTGTTTTCAACGTATTAGATTAAACTAGACAAAGATTTTAAAACCTAAAACGCGTATTTAAATGTGTATGCGAGAGAGAGGTCTTGTATAAAATAATTAACAATTTTAGGAACGAAAGATTTATCTGTTAATTCAACGTGACGAGGGTAGCACACGTAGGCACTTAACTTATTTGCCAAAAAATCCTACGAAATTGAAACTGTAATTTATACACTCACATTAGTGTTAGTATACATTACAGTTACAATTTCATTCAAGAAATAAAATATACCTCCATTAACCGCGCGTCAGACTGTTGCTGAGGGTTTAATAGTTTATGTTTAGTATCAATAAACCCACTTATTGTAATATGTATGGAATACATAACTATTCCTTTTGCGTCACTAAACTAAGCGAACAAATCGCTGCACAGAACAAACTGCATAATTATATAAAATAATATTTTTGTAAAGGCGAGCTCATAATATGTCGAGTGGTGTCCGACAGTGTCCGGCGATGTCGACAGTGCCGATCCGAGCGAGGACATTGCTTAACTAGCATGTGATATTTTTATGACATAACATTATTTATTTACCGGTGAGAACAGAAGCTTTTACACCATAGTTTAAGTTCATATTATATACCACTTAGTGACCAATCAGCAACTGTGAGCACTAGAGCTCCACCAATTAGTTTTAACACAAATACATAAACACGCCGTACTCCCATAGACAGCAGGCAGGAACGGAACGCCTCCTGCTGCGGTACTTACCTAAATACTTTATTTTTTGCGTCGTTTATATATTTGAAGGGATACATTTTATTTAAGTCTCTGATTGTAAATGAATGAAATGCACAAATAATTTAACCGTGTTTAGTTATCTGGTTCTGGCTCAATTTCATGTCAATGCTGAAACTAAATGTGTAAAGATCTAAAGCTGACCCCAAAATAGTTGGGAAAAGGCTAGGCAGATGATGATGATGATGTTGAAACTAAATGGGTAATACATTTAATTAATTAGTGTTCTACGACACATTCAGCACAAACTTTTAATTCAGTAATTTCAGCTGGACAACTCCAAACAGAAGAGCATTTCATTTGACTAGTATAGCCAGCTTGTTACTCTAACAAGCAATTAATAAAGGCAATTAAAACATGGCCGCGTGGGATGACGTCACGACTAACAAATACATGGTAATAGGTGGAACTACCCGACAATTGTGTTACACGTCGTAGTGCCACTCGCGGACAGTTTACACTGAATTTTTTACAAGCCTTTTGAATCCACACCTGGTTGTTTTTTGTTTCACAAAACATTATTTTGGAGTTTTACCGATAGTGCCCGTTAACATTTATTTATTCGGTGTCGATATCCGTGGTGCGGTTTAATCCGTAGTTCTTAGTAGGTTAGAAGCCAAGCGTGTGCCGCTGCGTCGCTCATTACAATATACGTCCGGCTATTATTGTAATGCAATCTGCCGACACAATGCTCACCCCGTCATGCGCACACACCAACATAATCTCACCTCTCCATGCGCACACACCAACATAACGCTCACCTCTCCATGCGCACACACGGTCGGTCGGTCGGTGTGTGCGCATGGAGAGGTGAGCATTATGTACATTGTGTATACTGTTGTATGTATGTAGGTACTACGAGTACATACTTGTATGTACTCGTAGTACCTACATACTAACACGTCGGTGTGTGCGCATGGAGAGGTGAGCATTATGTTGGTGTGTGCGCATGACGGGGTGAGCATTGTGTCGGCAGCGGCACACGTAGATCCAAATTTTGCAATTCAAGAACTCAATCCTGTTGGATTGAGTTCCTGAGTTGCAAAATTTGGATCTTGACGCCGGGATGTTTTATTATTATCTCCTTTGCTTTATTAAAATACTTGAAAATTATACACATTTTAAATATTGTTTATAAAAGACACACTTCAGATTTAATTTATTTATTATAAAAGAAAACATTTAAAAATAATATATAAAAATAGTAGTCCACCGGTATAGCCCACCGGCATCGGGAACAGGGTCCAAGCGGGCTCTCTAGGGAGAGGAACCTCTTAGCAATGCGAGCCGTGCCCAGAAGTACCGCCTTCTGAATCAAACCCTCGATGCAGCTGTAGTAAGTACTTACAGGAAGTTTTCCTCGTTTATAAGCGTGGTGACGGGAATGTTCGGCGCGGCCGTTAGTGGTCAGCTCTGACTTATTGCATGTTTACAGGCTGCCGGCTATTTGTTGTGCATGGATTTTATGAAGCCATAAATTACAATAGCTTGTTTGAAAAGTTAAAAATAAATGAGAATCTATTTAATCGTTAAACTTACATTAAACGTTTTATTACTGTCGCTATCATAACTTCAAATAGCAGAATTCCTAACACCTAATAAATCACTTTTAGACTCAGTCATCGGTCGACATTATGTTATTCTATGTGCGTTGTGATGCTACAAATACTGGCCTCGTAGCATGCGTAGCTACGCGCTAGGCATGCTACGAGGCTACGGGACTACGAGGCTACGCGGCGATGTGCCTACACTACATGTCTTGCCGCTACGGGTTTATGTGCTGCGCAGATACTAATCCGGAATTTGAATTACGCCATAGAACCATACTGTAGATGGTACCTAATACCTATGAAATATGTGATATCCTCTGATGAGCCAAGAGTAAAAGTATGAATATGCCCTGAGAAATTTGAAAACAAAAAAATCTTAAACTATTGATTGAAATCTTAAGGTGCTGTCGTACACATATTTTTGTACACGCACTCATTCATACACACACGCACTCACTCGACTCACCACACCAACACTCCTCATTCCAATTTGTTTTATTCAATTTTAATTTTAAGATTTTTGCTTTTGTGTTATTTATTTTATAAAAAAACTTTTTACTTTTTGGCTCCAAAAGTATTATACATGACTAGATTCTGCCCGCGATTTTGTTCGCGTGAAATTTCAGCCTCCCTCCATTCACACTCTTAGGGGTGGAATTTTGAAAAACCCTTTCTTAGTGGATACCTACTCTTCAAAAGAACACAGACTCCAAAATTTTGTCTCTAGGACCAGCGGTTTAGGCTGTGCGTTGATAAATATCGATTAGTCAGGACTTTGCATTTTATATACATATAGATTATTGGGATACTCAATTATGGAGTTGAAACTGTTTCTCCTAAATACAGATTACTCAGTAATCTAGCTAGGAGAGCAGCGATTCACCCAACAATTCGTTGTACAACCTACACCATGTAATTAATAATGCATACTTTGAAGGTCCCTCATGTACTACAAAACCTTTACACCTTGATAAAGAAAGAAATATTATTATTAAATTATTAAAATTACATATTTTTGTAAATTGTATGACGCAATTGAATGTTTTACAATTTTGCTGCGTGTATAACTAGGTATAGTCAGCCACAAAAAGATAAATAACTGTCAAGACTACAATATTGTATCAAGCCACAAAACATTTTACACATTTTTAAGTGAAATTGTAGACAGTCAAATGAATTCTTGTTCATTAACAAGAACAAAATTGAATTGAATTGTATGTAATAATTATTTGTACATAAAATTCAATTGTTACATCTGCCCTTGACCGTGAATGTGTGTGTCTGTGTGGATGCTGGTCACGCGTTGTGATTGGCTAGCAATTTGTGAATGTGTGGGTCTGCGCTATTACGGGCTATTGCACATAAAATGCATCGATGCGACTATTTTGTATATGATTTTGTTTAATGCTTATATCTCACATTCGAAGATTTTGCTTCTTATCACTATAGCCCGAGATGATTTTTGGTTCCACTGAAGTTTATAGTGAACCTCTCGCTCTATTTTATTAGAACTCAAAATATCTGAAACAGACATTATTAACCTACAATTTGTCTAATGCCTAACAAAGAGGACCCGAATTGAAATACTAACACTAAAACATTTATTAACTAATTTAATTAAAATACTAACACTAAAACATTGCATTTCTGTACACATAGAAGTAAATCAAGTCGAATACAAACATTGGGAACGAAAAGCGACTAGCTTTGGTACCGGTGCCCACTCGCTCCGGCTGAATAACAAAATATCAACACATTCATCGCTGAAACCCAATAGAGTCGTGAAACGAGCAATATTCTAACTTTATTGTTTGTTGATTACATTACCGCGCACTGCGCAGGCCGCTCGGCCGCAGGTCAGCGCGCACGTGCACGCGTGACACAGCCTAATGTTTGGAACCACGGCAGTTGTTAGCAAGCAATCATCCGTTTTCGATGTGACAGGTGTTTTTATTTCAGGTATTTGGGTAACAATTGGGTTACCTGGTAGTCGCAAAACCGTAACAAAATCGAAAATGTTAAAAATCTTAACATTAACTGGTAAACTATAAAGCTACCTCCACTATGTGTAAGCCAGATCACGTTCTTTTAGAAGTCGGTTTGAAGGCTCGACATCCGTCAGCTGCGAAAGGCGCGAGGCGCGAGGCGCAAGGCGCAAGGTAAGCCGACCGCTCCATTTGTACGGAGTTAGAAACATTTCTTTAGTGCTGTGACACGGATAATTCTCGGTAGACGCCGCCGGCAGCAGTCGCGGATAATCTCGGATATTTGTCACGCGGCCGGCGTAACACTACACATGCTTTACCTCAGTAATGAAAAATGCTCTCAGCGAGTGGAAGACAGTTCTGGATACCAATTTGGTTGTTATTAAAGCTAAAGCTCTCATTCGTATCTTCAAATATAAAAAGAGAGCCTGGTGTAAGTGGAAAAAGTATGACAACTTATCAGACTACAAAGTATTTTCCTCTTATAGAGCTCGCTTTAAGGTAGAATGTAACAAATGCTATCTCACTTACATGAAGAGTGTCGAGGACAGTACTCCCCTTAACGTTAAACATTTTTGGACTTACATAGCTAACCGTCGTGGCAAGTCGGGTGTCCCAGCTCGTATGTTTTACAAAAATGTTACGTCTAGTGACCCTTACAAAATATGTAACCTTTTTTCAAATTTTTTCAGTCCGTCTATGAACCAACTTGTCTTAGTCCTGATTAGTACCCGACACCCGATCAATCTGACACTAGCCACACCTCTCTCCATAGCTTATATTTCAGCCTCCCTCTAGTTTGCAAACAGTAAAAGCTGTTGGACATAACTAAAGGCCAAGGACCTGATAGAATACCACCTTGCTTTCTAAAATGGGTGGTGGATACTATTTGTAAACCTGTAACATTGATATTCAATAAACGCATTCAGGATGGCATATTAATATTCAATAAATTCATTCAGGATGGCATATTTCCTTCTGTCTGGAAAAATGCAAATTTAGTTTCTGTCTACAAAAGTGGCTCCAGACAAAATGTCGAGAATTAAAGACCTATTTCTTTACTTTGTGCTTTAGCTAAGCTATTGGAAAAACTTGTCCATTTAAAATTATTTTTTTTTATTCATCAAAACTTAATTCCTGAGCAACATGGCTTTGTCAAAAATAAATCGACTGCTACTAACTTACTGATATTAACGAATCACTTGTTTAATAATATGTGAGAGCGCAAACAGACGCCGTCTATACAGACTTCAAAAAAGCATTCGATAGAGTTAACCACAAAATATTACTTAACAAGATTGCATTCAACAGCATCAGAGGCAACTTGCTGCGCTGGTTTCAGTCTTATATCTAAAACCGCAATCAAACTGTAGTGAGCAATGGGAACCATTGTGATACCTTCATTGCTACCTCCGGTGTCCCTTAGGGATCAATTTTCGGCCCTCTATTGTTTTTAATTTACATCAATGACATCGGAGACTGCTTTCATAATTGTTATTTTGATTGTATGCTGATGACCTCAAAGTTTATAGGAAAATTGCAACGATTGATGATTGTTATCTTCTACAACACGATTTAAATAGATTTTCTGCCTATTGTGAAATAAATAAATTGAAACTAAGTGTAACTAAGTATAGGTATTTGAATTTCACGAAAAATAAAAACATTGTTGGTTTTAACTATTCTTTGTGCAATGAATTACTTCTAAGAGAAACTCAGATTAGTGAGTTGGGTATCCTATTGGACTGCAAACTGCACCTAAATCTACATATTGATAAGATTATTGCTAAGTCATTCCAAATGTACCACCTTGTAATGAGATCATCCGTTGATTTTAAACGACCAGCCACTTGCCTGCATCTCTTTAATTCTTTGATTCGACCACAAATTGAGTACGCTTGCATGATATGGGATTCATACTATGCTAAATACAATCTTGCTATAGAAAAAGTTCAGCGTAAATTCTTAAGATCAATGCAGTTTAAATGTCATATGGAACGTATTTCATACACTCAGTCCCTACAAAAGTTTAACCTTCTAACCTTGGAATTAAGGCGTCTGTTGCTTCAAACCATGATGCTTCATTTCATGATCTGTTGCACAACAAGATTGACTGCTCAGACCTAGTTAGTAATATATTTTATGTAGTGCCCAGAACAGTTACTCGACGGGAGGTGCGCGTTTACCCACTTTTTGCCACGACACCTTGTCGTACCAACGCGGGTGAACGGGCGCCTCTCCACAGACTGGCTAAAATTTACAATGAGCATTTTGTTAATTTAGATATATTCGCTTTAGATCGCCAAAAATTTAAGAAATATTTCGTGAATAGTCTACATTTGCGTGATGTTTAGTGTCTTTTTTTGTTTGTTTTCGTAGTAATTGTATTTAGTACTATTTGTTTTAGTTTAAAATAAGTACAGCCTCTTTATTCTCTTACTGTCTTCTTCTTTGTGACTCTGTAACTTGAATATTGTGTCTTCACTGTATCATTAACCTAGGTAATCTGTGGAAACGTTGTGGATTGTACATTTACCCATTTCTAATGTAATCTTAGATGTAATATATAATGTACAATTGTTTGTTTTCCTTTAGAAAATAAATAAATAAATGCGGCTAGCAGCTCCTTGTGACTGTGATTTAGTAACAAAACAAGGATGTGGGATTTAGTAGTGGACACATTTATCGAACGTAGACATGAATGTGCGTTACTTTTCCGTGTTGACAATGCGTACCTACTCGATAATGATAATGAATGTCTCCTAGTTAATGATACAATCAATTAATTGAAACCTCATAATAACCTGCATTTCAGTACATACAGCACATCCATTAGCTAGCCGCTCACGTGTAGGACGCTTACGTGTGGCCCTTTGTTCTTGTTTTTATTCAATTACGGCCGCCGGCGCCGGCTAAACAAGAGTAATTCGATTACACAACAAAGCAAGTAAGAATTGAATCGACAATACAGCCAAGCGCGACCGTCGTGGAGAGGAGCGGAGCCGAGGAGTGGCGTGCGAGGGGCTAAGTTTATTTGCTCGGAGCGGCAATGGACGCAGAATATAACTCTTTCTTTTTGTTTCAAAATGAAGTACGTCACGTTCCGCTGTAGTTACGAGCGTCGAGCGGTAAGCGCAACCGAATAAACTGCTCAAATACATTATAAACTTTTGTTTGTGAAACTCTCCGTATATAATACGAAACATTCGTTTCTGCTGCCCTCTGTTTCGTTGCAGCTGTACTTTAATGTGGGCTAGTTTTCTTATGAAACATGAACGATTTCTAAAGCCGTAACTGACCGCAGTGGCGACAATGCTGTAACAATGTAACCATATGCTTCTACTTCTCATTCGTCACTGACCAGCCTCAGTGTATGATTATTTAGGTACAATTATAACTGTTGCCTATCCCTAACGATTTAAATTCCTAATTCATTACAAAGCACCAGGTGCTAATTATTTGTTGCGCGGAAATATTGGCTGCGTCGGGGAATGCAAGCTATCACGAGCCAAGCTTTTTAAACAACAAAGTTTGTATGGTGTTACAGCCACTGATTAAAATGAGGATACACATTAAATAAAGTGAAATATGTTCGTTATTACTATTAGAGATGATAAATTAAGTAAGTTTAGTTCGGGATTTCGATTATTCGTAATTGCAGTTCCAGAAGGTATTTCATGTAATAATCGAAACGTCAACATATTTATCAGTGTCAGTGTCCACCATTCCGAGACCGCATGTGCAGCGTAAGTTAAACTGGAATCTTCAAATTAAACCGGTTCGTTCTCCGGGGAGCCCAATGTTCAGTATAGGTGGACAGTGGCCTGTGGTGGTGTGGTGTGGTGGTGTGTGGTTCCATAATCGATCACCAGAGCGCGACACCTCGAGATCGCGTGTAGTTCGCGGCTTCATATAACCCACGCGGTCGATGTGCGTTAATGAACGGATTCAATGTTAATTAACTGGAGCGCCACCACGCGCACGCCACTAGCATTTTAGTTTACGGTAAGAACGAATTATTCAAAAAATTGTAACCTTATTTTTGTTTGTCTCTTGTCGTTACTATGTAATCAATTTCTATTCACTTAAGAAAACCTGATACCCTAATTGGTTTATTTTTTGGTTTTAGCAATTTCCCACTAATTATAGGTATGTTTTATATATGATTACTCAGTATGAACGATCATAGAACAAGCTCTACATCAGAAGTACCTGTTATGGCATTGAGCAAGACGGCAGTAAAAAGCCGCATCGCTTATCGGCTATCATATGACGGTCAGGCGGGAGCTATCACTCGTATCTCACAACTATTATATGCCAGTCAGGTGGGAGCTATCACTCGTATCTCACAACTATCATATGCCAGTCAGGCGGGAGCTATCACTCGTATCTCACAACTATCATATGCCAGTCAGGCGGGAGCTATCACTCGTATCTCACAACTATCATATGCCAGTCAGGCGGGAGCTATCACTCGTATCTCACAACTATCATATGCCAGTCAGGCGGGAGCTATCACTCGTATCTCACAACTATCATATGCCGGTCAGGCGGGAGCTATCACTCGTATCTCACAACTATCATATGACGGTCAGGCGGGAGCTATCACTCGTATCTCACAACTATCATATGCCAGTCAGGTGGGAGCTATCACTCGTATCTCACAACTATCATATGTTGGTCAGGCGGGAGCTATCACTCGTATCTTACAACCATCATATGCCAGTCAGGCGGGAGCTATCACTCGTATCTCACAACTATCATATGCTGGTCAGGCGGGAGCTATCACTCGTATCTTACAACCATCATATGCCAGTCAGGCGGGAGCTATCACTCGTATCTCACAACTATCATATGCCGGTCAGGCGGGAGCTATCACTTGTATCTCACAACTATATCATACAGAAGACACCATAAAATGGAACTCTGATCAGTCTCTAAGGATCAATAATATCCTGATACTCGCGTCTACTTCCATCCTGTAGAACGGACGAAGAAAATGGTTGGAATTATAATATTATAAGTTTGTTTTTTTTGTATTGCTTTTGTCTCGTTATTGTTATTGCATGTTGGAGAGCGAAAACAAAAATTTCAACGTATAATTCGATCAACCAGACAAGAACAAACTTCTACAATTCTGATTTCTCAAAAAACGTAAATGTGAAAAGTGTAAAAAATGTTCCCGGTAACGTATTCCCATCGGATCACTATGTCGGATAAAAGTTCAATGCGGATTTCACTACGCTCTATTTCGTAGGCTGGTGGACTACGACGTAGCACGCTACGCGCGCCGTAGCGCCAGCGCACCACTCACTGGCACTGATTGGTGTTTGCGCGTTGGCCACGCGCGGCCACACAGTGCGCCAATATTGGTCAAGTGTCAATATATGCATATTCAGTAGACCAAGTCAATAATGGACTTCCATGTTATCTATGTATTCAGTTCAGAACCTTTTGACTTTTCTACTGCTGGGCCAAGTGCTAGCCCAGACGTTGAAATAACTTAGTCACTACGCTTAGCAAGCGAAATCAAAGCGGCAACGAGTCTTTTATTTTTGATTTGGACATAAATACACTAGGTATCCACTATCCATACTTTAATATTATACATTCAAAAATAATTCTGTCTGTATGTTACCTTTTCACTCAAAAACCACAGAACGGATATCGACAAAATTTGGAGAGGAGATAGGTGATCCTGGGGAAAGGAAATAGGCTACTTTTTGTCCCGGCAGCACGTTCCCGTCGGATAAGTTCTGACAACCATGCAAAGCCGCGGGTGGAAATTGAGTGAAAGTTTTATTTATGTACGAGTATGTAGATAGTCTTTCTGGTGGATTGGCAACCTGCCGCTATATACAAGTACGTAGTTTATTTGCAGTTTATCAATATTGCAAACATCGAGGAATGATTGAAGCTCAGCTTAACCGTACTGATACGTGCTTCAATGTAAACATGGCTTCCGGCCATATATTAAACGCTAGTCTCCGATATTATCGGATATTAATGTTTCGTTTCGTCTACATATTGATTTGCATATTGCATGCACACACTACTAAACATATGTAAGTACGTCAATTACACTAAACAGCAATTTTTATTTCAATTTGTTATAATTTCCGCTGAAATGTTTAAATACAGTTAAATAATTTCCAGGTTGCATTTGTGCACCGGAATAAAAAGAAAGCTGAAAACTTCTCGCGGTAGTTTTCGCAGAAAGGAGCGTAACTTGTAAAATAATAAATTAAGCTCGGGCTGGCTTGAATTACTGAATAACATCTCTACTGCGGCTAAGTACACCGAACACGGAGCGTAGTGGCGATGCAATCTGGTCTTTAAGGAGATGATGTTAAGGTTGATTATTAGTTGGAGCGGAGTGTTGGAGTCGTGTTTATTGTGGAAATATGGTAAGTGGGTGCGATAGCGGCTGCGTCGCGTTCCCGCCGCGGCTCGTAAACTGACCGCCATTGTGCCTATGACTGTTCCAGCACGGTCATCGACTACGTAGTGTCTACTTATACACTCATAAGCTAAATGCTGCTTTGTACTAAAGTAATAGAGCTTGCTTAAACTTGTGGGATGTAAAACACACAAATTTAGGTAGGTACTTATCGTTAGTTATAATAATGTTAATATTCAGTTCGTTGGACGAGGAAATCGACGAGAAACTATGTCACGACTTTCGACAACTCCTGCTGAACAAGTTTCCAGTGCCCACCGCTGACGTGACGCAACGCAACGTGGTGACCCGCTTCAACACGCGACTCCAAGTTTATTGACAGTACAGCACTACAGCCTAAGTTTTTTGTTATTGTAACTACGTGGACTCGTGTTTTTGTCGACTAGATTATACACCATATTGCAGGACACATTTGACGCATTAATGCAATAAATAACAATAAAAAACGATCCCCTCTCCACCAATTGCTTTCCAATTCTTACTTTATTTAATGTCCTCATAAAACTTTAGTATCAGCTAATAAGCATTGAATAATAACAGGCGAGAGGTCGTAAACAGGACCCTCCTTCCGTCAACACAGACCAACAAACACATCAGAAATACCCGCCCTCCTGCCTCCCCCTCCATCTAATCCATATCATCTATCAGCATAGTAGTGGTAATGATATTATTGAGTTGTTCCTGGACAAGGATGACGCTAATGAAAATTGATACAAAGAGGAAAACTCGCCAGTGTCTGCACGTCACACAGTACTTGACATGTTTGTAATGTTTGAGTAATTCGATACAGTATGGATAACCAGTGGAAACAGGAGACCTCCAGTATGTGATCGTCCTCGCCATGTTTTGTATTAGCTAATAAAATAAATCACTACTGGATAATTGGCCTTCAGGTATGGACCTGAAGGCCAATTATCCAGTAGTGATTTGACCCACTCTTGGTCATGGGACCAAGAGTGGGTCTATAGGTTCACTGATAACGACACAACTATAAAACCAAACAATCTTGAAACAAGAAATGTTTCTTCCGTCCCTCTGAACGCTCTGAGCGTACATTATTTCATCCGGCAGTACGAGAATGTTGGCTATGTTTGTGGATTGTAGGTTAACTAAGAATGGAATCCTGTGAGTCACTTGTTCTCGTGAACCTCCCGATATAATCAGCGCACTGGACGAATGCGCGGTCGTTGCAAAATAATGTAAGCAGTCACAAGGGAGGATGATGTCCATGAGTGCAAGTTCCTCAGGGAAGCAGGGCTGTGTAGGTGACACCCTCTTGAAGGATCATCGTCTCGTACAGGAAGATCACAAACTTAACTAAACACTAATATTATAAAGGCAAAAGTTTGTGAGTGTGTGCGTGTGTGTGTTTATATGTTTGTTAGTTCTTCACGCTAAAACGGCTGTACCAATTTTAATAAAATTTTGTATGAAGGCAGCTGACACCCTGGATTAATATATAGGCTACTTTTTTATGCCGATATTCCCACGGGGTCGACATTTACGCGGGTGAAACCACGGGGCGCAGTTAGTCATAAATAAAAATCAAACGAAAGGAGAAGAATTAGAAGAAGAAAAGAGAGATAAGAGAGAGATTTAGAAGTGTAGTCATTATTGTGTTCGCCATAAATAACCAGACTAAAGCATCACAGGAAATATCTCGGTTTGATAGTCATTTAAAAGTGCACCGTGCAGTAACAAACGTCAAGGAAGCGCCGGACACTGGCGCACCGTCCGGTCTGCCTTACGTTTAGCGATCCTTGTCTAATGCGAGCGCGCTTCGTGCCTCAGGCCGCACTGTCAGTGCTCCATCACGCGCCCACAGATAGCGGGTATTAGTAAAACACTGCTATTTGCAAACGTAAATGACTTTTATTTCAAACACAAAAAGGTTCTATTTCGCACAGCACGCAGTGAAACTCGACAGTCCGCGCGTACGGAAATGCACATTATCTCCCACATATCTATAATCTTTATTGCAAAGACACAAAATCTAAATTGGCATTACATACCAATGTAATGCCAATTTAGACTCTGTGTATTTACGAAAAGGACCACCTTTTCGTAACAGATTCAGAGTATTAGGTAGTAGGAAAGTAAAGTACGCGACTCCTAGGTGACTGGGGTGAGCCGGACAGGGTGCGGAATGGACATTGTTCGCAAAGTGACGTTATCTGGTAATGTCCGGTCAGTCCGCGTGCTTCCCGGATTAGGACCGGACTATAAACGGACGCGATTATAGTCCGATAACTACTTAATGGGAGAGGTTCTACTGCATACAGGAACCACCAGTTAAACATGTTTGATAACTCTTTACTGATCGAATTTTTGATGAAATTTGCTCAGTAATATTGTTAATATTGTTTTTTAACGATCAAAGCCGCAAACAGGTTTGAAATACGTCATCAGCAGATCGCATACACGGAGGTAATATGAAACCATTATATCAATCAATCCCCATGAATCTTTTCTTTCAAGTTCTATCCAATACGAAACAGTAAAGAGGCCATCATTGTTACAAACTGCTTCGTCATCTTCGATCCACTAATGTTGGAAGAGAAAAACAAAATAAAAAGGATTTCTCCCACAGTTCCCCAATCCGCTTTGTGGACGCTTGTCCTGGGATTCGTCCTCGCTTGAGGCAACTTGTCGACGATGTGAATACACACTTGAGGCCACTACAACTGAGTTTTTGTATTGTTCTACCGAGAGGGCAACGACCTTGTTTACTCACAACTACTCGTGCGTAGTTTTTTCAAGAACAAAAACTTATATTCCAGTCGTGAATTTCCGGACGAAGTACAATACTTAGAATATTAATGAGATCCCAGATAAAGTACTTGTCACATCATATATTATGCTTGTGAAAGATCTCGTTTGTTACTGTTTGAGGCTTAAAGGGCCAACGTCTTCACAAGTCCCTTTCAACAAGATAACGAGATGAAAGTTTCCGAAAATGTTCCACGAAAATAATTTGTGTGGAAATACATAATATTAAGATTGCTTGTTTATAAGGACAAACAAATTTACGAACAACAACATCAAGAAACGGAACAGGGAATTGCCGGAATTAGGTAGTATTAGTTAAAGCACCGAAGTTGAGAGCTGCCTAGAAGTGGCACGTAGGCCTCAGAGTGTCGTGCGGTCGTGTAAAGTAGCAACGAAGAGACTGTTTTGTGATTAGCATTATTGTAACTACCTCTGCGTCCTTTGTCTACAATATAATCGTGCGTGTTGTGGCAAAATGGGTTAATGAGCAGAGTTATAATAAATACAGTCTACTTTCAAACCACGTTTAGTCGTCTTATAGTACACCACATAAAGGTATCCTATATTCCCGTTGTCCCGTAGGCCATGTTTCCTTTAAAGGGGACAAAGGGAATTTATGTAATTATAAAATAATAGTATGTTATGTAGTACTATTTATCTAGTGTAACAGTAACTGAGCGCTAGATAGGGAAACTTGCAGTAAGTAGTGACAAGTACTGCGTTAAGTTCGCACGCCGGTCGAACCGAACACGATGTATTATTCAGGAGATGGGCAAACCTGAATACGATATCAACACAAACTAAGTTTACACTTACATAACTGTTTCAGGTAAGTTTGCCGATCCCTATTATTACCTCGGACAACTCGCCTACACTCGCGGAATGATGGGTGTCATAGGTATGAACTGGCATTACAATGTATTGGTACGATCTGCCGCCGCGGTAATCAGTGCGGAACTGCCAAGCAGCATTAATACCGCGGGCACACAATCTTAGAGGTACGCCACTTAATACACATGCAGATACATAATAGAAAAGAAACACAATGTAGTCGCCGAGAGCTCGTGATTAATTAGAAACAATGCAAGGCCTCGAGGCCGCGCGTGGCTCGGAGCCGGCCCTGAGCCGTCCCGGCCGTCCGGCACTCGGCGCGGAACAATGCGCGCAATCCCGCCGGAACCGGCCGCTCTTCCCGCACCGCTGCACCGCCGCGCGCCGCACCGCACAAAAACCGCTCACTTTTGTTTCCGTAATTATCTAAAATGGGCTGTTGCAGCCCAAATGTTAGCGGGACGAGGACTGTGATGCAATGTGGCGGTGACGTGCGGTAATGTGGCGGAATTGTGGCGTTACAGGTAAATAGCAAATGTATGTAACTGCTGATCATAAAGGGTCGCTGTTCATTCCAACTTTGTTACTTCGAAACCTAAACAGAGGAATAAGTACACACGTATGTTTTACATATTATAATGTGTGTGTGTGTGGGATTCTCATTTTTCTAAAGTATTGTGAGTAGTAGGTACCTTTCTGCTTTCGGGCGCCTTTTGAAGGATTCCCCCCGACAAAAAAAAAAAGTTACCTTTCTGCTTGAAATGAATTTGTTGTTGGTGCTCACCATCCGCAAGCAACATGTTCACAGCCGCGCACAACCCGAGGGTTTTAATTTACGATTGGAGCTCATCTTCTTGAAGATCGGACGGTATTGTTCTCAAACGTCAGGCATCAATTATTTTTGTGCATTGCTTCATATTATACCAGCACTATATAGTGGGCTGCAATATTGTTAATACTACTTCATCATCTGCGTAGCCTTTTCACATCTGAATACCTGTATTTTACATGGAACGACTCCCTATCTGACCTCGATAAAACTGGTTATCAGACTTTCGGGCTTCTGACTACCAGTAACGACTGTCAAAGATCCACGAATGACAACCGGGACCAACGGCTTAACGTGCTCTCCGAGGCACGGAGGTGTCACGGTATGTAAATATGGTCACCCACCTACAGACCAATCGCGGTAAGCGTAGCTTAACCTGATCGATCGACCTGTGCGGCTGTTATTATTTAGCCACGGGCCCCTCCTCAAATGTTAATACTAATTATTTACTCTAATTGTTATTTGTAAACATTTTATATTGTAGCTGTTTATTGTCCCATATTAAAATAATATAATTCCCTGAAAGTGGGCGATAAGTTAACATTTTAAAACATCTGTATTATGTTGAACTTCCAACAGTCTGCTGACATTTATGTTATTCGATATTTTTTTTATATAAATTATTAATGGGGAATTTTAAAACAGAAATCGACAGAATCAATATAATTAAGAACCGTGCAGTCTTTGTAAAATGAACTACAAACAGACATGTAAGCACACTGCTTTATGAGCTGTCATGAACTACAAACAGACATGTAAGCACACTGCCTGATGAGTTGTCATGAACTACAAACAGACATGTAAGCACGCGGCTTGATGAGCTGTCATGAACTACAAACAGACATGTAAGCACACTGCTTGATGAGCTGTCATGAACTACAAACAGACATGTAAGCACACTGCTTGATGAGCTGTCATGAACTACAAACAGACATGTAAGCACACTGCTTGATGAGCTGTCATGAACTACAAACAGACATGTAAGCACACGGCTTGATGAACTGTCATGAACTACAAACAGATATGTAAGCACACTGCTTGATGAGCTGTCATGAACTACAAACAGACATGTAAGCACACTGCTTGATGAGTTGTCATGAACTACAAACAGACATGTAAGCACACGGCTTGATGAGCTGTCATGAACTACAAACAGACATGTAAGCACACTGCTTTATGAGCTGTCATGAACTACAAACAGACATGTAAGCACACGGCTTGATGAGCTGTCATGAACTACAAACAGACATGTAAGCACACTGCTTTATGAGCTGTCATCAACTACAAACAGACATGTAAGCACGCGGCTTGATGAGCTGTCATGAACTACAAACAGACATGTAAGCACACTGCTTGATGAGCTGTCATGAACTACAAACAGACATGTAAGCACACTGCTTGATGAGCTCTCATGAACTTACTTTCGGGCGCACTTCCTTTACGCTTTACGCTTTATTTCGTGGTTACTTCTTGACGTGCAACAATACACAGAAATGCTTCGAACTCCTAGCACGGGAACTATAACTCTCACTCTCACTCATTACGTCTTACAAATACTGTAATGCAATACTAAGAAGTTGTTCTCCAATGACAGCCCTGCTGTATCGGTGGCGTATCGGCGGCTCGTAAGGAGTATCATACGGCGAGCGACGCCGCGGCGCACTGCCGGTCGCGGACGATTTACATAGTGCTGCCTCACAGTGATGAACGCAGAAGATTCACTTCTAACAATGAGCGATAAGGCACTGACACAACTGTCATTCGTCTCGACATCGCTGGTTAAAATGGAAAAATAATCATTTATTCTCTCTTCAAGCCTTCCACAGTTTTGTTTCGGCTAAAGTAATTAAGTGTGTGAGGTTTTAGGGCTCATTTTCAGGAGTGAATCTTCTCGTTACGATGTAGTTGTACCACGCTCAGTACCTATCAGCTCGTACCGTGCCCACCTGCCAACACCGTGTTTCCCGTACGTCACTTGAACCATGTTTGTGTGTTCGCAAATACGAGCCATTAATAGTTACTAGCCGTTACCGTAACGTAGTTAGTCAAATAGCGGGTCATTTTAGAAAGTTGCGATTGAAAGCGAGCCAACTTTACGGGCTATTTGGCGTTTATTTAAATTTAAATGTAATGTTTCGGTCCCTCATCGTCCGCGGTCACGGATACTCGGGTACCCGGCTACCCAGCTTGCTTCAAATGTCGTATAATTACAAGTTGAACAACGAACACGGAATTATTCCGAAAACTCGTTGTTTCGATTTAATTAAATCTGTTGGTATTTGGAATTACCATTAAAATATAAGTAATACAATTATTTAAACTCAAAATTACTACACACGGACGTAATTTGTCATAACATAATAATATAATAACAACCATCCATAACGGTACTTAGGTACGGCTAACTGTAAGTTAATGCGAGTTGACTAACTGGCTACGCTAGCCTATAAACAATGTTCATTTATTTCCCTGCGTATCGCACCGCACCCACCGCACCACACCGCACCGCACCGCACCGCACCGCTCTGCACCGCACCGCACCGCACCGCTCCGCTCCGCACCGCACCGCCACAAGCCGTGCTACGATATCAAACTTGGTAAAGCAAAGTTCACATCGAGTCGATACTCACAAACATCTGAAACTAACATTTACATCACTCAAAATGTTATTCACAGCGATTTTAAATACATATATTTTTTTTAATGTAGCTACGTAGACATGCAGATAGCTTCAACGGAGGTCGGTCAGTTTCACGTTAATAAATTGGTGCTGAGCCTATATTTTTCTGGCATATTAGCAGATGTTTTTACCTTTTCCCGATTCAGGAATCAAATACTGCATATTTTTGAGCAGTCAAAATTAAAGTTATGCTGTACCAATTTTACGTAGATAGACAATATTTTCTAATATTGAAAGGACTTACAACACGACACAACGCACACCAAGACACCGGTTTCAAGAGCCCTAGTTACAACCGTAACAGCAACGGGGCAGATTTAATCTTCCTTCGTCTAATAGCGTGTTAATTAGTTTTGGAAAATCTAAGCAACATATAGGATACATATAGGATTAAAATTATTTATGGATGGAAAATTATTAATGTAATAATATGTAGCGAGAGCACTAACAAATGACTTGACGCGATTAGGTTTTCACAAGAATTATAGGGATGAACCGGGACGCGCCAAACTTATGTTGAAATAATAAAATTCGACTTTTACCGGTTACTAATGACAACACTATTCTTGTAGAACTGCAGTAGCAACGTCTAATTGTTACTTCTTCTCTATGGAATCTCTTCTAATAAAAATACGTGTCACAAAATTTTCATTTACTCTTTTTATTAAATTACATCAACTTACATAAGAGATCGAGTGAACTTCAACCTGTTTCATATTTTGAGCTTCGCTTTATGTTGCCAAGTCTTTTCGACTTCATGAAAATTCAAGTATCGACATTGGAGGAAGGCATTGACAACGTGAGGCTAGTGGGTAGAGGGTAGTCTATTAATTCAAAACTAGGGCAGAGCGGACGTCGTGACAAGACTTTAATGAAAACAATCTAACCATAATGACAAACAGTTGACTGAGATGAATAGAGCCGCTTTACAGCTGCGTTTGTTTCTACTGCAGATTATACTTAGTACATTACTGCAGCAGCTTGCCGGAAAGGGTCATTGATGGACGAGTGTGAAAATGTGGACTGAGGTCCACCTACGTGACTCCAGCAATGCCTGGTTGTGGCCAAGGCTTATATAGGAAGTACTTTTCTCAAATCATTCAAGGAAATTCAAATAAAGTAAATTAATTATAAATTCAAGAAATAATGACGAAAGGCAATAATTTTTCACGCGCCAATGTGTTCATTTATTTATTTTTTACTTTAGATAGCGCTATTTGCAAGCCAGTTCCATCTTTGATAAGTTACCTCCTTGTTTTCCATGTTACGAAGTAAAAAGTTCGTTACATTTTAAACTTACACGGTAGATAATTATGAGTTTTTATAGTAATTTATTCGGCCGCTAAACACGATTTGGATTTTCATACTAACTTTGTCGGCTGCTGCTCGCATGTATTTGACCAGTACATCATTTTCGATTTATTTCGAAGAAGGTTGTCAAAATGATGCCCGAATTTCCAAGGAGTTTTGAGAAAAATAATTGATTAGGTGAAAAATTGAAGCTTGTTTACTGTAGTGCGGAGACAGAGTTCACGCACCATTTTATGACATGACATTTTCAATAATTCGATTATTCTAATGAGACTGCGCTGTTGAACATTAGCAATTTACATTTATTTAAATTGACGGTAGCATTGACGTTAATACACGTTAAAATAATCAGGGTATTTTACTTCAGATTACGGCTGGTTTCATGTTGAAGCATTCATTTTATGTAACTAAAAATGTGCATAAATATGAGCTTTTTGCGGCTTTTTAAATTGTTTTGTTTTTAAACGCAGTTCTTACAGTATGATATATTTCTGCGCTTGACAAGCTGCAGTTGTCCCACTGCGTGCGGGTTGCTGCGTTTGACCCGCCGCGTTCAACCCGGCGCGTCCGTGCCGGCCCGCGCGTAGCGTGTCAACGGCGCGTTAGGCCAGTTTTCCGGCCTCACTCGCGCGCTGATTGATCGCCGCGATTAGACGCTCATTCACGTCTACTTTGCAACGCGGCCGCCGCACGCCGCCGTTCCACGCCGCCGTGAGGGAACACGCGCCTCGCTTGTAACGTACACGCGCGCCAAATACGAGTAAGTGCGGCGAGGAAATCTTACTGCGAGTGCGACATGCGAAGTTATGAATCAGTTAAGCCAAGACAAACAACGGGAACACGTTGTTAAAAGAACGTTTATAATAATTGAAATAAGACGAACTGAAATAAATTAAAACGGAAAAACGCCAGAACGCATCACATTGATTATCGGGGTATGCAATACGAATTTATGAGTGGTTGCAGAATATCAGATGATAAATATTCCTTCAAAATAAATAAAGTTTTTGCGCTACCATAAATACCTTTTTCCCAATTAAAATCGGTTGCCAGCGGCCGACGCGACGTATCCCAATTTGTTCTCGCATACATTTTACTCGAGTCTATAATAAAAATTATACGAGCATGTAACTAACAATAATAAAATGAAAGTACTTTACGTCACACACACCGATGAGGATCTTGTCATGTTTTGTGAAAATGAAAAATTAATACTACTTTGTGCATAATTATTATCATGATGCGGGAATAATGGAACAGATACAAATGAGATGAAATGGTAAACAGATGAACTCGTATTTGAATATCATGAACAGACATTAGGTTAGCAAACATCTGAAAGAAACGAATGTTACCGCACTAGTATTTCAAATTTTTACCACTTAGTTTATATTGAAGATGTTATAATAACTTCCTGTTTCTGATATTTACATAGCAAGTAGTGTTATGCGAATTTGTGTGGGGTAACTAATCGTACAACTTTAAAAGTGGAAAATAAAAACTTTTTACAAAAAAAATACTTTATAAAGTTTTTTCTTTTATAAAAAAGTTTTAAGTAGCGTCGTGGACGATGGGCCTACGTACACTCTGGTTAAAGTTACATTTTTACAATGGGCACCTAAATTACTAGTACAATGTCAGATGGCAAGTTCACTGCAGTGCTTGTAATGCTACGAGAGTGAAGTACTATTCAATATCTGCCTTTACAGACTTTAAAGTTATACTAAAACAAAACATTTTTTCACTTAAAATTCACAGCATTTTTTCCAAATAACCTATTGTAAACTACGATTAACGTGTTCAAACTGCGAGGGCCATCGGGACATCAAAGCAATCAATGTCACAATACAAACAAGTTTTCAAAAGATATCACACATGGCCGCAAGTAGCACACGCGGACTATGTATACAAACGTACTGTTCACTAATACATCTGTACATTAATAGTCGTTGTTGATGTAGTTGCTATGAAATGAAACATCAAATATAGTAATGGAACCGATAAACGGCGCACATTGGTCAGTTAAGTTAACTTGAGTTTAAACGGAGTTTATCTTACATTGCGGTGTTCGGAAACGTACTTCCACAAGTTATCGAACCAATAGCGCTAATGAATGGGTCCACATTGGCTCACCTAAAGTTCTTTACCCGAAATTGTTCTTCCTAATGATTTGTAATCCGAATGATCAGTCTTCCTAAAATTTTTCATCCTAAAGTTTTCAATCATACTATTTGTAGTGCTACCGGCGATGTTCATAACAGTCATGTTTCCGAAAATTGTAATTAATAATATCATTACTGTAAATATATTTAAACTCCTACTGTTTTTTATCATAACGCTTTTATCCCTAAACATAATTACCATAATATTTTCACTCACACTCAGAAAGAAACATTTACCAAGTGATTTTTGTCTTAAATGAATGAAATTCAGGTCAGAGTGTCGTCTTGGGGGCACTATGAAAAAAATACTTAGAAAAATTTCGCGACCAATTTTGAGGTAGCGCTCGCCGGCCGCTGCCGCGGCACCGCTCGCTTCGCTCGCTCGGCTCGCGCGTAGTTGGTCATTGTTTTAACCTAACCCTAGACCTATGGATCCCTTCCACATCGGTTTTACGACAAACGGTTAGTCGGAGACAAAAAACACCAAGACACTTTTAGCCTTAGATATAATACTGATTATTATGAATAAAAGAAATCTAAACAAAAAAGATATGACTTTGAATAATAGTGTAAAAGATGGTTATGTTGAAAAAATATAGGAAAACAAATAAAAGTATAATAGATGTTTATTGCTACTGACATTATGAAGTTGAATGCTTCGGAATTATGAACATTAGAGACAGAGTAGTTAGGAATTGTGATTGTTAGGATGAAAAATGTTAGGAAGACCATTTTCGGATTTCCAATAATTATCGGAGTTGAAAATTTAGGTGAACTTTGGCGCACCCCTAATGAATAGATACTAATACACCGACAAAAGTACCTCAGAAACCGGGCATGAGTGCATTCACGGTGGTTTCATAAACCCGTCACAGTATCAGTAGCGCAGTACTGCCATAGCTAATTAGTATTTTATTAATTAGCAATTATGTCTAAATGTGCGCGTGTGTCGTTCAGCAGTTGCACATACTCCGTGCATATCGCCGGCCGCGACCATCGCTGTGACGTAATAAAACTGACATTAGCATACCAAATTCTCGATACGAGTCCCAATGCGTATGTTATGTGCAGCGGAACGGCACGGCCCGCCAGCCCCACGGCACGACGGCATGGGAACGGCACAGCACAGACTATTCAATTAGCGCTAATTGCTGTTGACTTGTGTAACGTTGTACGTGATCGCTAACACATTTGAATCGTAGCTACAAACAGAAAAATATAAAATCAGATAGCTATTTACGTTCGCAACTGAAGGTACTTGTAACTGGCGATATTGGATTGATTATTAACATACCGTCGCAAAACTCGCGCACGGAACTGGTTGTGGGTGAACGATTTCCCTCTCCATACCGCACGCCTAACGTTCGCGGATTCCCAACGGCTCGAGAAACAAAAGGACGGTCTCAGCGGCGGGGGCACGCCACTTCGCACTAAACGTCGGCAGAGTGATCGTGTGTGCACAACACTTAATTTTACCTCTGCCAACCTCTCATCGTTATTGCCTTGAACGTATTTATAAAAATCGCTAAACTATTAAACCTGTTTTACATTTATTTAAATTCAGTGTAACCCCGATCGGGTGAGTGTTGAAAAACTGTTATTAACTAGATTTAAGTATTCGTTGCATGACCTGCCTAAATTTTGCTTTGCAATAGTGCTAACCTACGACGCCTGTATTGTTGATTCATATTAAATTAGTGAGCGGGTTCATCAACGGTGACTGCTATTTTAAACACCTAGTTATTTTTCTTCTTTTATTTCCACCGAATGTCCGTAACATTGGTGTAACGGGACATGACAGTTATTTAAATTATCTTCAACCTTTTATGTATTTAGTTTCCTTGTTGTGAATTGTAGTCAATGATTTATTGTAATTTTCTGTAAATCATTCTTGTTATTTTTCCATCTACCTCATATTACTAGATATCATTTTCCTGTTTCATCATGCTTTAAAATTGTACCACGCTGCTTAGACTGCTTCATCTTGATGGCTAATTGATGCTAGAACACCGCCTTCCACCGTAGATTCCACGTTCGACGGTTGTCGGGATGTTGCAGTCAGTAGTACGAATTCGGTCATTATCTAAAATGTCCAATTCCGGATATTCCAGGGTTCTTCCGTACCGGTCAAATATTAATTAGCTGCCGCTGCAGGGACTGTGGCTGGACAACCCTGCATGCTACGCACGACCCACAGACTGGAAGACTGATCTACCTACCTGGCTACTATCTACCTCCAAGTTCTGGAACCTACAGGATAGTGGTTTTCTTTAGGCGGTCTAGAACCCAACACGAGCTCGATATAGAGAACCCACGCCAGTCTTCTACTGGAGTGATTATATTAGTCTACCTAAACTTAATTTTAGCTTTATTAATAATTATATTTTTTTGTTATACTTTTCCGAGTTTTATTTACCGGCTGAGTCCTAACCGTTACACTTGGATGCTTTCAATTAATGCTAATGCATTCACAGCGGCACAGATTGCAATAATTCAATTGAAGAGTTTTTTAAATCGTCTCTCAGTGAGTCTCTCCCCGGCGCGCGGCACCTCGCTACGGATTCCATACATTTTATACAATATCGCTGTTTTGAATTCAAGTTTCCAACCAAAATTGTTTCTTTGATTGCTTGAATTATTTCGATAGCCTTCGTAAACTATGAAAATAATAAAGATTAATTCAAAGAGGTTTTAATTCAGCAACAAAGATTGCTAGTCAAAGGAGACGTAACGTCTGTCTGTGTGTAATAGCGATCATTACATTTAAATACAATTAGACGAGGCGCAGCATTCATTTGCTTTCATTTCGTTTATTGTGCGTCGAAGTCCCTCGGCTACCTTCGTAAGTCTCAGATTATCTAATACGAGTAATCCCCCCGCGGCTACAAGTAAGTAGTACGCTTGATTTTCTCTTTGATATACCTAAATAGGGTTATTGGAAAAACACCAACAACCTCTTAAGAGGTCATTGTACTCATCATTATGAACAACATTTACTACGGCACCAAACCTGAAACCGCGAAAAAAAAATTAGCTGTTTAATACCATATACAACATAATAACACTTTGATTTTAATGCGATCCCGACGGACAAGTATATTAATGTTGACCAATGTTATTTACTCTTGCCTTTATGTATTTTTCTTGAGTTCTCAGGAATCATAATCTCTTGGCAATAATAATATATTTGCAAGATTCAGGAGACAAATGGATGTGATTCGGGGACACGTATCGTGAAGTATGATACTCGTAGATGACATGACATTAATTGTCCCTTGTGATTTTTAAAGTAGTTATTAAATAGGTTCACACTTGTTACACAAATCATTCACAAAACAATATCTCAATATGTACACCACAGGCACACTGGAAGATACAAATGCCGCGAAGAATAATGGCTATATAGTCATAGTATTTTTATCTCACGAAGTGACGCGCGCTTTACTAGTGGTAACCAAATGTACAAATACTCTGTGAATGTGTGCGTGAAGACGAGTAGTGTCAGCATTTAACACACAAACTTCCGAATTTACCATGTCTTGGACGGTACCGACAGTTCCTGCGCGACACACACATTCACAGCGTGTTTGTACACTTGGCAACCACAAATAAAGCGCTCGTCGCTTCGTGAGATAATAAAATTATTATATCAGCTGTAATCGGCAATCAACCTTCCAAAATACCGTTTCAATGACAATTATTTTTTGTCTGTTGTCACTTCGTCTATACCCGCTAACTTCACCGTGAATCTTTCTGAAACTATTTAAAGGCACGATATATTCAAAAAGCAGAGACACGAAGTTATTAAAGCCACTGACCCATCGAACGAAACTTTTGGACTGTTCAAGAAGAGTTAATTCAGTTTAGAAACAATAACAGGTCGGTAGACAACTCCATCCGAAGTCAACTCGGTTCTTTTGTGAGGACAGAAATAGACACGAAAGTAAAAAGTGGTGTCGAGACAGTGTCAGTCAAGGTTTGATTATCCAGGTCGGGACGTGAAGGAGTGTGTGTGTGTGTGCCACAGTACTGAATAATACAGCCAGCAGGGTAGGTGGGTAGTAGGTACCGCCGCGCGATAAACTTTTCATTTGCCGTCACAACGTTCGGCGCGCCTTCCGACGGAAAGTAATTGTTTCACCTACTTTCTGCGTAATAAGTGCTGAGAATTGCGGGTTTAGATCCTCTACATTGGAATGTTAAATGATTTTGATGGAAGGTTTTATTTTGACGTTAAAAGAATATTGTTTTGTGTTTACCAGTGAGGTACCACGCATAAATTAATAATTATCATGCTTGTCTATAAACACAAATTTCACTAATATCTGTCTGCAGTGCAACGTTTGGGCATAGTGCAATGACCAATTGTACGAGGAAATGTCTGCGTTCTAGATACGAAATACCATTTGGTCGCCTCATCAACAATAACAACTACCGCAAATTGCAATTAATAGCTTTGAACAACATCAATGGTTTAATAATAATAATAAATTTGTTAAGGTACATAAAGGTTTTGTAGTACATGAGGGACCTACAAAGTATGCATTATTAATTACATGGTGTAGGTACAGACGCCAGCACATCAAGTTAAGTACTACAATCTGTCAAATTTCTTTAATAGATTTTCAACTTTATCGCTAAAGCATAAGGTTCAAAATTGATTGGGAGAATTTGACAGTTTCGGGTAGCTTTATGTGCTGGCGTCTGTACAACGAGTTGTTGGGTGAATCGCTGCTCTCATAGCTAGATTACTGAGTAATCTGTATTTACGAGAAACAGTTTCAACTCCATATTTGGGTATCACAATAATCATGTATAATCAGTGGCGTGCCTAGGGGTCAAAATTAGGGATTTTCAACGTATAAAAAAAACGGCCAACTGCGAGATTGGCTGATTTTCTTGTTGTTAATGGTTGCTAGTAGTACTAACATCACTGTCATAATTTTGGTAAGAAAACCTTTAAAATACCAAGAGCAGATACTACATATTTCATACATCAGTACGTAATTGTCATAAGCGCCATCTATATTAATGAATACACATAACCACAGCGCTTAGCCGGACCTTTTTGTCCTTTTAATTTCGCTTGTCACATGCAAAATTTGTTCAATGAAAATGCACTAGATGGCCTCCAAATCGATATTATTTTCTCGTACGCATTATTTTATGAATTACATTTTTAAAGTCAATTGAAAATTTTAACATGATCCGCTACCTATGTTTGTCACACTCATACCTACTAAACAATAGAATGAGTAGTACCTATTTTAATATGTCTTCTTGACTAACAAAAATAGGTACTTGTTTTTATTTCCAAGAAGTACCTACAGTAATTTAAAATTGGTTACGGTGAAGTAAAGAGTTATTTATTGACAGAAAACTTGCAAAAAAGCCAATGTATTTACGTACGTTTTCGATGACAGTTTCCGAATTCACATAATGATAGAAGAACACTATATTCATTAACCATTTTACAAAATCATAGGGAATGACATCGCCACGATCAATATCTGTTTTAAATAATAAAACTAATTCTCAAAGTATTAAAAATCAAAACTTCAAAACAATAACAAATTGAGTCGAGTCGCGTCAACGCGCCACACGTGCATTGCTTTCGCAACTCACTTCAGGCGGGTCAACGCGGATAGTGCATTTGCGCAAACTTAAAAAACAAAAACCAATTTCTAGAAGAAAAAAAAATCAAAATATCTGACGATTTTCTTGCGCCTTATTTACACTTTTGTTAAAGAAATATTTTTTAAAATATAAAATGATGCAAAAAGTCCTCTGCGTGCTGCCGTGATTCGAACCCACACTCTTACACTTCAGTCGCTTTGTAACCGGTCGCTATGCCCCGACACCAGCCGAACACTAGGGTTCAATGATCAGAATGATTTTGCTTGCTAAGACGTCCAGTAAATTTATGTGCGAAAGTCCGTTAATGACTTTCTTTGATTATGAAGGCCACTCACTCACTTTAGACAATCACACTGTTTTAAAAAATTTTTTTGTTAATATCCCGGGTGATAGTTTGAGTACTGGTTTACTTTATGCACTGTTCTGTAGGTATTGATTTTGATCACTTAAGTATAAATGGCCTTTATAATGATATTTACACTTTTTACTATGATTTTAGAATAAAATATTCGGAGGACTTAATAACATAACCGCTCGCGTCAACGTTAGGGGGGATATGTTTATACAGTAACTACGAGCTCGATTAGATCAATTATCAATCATTCAGCAATACACCGGATATTTTGGTATGTATATTAATTGTCATTACATAGAATAGAATAGAATAGAATACTCTTAGAGATCGGGTTCTCTCTCTTCATAGAGATTATTTATGTCCCAAAACCATTTTACCACGAATAGCGATTAGCGTATATTTATTTATTTAAACTTCTCGCACAAAAAGGTACAAAAGCGGACTTAATGGCTAGTTTATGCCTAAGTTTCAAATAATATACATACAGGATACAGGTGGTCATATACCATAATCATATTTTATACTATTATCATAAATACTGTAGTATGTAAGTACGTCATCACTCACCAAGTGAAGGTATGTCAATATTTGAAAGCTTCGCTCTACATCAGCCATTGTTATGATGATCGTTATAACGTCTTTGTCATCCACTGAGGCGAAAAATACAATATCTCAGCAGCATAGGGATGACGTCACAGTGGCGGGAGAGCGGGGGGGGGGCACGGCCGGAGGGGGGCGCGGGACAGAACCAGGGATTCTAAAAGAACACCAGTTAAAAGCGCAGATCAAAAGATTCTTATTTATCCGGCGGGAGGCGCGGGACGCGAGGAGGGGGGCGGTAACGAAAGACTAACGCAAAAAATAATATAGAAGGTCTACATACTATCGTACCTTTGTCCTACAAAGGTAATAACTTCATGGTTGGTCGAGCTACGGTTTTCTGTACGTCTACGAAGTAAAGCTACGTCGCCGTCGTTCGGTAGAGGGTGACCGATCAGTCAGCTGGGCTGACTGGACTGTTTCAGCCAGCTGTCGAATGTGTATCTAATCTTTGTAGCTATCATACTTGCAAATGAGAAGCCAATATCACCGAAGCTACGAAATTTAATAAAATATGGATTACAGATGGTAATCTGTAAGCCTTCTGCGTTGTCATTTTTGCTGAGTGCGAAGGGACAGGCAATCTGACGATTCTGTGCAGCCTGAACATGATGAGTTCGACTGAGAGCACTCCGGTGAGCACCGCGCTTGTCAACCACGCGGTCAACAATACGCTCATTATTAGTTAATGTTAGTAGACGATTGTTATATTACTGAAAGGGCACATCAGTGTAAAAGATGCCGAACACATCTTTCATCCATAATTTTCTCAGCGCCTTAATAGATTGACTTGCTAATTTTAAAAATAACCTAGTGACAAAACATTACAGTCTTACATGTTATTACTCAATCTGTGTACAAACACAAAACCCGTTTTCTCGATTCTAGGCAACACTAAAACTTTATTTGTTATTCAAAGAAAAAGATACTATTTTTTAAAGGAAGTGAGAAGCGCCCTGAGCCCCTGACGCCGGGTCTAGGGGACGCCGTAAACAAGCGACGAGACGCTAAAAAAGAGGAAAAGATGAAAGCACTTCTCTATTTGGTTGGCATTTGTGACAGTAAACAATACTATAAATCTGCCCCCACGCACTGAGGCCACGGGGGCCTGGCGGCTATTAAGCAGATAGGTCATTGAGGAGAACACCGACCACTCACAGACCATCTCAACATTCATTCGAAGCGGTAACAACCAATGATAGGGGAAGTACGTCCAAAATGACATACGGTTTTGTTTTTTAGTCATATATTTTTAATTAACATAGTTACAATCAGTTTTTAGTCTTAATATTCATATTTGGGTAATTAGTTTTAACTAACATAAACTTGAAACTGAATATGAACTATATAAAAAATATAATTTAAATTAATCACAACCTCTAAGGAAATTCATTTTGTCCGTGTAGAACGGACAAAATGACATACTTACATATTAAACATGAAAATAATGAAGTACATATTTCATGGACGAAGTTTTTAATCTTCTTGGGTACATCAGCACATGATGTATGATTTGTATGAGCCCAAAGAGAACAAAGTCACACCGTAGCCAGGCTCGAAACGGGAAAAGAGGTCGTTACAGTAAATGCATGCGCAATCATCATCGTGGACCGTTCGACGTAGCTGGAAAGTCTTCTACATCTGAGGCCTCATCGTAATGAGTAGGTACCTGTCTTCTTCGTTTTCCTGACTGCTTTTTGGGATCATTATCGTAGTCTGAGCCATTATTGATATATGTCGTTTTACCCCGAATTTAAGTATGTCATTTTGCCCCACATGTTATCAATACAATAACTAAGTCATAATTTCTTTATACACAAGATATTTATATTCATTCTTATAAATAATTCAGTGTAATGCTACACTACTTCAATTTACATCAAAATATGTAATAAAAACCACGTAATACTCGCCAAAAACGAGACGAACTCCATCAAAACAAAAAGCTTTTACGCTCACAAAACGCATTCGTACCAGTTACACCTGCGAGACTAAGTCAATGGCGCTAAAAACTTGACAGGTATGCCAACATGGCTTTCTTCACGTGATGTTATGAAAATTGCAGCATTGTAACCCACCAAATTAGAAAAAAGCCCGGTGTGTCATTTTGTCCGTATATGTCATTTTGGACGTACTTCCCCTATATTACTATTTTCGCATCATTGTCTTGTACAATTTATTATTGTTTCTAAATTCTATTTTGGTGTTTTTATTGTTCGGCTTGAAGGTCAAACCAGTCGTCTTTGTGGCTTTAGGTATTTGGGTTGACGGAAGTGCGTCAATCAATCATAAGACAAAATAATATTTATTGACACAGTAAGTATTGAATTGGGCTTTCATAAATAGTTCTACACAATATATTTCAGATTCAGTTTCTAAACACACTAACTGAAGCATACATCAAAGTTCAGCTGACGAGGTTCACTTCCAAGAGCACACGGCGCATGCAAGGCGTTTCTTTGCTGAATGTACTTTAGTTAACTTCTATAACTTCTTCTATCTATAAAAATTCAGAATCATAGAGAGTTTATTTTCCATTGCTATTAGCCATGGCAAATAAACTATCTATGAAGTCCATATAAACTGGGCCGTATAGAAAGCGGGTCGGTTATAAAAAAATGGCATAACTTTTATAATATTTGAGCAATCCTTTTAAAATAAAAACATAATTAAAGCTTATTTCATTACAAATATAGGAAGATGTACAACCTTTTTATTTATATTTTTGGTGATTGTATTAAAAATCATATAAAAATAATAAAGACGATTTTTAAAATTATCAATTTTGTAACCTTTTGTTTCAGTTTATAAACATGCCATTTCTTTTCAAGAAATTCATTATTGTGATCAAATTAAATTAAAAAACATGCCATTAAAACCTGAAGAGTGTACCAGAATCGTGACTATGCTTGAAGACGGGCGCAGCCAGCGTAATACAGCGAGGACTGTTGGTGTGTCGCTATAAACCGTTCAAAGAGTGCTCCAGCGATTTGAAGAGACTGGATCCAATATTTGCAGGCCAGGAACAAGCCGAACAAGGTACACGACAGCACGGGAGGATCGATGTATGGTGTCAACAATGTTGAGAAATCGATTTCAAACGGCTGCTGAAGTCAAAAATCACCTGCAGATTATTTGAGATTACTGATCAACTAAGCTTGAAGGTAACTATTTCTAGAAATTGGTGTTTTAGATATTTGGGAGCTCGTGCGTGATAATAGTAGCCACACGGGTCGATCTTTAAAGTTAAGCAACGCTCGCTGAGGTCGGTCTTTGGATGGATGACCATCCATTTTATACCGGGACCACTCCGTGTCTCGGAAAGCACGTCAAGCCGTTGTCATTTGTAGACGGGTAATCAGAAGCTCGAAAGTCACACAATCACTCTTGCCGAGGGGTGACGTGTTATTATTTATTTATTTATACTTCAATTAAAGGAATTCATAATATTAACACCACTTAATAACTACACTTACACGAACACTTACCCCCTTACTAATAAACGTATTATATAAGATTATTTGTTTTTTATGAAGCCACGTGAAGTGTTGATCAACCGGCGAAGAATTTCTTTAAAATTAATTTAATTTAAGGATCCTACAAACAGGCGCGACACGCGATATTATCGTGCGCGACACAAAGTATATACTTTATTGTACACCAGAAAATACATTACAAAGAAATACGATTACACAGTAACTGGGCTGTGGAGGTCATATAGGAAATCGCTCCATGTAAAATACTAGACTGGAAGCTAACCCCAACATAGTTGATAACAGGCCAGGCAGATGATGGTGTTTTTGGAATTAAGCGCGCGTACGTGTTTTAGCATTAGTAAATGCCACATTAAAATTTTTATGACGTTCATCTTTCTTTGAAAATATAATCAACCTCGTTTTTGGTATTTTGCTTGACCAAAAATTTTATCTTAGATTTTTTTTAAATATGGAATTTTGTCGTGTCATGGAAGATTTTTCTATGTAGCTGTGCCACTTGAAGAAAAGTTATCACAAACAACGGGTGACGTTATTTTTTAGGACCTATACAACCAAAATTAAATAGTACAATTACTTAAGTTCATGCTAGAAAGTCCATAGTGTTAAATCTGAATGTATTGTGAATCCCAGAATCAGGGTGTTTTTTTCTTATTTTGATTATCTGAAAGTTATTTTCGTTTTCATTATGTTATCCCATTTTTCTTTGCCATAGGCAACGCTCTTCAAAATCAGCGAGTTAGTGACTCCCCAAAGTTCACCAAACCGTGATTTCCGTGTTTTACAAAACTGGTATGTATAACTCTACACCACCTTTGTTATAAAAGATTCTGCTTGCATCTCGGGTAATTTTTTTATGTTATATGCTTTAGGTTTCGTCCGAGAATTTTTCAAGCTGAATTTCGGTTCACCCACCTACCTACTAGTTTCAGGCTAGTAGGCTGCCGTAGTCAATGTGCAGCGTTTGATCGGCCAATTTATCGCCTAATGTAATCGATGATCCTGATGTCTGGTAGCTGGACGTCTGACAGAGTTCCATCGCCACAGCAAAGACCTTAGATTGGATATTGCAGATATTTCGTAGTTTTTTCCTTTGGTAGTAATCCAAAGTACAACTTTAGAAAAAAAAAAATTAAGTATGAATTCGCTTAGAGCTGTGACCTCATCATCATCATCAGCTTATAGCACTGTCCACTGCTGGACATAGGCCTCTCCTATTGCACGCCATTCAACTCAATGTTCGGCAACTCTCATCCAGCTGCTACCAGTCATCTTGCGAAGATCGTCGCTCCACGTAGCCTGAGGGCGTCCCGCCTTACGTTTACCGGTTCGCGGTCTCCACTCAAGAACACGTCTACCCTAACGGTAATCGATTCTACAGCTAATATGGCCGGCCCATTGCCACTTCGCTTAGCTTGCTTATTCTGTGGGCTATGTCGACAACTTGATTCTCTGCTGGATCACCTCATTGCGGGATCCCTCAGAGACTCCAAACATAGCTCGTTCTATAGCTCGCTGAGCGACCTTGAATTTATAGACCAGCTGCACCGTGAGTGTCTACGTTTCGGCTCCGTAAGTCATAATTGGCAGGACGCACTGATTAAAGACCTTAATCTTTAGGCTCTGTGGAATACGCAACG
Source organism: Luperina testacea (assembly GCA_927399505.1). Lineage (NCBI taxonomy): Eukaryota > Metazoa > Arthropoda > Insecta > Lepidoptera > Noctuidae > Luperina > Luperina testacea. The sequence goes on along the minus strand of OV656771.1, from coordinate 20,251,779 downwards.
AGAAGACCGACGAAGCTTCCCAAACGCTGCCCGGCCCAGCTGAATTCTTCTGTTAACCTCCCTCTCAAAGTTGTTTTTACCAAACTGCAGAGTTTGCCCGAGGTAAACGTATTCTTGAACAGCCTTGAGAGCACCGCCATTGCCAATAATCGTTCCGGGGTAACGTGTTCGTTGAATATAACCTGAGTTTTGTCCAAGTTCATCCGGAGATCAATGCGTATAGAAAAATCAACTAGGCCGTCCAGCATCTGTTGCAGGTCCTGCATCGATACAGCCAGTATAACGATGTCTTCTGCAAATTTCAAGTGTGAGATGTACTCGCCGTTTATGTTAATGCCACGTCCTTCCCAGTTCAGTGTCTTAAAAACATCCTTCAATGCGCTATAGAACAATTTAGGCGAAATTACATCCCCTTGTCTCACCCCCTGATGCAGGGGTATATGTTCAGTTCGCTGGTCCTGAATTTGGACGATCATTGTTGCGTTTTCATAAAGATATCTCAGCACTTGGATGTATCGCCAGTCGACTTGGCATCGCTGCAGATACTCCAAAACAGACCAGATCTCGATAAAGTCAACAGCTTTCGTCCAGAAAGGCACAGGGGCCGATTATACTCTTCGGACTTCTGTATAAATTGTCGCGCACGACACTAAGGCACCACTCGTTGCGCGAATTGCGGTGCCTTTGTGTCGCGCGTGATTTTATCGCGTTTCGCGCTTGTACGAAGGAACCTTAACATAATCACGCTTAAAAAGTATAAAATAAGGTACACACGCCTAAGTTATTTTTATGTTTTTTTTTTTATATTTAAAACTACCCATCGTACTGTTTTTATCAAGTTTTGTTGTGAGTTTGTTGTATTTTAATATTATTTTTTTATATAGTTTTAGGCTATTATCAAAAGTATACGTGTTTCGGTGGCGAAGAAGTGTTTCCTTTCTTTTTTTCGCTACATTCCATCGTGTCCGTATGGGCTGAAGAGCCATGACTCACATTTCTCGTAGCGATTGTCTTTTTCATTTTCCATTTGTTTTAATTATCTAGGATAAGTAACGAAGTTTTTAAATCTAGAGACCTCAACACTGTTATCGTCAACGAAACATTCAGAAGACTATTAATATTTTAAATCATTTAAGTAATTACTATCTTATTATAGGGAATGAAGTCTTTTACATTCCGCCCACTAAGGTTGCTCTAAGTCGCTGTATACGTAGCAGGCGAGCACTAATAACCATATGTTGGAGGAGGCAGTGTGCAGTACTTACATCACTCCTCCAGGGATCTCTGACCCACATCGAGCGCCACTATTTAGGCACATGACACCGACGCTAAGCCGCCGTTACACCGACGCGAGCGGCAGGTGCACGCGGTGACGTAATACCCTCATAAATAACCGGCGACGGTGTTAATGCGCTCCCGGCGAAACTACTCTGTTTGATTTGTTAATAGCTGCACGTTAACCCACTGAGTGAGGCGTCCATTGTTCACGACGCTCATTATTTTACTTTGTTTGCTCCGTTTTTAATATATACTGATCGTTTATTCGCTACATTCGTAAAGGACTACATTTTCACCCATTTGCCTTTCTCCGTGTAATTAGCACAGTTTTTCAGTAACGGCGCGCCAAATTGTTTAAATTTACTTTCGTGAGTTAATTACATCGTTAAATTAAACGTTTCGGGACTGCAACCTGAGCTCAGAGCTGTTCCAAAAAATACACACAAACGTTCATTAGCGGCCCCAAGCTGACTTGACGTCCGCAATGGCGCCAACACAACAATTTTTCATTTTATTCCCATTAAAAGTTGTTTATGATTCTGGCGACAAGTTTACGAATAAAGAGCAAGTTTTCAACGAGTCGCAGCAAATTTTCGCGTTCGGAATTGATGTCTCGACGAACGTTTAAATATTCATTAAAACTAGTGTCGTGTTCGACGGCGCGCTCGAGTGTTTGCTGCGAGCCCCGAGCGCCGCCGAGTGGCACCGAGCGCTCCCGAGCTTTGTCGAGTGTTGCCGAGCGTGTGGAGAGCTCGCGAACACCCTCATTGGGTGTTTACACTGCTCCACTTAACGAAACATCCATTAGCTACAGTTACAAGTTGCGCAAACTCGATCCGGCCTCGATAACTATTCGCTGTTTACAATACACTGCCACATTTACATACGGATTTGTATCTGTGTAGTGCGAGCTGTGAGCACTGAGCACGTCTATGTACATACTTGAAAGCCTACTCGTCGTTACTTATTCACAAACAGGTGTGTTTCGCATTTTATCTGACAATATCCGTGTAATCGTGACTTGTATGATGAAGGTGCATTATCTAAAATTTATTTGGAATCTATTATTATGGTCAGCGAGAGATACAAAGGGTGGATGGATTACAGCTGAACTGTGCCATTTGTTTTGATAACGTACAATAACTGCGGTGGTACGTTTCCTCTAGGGCGAGAGAAAGTGTTGGGCCGCGCGGCCAGGACAGATGTTCATATTGTACTTTGTACGTACTAATGTGCGTGGGTCGATTTTAATACCAGGCTGTGTCCCAGAAGAGCCGAACGTCGCGTTGCGTAAATATCGCAGCCTACGCTAGTTTTTTGCGCAGTGTAATTTTCCGCAATGTGGGCTTTCTAGGAAAACAGATTTCCTTTTAGTATTTTACTCTGTTTTAGTCTCGCGTAAAAGAGTAAGAGATTAAGATATGTCATGTGTGAAAGAGAGATGAACATACCTTTGATGAGATGCGCGGCGAGCACGAGCGCAGCGGTGAACACGTGCAGGCGCCACGCGCACGCGCACATTCTGCGCGACACCACGCACTCTGAAACAATACGTCTCACTATTAATCACACAAAAAAAATACACAAAGCATTTATTTAAAAAATGCGATAAGAATATAATTCGTAATAAATAAGAATATAAGAATATAATTGATTTTCATTCAAAATATTTTTGTGTCCTAAAACACGTAGAGTTTCTCGACCGTCGAGACGCGACAATGTCCACGCAAGATCCGTGCAATAGATTCTTGCATTCTCGCCTCTCGACGAACCAGAAACCTCGCTCGCGTAAGCGAGGCTTTACTATAAAATTGACACGATTTTAAGTTATGTACATGACAGTTGTTCTAAGTATACCTACGCAAGAAAGATAAACCAGATCTAACTTTAAATTCCGGCAAATGTCGACCTTTCGAGAAACATTAGTCATTAACTGAACTAAATCAAAATGTGCATTAGCCGCATTGCAAGCTCCCACTCAATTACCCGAGCTATGTATGAGCGACTGCATGTATACATACGACACATGTGCTCCGATATGCTCTCGATACGTCCTGCCGTCATGATTTATGTTCGCATTACATTCTGCGCGTCAGCCACTCCCACTGTTACATGAGCGTCAGCGAGTCGTGCGCGTGGAGTTAATACAGTAGAGTTATCTACATTTCATTTAAGATGTAATGACGCGCCACGTAATTAAAGACTTAGCGAAACATTAGCATAAAGTAAACATTTTCTCATAAGAAAATGCTCATACCGCTCTGTGGAAAATTGAGGGTTATGAATAATTACCTACCTAAAAATAAATTTTGGTGTATGTAATTATTTATACACACACACACATTGTAATCTCAGTGTTTTCGCAGATCAGTGGGATTGTCCGATGTTGCGGAGGTGGATGCAGCTCCACGCTAAATTTTAATTGTATATCTGTGTCTGTAACCTACTAACACTAGAATAACCCTATGGAGTCCTGTCTGAAATAAAAGTTGACTATTCTATTTGTGATTAAAAAATAATGTAGTCTGTGTTTTAATAACAATTACATGTTCCTGGCGTAAGTCGTCCTTATCTAAGGCATAAGTTGTCCTTACCTAAGGCGTAAGTTGACCTTATCTAAGGCATAAGTTGTCCTTACCTAAGGCGTAAGTTGTCTTTACCTAAAATCAACTTGATTATAATAAGACGCTGTTACCCAGCCACAACATTGAAATTGTAACTTCAAGAAATTAAGGTAAAAGAAAATCCTAATTTAAATGTAGGCGGAGCCCTAAAAATACTTTGATTCCGCGAGTTATTTCGTCTAGCAAGTTGACGTGGCAGACGTTATCCTTCCATTACAATTTCAGCTGAACTCGCTTTATTGATGGAAACTGAATCTAATTTCAATTGGCAAGGCTCTCGCGGCACAGGCCGCCCACTTTCTGCAAGTAGAAGAAATAATTAAAGGACCAGTAACTGAAGATTCGTTTGTGGAAAATTTGATTTTGTTAGAGGAATGTTGTAAGTTACAAACAGCACAGCATTACTTTCAACTAATAAATTGTGCCTAAAACGAAACTATGGATATTCAAACTTTATACGCACACTAGATCCCGCGAGATTTTATTTATTACCTTTTAAAGTGTCTTAGGGATAAAATAGAGCCTTGTGCCCTTACATTGGCAGATAAAGGCGTGGTTTATCATCTATTCAAATATATTTACATGATAATCTCCTTAAGCTGGTATGAAGATTTTATTAGCGTCTTTGTTTTAGTGGCAGCACGGGACCAGTCGTTGTAGCGAACCTTCGCGCTCGCCTTTTGGTTGATGTGATGATAATTAGGGAAAACGTAACACAATCTGTCAACGTGTTTACCACTCGACTGACAGAGTAGCTGTAGTCCGATAAAATTGTTTATATCTTGGGTTGTTTACGTCGGCAGATAACCACGTACACGATAATGACCCTGACTATTCGAATGTTCAATGTCAATATAGATGATATGATAGGCCTTTATTTCATGAATTCGGCCTGTGATCAATGGTTTGTAAGACTCAAAGCAATTTGAAATGGTGTGGTTTATTCACGTAACTTGAAGGTCGTACGTATTACGGTAATAGGTTTCCGGTAGATAATCGTTCACGAGGAGGCTCGAATTGCGTGATCGATGCCATTTTAAATTCCGCTACTTTGTACCTATGTTAGTAAGAATTAAAAATTCAGTCGTGATTAGATCTTGCTTGTACCTATTCGTTCATTTTCAGGATTTCCTTAAAATCCAATGCTATTAAACATTTATTATAAAAAACTTACACTTTAAAGGCTCCTTCAAACAGGCCCGACAAACGATAAAATCGCGCGTCGCACCGTTTGCAGGAGCCTTAATTGTAATATAATTTTGCAATGTGCTGAATTATCATTTGTTGGGCTAACATTTTCAGCTTATCTATAAACGCAGACACCTATGTTTTCCCTATACCGTCTCCCAGACAGTCAATGAAGCTCATTCCCAAAGGCTGAGAAATTAGCAAGAACAATAGCTGATGTTCTAAAATAAACACTAATTTGTACCTGAAAGCTCCTCACTCATTAGACTACGTACGGCGGGGCAAGTGTTCGCGCGGTATCGGTCGCCAACCGCGCGGTATCGGGCGGCCGGTATCTAAAGTGGCGATACCCGATATCGGCCCTATCGGCCGCCGTAGTACTACGCCAAATATTTCACCAGGAATTGAAACCAAACAATAGATTAGTGTAGAAGGCTCATTCTCTAGAGCATAGATAAGCCGTTTTAAGCCTACTCTAAATATATTGCGGGCAGATTTTTACTAATGAAGGTTTTCACAACTAACTGAGAATACATAGTCATTTTAAATGTTAAGCAGTTTTTTGTCAGTCTAGTGGCTACTAAGTGAATACCGGAGCACAAACACAAAGAGCTTAACAAAACAAGTTTAAAGCACGACTCATCTTATGTGATGACATGTAAGCCCACAAATTGCAGATTTTTAAATATTCAGATAATCAAATCTGAGCAGTCATTTGTAAGGGGCACTACAATTTGGCAACATTTTTATCATTTTTGCAACAAGTTATACAACTAGGTAGTTTTAGATCCAAAACCATGGTGTATCAGCAGTTCCATAGAGCTTGACTAGTATTTAGTTAACTAGTATTTAGTTAACCAGCTCCAGGTTAGTATACGCAATAGATCTTTCGTTCTATTCCTATATGACGTTAGTGATGTCAGCACACAGCTAGTGTCGTATAGTGATGGTGTTATTTTACGTTCGTAGCGCCGCCGCGAATCCGTTCGAGATAACGACGTGAAAATATACGTGTTTCTTTTTAAATACAGCTCTGTTTGGAATAAAAGCAAATGCACAGTGCGCCATCAGAATATCCCTGCAGTATGAACCACATACATACATACATAGCCACATAAAAGTGACACGTGAATACCCAAGTAACATTTTAGGTTTTAGAAAGGTTTTGAAAAGGTTCTAGAACCTTTGTATGGAAATCTGTTCGTAAGTCTTAATAGACTTAATAACCTTATATTAAGCTTATATTAACCTCCTGAGTGCAAAAAGGGCCCAAGTTTTAGAACCTTTCTGAGAGCTACAGCAAAACCTATAGCTCAAATTCAAAACCTTTCAAACTACTTACACAGAACCCAAATATTACCTTCACAACCTTAATTTAACGTTAATATGACCTAACAAGGCAGCTTTTAAGTTCTAAATTAGTCATGGATGTAACTCAATGACAACTTAAAACCTTTTTGATGGACATGAATTAATGCCTTTCCAGGACTCTCAGGTTTTAAAATGTTTCTGTGTAAGATTTATTTTACACAGAAACACCAATCGTGGATTTAAATACTTATTTATAATGGCGCCATTCCCTGTCATTATACCAAGTTTCAAAATGGCTAGATGTAAGTGTTATTATATTCATAAAAAATAATAAGTTGCTTGCTGAAGTCAGGGAAAATCAAAAAAATAGTGCGACTGGCACTTTATCGTGAAACTTTAGGATAATAGTGCTGTATACGAGACGGGCCTTTCGTAAGTAAAAAATTTTGAAGATATTTTAATGAAATAAAAATTATAAAATTAATTGGTTGATAGTAAGGTAAACGCAGGTATTAACGACCCCCCTAAGGCAATTTTAAAATCAACCATATTTTTTTAGTATACTGGTTCCTCTAAAGATTTATATTTTCATTTTATATGCTAGTGTTATGTATAAAAAATGTATTTACTGAAGAAGAATTTTCGATAGGTCGTTGATAGCTGCGTTTACCTTAAGTTGCATTAGAAATAAAACTTCTATTCATATAATAATCATATATTTTAAATCACATAGCACACGTTACTTAATTTTGCCATGATGACTTAAAATATTGCTTTTTGTTTAGATTTTTTTTCATTTCAGTAAAAAAATATGGCTGGCGTTAGGAAATTACTAGAAAGCATTAAAATTAACCTTTTCAGAACTGTAACAGCTAAAAGCTCTTAATGTTTGCCAAAATAAGAGCTACAGATCATCTCGCGGAGCTACTTAAAACTACAAGGCTGTTTTCGCAGCTTTAAGGTTATCGCCAGGAGTAGTTCAAGACTTGCGAGTCGCGAAAACAACCTCTGCGCATAATTAGTTGCTTTTAAGTTTTGGTTGTAGGAGGAAGTGCGTTCGACGGTTTGACAAGAGTGCTGAACAAACAGCTACAGGCTGCTCTTAAAGTAAGGTTCTATTTTTTTTCAATTATGTTTTAGGTAGGTACTTACTTACCTAATTTATTTATTAGGGGAGGCCGGGGCTGAAAGTTTCGATTTTCAAATAACATGAAAATTTATGATGAAAATGACAAGATTTCAATATTGATATTAGATTTTATTAAAAAGTCTTAATTGGTCTCTGTAATAGTACAGTCATTTCTGCTAGTTTCTCTATATTTTTTAAAGTACAGGCATATTTTTGCAAAATTTCGGAAGGGAACATTCAACCCCACTTTGGGGCGAGTTGTTCCATGTATGGGGCAAATTGTGCCACTTAGATAATATTAATAAAGTATAAGGATAATGTATGGTTTCTCTGGTTAAATAAAACAATAAATAATTTCTATAGTTAGGTTCATTTATTTAGTTGTTATGCAATCCTAAACTTAAAAAACAACGAAAAAACATTACTAGCTACAACTAGATTCAAATTTTGTATTGGTTTACAAAAATTGAGATCTATTAGCTTATAAATCTTACTACCTACATACTTAAGGATACAAAAAATCGTACTGGAAAGGATACTCAAGATAAACACTTTTTTATAACTAAAAAATATTGGCAATTCCATAACAGAACTTAAAAAAAGACAACAAAATATAACTGGAAATCTTTAGATAAATGTTTCTTTTTTTAATTCAACTATAATAGAGATTTATCAAGTTGAAAACCTTATCACAAACATAACTGCACTTATTTTAACTACATAACACAACAGGTTGCCTTCATGCACACGTTTCATTAATAAATTTAATGATAAGTGAGATCAAAACATACAATTATAATTAAATACCAAAATGAAACTGCTAACGTTAATACCTATTATTTATCATAAAAACTTACCGATGTATTAATTATTCGTAAGAAATTTTTACGCACTTTACGTTTAAAACTTCCACTCCATTTTTTTGATAACACCCTGTGTCGGTTCATCTTGCAATACAACGGAATGCTTTGAAGTCGCGGACACAACTAACATTATTTGAGGATGCCTCTAAAGCTTTAAAATATTCTTGTAGAACTTTAAGCATGCCTTCAGCTCATAAAATAGCTTATTGGTTTAGGTTTTCACCACGCAGTCCTAATTTGTTTACTTAGACAACTATAACACTGCCTATAAGTTTTAAGTAGGTTTTAGAAATTACTTATAAGCAATTTCAACATTCCATAACTTTATGGTTATATCAAAGTTAAAAATTAAACCTTTAGATCTCACTTTAGCATAATGCTAGCCTTTCCAGAACTTAATCAAGAGTCTACGACAACTATAAGTTCCTAGGACTATATGCTCTTGAAACACAAGTCAAAATAACGTTAATTTAAACTCTTGTCAGCGGCTCCAAGGTTGTAATAATAAACAATTAGTTTTAGGACTTATTAATCATTCTCAAGTACTTAATATGACTAGATAGCAAAGCATTAACCTTTTTACGACCCTTAGAAAACCTAAAGGCATTTTCTACAACCTAGGCCCGAATGAAATGTTACTTGGGTAGGAGTATTATGTTTCACCAATACCATGTATTTTAACTCTCATAAGATGATTTTTGCTGAAATTGCGAGCAGGTGCACCGTTTATTAAGGTGTAATCTGAAACAGAGGTCTTTTAAATAATTTTATCCTTTAGTGATGTAAAGCAGGCACTAAACCTGAGGCCAATTTTATTTGTTACATATAGCACGCACTACGTGTTCAGCCAAGTGTTCGAGGGACATTGACACAGAGAACACAGTTATAATCAGGTCGGCAGACTCCTATTCATACATCTTTTAATAAAGCTTAATTACATTTCTAACAAAAATAAACGAACACAATGCTCGCGACACATTTCGAAAGGAAACAATAACTCGGCCGGGTCAGTTCTGAAGGTCGGGCGACGCAGGGGGTGCGGGCTGAAGGGAGTGGGGGGAGGAGATCTCGTAACACAGTTTATTTGGCCAGTGGCACGCACACCTGTGCACAAGCCTACACAAGTAGGCTTTAATACAATACATATTTTTTAACTTTTATATTTTCCACGATGTGGAGGTTTATGTTTAAAATCCTCCCCAAAACAGTAAGATTTGTATTTATTGTCATGCAGTACAAAATGCTACTGACAAAGGGAGGCCTATCAGCATTTACCAGAAACAAAATAAAATAACTGGCTCGCAAGGATCCAACTGAAAGTTTTCTAACAATGAAACCTAACTGTAATTGGAAATATAATAAAAATAAGTATAAGTATTATACAATAAGTATGTACATTGAAAACAAACTATAATACTTACTTTCAGTATAATAACCACTTTAACTACATACCTATTTAATTAAATGAGGTAATCTCGTTAGGATCTTGATATCAAATCTAAAAATATAGCATAAGTAGTCTCTAGAAATAACACCGTAGAAATTACATTACTGAATATCTTATAACAGAAATAGCTAACTTAGTTGCCATGACGCCCAACACTCGGCGAATTATGAAAAGTTACCGTATTAAATATCTCGGCGGATACTTGAAACTTTACTCCAAGTAATATAATACTGTTAACATATAATACCTACTTAGATATTAATATTTAATTGTGGGTATACGCTACCATACATAATTTTACGTAAGATTACGTACCACGTGTGGGAGTTACAGCCTCTAGATCGATCGGTCGCGTTGTTCGGAACGAATAGTAATTGATTAAACTAAGCATTGTGATAATTTCACGCATCCGGTTCGGTCCGGTCAGGTCGGCCTGTTCAGATCGTTCACTCCGAGGTACCTAGTCTCAAGACTACAGTCGGATAGGTACAATAATAGGTATTTATATTTCACGGGAGCTGCATTGTACAAGTAACACCCGTGTCCGATTCCCCGCAGTCGGAGCCAATCAACGTAACGTGCAATCAGGTGGTTAACGCGCTGTTAACGCGCGGTAATCGCCATCGGAGCGGCCACACATAAACAACCGCCACATTTATGGCCCCACACGGATTATCGTAAAAATTAACGTATTGTCGATGTCCCAGCGCAGTTATTAAGAACAGATGGTGATCGAAATTACTGCAGCGAATTAATTTAATTTTTAACGCTTTCATGCATGTTAATGCTGTATTTTGTCACAGTTTTCATTTAAATGTTAATTAAACCCCGTTGTGAGCAGTGAAGCCTCGTTGAGTGGATCCCGAAATTACCACAAGCACGTACCGTTTACTGCTGAACATCATTGGACTCCGAAATAACCGATTTGAGGAACGGTTCCTACCGAACGAGGCTGTTATCACGTATGCAGGAGGCATCTGTACCAAACAGAAGAAATAAAATGTACCTTTTAAACTTGCTTGAAGCTAGCTCCCTATTCAATATGACGTTAGAACAAGGAGCGCGAAATCCTTTCCAGCCAATTCATATATAATTCAGAAGTTTAAAACATAACCTACGCGCAACGAGCAGGGCGCCGACTTCCCCAATATATTTTGTAAATAAACGTGTTTCACTCGCAGTTACCTTATTATATTTATTTCCGGCACAAACGACTTCCCGAAAGTGGTGTGCCCCTTCGTGCGCCTGCGCCCACACTCCTACGTACAGTGGTACGTAGTACACTTGAAGGTAAGGAACCTCGTCGAGACGAGCGTTGATGCGTTTCAGATGCCTGTTATTATTCTCAAATAAGTGATGTTTTCCTTTACACACTTTGGAAACTCATATTAGGTATATTATTTTGAAACTGCTATATACGTTGAGTTTCTTGTTGTATTCACGTTTAGAATAAACTCGATAAACTGTGGCTGATTTCCGTCAATAAAATAGCAAAGAATTAAAAAATATATATTGCGTGGCGAAAAGGATTGTGTTTTAGGGAAAAGATACCGCGATCAGTAATATAATAAGAAAATTCACGTTTATTTCAATATTTCCCATCACCAGAATAATAAAGAAGATTGTTAGCTTACCTACCTCGTACATAGGCATAGCAACAGTAGGTAGGCATTTAGACAACAAATAAACCAAGCCAATAACAATATAAATCAAACCAATAATGTTACAGTTTAGTACAATTCGAATTATTTCACTAACCTTACAACTTGTTGATATCCGTGTTCAAAACTGAATCAAGAGGGCTACTTATCAAACTGACAATTCACTTTAATGTCAAAATTGATAACTAGCAGTGCCTTTTCAAAATTGAAAATAACAACAATGGAATTAACTATTTCTTCTGAAACTTATCCATGAACTGTTATAACAATATTATATTAATGTTGTTGTGTGTTATTATTACAATATTAACAAACAGATAAGTCTTTTAGCAAGCTTCCTTAAAGACGTTGGATATAAGTCTCTTTTAGGGCAATTTGATAAGGTAATAAATAGTGTTTGATTATATTATCAAACGAGCAATAACAACGAGTATATTCATGTACACATAACACATAATACTTGTTGTGATAACGACGCGGCCGCGCGATGTATTGCCCATTAATGTTGCCAATTAATGAATGTAAAAACCGGCCAAGAGCGTGTCGGGCCACGCTCAGTGTAGGGTTCCGTAGTTTCCCGTCCGTCACAATAAGTGTTCCCACTTATGAGTTTAAAAGTGGGTATCCATTATGTTCGCGTAATAATCGTAGTCGAGCATAGATCTTAAAATATTGGGATTCGATTCCAATAATTCTTTTTTTGTTTTTGTTTTGTTAAAATATGTAAAGGAAGTTAAAAAAATGCTTGCATATACGATTATACTACAAACTTAGTCCAGAAATTATTTTGTACAACTTTTTGTCTTTTTTGTACAAAAACTGTTATTTCCATCAAGTTCAAAATAATTTTCCTAGAAAGTCCTTATAAAGTTCTACTTTTCAGATTTTTTTCATATTTTCTAAACTTATGGTTCAAAAGTTAGAGGGGGGGGGGACACATTGTTTTTTACTTTCGGAGCGATTATTTCCGAAATTATTGACATTATCAAAAAATGATTGTAGTAAACCCCTATTCATTTTTAAATACCTTTCCAACAATATATCACACGTTAGGGTAGAAATTAAAAAAAAAATCACTTCCCACTTTACATATAGGGGGCTACCCTAATAAATAATTTTTTTCCAATTTTTATTTTACCACTTTGTCGGCGTGATTGATATACATATTGGTACCAAATTTCAGCTTTCTAGTGCTAACGGTCACAGAGATTAAGCGAGGACGGACAGACGGACAGACAGACATGGCGAAACTATAAGGGTTCCTAGTTGACTACGGAACCCTAAAAATGTCAAACTTTGTTTTTTCTAAAAACATTTCAATTTCTAATAATTTGGAAGACATGCCTTGCCTTGAATATTTTGATGAAATAATGTCAAGTCATTCTGCTGATCTCCTTTTAGATATTTACGTAGGTATTTTAGAGCAAGAAGATACCTTATTGTTGTTAGGTATAACAATATTATTACTGGTACCTTCTGTTGTCTTATAAACTAGTTTAAATGATTATCCGGAGTTAATCCCAAGACTTCAATGTCATCACCAGGCAGTGAGCTCATAGTGCATGAGGGAAATGGAACCTCCTTCGTACAATTTGTACAAATATTTATAGCATTTGAGCTACATTCATTCAGGCAAACCACCTTATTATTAGTATTATTACTAACTGTTGTGGTGTTAATAATACAAGACTTCGATATAATACTTATGTCTGAGTTTATATAAAAAGCTAATAGCCTTGCTATTATGTGTCTAAAAGTAACAGGCAGACACACAGTATCCCTAGTCGACTTTAAGGGGGAAGCGCTAAGGTAGCCGCGAAATTCAAATGTCCTTACGTTTTTTGCAATTTGCTGGTCATTATTAAGTTATACGTCGATCAAAATATGATTTGCGGCCGTAACAAATATGTATTTACAGAATCATAATCATTTGAATCAGTAATACAACTTGTTACGTTAGTATAATCCCAAAATGTCAAGACTTCATGAAATAGTCATTCTTTGGGATTACTTGGTCTTAGAGGGTTGTGTTGATGAATTTAATGATTATAATTCTGTAAATACATATTTGTTACGGCCGCGAATCATATATGTATTAATCAACGTACAACTTAATGCTGACCAGCAAATTGCAAAAAAACGTAAAAAAATATGAATTTCGCGGGCTACCCTGGCGCTTTAGCCTTAAATTTTCTACAAAACTGTTGGTGTCAAAATATACAAACTTGTCACTGTAATGACTAACTAAAAAGTGCATATGCTTAGTAAGCATATGAATATAATAGTTTTGTCAATCTGTTAATTTTTTTATATATGGGAAAGCACACAATATTATTTTATTACAATTTAACTTTAACAACTCTGTTACACAGTCAGTTATTTTATATTTTTGACCTTAGAACTATTACCTACAAATACAGTAATGTTAGTTTTAGGATTAAATACATTTCCTGTTACTGATGCCATTATTTGTTTGTAGGTTGACCCTGGCATACAATTATTTTGAGTAGAATAACTCAGGTTGTTACTAATTAATTTACCTAACCTTCTTCCTATACTATCCGAGAACATAACTGAATCATAACAATCATGAATACTGAAAGATTGACAACTACCAGTCTAAAGCTGTTCCAATTGAGAAAGATCTTGTACTATATCAGATACATCCTGGTTAAGGATACAGTCTTGAGACAAACTCTCAGCCTGGGACGGGTCCTCCACTATCGCAGGCTGGACAGCGACAGGGTGTGGAACTGTCTGACAAGTACACTGACACATAACTAACTCATTAGCAGCAAGAATGTGTTATGTAAAGGGAACTAAGTCTGCCCTCAAGTTCCTGTATGTCAGACTGTAAGCGCTGTGAATCAATTTCATAGATTTTTTTGCTGTCTTCTAATTTGATTTGATAATTTGGTTAATTTATTCATTAGATCAACACGTTCTTTCCTCAGTGGAATATTTTTGGAAAAGGGTTTTTGTTGTTTTCTAAATTGATTACATTTTTTAGTTATTCTATTCATTCTTGCATATTTTGTTATGACTAAAGTTATAACTATAATTCTGTTTTAGCAAGGAATCTTCAGTAAGGTTCCATGTAACATTGGGCGAGCCTAAATTGTCCTCAAGTGGGCACGATTCTAATGATATTCAGCTCAACAGAATGGAGCAACAGCATGCAGATGTGTCACTTGTTCTCGAGCGAGTATTTGCGGTGAGAGCATCACGCGGCAACCGCCATGTTCGTGAGAGCATCACGCGGCAACCGCCATGTTCGGGGACCGGGGAGGTTTGGGCATACACGAAATGTATCAAAGTTCAGAAGATTCGGTTTTAAACCCAAACATTAACGACTAAACCTCACAAGGTATGTTCACATTGTACAGTCAGAAAAACGTATTGTTTTGTAAATTGTATTAGCAGATATAACCGAAATCACAAATGACGTGTTTCTTCATCAGTCGTATACAATGGTTGCAGGAGGCAAACTACTAATAATGAAATGAAATGATGTTTATTTCTGTATGTAGATCTTTTAAGAAACTTTACCACCTCAATATTTTGGTCTATATTTTAAAACTAGATGGTGCCGGCATTTCCTAGCTGACTGATCCTGGCTGACAGATGATGATGATGAGATGAAATGCCGAAACTCAGAGGTCATGGTCCAAGCCAAACATTATATTATTAGGATTTTAACAATGCAGGGCCATGTCTGGAAGGGCTTTTTGAAGAAAGAGCCATTGAAGCGTTGAGTTGACCTGTCCCAACAGACGGCATACATGCATCAGTCATCGTGTAGCTCAATCATATATTAGGGAGCTCAACGACTCATAACACGACACTACCAGATCTGCAGGGCATTTGCATAGGACATAATACATACACATAAAACTGTCTGGCGGTTTTGAGTGTTTTGTAAATTATACAAAATACTGAAAACCGCCACATAGTTATAAAGTTATGTATTCCATCTAGCCTGCATTTGCATGGTACTGCACGGTTCAAAATTATTGAGGCCCTTTAACATGGCTTGGGAGTTGGTTGTAAAAACGTATACTTCTGACACTTAAATGACATATTGGGTTCCCACCTATGAAATTGGCGTTTTTATCTCACAAATAAAGAACCTTGTCACTTCTATTATTTAAAATATTCATCAATTGCTTGATATTCTATCGGATTATGAGTATCATAGACAACTACCAATAGTAAAAAAACCTTAGTACATATAGTTTTCTAAACATAAAAAATACCTTGAAAATGACTCCTTTTTTGTTAGTAGAAATGACTACTATGTATTTGTTTTAACTTAGCCAAAACTTATTTTTGTCGCTTAATCTAAGTGGCATACGTTATCTTAGTTTTTAAACATTGGTGCATAAAAGTTTTAAAACATTAGTGTTCATGGTTGTTAAATAAATTAAGAAAATATTAGTATGAAAAATGCAACTTCTTTAAAATTCTGCATACAAAACGCTGATTTCATAGAAGATGGGGACCTAATACAAATTTTTTGGAGCCACATCGTGGGTCGATCTTTGTTTCTAGTATTTATACTATGAATGTCGCTATGTTTGTTTAGAAAATAGTAAGTAGGTAGTACACAATCTGTAGAACAATAGACATATCACTGAGTGCACCTACTGTGGTATCTGTGCGATGTGTCACACCACACGTACAACCCTCGCGCCAACTTTTCTTCGGAACGTGCCACGCGCACAAGAACAATGCAAATTGTATCGCTCGCTTTTTGTGCCACAATACAAATATCGCCACATACGGAATTAATGTGCCGTTTTGTTACAACTTTTGCAATATCACCGCGTTACACTAAAGTTGTGGGTAATGGAGGGCGAAGGGATGATACGTGAATACGTAGCAGTGCCATGGAATTGTGCAATCCTATGTTACGGCCGGAGAGGATTGTCCGTTTAGGTCATAATTTGTGAATTATTAAAATCAAGTTTAACAAGTTATTTAAGTACTACTTTCTTCGAAAGGCAATTGTGACTATATAGAAAGTAGTTACGTACCTACCTAGGTAGTCAGCCTCAAAAAGAAGACAACACATATTACACATTGGGTCCTTAATTGTAGCTATACATTGATACAGTATTATGGAACACAAATAGACAATTGAATGAATTCCTGCTGATGTACATATATGTAAATGTTTTTAAGGCTGGCTGTGCTCGTGCTGTTCAAATAATGTATTTCTAACCAAATACTGCAGAAACAGATCGCATAATAAAAGCGCAGTGCACCCGCACGTGTCCGTAGTCGTGACGTCACCGGCACGTGCCGCGGTCGCACATCCGACACATATGTGTGTTCGCTGCACATTAACCGGCAGCTGTTAATCACGCTCATTGGCTAACGAACGCGACGTGCGCGCAAGCGGCGCGAACATGTGTGAGATGATGCTTATACAATTCTCTCCAATAAGACAAAGCTGATGAGCGTCCTTTGTGAACAAAATGTTTGTTTCTTCCAACCCACGGAATCGAAATTCGTTCTTAGCAATCGATCCTAACATCTATTAAAAACTTGGTCGAAAGTTCTGAAGTCACGAAGTTTAACTAGGTACTAACATATTGTTGTCCGAGCAAAATTAATCTAGTTTCAAGAACCTAGATTAATTTTGCTAAAAGAAATAAGTCTTGACTTGTTTCTACTTGCGCAAACATTTCGATATCAATCTTCGTAAAATCATTTTCCTAACAACAAAAAATATCACAGAGCACGCCGCCAAAAAACCATTAGCTGCGCATAAAATTCGTTTGAGCGAACATGAAAATATTGGTGTTTCAAACGCAGCATCAATCTCTGGGATTACGCGCGTATCTCCGAGGAAATGAGCGATCCGACGGCACCTTGCGGCGGAAATTAAATATTTATCTCTTGTTGCGTGTGTTCGTGTATTGATTGTTGCATAATGTATTTATAAAGCGTTCCATTTGTGAATGGAAGTGTTGATGACGTGTAATACACGTGTCAAAATTGTGTGTACTGTAGAGACTATCTGTGTACCTTTAGCAGTACAGGCTGGTTTTGATTGCCAGTGTGTTCGATTCGAACGTTCGAGCAAGTGTCAAATATTTTAATAAGGTTGGAAGTGCTAGAAATAACATGATAATGTAAAGGCGTAAATATATTTTATTCAAGTCGAAGCCTTTTTCAATTATACCATGCACCCACCCACCTGCACCCCCTATAGTACCGTGTATGTGTTTGTGGCCTGTAACCGTGAGTGTTCACGTTTATATTATACACAACACGATGGGTACTTTAATGGAAAGGAGAATTCTTTAATCGCAATTAAACTACAAAGAGCGTACAGCCACATCATTACGAAAACTGTAGTAGGATGCAATTTTATTCAAACAAAATCATACATACTTATACTTCACATATATATATTATCTGAAATAGCTGGATTTTTATAAGACCAAATATAAATCAAAGAGGGCACTTCAAACAAACTTATACCTAATAAGAATAAGGTATTCATGAAAAACCGAATTCCCTTCTTTCTTATACAACAGCATATTATTTTAAAGCAAAACAAAATTAAATATTAACGAGCGCAGTCGTGCGACGTGTCGCGTTAGCAAAACAAATGTCCTGTTATTGGTGGTCGCGTGTGTCGCGAGTCATGAGACGTGTCATCAATCTTTACTAAAATAAACTAAACACTAAAGTTTGACCGTTTTATTATATAAAGTTATAATTAATAATGGGTGTAGGTAATTATTAAATTATTAATCTCAGTCGTAAAGGAAGGAATCTTAGTGAAATACGAGCTATTTTGTTTGTTTTGAAGTTAACTGAGGTAAGGCGTATATAGACGACGTTGTCAGCTGTCATAAAAATAACATGTAATATACCCACGTAACATGTCATAATGAACATTAGGATAATGAGTAGGTATCTGAACTATCAGTTTCATATCGACTGGAAACAGTGAGGGTCATAAAGCACCGGCAGCAAGGGGGGGGGGGGGGGCTGACCTGCTGTTCTTTTGTAATGACAATCATGTTTCATATTTAAATAGATTTTTTCATCATTATTTAGTTTATCTCTTTTATACATTATTTTTTGTTTTATGTGATATTAAATGTATTGAATTCAATATACTTACCTTTACCTTTATTTGGAAAATCAGTAGAAAACTCAAAGTATACCTACCTAACGTAAGACGAACGCAAAGGAAGGCCAAGATCCGTATTTACGGTATGGTGGGGTACCAAGTTTAGAATTAAGGAGAAATCTTAGACTGGTAAAATATTTTAGTCGCCTAATTCGCGGTAGCTACCCATTTGTTGCTGTTTGTGTATGTGAGTTTAAATGTTTGTAAACGCACCCACAATACAGGAGAAATTCCTAGTGTGGGGCAATGTTTTATTTAAAAAAAAGTTCAATTCCTCCTTACTTCAGTACATCTCCTTTAACATCCCACTAGCTATTAAACACGCACTTCGCCCGCGCCGACGTCCTAGCCCTCACCCATATTAACAACATCCTGTTATATGACGATAGATGTCTTCACGAGTTCAGTACTCGCTGAACTGAGATTCTTGAACACTGCTACTCGATTCCTGGAGTCCATTCTCACTCCCAGTACAATCTCATTGGAGTAAATAAATTAAACAAATAGTTGTTTTTAATAATTATATTTCAATTTATCCTAATTCTATTAAATTTTGTCTAATTTCATTGAATAATATCTAATTTTTAGGGTTCCGTACCCAAAGGGTAAAAACGGGACCCTATTACTACCTAATACACCACTGTCCGTCTGTCACCAGGCTGTATCTCATGAACCGTGTTAGCTAGACAGTTGAAATTTTCACAGATGATGTATTTCTATTGTCGCTATAACAACAAATACTATAAAGCAAACGTGTTTTTTAGGCGTTTTTGCCTTGTGGTGGCGGAACAATTCGTGTGCGTGTCCGACTCGCACTTGGCCAGTTTTATCTAATTTTGACCAATTTTGTTCAGTTTTATTATGTAATTTAACCTAATTTTATGATTGTATGACAAGTATAACTAATATTGACTAATAACTTGTATGTGTGGTGCAAACTGTTAATATAAGTTGAATAAAGAAATAAATATTATCTTATGTTTTAACATCCACTAACCATACCTTACTGGGACATCGGCGCGCAACTTGTTCCCATGAATCATTGACTTATATTATATATTACTATACATTCAGTACTTACCTATATGATTCTGAATAAACGTTGACATTTCGTCGGTTATTTGAAAAAAAAAATTGCCGTTCTATACATTTTGACCGCATAGGTATTAAACTTTTGTGTGAAACAGATTTTGTTTGTTTTTGTTACCCACGTACTGCGCTAGAGACCTACGTACTGCGCTAGAGACCTACGTACTGCGCTAGAGACCTACGTACTGCGCTAGAGACCTACGTACTGCGCTAGAGACCTACGTACTGCGCTAGAGACCTACGTACTGCGCTAGAGACCTACGTACTGCGCTAGAGGGTCCGCAACCATGTGCTCACGGTTCCAGTTTGCGCATCGATGCCTGCCCCCTTGTGTACGACTGACAAAGAACGACAGTTGTTATTTGAATAAAGTTACAGACAATCTAAGGCTAAAGCAGATTGTGGCGGGCCCAAACACATCACCTCTTTCATCACTTTCGTATATTTTCTAAGAACCAACGCACACTACAGTCGAGGCGGGCCGCAACGCACTCTTTTGTATGAAAATACGCTACAGCTCGTTGTGGCTGTAATCTGCACTAAGCTTTAAAGTGAATATGCTAAACAATTCGTTACCCTGACAGTATTTTATTAAAAACAAAACCAAACAAAAGCCTGTAACTATTATTACATCTGTTTAGTAGTGTTGTCAACACACATGCACTCCCTGCGCGCGGTAGAGTAACAACGGCGGCGCTGTGATTACCTCCGTCGATGACGAGCCAGCACGTGTTTCTGGTATTTGTCATGCGCTGCAGTGTGCTTAGTAAAGTAACATGAAAGCAGAAGTGACTACGTGACAGGTATTGTTGCTCGGCTGTTGGTACTGATGTCTTGCAATAAGCTTCTAACGCTAAATGTTTTGCAAAAAGCTTCTAACGCTGCCACGGTGTTACTACACACACAATAATTTAGAGATGTCTAAAACTTTCTGGATTTAAATTACTTAAAGAATGTTAATAGACTCTAAATCAATGTTTGTTTATACCAAGAAAGGTTACTTCTTATTTAAAAAACCGGCCAAGTGCAAGTCGCACTCGCAGACATAAAGTTCTGTACCACAAGGCAAAAAACGCAGAAAAAAACACGTTTCTTGTATGGAGAACTCCTTTCATTTATCACTGATTATATTTTTACATGTTGTTATAGCGGCAATAGAACCCACAATAGACACACTCTGTGTTTATTTCAACTGCCTACTTATAACGGTTTATGAGATACAGCCTGCTGACAGACAGACGGACGGACGGCGGAGTCTTAGGAATAGGGTTCCATTGGCACCCTTTGGGTACGGAACCCTAAAAACTAAACCTATCAGATTTTCACACGACAAGCATCACAACACTTATTTTAGAAGACTTAAGACAAGAACAGTGCCGCACTTCAGTTAACACTTATGAAATAATACTAAATGCTGAAGTTCAGCGCATCCCCCCGCGGCCTCGGTGACGTCACGAGTCACGGCGCGCCCTAACTTCGGCCTCTCGATACCGGAGCTGAGCGAATAGATTCGCTGATAAAACAACTTGATTTCTGTGAGAGCAGCGCTTTTTGCCGATAACGACCTTAACTTGATGTTCGGCAATTTTAAATGTCAAACTTCACGCTTTTGATTTTATAAGCGTGGGGCAGATGGGGGCAGAGAGATTTAATAATGAGACATAATGAATCACATTCCCATTTTTTTATGACTATTATCCTATGACTCTGTGTCAATTATCTGATAAAAATATAAAATCGAGTCATAATTTACATGAAACGATCACAATTTTACAGTGTAGTTTATTAGCATGGTACAATAATTTAACTTTGTAGCTAATATTTGCGATATATTGCAGCAAATATTAGTTTTAATTTCATGAATGTATGAAATATACATAGTATTAATCACGCAAGTCCAAAATAAACTAACCCGGTAAATACAGTAACGCGGTCAATCTGCAGTACACGACAACACCAGCCTAGCCAAATAAATAGACATAACTTATTAAAGCTAAACACTTGATCACGGCGCCGTCACACGAGGTTCGACCGGGGCCCTCACTCCACAGGTACTTATATACAGAAGTTTCACATTTTACATCACGAATTCAAGAACCTGAAAACGATTTGCCTTGTCCTGTCTGCTATAGAGGTACTAGGAGATACGGCCTAGTCTTTAATAGAGCAAAGGCGGATAAGTAGAGTAAAAAGGTATACAATGTAGTTTGATCTTAGACAGCCTACGTAAAATAAGCTTTTAGGATGCAGCGCTCAAACATGCAAGAGTATAATAGTTGATACGAATTTAAAAATACTACAAAGCCATTACGTATTTCAGGTGTTATATCGATCAAGCGTTGGTTAACAGTAATTTCAGGTTATCTCCGGCTCATTGTTTGTCTGTAGTCACTGTTACACAGATATATGCTTTTTATATTGGATTACTAACTTGCCCTGTCGTTTGCGGCTGTAAAAGCCAATAAAAATAAAATGAAAACTTTTTTCAGGATTCGAAGGCTCATATCGTGTTACTATTAAAAATGACTCAAATCTATGTTAGTAGAACATTCGGCGCACGCGCACGATAATAAAAAATTACAAAATGAAAAACATCAGTATTACAGGATGTTTATCAAGCCCTATTACTGAGATGTAGCCAATTATTGTTCTTTGCTTGAAAATTACTCTAAAGTACGCTACAGTCTCCCTAGTTGGATTCTTATCACGTAATGTAAAGACAAGACCTTCTGCAGTTCCTTACAACATGTACCTACCCAATCGTGTGCCGTCCCAGTCCACTAGAGCGACCTTAACTCAAAGCTAGAGACGGTCGAAAGAGTTCATTAACTATGTACCAGCGAACAGGTGCGAACAGCGTGTACCTATGTGCCACTCAATTGTTACACTACCCGGAAAACAGGAGGTGAGAGGAGTCTTAAGTAACTGGTGCTAGAGAAGATGGTGAAAACAAATAGGGCCAAGTTGGGTTTTATTTAAGTAACAAAATGAGACAACTAGTCGTCTTGACGATGGGTGTACATGGCTATGTCAAATGATTATATGTATTTTGTAAATTGGTTACAAACAACACTTATACAGGTCAATTGTTTTATTTAAATTAGATGAGGTTTGCGTTTCCTAGCCGACTAGGAACTCTTAGAAGACACTGAAATAAACTTAGAGGGTAGTTGTTACATTATAATGGTTCATATTATATATATATAATATGAACCATTATAATGTAACAACTACCCTGTAATATATATATATTTCACCTTTGTATCTATTTTTATATTCTGTTTTATTTCGTGTCTGTTTATATATAATATATAAACAGACACGAAATAAAACAGAAAAAAAAAACAGAAATATTTAATTTATTTACCATTTATGTACACACATATATGTGTGTTTACATAAATGGTAAAATAAAATAAATTAAATATTTTGATTACATTGTAGGTACCTAATGGTCAGATCATATTAGTACTATCGTGTAGGTTAATGTCCGAAGTGGTCTCTTCTAATGAAACACGATAGATAATGTTACTAACTTCATAGAAAATAATAAACAGAGTCATATTTAGTGAGACCTGAAATCAAATTCCAGTCTCATTAAATGCTGCCACTGTCATAGGACAGTGTGTCATAGGACAAGCATAGGCTTGTATTCTAGGAGCAACTGCCATCTGATTCCTACAACAAAATGAAATAAATTTTAAGGCTAGACCAATTACCAGCATAGTTAGGGTCTTGTTATTGTCCCTACGTTACCAAGGTCGTATAGTTCGTTGAACCCAAATAAGGTTACATAATTATGAAATTGGCGTTTCGTCGATCTGGCCACTTTGATCCACCAAGCACAAAAGCAAAGCCACCAAGTTCCGGCTTGTTCAATCACTGGTTTTCCCTATCTTCCTATACGCTACTGAGACGTAAACGCTACGAGACATCGAGAAGAAGAAGATAGACGTTCTGGAAATGTGGTACTGAGAAGAATGCTTGGGGTGTGGTGGACTGAGTTTCGCACCAACACCTCTATACGCCAAGAACATCAAAAAGCGTCTATCTATTAAGGTCCGAACGCGCATCTTGAAATACTTCGGACATGTCTCGAGGCGTGAGGGAGACTCTATTGAGCGCCTTGGCGTGCAGGGTAGAGTGGAGGGCACTAGACCACGCCAATGCTCACCCATGAGATGGACTGACCAAATTAAATCTGCACATAGGTAACACGAGTGGGTGATCCCTTGTTTGAGTGCACAAAAAATACCAGAAATCGCAGTAGGTGGAGAGAAATCGTGAGGCGAATCACATCAGCCCCAAGAAAAGAAACTACATGAGGACCACGACCGCTCTGACAAGAGTGCTACGAAGAAGAAATACTATGTAATTCCTTTTTGGTGTTAGATAAAGAGAAATTATAAGTGCAGCAGCAAAAGTTTTCTTTAGCAGCTGCAACCTAACATCTTTTTAGGGTTCCGTACCCAAGGTAAAAACGAGACCCTATTACTAAGACTCCACTGTCCGTCTGTCTGTCTATCACCAGGCTGTATCTCATGAACCGTGATAGCTATAATTTTCACAGATGATGTATTTCTGTTACCGTTTTATCAATAAAATATAATAAAAATAAAATAAAGTTAAAATTTAAAGGGGTATAAAAGAAACGTTTTTTTCGGCGTTTTATGGCTTGTGGTACGGAACCTTTCGTGTGCGAATCCGACTTGACTTAGTCGGTTTTTTTGTAGGCAACGAGTTAATAATAATTATTTATTTATTCCGACAAAAGTCCATAATTGTTAGTTACAAAAATTATCTTACAAACTATGTTAGTACAGACATATAAAAAGGTAGCTACAAAAAAAGTATGTAGCCATGAAAACTCTCGCTTGGGTTAGGGTAGATTCCCACGCTATCTGACCAGAATCCGAACGAAAGCCTTTATGACTGCCGAGTCATACTTCTCAGCAATTACTCGAAGGATACTGTTGGTGCTGCCCCACACTCTGCTTAGTAGGGAGGCGGTTTGCTTGCGCATTATAGCATGAAAACTACCAACCTGAGCCTCCACAAACATATCCGAGGCGCTACAAAAGCGGGGCAGCCCTAGCAGCATCCTGAATCCATTATTATACTGGACACGCAAGGCCTTGATCGACTTCTGAGTACAGCTGACCCACAGGCTACTTAACTAAAGCTTAGACCACAGCAAGTCATATGACACTAGGTCAAAAGCCTTCGAAAGGTCGAGGAAACACGCATACACAGGTGTACGCCTCTCCGTATAGTAATCTTTCTCTCTCTACTTCCTTCAAAAATTTGCTGTGCCCGACAGGGTCCATAATTGTTTCTAGTATTTTTTTTATTTACCACCTGTAATTACATTATGGATTGCAATAAACGATTTGAGATTTGAGATTTAGTATTGCATGGTGTGCTTGAGGCTCAGAATGGCGCTTTCAGTAGAAAGTCCGGGGCGGAACCCAAACCGCGCATCATGAATCCTGAGATGCTTCTCAAGTTCTGAGTCAAGCACAGGGTCCAGCACCTTAGCTACTACTGTCGCCAACGAAATTGACCTGTAATTTTCTTTGTCGCATAAATAATAGAACAGCTTCTATTATATTAATTCATCATCTTTACTATTCCAACAGAATATCAAAAAACCAGCGTCATTTTACGAACGTAAATTAATATGACTCAGAGCGACCTATAAATACATTTACATCGGAATTTTTGATGTTAATGAGGTAATAAGTATAATAGATAGATTAAAGAAAATTCATGCCGTAGGATGTGACGACATACCTAATAGCATACTCAAAATATTTAAATATGTCATGGTCAAGGGAGGGGCCTTGTCTCACATTTTTCAGTTATGTTTAACAAAAGGAATATTTCCTAAATTGCTTAAAAAAGCCGTAGTCACCCCTGTGTTTAAAGCTGGAGACAAAAATTGTGTTAATAACTACAGGCCAATTTCAGTTTAACAGGCCTCTCAAAGATTTTGGAAAGAATTGTAAACAGTACATTAGTAAAATATCTTGAAAGTAATAAATTACTTTCTGATCATCAATTTGGTTTGGTTTGGTTTGGTTTTGGTGGCCAAAAAGATCAACAAGCCAAGCTGTTCACCAACTGACAAATTTTATAAGCATAAACCTGGATAACGGCATGTACACCATAGGGATATTTTTAGACCTTGCCAAGGCTTTTGACACAATTTCTTGTACTTTGCTTTTGAACAAGCTGGAAATGCGGGTACAATTGCAACTATTATCTAATTACCTTACCGACCGCAGGCCCATTAACCTAAACATACATAATTATTTTTATTACTCACTAGTTGTTTGTTCGCAATGAATTCGGAATTCGCTCAGAAATTGCTTTGGAATATGTGTGCTTATTTTTGCTTTACTTGGAATTATTATAGCTTACATTGTAAATTGAACGGATGCATATTCAGCTTCGGTCATGCTAGAGCCCTGACTGCAGTAACTCGTCTCTATATGTACCTGGTTTGTATTTACAGTATTAGTAGACAGAATATCGGAGATACGGTTACGATTTGTCGCAACTAATAAGCTAGTAAACTATTTGTTCTACCAGAAAAGTAGCTATTCAAACGTGCATGAGCACATTACAGACAAGTTTACAGTACACTGTGAGACGCAGAAAAAAAATAATAATAGCGAAAGTTCGTAACACATCCTGCATCCTTGATTTTCAATAGCCTCCGCGAGTTGATCCTCATTCTATCCGCGTTACAATGAAGACACAACTTTGGTCCCAGCTCAAAGTTGGCCGAGGTTAGGACGTACACACAACAGCGCATAAGTCGCATGGTTCCGACTCGGGTGACCTCACCCTGTTAGGGACAAGCAAAGGAGGAGACAGTAGGCTGATGGTTTACAATAACAGCCAGATGTAAACATTATCTGTAGATATACATGGATCAAAGTAAAATTAATGATTTCAACATGATGCAATCGCAAATTGAGCGCATTTGAATAACATTTTTGTAAGTACCTACAGTATCGTTGTCTATGCCACGCTGCACAGACGTGACCTTCTGCGCCCCTCTGCCTAGTGGTCAGCCGCCCATTGTTTTTGTATCCTCACTAAACTTTACAACTGCCGACTCTGCTCCATAAAAGAATATAAATTGAGGCACATCATAGTTAAGGTCGCGTACTCGTGACGAAGGACCCCATTAATCTTACTACGATGTTGCCATCAAAAATAACTTAGTGAGATTATCCAGCGTCAGCCTCGCCTAGGCCGACACGATCTCAAGTGTTTGCCGATCGTGTTCCATCACTTCAAAATTCTTTACTGCTAATACGACATAAATGTTAAATTTCTTTGTATTGTATTATTGTTTCATTTGTGCGCCGTTCGTTAGTAAAGCATCAGGAGTAACGACGCAGAGAGAAATGTGTTGATATTTTTCGGCGGGCTGTGTCGTGGAGCGGTACAGTTGGAACGTTTGAGTCATTTATCTATACTTATATATCTATAATATTATAAAGTTGAAGAGTTTGTTTGGTTGAACGCGCTAATCTCTGGAACTACCAGTCGGAGTTAATAAATTCTTTTTGCATTTGATAGCCCAATTCTTGAGGAAGGCTATAGGCTATTTAACATCACGATATGACCTTTAGGAGCCGAGCAAAAAAAAAAATCACATTTATAATATTACACGTTACTATTACTGTATTACTATTACTAGCTTCTGCCCGCAACTTCGTCCGCGTGAAATGTCTTTCTCCCCGCCCCACCCCGTCGCATCGCATCGCCTGCCCGCGCTATTACTTCGTTTTTGCTTAGCGTTCTGCTAAGCAAAAACGAAGTAATAGCGCGGGCAGGCGATGCGATGCGACGGGGTGGGTCGGAGTAACAAGAAATTTCACGCGGACGAATTCGCGGGCAGAAGCTAGTACACTATAGGAACGCATTTGATCAAACAAGAACTTTACTGGTGAGTACGTGTGAGTACGTGGGGAGTGTGCAGTTGTAAACACATTGAACGGTCGCACCATAGCTAACTCCATATTATTATTTACATTAGTCTAAAACAGCACTGTAGTTAATATTTTTCTTTTAGCAGACTCCGTGAGCGTTTCAGAGTAGCGCAATGCAAGTGTTGTATGAGCTGGTCTTTCTGTTGTATCTGCTTTTTGTGGTGATCACAGAGGGCGCGCGGTGCGGGGCGGGGGGCGGGTGTCGCGGTCTAGCGTTGTCGCTCAGCGTGATATAGGGGCCACGTCTCGGCGCAATCATGCCGCCCGCGCAAAAAAATAATTGCGCCATATTTCAGTAGAAGGCGCTATTTTGCGGTTCATTACAGTAATGGACGAAATAAAGTGCATGCGACGACGGACGGAATCCGTCCGATCAGCTACTACTGCGCCCTAGATATACTGTTGCTATATACATTTATGTGACAATATTTGTCTCATCGCTAAGACATTAGAATTATATTATTCTGTTTAAAATGACACTCAGATTCAGAATGTACGTAGATACGTTTAAAACTCTAACAACCATTTTCTTCATCTGAAGATCCGAGATTATCTTTTAAAGATAGGTAGTCAACTTACCTATTCTGAACAAGATCTCGATAAACAATCCGTTATAAGACATCTACCGGAAACATAATAATATTATACTGTTCCAACATTACTAAATTCGTATTCGATTTACGACCATCATAACAACAACATCGTCATCTTCACTCACATCACATACACGAGAACCGATCGAGTGCGAGTTGCTCACTCGCGGTAGCACCGAGAGTAATGGCGGTCAGTTTTATGGTCGCAGCCAGCGATGCCCTGAAATTGTATAGGGCAATCCCATCTGCGACGACCCCGGAATAGTAAGCGGAGCCGTAACGGATCATATTCGTGGCGCAGATGTGGTTTCTGGACCTTGCCGGACTTTGGCGGATCTCGGCGACTGCTTCTCTTTGTACATCTGAGCTTTGTGACTCTCAAACATTCACCTAAGTACTTCCTAAGATCGTTAAGAAATGTATTCCAAATGTTGTGAATATTCAAATGGAACCAAGAGCAGAAACCTTTTGTAACAGAGATATGGATTTCAAATAGACTACCGTTTCAAACAAATCGTTTCGAATGTTTAGGTACATGCGTCAGTGTGACTCAATCCCGGATATTCCGGCGATTTCCGCGTAGTTGGAATTTTTCTCTGTCGATAAAATCGTACGGGTAACGTTTTGGAAAACCGAAATCCGGATAGGTACGGCCTGAAATGTCGCAGAGCTATTTTGTGATGTCATTTTAGTGACAGGAGCTATGCGTTGTTCTTGCGTCGTTTGTAGAACAAACTGACGCAGGAATGTAGTGAAGCTAGCAGGACATCGTGACAACTAAAGAATTTGTGGTCTGACACACGCGACGTATGACGTGACGCGGATCAATAACTAAGCGTTGGAAGAATTTATACACGGGAATTTATAAATTGGCAATTGAGAATCTTGCACATTCCGTACGATATGATGCATCTGTTTTTCCTGATACACAGCGTAATTGCGTTATTCTTAATACCCTAAGTATTAAGAATAACGCAATTACGCTGTACTTAAGTTAGTTATTTTCAAAATATTCATTACGTAAAATCAAATTAAAGCTAATGGCAATTATTACTGCCTTCAAAATCAATATGAATGTTGATGGAATCATCATCATCATCATCATAATCAGCCTATAATGTTCCCACTGCTGGGACACAGGCCTCCTCTCTGTGAGAGGGAGTGGGCCGTAATCCACCACGCGGGCCCAGTGCGGGTTGGTAGATGTCACATGTCTTCGAATTTTTGGTTTTAGGACATGCCGGTTTCCTCACGATGTTGTCCTTCACCGTTTTTGAGAGCAGTGGTGATGAAATAATTTACACAAATAAAGCGCCTGTCTGGATTCGAACCTACGACGTTACTCGTAAGTCGCGGCTGATACCTCTGGGCCACCACTGCTCTCACTGCACTGCTGTTGATGGAATATTAGGTAATTATGTTGATGCGGCTATTAGTTCAGAATACGTTACTGAGCTTCATATACCTACCACCTACATCAAAGTTGAGTGTAAACGCAGCCGTCGCGTGAGATCCGGCCGAGTTGAGGCACTCTCTCTAAACTGTTTGTTTTTCATCCCAGCTGCTTGAGCTAATACTATTAATATCCAAAACTACCCTCCGCTCAGCCAATATCTCTCAGCGCACCAATAGGTGTATTATGAAGCAAAGCTCCCTTATATATTTTCTCGTGCACGTTTTTCCCTTCAACAAACATCGCTGGCTATGGGCGATTCTTATCCTCCTCTAACATGTGTACTTTTTGTATTAAACGTGGCAACTGCGTGTTTTAGTGATACATAATGTTTGTATGCACACTCCTATGCCCATAGTATATACTAAACCTATGCCCACACCCCACCCACGGGCGGCGCAGGTAAATTGTGTACGTAATACGTTCGCGAAGGGCTCGAGGCTCGGGGCCACACACCTATCTCCTATGTTTCGGCAATGTTACCCTTCTTCATTCTACACTTGAGACAATATATGCAGTGAATTATTGCAGAATCAAATTAAAATAAGGACATATTTAACGATGAATAACAAATTAAGTCCGAAATAAATTACGTGAACTCGACGTAATTATCTAATCCAATTTATATTCAACGCGATTTTATGAGTTCAGTTGTAAAAGAAATGTCGTCCTATACATTTATAATGGGCTGCTAAAATATCACGTTGTGCCAATAAATTGTGAGGAAGTCCGTGGATACAAAGTGGAATCTGTCGGGGCTGGCGATATTGCCAAGAGACATCAAAAGCGTTCGTTCGTTCATTCACGACTGGTTGATATCGCGAAATTAGCTATTGATGTAGTGAGCGAAGTGAATGAACAAAAGAAGAGCGCCTCTATTGATCCGTGAGCGGTAAGGGCACCACTAATGTCAGTTATTGCGACCGACACAACAGTATTTTGTCAAATTGAGGTTACAGATTCTAGGGAGAGATTTTACTACAAATACAGTAAGTAACTATGAACATCAACCTTTTCATATAGCGAATATTGAAATGATCTTACACACATTATATTCAATTTCAAAATGAGCTCCCGAAGCTTTCGAGGCAAATTGAATCATACGTGTTACTCTTCGAATATGGATAAACATGCTTTCAGTAAATAGGTGATTATATCGTTCCTCAGTATCGTTCTATAACATTATACTAATATTATGAATTTATCTAGAGAGCTTGTCAATTATGGCAATATTCCCGTTCCTTTCAGCCATTCTACGGGACCATGTATGTATGTGCCGCTTGCACATAATACGTATATACCTATATATCTATTTACGGTAGCCTCGAACGACATCAGGATATCGCTATTGCCTCGTGAAGTAATAAGCCAGTTTAAACCGGCCCGATGCAGAATATCGGCAAGTCTTGCCAATAAAGTGCGGTTTATTCAGTCGCAAGATAAACATTCATACGGCGACTTGCTTTATATTAATCTCTTAGCATCATAATATGTGTGAGGCGTCGACAAATATGAAGTATGGAAGTTTATCGGTGAGCAGTAGTGTTTTTTTTATGTTTGTTAAAAAGCAAAAAATATCAATCAGCGAAGTAGTATATGTTCAAATTCAAGCCACAATTTTATCTGAGCGACAATCAATGTCAAAAACTAGTCAGAAATATAGGGAAATCAGACGAGTTGTTATTAGAAAACTTACGTTCGTCAAAATACGGGAATTGCCCCACAGTTCAGACCAGTGAGTTGCCCCTCAGTTCAGACCAGTGATTTGCCGATGTAGTGTATTAAGAAACAAATCAACATCAAGCCTTCAACATAATATAGTAAAACGTATTATCAATTTGAACACGGGACCTAATTCTAAAGTGATTAAAAACTCAGCGTTTCGTACAAATAAGCTAGTAATCAGGTCGCTCATATCTCGTCTATAGACCAGCCAAGATGGAATACTAATTGGAGTTGTATCCATCACTTGTTGAGTCGATGACTGTAAGTGTAAGCGCCTCAACTACGCGGCTCCTCACTGAACTGCGACCTCCGCCTGGGGCAGCCGCGGCTCCTCACTGAACTGCGACCTCCGCCTGGGGCAGCCGCACAATTAGGCGGCACCTCACTGAACTGCGACCTCCGCCTGGCGCAGCCGCACAATTAGGCGGCTCCTCACTGAACTGCGACCTCCGCCTGGCGCAGCCGCAAAATTAGGCGGCTCCTCACTGAACTGCGACCTCCGTCTGGTGCAGCCGCACAATCATCGTGATATCGGATTAATTTGTGTATAAGTTTAATCCTTATACTGAAAATACGTTGAATGCAGAATATTTTGAAACCCTCAAACTGTTTTGTCCATACTCGAAACCTGATGTAACATTGTCTTTCAACAGTAATAGGTAATACGGGCTGGTGTCCGCAACTCCACGTCAAAGCGCGTATTTTGCGTATGGTTAATTTTCAACAGTAATAATAATTATGTTGATGGCGGTGGCGCCATTAATAATGCAGGAAGGTTTTCAGTTATCGACTTTGCATAACCTAAGCTAGCGTGTCCAATCATCGAAACAACATCATTTATATTTTTTGGTCAAAGATCTTATTAT
This sequence comes from Luperina testacea, assembly GCA_927399505.1. Classification (NCBI taxonomy): domain Eukaryota; kingdom Metazoa; phylum Arthropoda; class Insecta; order Lepidoptera; family Noctuidae; genus Luperina; species Luperina testacea. The sequence continues at coordinate 20,219,390 of OV656771.1, read as the reverse complement.
TGCTTCTCAGCATTTTGGTTGCTTGTCTGTCGACAATCTGTCATAAAGCCTAAGTAGAGCAAATACGTCTCGTAAAGTTACTAAAAAGTCCCCCAGTATTACTTGGCAACGGGAGCGCGCTACAAAACATTTGCAGGAAGACAAATGTATTGTTCGTACAACATTTCCGATAGTCTAATAGTATTCAACTCTGGCGGAAGTTGTAAAGGGCACCGCGCGGCCACTTGTGCGGCTGTACGTATGTTGTGCGGCGTTCGTGCGTGTGTTGTGCGTGTGTCGGGCGGGCTGCGCTGCGCTAAGGCGGCGGGGCGTTCAGGGGCTGCGCGAGTGAGAATGAACAATGTTATCAGGGAAGGTCAACTCTTGGGTGCTTTAGTAGATGTCAGTTAACAATTATGTTCATTATTCTCCAATCCAATCCACCATGTAGGTTTGTATAACATTATAAATCCCTGTCGAAAGAGATTGGACACAGGGTACACCGTGTCTATACCTTGTAGTGCGGGATGCAGTGTCACATTTAAATCATGTTACTATCTTATGGAACTAAATAAAATTGTTAAACTCAATAACTTGAATATTTACTTAGTATGTTAAGTAGTGGTTTTATAATTATGCGTCTCAGAGAAAATGTTGCAACTATATTTACGGTTGAACGGTACAATCTACCAAAGCATTATAGTTCAATACAAATTCGTTTCAGTTACACTGTAGCAACTGAATTTGCGAGTGAGCTATAAAGGAGCGGGCCTTCTGCCCGTCCTTATTCAGAGCAACGTCGTAAATATAGCTCCTTTGATGTAGGGCGACCAGGTGACACTCTCCTGTACTTTGTGAACCACTACCAAACATAATATATCAATGCCTGTTAAACCCAAGTTTAAATGTTTACTGCTGTAAATTTCTCCGTCTCATTTGCACGACAAGACTACTTCAGTTTCAGGAAATAGCCATAATCACAGATTTCGTTTACTATATTATAGTTACACTGTCAATTAACAAAAGTTTTGATCAAAAGTAATAAAATATGTTGACAAATAATTACAGGATTTAGAACTTTATGTTTCCGACAGCATAATTACCCAAAGAAAGCTAACACAAAGACAATTTCAACAAAACTTGCCCACTTTTGTTCAGGGGTTATTTAAAAAGCCGTTGTACCCGGCAACGCAGCGCATGGCGGCGTTGTCGAACAGCACGACGTACATTGTTAATTATTCTCTGCACGAGCGATGGCCGCACATTAAAACTTGTCGATGTAAACGAGCATCGCATAAATTATCGCGACATGCTACGCGGCTGGTGAACAACTCGCCTGGGATAAAAATCAAACGATATAATAAGTGGAGTCTCGTGGCTGCGTTTTATTAAACTCAAACTCAAAGCATTTATTTCAATTAAACCATTTACAGGCACTTTTGAATTGTCAAAAAGTCGTTCAGTCAGAAAATATGAAGCTAGTTGCCCATTCCAAAGCGTAGGTACCTATGGAGAAGAACGGGCAAGAAACTCCATGGACACTCTATTAAATTATATTTTTACAAAAATATTAGTTAAGTACATCATTAATGTGAAATATTATTAATAAATTATAATAATTAACCACCCGCACCTGCTTCGTATTATGTTTAGGATTCGACAAAATTTCGGGAATTATTTATTATATTTAAGTTAAATATTAACGATTGTGTTATATACAAATATTCCTTCCGGAATAAACTCTTTAAATATGATGAAAATTTCATCAAAATCAGTTGCGTAGCTTAAAGAGCAACGCAGTCACACGGACAGACACGAATAGCGAGTTTAATTTATAATATGTATAAACATAGAATCTTAACTAAATAATACCTATCTCGATTTTAATATTGCAAACTAGACTTCTAAAAGTAACATTTATTAATAGCTACATTATTTACGACTATCTTAGCCATCTACATTAGATTCTGAGCTTGAACATCCTTAGGGATGTTTGGGATCGGGATAGGGGGGAGATTAGCTGTCTATTTTGGTAGTTAGTTACTAATAACTGACTTCCAAAATAGACAGCTAATCTTTCATCCAATAAATTGTGTTAAAAATAAAAATATTCTGTACATCGTTACTGAGTTCTATTTCAGAAAAACTTCCCCGTAGTGTTGTGCGTGGCGCGGGATTCAGTTAATGATGTCCATGACGTAGCATCACGTAGTGTAGCGCTGTGTCGTGAGATTTATTAATAGTGTGCTTATGTAATGATACAAGTGTTTGCTTGCCCCGCGTTCGTGTCTCTACTATCAGGAGAAATACATTCATTATTTAAGGGCGGTCTGTATTCCTTAATTACATAGAGATAAGTAGATTACTATGTTTGACCAACACCGTCAAGGGCAATCAGAGGTCTACTGTTATGATAGTGGTACGCTCCGACTCGAAACATCCGAGGTGTGGCATGGCATGCATTAGACAATTAATGCTCTGGGAACAATACTGCTGACTATTCATGTGGATTAAAATTCAACAAACTCGACACATGCCAATATCACGCCTTGTTTCAACAAACTCGACACATGCCAGTATCACGCCTTGTCTCAACAAACTCGACACACGCCAGTATTACGCCTTGTGTCAACAAACTCGACACATGCCAGTATCACGCCCTATTTCAATAAACTCGACACACGCCAGTATCACGTCTTGTGTCAACAAACTCGACACATGCCAGTATCACGCCGTTTCAACAAACTCGACACACGCCAGTATCACGCCTTGTTTCCCCAAAGGGCTGGACAGAGGTGTACCAATAGTACATCCAGATTACGCTAGTAATGTTTAAGTCCCATGTAAGGGGCGAGCCAATTGCCATTATCTACCGGGCACAAAGCCAGACTTCTGGCGGCTACTGAAAAATTCTGGATGGAAAAACCCAGAAATACTTTGCCTGACCTGGGCTGCCTGAACAGTAGCGCTTGCAACCACAGCTGCACAGGACCGACGCGGACGAGGCAGTCCCGTTAGTAACAGTCAAACATTTTTGCGATTCATTTCAAATAAGTATAAACTTAATCCATTTACTAGATGAAAGACTACAGATAAAATAGCAACTCGCACCAACTTACAAATAAATAAATTGATCTTTCAAATGCTTGCAAATAAATTAATTAAATGACAACGACTTACTTCTGTTTAAATTAATTTGCCTTAAATGTTAGGATTGTTTCAGTTATTTTTCAAAAGTCACTCTCACAATCTTGAGCAGATTGCTTTTTAGTTTAAAATCAAATACATTAATTTTTTACGACTAAATAAAGATTGGTATTTTCAGAAGAATACATATTTACCTGACTATTATAGTTTTTACTCTGATATTTAAACGACATTTAGAAGGAAATATAAGTACTTAAACGTTATCAAATAAACTATCGCTTATTATGTGTAAAAGTTAAGTTATTCATAAGTACCGAAAACCCACATGAATGAAAACCAAGAAACTAAAGTTGAAAGTTATTATGTTACACGACAAAAGTTTTAACCTAGTCAACGACTTAACTGTTAACTCAGCACAACTTAAAATAATCTTAATGGTAATCATAGATAAATGGAAACCGCCCTTTTTCCTCCAAGTTTTTCTTTTGCAAGTTATAAAAGTTACCGCAAGTAATAATGGGCTGGAGGCGAAGTGGTTCGCCAGCCTTTTGACTTGTGGACTTTTATTGACACTTTTGTCACTCTTGTATTATTAAGTGCTGAATATTATGACTTAACAGTGTGCAGTGCGGACTAAACACTGCTAGCAAGTTGTAAAGAAACTGCCAAATAATAGTAGGTAATAATGTTGTTTCAGGCAAAATGGGAGTATTAGAAACAGACTTATTTACATATTTCATTACTTCTTAAACTTAGCTTGAAAACTAGTTTTTGACGAATAAATAACAATTATCACGATATTTCTAGAGAAACTACAATTCCAAATCGCTCTTGATTGACCTTACCCTAACTCTGCCTATACCTTATTTAGGGGTCAATGGATCTTGTGACATCTGAATTAAATGAATTTATTTATTTATTTATTTAATAAGTAAAGTAAGACAGTCTTCGATTATCAATTCTCCATCAATAGAGATTACGTCGGTGCTCAATAAACCTCACTCACACAGTCGTAATATCGTGACAGGCGGCCGGCGCCCGGCGGCGCGGGGCACGCCTCTGCTAATCCCCGCAGATTACCGGCGCGACGGTCGCATGCTACCCGTACCAGGCTACCAGGCTACCAGGCGCGCAGGAAAGATTATGTCTTTCAAAAATCGGAGTATGATTTCAATTCGTCGCTTCAGTGGTGTCGAGGCGTTTGAGGCTTAGTTTTGAATGTAAGGTTTACCTTTGTGGTGGTATAAGGTCATGCCATATTTTCTAAGCTTCGATGTGTAGTTATTTGGTATAATATTCTGGGGCAACTGTATCAAAAGTGAAAATATTTTTAAGGCGCAAAAACGTTGTATTAGTGTATTACGTACCTATAAATTATGTTCAATGTCAAAGTAACCGAAGCTGCATACCTGTTTTAAAAAATATATAATCTTTTAACTTTTGCATGCCTATAATTATATTAGGTATATTATTAATAAAAATAGCCATTTTTGTTAAAAATAGTGATCACTAAGTGATCATTATTTTTAACAAAAATGGTCTTATTCACGACTTTGAAAAATACTATAAACAGGACTACAAGTTTAATACGAAGAAAAGCTATGCATAAGTGGATATAAAACTACGTTATTGAGAAAGAGTGTTACGTGCATGACTCCTCTTATTTATAACCACGTACCAAAAATAATTAAAGAGCAACCTTTAAGAAGATTTAAAAAGTACCTTAGAACATTACCAGTTCAAAAATGCTATTACACTGTATCAGATTTTTTAAATGACAAGACTATTTAATTTAGGGTGCTAATTAAGGCAGCTAGCATAAATGCTTTTCAAGCGAACATATGTTGTAAAACAAGCTACTGTTAAAAGACGCAGCATGGTGATAATATAATTCTAAAGCAACTAAACTTGTGATATGTCTACGCTTTGCCAGCTTCTAATAAGTGTATCAGCTGCATCTATAAAATAATTGTCCTTAAGGCCCGTCAACTGATAGTGTCAACTGTTCGAGTAAACTGAGGGGGTCAAACGATCGCGGTAACTGATTGAATTATTTATACTGAGAGAACATTGAGTTGACCTATAGTGTCCTAAAGTATTGTGTCTCGGGTTTGCTTTGCTTAATAGTTATTTTCCCTATATGAGCACAATCCTGATAGGTTGATACTTGTACGGTTGAGCTAGAAGTTATTAAGCGGTTCATCTCTCGGACTCGCTATAGCGACTCTGAGAAATTGTAATTGTCTCATTGCAGGCGTACACTCCGGTACAACCAGGTTCGGAGATTGGTTGTATGGGTGTGAATGCCCAGATGTTTGGGAAAGATAATATCTTAGTTTGGTGGCTCGCCACATTATTTGTATGTTTACCTTCATTTTTGTATTATTACAATAAACTTTGTATTGTGTAAGTAGGTATTTGTTTAATTGAATCTTTCCCTAACAGATTATACGCTATAAATTTACTGTAGCTTGGCTAGCTCAGTAGGTAGAGGAAACGCTCTTAATCTTGTAACAGGCCGGGTTATAGTATAATGTGCTGAACACAAATATACCTTATACTATTATAACTTGCAGTCCCGTCCAGTTGAATATGCTGAAACCGTGTACTCAATACCCAAACGTAAAACATTCAGGTTAAATCAAGTGGATGTCTGCCAGTTGTAGCAGTTGTAGGTTATCTTATCACACAATCTGCACTGTATATAATATGCGCACTGTGTGTCTGTGGAGCTATTCACGCATTATTCTACGTTGTTTCGTTCAATTTAAAGCTCATTATTGTTTCTTTGGACTGATTTTGCGTCAAAGCTTTTTATAAATTGTTGTAATTTCTTTGTAAAGGTTTTGTTTGATGAGTATTATAATAACATGAACAAAAAATTCGTATGATGTTGCTTGCCTTTTCACTACAAGAGTTTCGATAAAATAATAATTCCTAATCTAAGTATAACGTTTGCACTTGCTCTCATTAGACGTAGGTTATACAAGATCATTAAATTATGATAAGAAACGTCGCAAATGATATCATTAGGTGAAGTCACGGATATCTAATATCGGATATCTATGGGTGAAGTACAGACGCCAGCACATCAAGCTACTACAATCTGTCAAATTTCTTTAATAGATTTTCAACTTTACCGTTAAAGCATAAGGTTCAAAATTGATTGATAAAATTTGACAGTTTCGGGTAGCTTGATGTGCTGGCGTCTGTACATAGTTGGTCATTCAAGTTTCGCTTGACTCGAAATAACCTAGACTTGAACAGTGGTATTCAAAGTCCTAACGATAGTTACAACCAGTATGTACTAGAGTGACTAGATCAATAAAACAATAATTACTCTAATTAATGCATTCTGTGCCGCCGTCCTGTGTGGAAGAAAAGTAATTTATGTCCCTGAATGAATCAATTTGTCGACATAAGTACAACATCATTAGATAATTATTTATTTAGAGCGTACAGAAAGAAATGAAGGCCCTTTACGTCCATCAGCTTGTAGTACCTAACTCATATTTGTTGACCCTTGACGAGTGTGTCGGACAATTTAAATCATCCACAATAAAGTAGTAGGTTGTTCACATTCACTTGGCTGGTAAAACGAGTGCATTTTCACATTTTTTAGATTTCATTTTCAAAGATTAATCCATTTACATTCTCATACAGCTCTAACAAATTCAATTGTTACAGAGCACTCAATTTCAGTCTACCAATTAATGAACTAAAATTCAACAGAGCCATCGCATGTTACTACAAAGTGTACTGAAAATTAAATTCTTAAACACTTTTCACCTAACTGGTTAGCGGTGGAACAAAATGTTACAATTTATTTGCTGTGTGATACTTGATTGCTGCGATCCGGCTTGACATAATGCACTCATTATCGGTCACGCGAGGCGCGGTTAGCTGCTGGCGTGACGCTGAGGCGCTCACTCTCGGTGAAGTCATGTTCTAAGCTCCACGCGAACAATACACACCTATTTATATATTTTAATCAACCATGTTAAACTTTTTGCCAATATGGCCTTACGAACGAGACAGACATGCAAACTAAGTAAAGTATGCAAACGTTTCTTTCTTGGTGTCGTATCGCTGACTTCGTATAGCTCACTGTCTGACTCACAGTCTTTACTTTTTATTACAGAACAGCTTATTCATTTAGATTTAGTTAGAAAGTGTTTATTGTGAGAAGTTCGTGAGATTGTGGAATTAATGGTGACTTCGTTACATTTTCTCTATTTACGTTTTTGTTTACCAAATTTGTTCTTTTGTAAACTAATTTAATCACGACTTTTATCTTGACGGACTGTATTTTTAATGTGCTCTTTAAGCTTTTATTTTAGGTCACTGTGGCACGAGTATAATGACAAGCTTTAATGATGTTAGCAAAGTTTATGATATTTTTAGTTATATACTCCTATGTATCTAAAATGCACGACATATACTTTTGATAACTATCATAATTAATAGCTTATTAGTTATTACATAATAAAAATAATAGCATTCTAACAACAGAAAAATCGGATTACAATCGTAGGTACTCGAACTATAAATAACTCTCACACACACACACACCACGCGTACAACATGAGTACGCAGTGATGTCTGAATAATGAACGGAGTACATTGGAGTACTTCGGCACAATGGCGCTCATCCTCATCTCTTATCTACTCGTGTGCTCTGAGGACTCTCCGAATAATTGAGGGAAATTGGACTAATAAGATATTTTTCGCTGATTTGCATTCAAGTGAACATTATAATATAACAAAGAAGACAATCGTGTCATCGTAACATACCTGCGATTATGTTCTACATTGGTGTTATAACTACCAACTTTTACTACTAACTTTTGTAAGATTTAAAGGACGAGGTTACTTTCATATGGAAGCTGGACAATTGTCTCTACATGAATACGTTTTTAATTTAACATAATTTCGTAACTTAATGAATACGTGCTCATTTAGTTACTTAGGTGGCTCCCAGAAAAACGAACAACTCGGGGATGTCATAAGTTTTTTTCTCACTCCTGGTCAATGGCCTCCCTCTACTCCTTCCATCTTTCGAGAGTTAATAAAGAATGAGTCAAAACTCTTGTCCGGTAATAACATCACACGACCGTCATCACTTCATGGCGATTATAACCGAAGAAAATACAAATTAAATAAGCACAATTTCAAAGAGAAATAACTAACTGGTTAAGTTGTTAAGTTATGATGAGACTAAGAAACTTATTGAAATAGTTAAATAAAACTTAGTCTTTGAATTTTTAAATAATAATTTAACACGAAATACACATTTTTTTTTTGTTAAAATACTAATTATGTAAAATTGTTATATGTTAAATTTCAGCACAAAATAAGGCGGTGATATTCATACGACATTTAAAACGGGCGACCGCCGCCTACCCAAGATACGAGCATGTCTCAGTTTGGAAGTCGTAGTCTTAAATTAAAATGCCTCTGTACATTCACCTCACTAAAATAGATGAAAAATTTTGTTTCTTGGAACGCTTTTGTACTTTTTTGAAGAAAGAATTTTTATTATTATTTGAATTATTATTATATTATGAAGAATGAATTATTATATTATTATTATTTATCGCTATTGCTAAAAAAAAGCTTTTGAGTAACTGTTTACTTTTGTAGGCTAATATGATGTTTATTATGACGTTTAACAACTGCACAATAAACGTAAGTTTCGACCATAAAAGTTAGAATACAGACTTTTTTTAAATACACTACTCACACAAGTACTTACGCGAGAAGTTGCCGCCGCGGTATCTGAGTGCTGTAATGAACGCCTCAACAATCTAGATTAGGCTTTTATCAGAACTTTGCAAAATGTTTCACTCCAATGTTAATTGTTTGGTTACTTCAGGATTCAACAGGGAATCTAGACTTTTAGGTTAACTTTGATTTTTGACAGTACCTAATGCTTAAGTTTGAAATTTCGATTTAGGTACCTACTTAAAGAAAAACGAAAATGAAGATTTTGCTATAAAACTTGTCCTAAAAGCACAATATCTATATTAAAGATTGAATGTTGAAATGTTTTAAATGAAGACGGTTCTTTTAGATGAAGATGGAATGGAATGGAAGAGGTTTGTCGCTCGGGGCTGTCTTATGTTAACAACTCAGTTCGCTTGCATCTTGAGGCTTCGTTATCAACGCTTTGTCCACATTGTCTAACTTCTTCTTCTTCTTGGTTACTGCGGTCAGTTTTATATTTCGGTGAATTCGAAGACTTACTTCACTGATTGTATTTTTAGGCATTGAATCTTCGTGACTTCTAGTGGTACTTACCGATCCCAAGATATTACATCGTAGGGCTAGAAGTCTCCTAATTAGGAGTCAAATTCACACAGCCTATATGAGAAATAGTATGTTCTACTATCATAAAGGCACACACACAAACATACCCTCTCTCTCTCACACACACACACGCACACACACTCACCACACACACACACACCACACACGCATGTACATACACACACACACACACACACATACAGAGAAGTCATACCAGAATCTCTAACTTTTCATCATTGTGTACTTGTTTGTAATTACTTAAAAAAGTTTAGTTATCTATTTACCTAAAAATATGTTGACCCGAGGGAGGAGCAGAACCACCCAATACAAGCATTACTACATGCTTTCTGGGAAGTTCTAGCCACAGAATAATATTGTACAAGAAAGTTACAGAAATAAACTATTTTAATTTTTTTTTAATCTTATAAGTAGCACAGAGTGGACGGAACAAAAGTTGTTGTATTCGAAAGCCCACTAAACTTAATAACCGTAACAACGAGCAATTTGTACTTGTCTTAAAGTTGAATAATTTTAAAACAAACGCGACAAGATAACAATGAGACTCGACATTTTAAACACGCAGCGAGTCGTTTCACCTCCCTCGCGACGAGAGGCTCCAGAGAGCCAATCGAGTGCACCCTAATTATTTGCAGAAGCCACCTGCCACGCTTCTTAATTTTGACAGCTAAGAGGTTGACACTCTTTGTCAAAGTTGTGAAGGAGGGTACTTGTCGCCCCCGCGCCCCTCCGCGAGTAAAGTGGCGAGACGTGCCTCGCCGCCGATCATATTATTCGAGCAGCCTGTCTTTTATACATTTTAAACGTGTCGCCATTCGATGCTGTTACTACAGTCTGAACAACAACACGAGGTGATAACCTGCTGAGATAGCGCGTATCTTAGCGGGTTATCATCTTGTTTTGTTGTTCGATATTGAATACCTTTTTTTGCATTCATCTTGGAACACAATGACAATGGTACCTGACCTATGTTCACATGGATTGTTCGTAAATAGTTTTCTCATAATATTTTGTTTTAAGGCTCCTTCAAACAGGCCCGACACGCGATAAAATCGCGCGTGACACAAAGGCACCGCAAGTCGCGCAACGAGCGGTGCCTTTGTGTCGCGCGCGATTCGCGTCGCGGGTGAAGCCTGTCTGCAGGAGCCTTTATTCGTCCATTATTTTGAAGGGACTGGCAATTTCTATTTATTTTCCAATAGCTTTAATAAAATTCAATTTACTGTGAGATAATTTTCTCCTTTACTTTATAAAGAGACCATTCTATAAAACGCAGGATCACACAAAAGTTAATTCGTGATAACATAACAGTCTGCATTATTCAGCTGATGTCTAAATGTCATTTAGACATCAGCTGAATAATGCAGACTGTTAAATAAAATATTACTAGCGAACTACCTAGCTACCTAAGCTAGATAGGTATACCTACTATAAGACTTGAAAGTCGTAAAGAAAAAGCTCCATAAGTACGAACATACTATAATGCACATAAGTAATTAAAATAAGTTCAAATCTATACTTATAATAAATGAAAATTCTGTACATTGAAAATATCAAAAAAATAAATGGCAGAGGGTGTTACTATACCGACACTGAACCCAAAAATGTGATTAAAAAAATTTTTGTCTGTCTGTCTGTTTGTTCAGGCATCACGCAAAAACTACCGGTTAGATTACGATGAAACTTTAATATCCTGGGCACCACACTGGGTACTTTTTATCCCGGAAAAGTATATCAACAAAAAACAAACTTAATTTTGCGGTTCGATCCCTAGACCTGATTACTGTACAGTCAAGTGCAGAGAAAAGGTACCCCACCAAGACTTAAAGATTATCGCCCGAGCAAGCTCGGGCCCGCGTGTCACGTGAGCCTTGAGCAGCTCCCTCCCCCGCCGCCGCACCCATCTCTGCCCGCGTGCATCCACAGATCCGCCTCAAATAATATTTGCAAGTATTTAATAATTTTATATGGTATTTTATCGGCTTCCTTCTGGCCGAACTGTATAGATACCAAGAATAACTTACAAAAAGACACTGCGTGCGATTAAGATACGAACCTGCTTCACCAGGCGCCAGCCGATCAACTAGACCGTGCCTTATACCACTAGGCTATTGGCTCAGTTATCAACCTCAACGAAAATTTTAATAGCATTACTCCTTTTATCGAACAAGGTTATTAACGGTCTAATCTTCTAGATATTATTAAGGTTTAAATTTCAACTTCCGTGTTATATTATTTTAATACTAGCACCTTACCGTCTTGTTTTACAAAATGCAATAAGCAACTCCTCAATTACCTAAAACATAAGGTTGAAATTAGCATAGATTTCTTGTTTGGTTAAATAGAATGTGTTGATTCCGATTGTTGCACTACCCTCATTTTACTTCAGAAACTTAACTGACGTATGAACTGCGAGTTAAGGTTGAATTTAGTATACTTCTTCGCCTTATTTACTAAACTGTGATTGAGGGTATTTTTACTTTTCAAATGGTTTCATTTTCGTGCCGATTCGCTTGTGTCTAATTATCTTCATCGTAATATTATGAATATGAATATTATCCAATTTATTATGTTTTTGACCAGTTGATTTTATTAATCGATGGTATGGTTCGATTAACAACTTTATTGAAGGCTAAAATTGTTGTTCTGTGGGAAAAGGAACAAAACAAAGTAAATATCACGAGATATGATCATAACGGTAAGATTTACGTTATTCTTACACATATACCTATTTATTGTTGCAATCATGTTGCATTATTACTTACAAGTTGGATTTTTTTTATGTATTTCTAATATTATTATTTTCATTACAGAGAAAAACAGGTCGTAGATGGATACAAAGTTATCAAGCGACGGGTGATGTGAAATGTGATCACCAAGGCCCTCGCCCGATTGCTTACACTAATGAATCAGAGCGACAACGTAATATGTATTGTGAAAGTTCACTCAGTGGCACCCTTCAAAACTACGCGTTCAAATGCTGACTTCAAGAAGTGTTAGACAGTGACGGCCATCCTATCCGTTATGAATAGGCAACTCGGCAGATTGACTGTGTAACTTATTTGATAAAATTGCATTGGAACATTTATAGCAAGTGTTAATAATTCCCAATATCATTCCATAATCAGTGGGATCATTATCTCGTAGTTAATCAAAAATAAACAACCTTTATTATTATCAATCCAGTTACTCTTGTTTACAAGTTTAGTAGTCTGTTAACGATTCATATCTGACCTCACATATTTTTCTAATATTGTGTTAAATAAGGCTAATCAGAAAATGTGATAAAAGAGAAAGATGTATATTGCTATACTGTTATAGTTTAGCATGTTGGTTATTCCTCTGTAATTCACAGGCACAAATGACAACATTTCATTTTCAACCAAGCTTTTTTTCCGATAAGATCATACAGAGTATAAAAAATGTATGTTTTCACAACTTTAAATAAATAAATATTACTGTAGTTATGTTTCTAGAAATATCTATAAACGAACCGTTATCTGTTAAACGTTCTAAGACAAAATAAGGTATCTATTTTGTGTTTAGTTAATATTCTAAGTAAACAACCCCAATTTAACATAGACAGGAATCTGTATATTCAACCAGGAAGTGGATTCCATAAAGTCCTAGAAATGTAATTAGAAAAATAAATGAATATTGTTTATGCAAAATGCCTAACTTTTATTACAAACCTCCATTTGATTTCTTAATAATAATAAACAAAAATCACCTACTAAAGAAACTAAAAATAAATAATAAAGGTAAATAAATAAAATAAAAAAAACCCTTCTCATGCGCGGATTTGAACTCGAAACCATCACATTGCTAAGCCGCAGTGTATACCACTAGACCAACACGCCATTTGCGTTACATTACAAAAAACTTACATAGGTTCGATGTCCTTACCAAGGGGGTAACTATCACTGTGAAGCGGACTGTACCAACCGCAAATAATAAGTTTGTCGTAGGTTACGTCACCCGCAGTGGAGTTCACAAAGGGGCGCTGCACACGGCTAAGATACTATAATAAAGCGCTAAATTTAGATTTTCTTACGTTTTTTGCAATTTGCTGGTCAGTATTAAGTTGTACGTCGATCAAAATATGAATCGCGGCCGTAACAAATATGTATTTACAGAATAAAGTCATTAATACAACTCTCTAAGACCACGTAAGTCCAGAATGATGTTTTCATGAAACAGTTATTCTTTGGACTTACGTGGTCTTAGAGAGTTGTGTCGATGACTTTAATGATTATAATTCTGTAAATACATATTTGTTACGGCCGCGATTCATATATTAATCAACGTACAACTTAATACTGACCAGCAAATTGCAAAAAACCTAAAAAAAATTGAATTTCGCGGGCTACCCTGGCGCTTTCGCCTTAAGATACAATATCGCTCGCCATACAATTCAATGGACTATCACACACGACGAAGATAATAAATAATATTTCATATTTTCGTATCTTAAGATGAATTGGTAAATACTAATTATAAAGCAGAAGAGTTTGTTTGTCTGAACGCGCTAATCGGTCGGATTTTTCTCGGAGTCGATTTAAAAAAAATTTTTTAAATTTGCTAGCCTAATTCTTGAGGAAGGCTATGTAACATCACGCTATAACCCTTAGGAGCCGAGCAAAAAGAATAAAAGTCGGAAAGATCGCTAAGCGAAAACGAAGTGACAGCGCGGGCAGGCGATGCGATGCGATGCGACGGCGTGGGTCGGAAACAAGAAATTTCACGCGGACGAAGTCGCGGGCAGAAGCTAGTGAAAAATAAATGCTTAATAATGCAGTTTTGTGGAGCTTTCCAACATAATGGCTCATTTTGTGAAACACGTCTCAATTGTTAGCAGGTTCATTGAAGGGCTATATTAGCGTGCTTATAATAAGTTCACATTTACTATATTCAAGCTATTATAGAACACGGAAAAACGACGTTCACGACGCGAGAACTTCATTCAACATTAGTCTTTTTTCGAACGCTAATGGACGAGCTTTTATTCATTGTATTCCTGCCACAAACACTGTATATTTGTACAACTCACCTACTACCTCACATCACAGTTTTCTACAACCATAAACCTCCATAAATATAAGGTACGCTAAACGTTCCAAGAATAATAAAAACGTATTCCTGGATCGCAAATGGGGACCGTCGCGTCGGCTCGTCTAGATAGATGGATCTTTTACTTTATCCGTAAACGGATTCACCGTTCGCCGCAGCGCCGGCGCCGCCGGTGGAACTGCCGAGAAATGAATAAAAATAATGGGACCGGCGGCCGGAGTAAATAATCCAGTTATAAATGGTTTAAAATGCTTTCAACTTTACTTTAAAATATCAAGTTGATGAAAAGTTAAAAGTGAACCGTAACACAGAACTATGCAAATTGAATTCGAAATAAACATGGCGAAATAGATTTTAGAACGGAACCGTCCAAATGTTCCAAATGGACGGATTTTGGCAGTATTTATACAATTGTAGCACTGCATACATAAAGTTTGGTAAATTTTGGCAACAGTTACGGAGTTGTACAACTTGCTGGAAGAGGTTGTCGTCGCGATACTAAGTTGTCGACATCTTGCGCAGCCGCTACTGCCGGCGACTGTACGTGTTCCATGTACATGTGCGGCCGGGCGGAAATAGACAGCGCGATACAGTGCGCCACCGCACCATACGCGACAATGACTATATAACCATTCTCTAGGATGCGCGAATATCACACTACACTCAGTTAGACCTACTCCTACTGAACATTTCTATAATGTGCCACATGTCGGCTACGTTCGGAATTGAGCTCTTTGACTAAAAAGTGTCATTCAAGCTGATAATGCGTTCTGCAATTACTTTGCACCGCTTTCAAAGGCTGAGCCATTGAAGGCGTTATTTCATGTGTATAAAGAACATAATAGCGTGAGTGGCGTCGCGAACCAAAATCCTATTAATCTGATACAATGAGCGTGTAATACATGGAACCGTACTTAGTCAGCGTGTTGTAATGCGGGATGAGCTGCGCCCTGCTAGTGTTACATGGAGCTTAATGTCACAAGTGGAGCGCACATCAAATACAACTCATTAATTATACGAATCAGTAGCTTCAGTTCAGGTAACAACAAAGCAGAATCAAAGACAGTCGTAACACTCCGGTGAACACCGCCGTGTGTACACAAATAGAATGAACTGACGAGTCCGCAGTAACGAGCGACATGCAAACACTCTTAGAACACAAATCAGTCGATACGTTGATTTCTTTTTAACATTAACATCGAAATACATCCAGAGAGTGTTGTAAATTAGAACCAATTTACGAGATAAAGTGCACTCCTTGTAATAGAAGCGAAACTGTGGAGGTATTTAAGGAGCGGATATAATTATGTCCACTCGAGCGAGCTGGAACACAAATAGCTCGCGAAAGGAACCACTTCCTCAATGACTTGTGTCAACGTGGTTGTGAAGCTAGGCAATGAAAGGAAATACATATGCAAATCGAAATAGTTTTCGTTCGCAGCGGGGCTAACAAGGGATTAAAAACTTTAGCAATGTATAATGAATTGTTTCAGAATGAAATTCAATTTCAGTTTTCTTTAAATCGCACAAATGTCGCAGAAACTGAATGTAAATAACTGATATGGTTTATTTAGTGTACTTCCAGAAGATAAAGCAAATAAATGATAATTATGTATGAAAGTGAATAAAACTATTAATCTGATATTCGATTTCAATTGAAATAAATGTTCTGTTCGAACAAAGCTGGGAGGACCATAAATATTAATTGAAATTATATTATGTTTAATGTTGTTACGAAAACAAATTGCAATACGATAAAAGTCCGTTATTGTTTGTATTTAAAAACGAGTCGTGTTTTGGTTATTTTAATAGATATAGTTGCACACAGCGGGTGTTGGTTTATACAAGTAATATAAACACGTTTGTGTGATGAATGGAATAACGCAGTAGAACATGTCTGGAACTTGAAGGATATCTCTTTGTAAGGTCAGTTAATACATGTCTCCACACGGGAATGATTTGAATATAACTGATATTCGTGCTACTGAAGTAACACGCTAGTAAAGAATTAGTGTTATTGTAACGTGTTTCCGAGGAGCTCTTGTGTTAACATTGTGCCAGCACTAACGTTAATACGATATAATTTCCATGCTCATGTTCACGTTGAAATGTTTCAGTAACAATGCATATCGTAGTCGTAGCGCGGCTTGGCACCGACGCGTAACACTATAACGACACCGTCAGTCAGAGGGTAGGCACTGCTGGGAGCCCTGGGCGGGTCATTAGTCAGATGGCAGATAAAACAGACACAAGCGGCCATCGGCCACAAAGCGCGCTTTAATTGTAGCCTGTTATTAATAGTGGCCGATTACATCGGGGCTAAACAATCAACTATTTACGAGCGTTTAATTACCGAATCAATTATATTAGATGGCGAACACACTACTGTAGGCTAATCTCCATAAGATTAGCCCACAGTTATGTCGAAACATTTGAATAATGTGGCTTGTTTTATCAAGTTGTGAGCAATTCAAATAGAACAATAATTTAAAGCTCATTCGACTTCACTTCTAACTTTGGAGCAGAGAATATGAAAGGATTCCTAGAAAGGATTTAAGAGGAGCCGCTCAACAAGGTAGTCACAGATCGCGATTCAAATGGAGATAAACGTCAAACGAGCTCACTTAACTACACCGCGAGCAAAGATTAGCAACTCAAAGCGAACAAAGTGATGGTAGACACGATAGATATAAACTATAGAATATGAAAGTCATGGACGACAAAATCCATAACGATCCAAATTCACACACAAATGGGGCTGTACAAACGAAAACTAAAATTCGACCCCGGAACGCAGTATCACGTATCCATCGCTACATCAGAACGATTAATGTCCAATAAAGTGGCAGTTTGCCGGCAATGGACGATCCATCACCGCACCGCATCGCTCGCTGCTCATATTAGACTCGTATTGGGTAACAGCATTTACCGCAAACGTATTTTCATAAATGAAATGAGCTGTGAAAATAGTTTGACTCCAAGTTGAGCTTGTCACACTGAGTACTTCGTCATTCTAGTCATGAGTACTTACTTTGAGCGAGGTTTCATGTATTACTTCGGCACTAATTGTAAGCGAGGCGAACAACTGAACACGTCGCAGATAACGGCGTGATTAATGAAGCCGCGATGCAAAGAAACAGTTTTGATTTAGTGCTCAAATACAGACTTGGAATATTTCTAAACAGTTATTGTTTGGCATTTCTATAAATATAGACGAGGATATTATGGCTTTTGAGAATATATTATTAACTTAGTTTAACTTTTGAGGTTGTTACTATTTAAGTCTAGGTAAGCTCAGACAGAAGCCGAGAATATTACAACAAAACGTAGAAATGTCGTCGACTCTTAATAAGCCAGAACTTTGCGTTAACTTTAGTTTCTACTCTGTCGCTCTCTGTTACACAACGCTACATTTATCATTGAGAGTTCCATTGCGAGGCACTTCACCATTAGCTCTCTATTAGAAGGGGAGATAATAACTGTGTAGGTACTCCTCTCCTACAATTATAACATTAGACACAAATATAGTTTGAGTAACATTCGCTATTAAATACTGACACGTTCGTGAGGAGGGGTCGAGGGGAACCATTCAAAATGACTAAATTCTATTAGATGGTAATGTAATTTGTTATATTGAATAATTCAAACGTGGGATGTTGGTGTGGTAACAAGCCGCCGACTCGCTTATTACCCATTGGCGGACGACACCGCTCAATTATATAATTTCTGCCACAATTCACTCTGAAGGACTATTTCGAAAGCGCCTGTCTTTAGCCAATTAACGCTATGTTCATTATAGCGAGTATATGTAATATTTCACTTGACTGGACAAGTGATGGAATATTATACACCTTTAGATATTCATTGGTAGGTAATCATAATAATTTAACAGTCGCCCAGGGAGTGGACCTATTGCTATTGATGTATTCAATTGAATCTGTGCAATCCTTTATACCATCTGTCAGAACAAGAACTACGTCACAATCATGGAATAAGGTTTTTAATTTGAAATACACACAATGTCGGCACTGGGGACGAACATTCAATAAAAGGATTTGATATCATACCCTTCTGTTATCTGGATCGCTATTTATTCACCCTCCGATACTCCGGCACTCCGGCACTCCGCCGCACTACACACCACGACGGTATCTCACTGTAATAGACTCACTGGCACAAGAACCGCTCACAAGATTTATTTGGACACAGTTTACGATCCTCAAAGGAAACTTCAGATAAAGCATAACTGTACGAAGACACTAAAGACGAGTTTATTCTCTGAAAGCGAGCGTTGGCTAAAGTCTCGGACGACGATAAAAGCGCGGTAGGTACTAGGAAATCATAATTCCACGAAAGATAAACCGCGGCCTAACACGAGTGTTTACAAAAGCGATCCTCGAGCTCCACTGAGGAGCGGCGCTTGTGGGCACATCAAACCGAACTGTCTCACAGACTACCAGGCACATATAAATGATTCGAGCTGCGACGAATCTTGACTGATATCGAGCTTGACGAAGGGGTGGTACAGCCAGCATACTAGACGTAAGACGAGATAGAGGCAAATAACAAACATAACTTTAGCCGGGTTTTCGGCGCGGCGTTAAATCGCGTCATAAAATAGTGAAGGTTTATATAACTCAGCGGGATTGGCTTATCTGTCCCCGAGGGAGCGATCTGCGATCGAGACGCCCGCGCCAGGCCGCGCTAAGTGTGCCCGCGCTTATGGCGGAGCTGATTATTCATGACTTGGAGCAGAATGTGACGAGCAGTAGGTACCTACCGGCCATGTATCCAGCAGTTAATGCTAATGGCACACACCTATTAAAGCGGAATGAGTTCGGATGAAGTGATGAGGATCCTTATTTACGACGCTCGGGTTTATGCAGAATATACGTTGGAATAAGCGTCTGAAGATTAAGAGCCGTCCATCAATCTCTCTTTAAGTCGTCGTCGCTGGTTCCTCGTGAAGGATCACTTTATAGTTGTTCAACTTGTCATCGGTCGCGAGTGTTAAACTCATCTGTTTCTTGGCCAAATATGTTGACATAATCATTAAACGTTATCGACAGGTTCATTTATCAAACAATGCTTTAGAATTTATAATAGAACAACTTTGTGAGTTTCTAAGTATTTAACAAATCCTTGTAAAATGCTCTAAAATAAGTTATTAGTCTTTGAATCTGTTTCTATTAAATTACTTCAGTTAAATCAGAACGTCGAAGTAACTCTGAGTAAAATATTTCAATATGGCATTCCTATAATAAGCAGAATAAAACACAGTAACATTCGCGAAGTATGTTCGTATTGCAGTAACACAGTGGCACACAGTGCGTTAGTAAAACGATTTCTAACATATTCTAACATACTCGAATATTAATATGATTCGAAATGAGCGCGGTCGGCTCATCTTTGACCACGAGCGCGGAATTACTGCGATGTTTAAGTTAAAGATATAGAATAGATAGATAAAGCGAGCTTCTACGAAAAGTATATCCATTTAAACACCGTGGTAAGTTTAACTGCAACAATTATAATAAACATTATTAGAATTTGTTCAGAAGAAACTTGTTTGTTAAGCTCAGTTAGTCACAATTGTACTTAGTAGTATTGCTTGCTAATTTAACGAATAGGCATGTTAGGTTTTACAACATTTGTCTGACGCTGAAGCGATCATTATTTATTCAGTACTTACTCAAGCTTGGTGTGTATGTAATGTTTGATATTAATGTGCCCTGATTGGTAAATATTTTCAACAAGTATTGAATTTCATAACGCCCCAATTACGGCCTCATAATGTTCTTTGTCTATTACAATCTCAGATTACGGGGATTTTCGCGGAAGTTCGGAGCGAAACCTTTTGCTTCGTAATGTACACAACAACGATCTATTCATTAACTCCCTGAATGCGCGGCGTCATTACCGCCTTGATTAAATAATTATTTAATGAATTGTTGATTGGTACCGACTTGCTAAGACATACGATAGTAACTGTATTGTTCTGTTCGTTTCATCTTTTGACGAATGTTTAGTAGTTTCGTTGGCGGTGAAAACGATTATCGTACTATTTACTTTCCGAATTTTAGAATTGATAAGTAATTAATTAAAAGCCTCATACAGAAGCCACACACAGAAAATTTCTTTTATTTGGAATTTTTTTTTGATTTTTGGAACAATAGTCGTTATGTCCAGTGGAGTGCTACAGGCTAACAATGATGATAAAAATATGAATCGGTGACTCCAATGGTTCCATGAATGTTCCAGGAATGTTTCAGGAATGTTCTGGCGGCAGGCAGAACCTACAGAACCTGCTACGATCCTTTTGCTTGGTTTACGTTCATACATCTGGTCATACACGCGCGCCGGAATGCAGAATCCTTTCAGCATTATTAATAGAACCGCAAGTTCTATTAATAATGCTGAAAGGATTCTGCAAAGATGTAAAGTGTGATATGGCTATAGCAAGTGTTAGGAGTCGATTGTTAACTGCCAGGCTGACAGATTGTATCGGTGGCGGTGACGTAGGCTCGGACTGCGCATTACGTCGGCTATTCGAAGCCCGTTCGAGTCCGCATATTAGTTTATCGCGTCCCCTAGAAAGGGCTAATCCCATTCAACCCTCGGTAAAGCGATTCCGTCGTCTTGCCTCAAATGCCCCCTGGGGAACGGCCTCAACCTGCAATAAGGTAACAACTATTTCTGATGTGGCGCTCTCGAGCTCAAACTGAACTATTCAGTCGTCCGATTAAAAAAGGAATCCTCTTTGCTCAGTTTGTGGCGCCTTTGCTTGCTTATCATTTAGTTCAGTTTCACGTATTCAAAGCTCCGTCGGTTGCCAGCGCGGGGCTGGATTGTCTGTGCCTAAGTTTTTAATAAATAACATTTTTCTCGTCGACATTCTATTCAAACTTAGTTTTAATAACATGGTCGCCTTTGTTCGCGCGATCGTTTCCGACATTATGGAAACAAATGCGCGGCGGAACGTTCGGAAGCGGAGGATCGGTTGTGTCGAGACGTCTGCGGAGTTATATGAGTAATTACGACGTTAATCAAATAGAGTGGCTTCTCTCGGAGATTGAATGTTTTATTCAGAGGCCGGCGCTATCTGTGCCGAGTGCTCGGTGGCTAATGTTCGCGTTTAAACCGCTCATAAAGTTTTACGCGGACCCGGCGCGGCGCGGCGGCACTCGACACAGTTGCGGTGCCGCACTTAATTAATGCAACCACCACCGCGCCGCGCCGCGCCGAGACCGCGCCATGCAAATCCGCCGGCGTCGACACTTCACAACGTCTTCGCGGTTTTGCTTTAATTCAGTTATCTGCTTCCCGAGAGCTTTATGAATAAAGTGACGAACATTAAAAGTTTACGAAAAAACTACACTTTAAATAGATTTAACTACTTTTTTCAGCGATTAAGTCTACTTAAAGTTTGAAGCTCCACAGAGCTGTGTCGGTACCGGTAGAGAGCGGCTTAGCCGGAGTTCTGCTGGCCCCGATCGGCTGCGAGATAACTCGCGTCGCTCAGATCAGATAGCTGCCTAGCAGCGCTTTGTGCGACAATCCTCGTCACCACTCAAACGATTCACTCGGCTCCGATGGAGCGACAGATAAATCAAAAGTTTGTCAACTCGAACAAGTCCCCGGTCCGAGCGACTGTGCATTTATGTCGCGAAACAACACTGAAACTTACTGTAGGTACAGAAATCCGTCGCCACTAATCGCATGCGTTTCAGCGCGTGCAGAGTCGCGCGATCATCGCGCCACAGTTGCGGTAGCGGGTCCACACAGAGCACTCACTGCGGTCACAGCACGACGCGCGCGGCTAGCGGGGGGTGCGCGGGGCGTGCGGGGGGGCGGGGGCGCATCGCGCGACACACGTGCGGCGGACGCGGCCGGCCCGGGACACTGCCGGCGCCGGCCCGCGCGCGCACCCCGCACCCCCCGCCCGCGCCCCGCACGCCCGCGCCTCACCCCCGCTGCGCGCGCACCGCCCAACGATCCCGAGCGCGCCCGATGCCGAACGAACTCGAGACGATTTTTACATCTGCACTGTTGTGACATTGAAATTCAATTTTCGATTGAGCGGCCTTCGACGTGGCGGCGGCGCGAGCCTCGAATGAGTTCCGGAATCGTGTTCCGGTTTCGTATTTGAATAACGAGAATCGGAATTTTTGTCGGGGGCACGAAAATTACTCGATTCGACGAGGGTTTCCTTTGTTGAGCTCCGATAATTATTTTGGAAATTTATTGATATGCCACCGATTCGACGATAACGATTATTGATAAATGTTGATACAGAATTGAATTCAGAACAGTCAGTCTACTTCCTTCGCAATTTCTGAATATGTTATTCAATTATTATTTACTATCTAAAGCGTTTAAAGCATAACTGATCAGAAAAAAAAAACTTTCTAAGAGTCTGTGGAAGAATGAAGCAAATCGAACATTCGAATGAACCTGCAAAGTTTTTAATACACAATATAGATATGTTTTTATACTGTAAAAGTTTGACAAACTAGATAGATAGCTTGCGGCGGTCGTGCTATTTGTGCGAAAAAAGTTGCAGCGTGCCGTAGCAGCGTAGCAGCGTAGCTGTGACGTAGCGGCGTAGCACCGTAGAGGCGTAGCGGTGTGTGGACGCCCTCTAATCCGTAGCGCGTAGCTCTGCGGTACTTTACAAATGGCTACGCTACGGAATTTAATTTCGCGCATTTCTTTTACGTTATTGGATATTGTAAAGATTTGCGGCTTCCATAATATATCCGCTGACGCCGCTGACACGTGATTTTTTGTGCAGTTTGTTTGAAAAGTTCATTTAAAGCGTGAGTTGCAGGAGGATACGGGGGGAGGCTGTCTCTACTCACTCGAGGGGTTTTCAATTTAACTCTATTGTTATGTAATTATGGGTACAATGAAAACCATCACATATTTCTGTGCATATTTCATTTTTCTTTAGTTTCGTGTGAAGATCTCGATAATGTAAATGCGCGCAACAATGGACAATTACTTTCAACTGTAATGTATGAATTGTATCTGATTATCGTTTCATTAAACGAAACGATAACCAGATACAATTCCATTCAATTAAAAAGCTAATTACTCACATTGTTCACATACGCAGAGGTAAGCAATAATTATTATTAAATGAAACCTGCAATCATAAGTATGTAAAGGTATTCATGAAATATCAATAGTTGCAGAGACTCAAGTTGCGATTGGGAAGCAGCAATCAAGAAAGTTCTTTCGCTCGCTCCGCTTCGAGCGCTGAGCGTGAGAGCCGAGCGGGTAAAGCGTACATACGCGGGAATAACTTGTGTATCTCAAACGTACATTACGTACCCCGGTCCTCGTTCGATAATATCATTTGTATATTTCCGATAAGATGCCATCTTTTTTAGGATAAATATTCTTTTATCAAACAAAAGACGGCATGTGACGTCAGATTTTTACTTTATTTTGCTTTTCATGTTAATTCAGATATGATTTAAAACAGATTCGGGAATGTTTTATATTTTCTTTGGCTGATTGACGAAAATGAAATAGAGAGAAGAGAATCCCATCCTCGTCGCCAAGTGTAGTGTATTGTGGGTAATTGCACATCAAACAGTCTCGAATATACGGTGCTAAGTAACGGACGTGTCAGTGTATTATTTATCTGGACGGTACCTACCTAATACATGAAATAGCAGTACCCGTATCTATTTCCATCGAAATAATTACATTGTCTATTTTAATAGACATTCTTACTGGTTTGTAGTCGTTCAAGCATAAGTGATGTAGTTCTTCCTCGATGTCCCCGCCGATGTCTTCGTCAGACTGCTGCTCGGCCTTGCCGAAGTGCAGGTGGCCCCGCGCCGGGCCTGCTGTTGCTGCCGCCCGGTGTCGGTCCCCTCCTCGCGATGCTCTAGATGCTCCCCAGTTCGGGCACACCCGTCGCAAATGTCCCACTTGTTGACATTTGCTGCATTCGTAGTTCCGAAAACGACATGTTTCTCGAGCATGACTGTAAGCTCCGCAAGCAGAACAATTATTTTTCTGCATTCCTCCGCTTCTTATGTTGCCGCTCATGCCGCTGCGCATGGCAACGTCACGCGCTGTAATCGAGCTAGCGCGTGCGCCCCGCCCGGCGCCGCCGCGACCCCCTCGGCTCCCCGACCGCCCGGTCCCCGCCGAGCTGAGTGCATGGATACCTCCGGCTGCCCCCGCCGTACCCTCGCTGTGTGGTGCTTCTACAGCCGCCGCGTCCCGTTCCGCTGCTTCCAAAGAGGTTGCCAATTTCACTGCCTCTGCATACGATATTGTATCCTCCGCAAATAACCTCTGTCGGATAATGTCGCTGCGTAACCCACAAACGAATTGGTCTCGTAGATTATCGTTAAGACTTGTTCCAAACTTGCAAAACCTAGATAGCTTCTTGAGTTCCGCTGTATAGGTAGCGATATTTTCTTCTTGCCCCTGTCTCCTTTGTCTAAAACGGTATCGCTCCGCTAATGACGACGGTTCCGGTTGAAGGTGCTGACGTAACAAGTTGACCGCGTGCTCATACGATAATGTCGACGGCTTGCTCGGACTGGCCAAATTAACTAGAAGTTCATAGGGCTCGTCCCCCATTACGGCTATCAGAGTAGGTAATTTCAAGTCATTTGACACGTCATTTGCCGTAAAATACATTTCTAAACGGTCGATGTATGATGACCACACCCCCGTTTTCATATCAAAAGCGCTCACTTTTCCGATAGACATTTTGACTTTGCGATCACTGTTCCCGGACACAGGTTTTGCACTGATAACACAAATTATCGTCCACAAGTATTTTCCTTGTTCTTCGTATCCCATCCTCGTCGCCACTGTAATGTATGTATTAGGTAGGTACCGTCCAGATAAATAATACACTGACACGTCCGTTACTTAGCACCGTATATTCGAGACTGTTTGATGTGCAATTACCCACAATACACTACAGTAGGTATTGTGAGAAAGTACAGATTGATGATCTGTCGAGGTGTGGTTCATGGTTGGTAGCTGTAATCACAGAGAACAAAGCTTCTGAAGTTGAGACTCGTCCGAGCATGTCTGAATATACGGCGCAAACGTACCCACCTCCGATTAAACTATTGGGGGCATATTATATAAAAGTATATTCGATAAATTACAAAATGCTTAGTAACATTAAAATACTTATTTACTAATCATTAGTTATTAGTTGTTTTTAGTAATCATTAATTAAAATAAAGAAATTCATGCGTATTATGCTCTCTCTTAAAACTTAGATTTTCGTAATTTCCCATTTTTCAGAATTCAAGGTAATAAACCTTGAATTCTGTGTAAAACTACTGAAATCTATAACAATGATAAATACACAGACGCAACACAGGACGGTAGTAAAATAAAAGTTATAGATCATATTACGATTTTGTTTGAGTCGTGACCGCGTGTTGCGGAGAAGTGCGCGCCGCGGCCACCGGCATTTCTCGACTCGCGACTATTTTATACAAAACCGAACATCTCGCACAAAATGTCATTCCATTTCCTCCGCAGGTTCCTGTATTCTTGTGTGTGCTTTATTGTATTACCTATAGGTACTAAGTTTGCAGTTTTTAGTATTAACTTTGAATCTGGTTTAGCCTATGCAGTGCAAAAAATATGTTGAAAAGGGTGCTTCGGGCACCCTGCTGTGAAAATACACGCACATTAAATGATCGCATTTTTAAAATTTTATAATCATCATCATCAAAATCATTTCAGCCGAAGGACGTGCACTGCTAGACATAGGCTTCCCCAAAGCACCTCCACTTCGACCGATTCTGTGCTTCTCGCATCCAACGGGTTCCTGCGGCCTTCACAAGTTCGTCGGACCACCTTGTGGGAGGCCTTCGAGCGCTACGTCTTCTGGTACGCGGTCGCCACTCCAGAACCTTTCGGCCCCATCGGTCATCTGTTCTGCGAGCAATGTGCCCTGCCCACTGCCACTTAAGTTTGGCAATTCTTCGGGCTATATCAGGTAACTTGGTTCTCCTGCGAATCTCCTCATTCCTGATTCGATCACGCAGGGAAACTCTAAGCATAGCCCTCTCCATTGCCCTGTGGGTGGCTTTTAGCCTTCTTATAAGGCCCATTGTGAGCGACCACATTTCAGTGCCATAAGTCATCACTGGCAAGACGCACTGGTCAAAGACTTTCGTCTTGAGACACTGCGGTATGTGGGACGAGAACATATTACGTAGGTTCCCGAACGCTGCCCAGCCGAGTCGGATTCGACGATTGACCTCTTTCTCGAAGTTAGACCTACCTAACTGGACAGTTTGTTCTAGGTAAACATACTCGTCCTTGACTTCGAGTGTAGCGTCTCCGATCTTTATGAGAGTGAGTGTTACATGGGCATTTGACGTGACCTTCGTTTTGTCCATGTTCATTTTCATTTCTTTCGGAGGCTCTACTGAGGTCATCGAGCATTGTACTGAGGTCCTCCATAGTCTCAGCCAATTTGGCAATTTTCTATTGACCTTTATTAAATTTGAAAAGTTTCATTTTGCCATATTAAAGTAGGTATTCATCTAAATCGTTTGTTTCTAAGAAGTTTTGACTAATATTTTATTTCCATAAATATGTTGTTTATGTCTTTATTTAAAACACGTTTTGTAACTTGTGATCAGATAATGTTGGCTTACTGAGATAACAGTTATTTTCTTGTGATTTTAACTAAAAACATTTTATATAGGAAACTCGCTACAACCGAGAATCTATATTTACCTTCGAAGATATTGCATTTCCTGCGTCGTGGGTCAGTCACCCGCCTCAAGAGTTATGTGCTGCGACTTACGACCTTCCACCGCGGAAGCGTCAGTCGCTAGTTGGAGGCGCCTCGTTTACAAGATTGATAATATCGAAAGTGGAGCTATTTGGGATACTTCCAGCTCGTTAGAAGTGTAATTTAAAGTAATTGTTTTAGGAACTAAGATATTTGTATTCATTGGGGCTAACTTTATATTGTGTGATGCTGTGAGGATTTCGTTATTAATTCAAGGGAATGATCTAATATTGACAGATTAATGGTCTGACGTCAGTTACTCCAACAATAACACTAACTTATTTAAAATTTGGCAAATTCTATTAGGAACTTAGCCCCAGTCCAAAGCGAATTCCTTTCGGCTTAAATAAATTTCGTAAGGGAATAAAATAAACATGGGCCCGTCCGTCACGGAGGATTAGTGCGCGGCCGGAGATTAGCGAATGGAAACGTAGCCGTAACCATTGCCTGCTGATTTTTATTGAGTGAAGCGTACGCCTTATTGCCTCACTGTACCCCCCCCCCCCTCATCTTACCTCCTCACCCGCACCCCCCGGGACGGACTCACGGAATACTTAAAAAAACAATCCGACTACGATTGGAACTTTGAACAAGTTCGAGCTCCGAGGAAATCAAGACTTGGCAACTTTTTGTTTTATTGGTCAATTTGTTTCGGAAATATTAAACGTTGTTCTATCCGTCGTTCATTACGGCGCGTCTCGGACGGTTTTATTGCCGCCGTCTGATTACAATAAGACTCGTCCCTCTGTTGTTGAACAACACTCGCTCGTCCCCCCGCACCGTGACGCACCCCGGCGGCGCCGGTTCCGACCCGCTCCAGCGCCGTATTTAACCAAACTTTCTGATGTACTTTAACCTGAATTGGAATAGCACTCCAGTTAAATTGTCACTAGAATACACATATTGCAAAGTTTAAAGGATCCGCATAGAATGCAATACAGAGCTGTTATATAACCTAGCTTATTTCTTCAATCGACATGGCAAACTAGGATTGATATCAATTATTAGCGGCACTTTCATACAGTAGTTTCATTCCTTCCGCTCCGCTTTGTCGCATAGCTAATGCGCGGTGCACCGAGACGAGCTGAAAATCTTAATTGGCAGACTTAATTTAATATTATCCAAGCAATTGTTAAGCACGTCACCGGCACACAAAGCCTGCAGCACTCCATTTGAGCAAATAGACCGCCATATGAATGAGTAAACGCTGAACCAATTACTCAAAGACCGCGGCAACTTAAATTAACTGGATGGGGGCACCGTGAGCCGGTTCGAACTGGATTGCGTTGAATGGAACTGGGTGAAACTGGTGCGAGTGCCGTAGGCAGAGCCGACAAGTTGGGAACAATGGTGACAGCTCAGTGACGTCACAGGCTGGAGGCTAGCGCAGACCTCTGCCCTCGCAGTTAGAAACAGTTTGCAGATAAACTCGAGGCTCGTTGTCGTAATAAGTTTAGCGTCTCCGTTTAAATACCGACGCTAACATCCACGTTTGCGTTTACTGCCGAGCTTACCACAGACTCACAGGAGAATACTTATTACTCTGGTGCGTCGAATTATACTTGATAAAATTTCAGCGAACCTAACTTTGAGCTTAAATTGTTTTTACATAATACTAATTAAATTTATAATGATTTGTATGAAAGTATTGATTGCTCATTAAATTGGTATTTAATAAAATCGGTACGTAAATTGAAATGAGTCCAAAAAGCGCACATTCCGGTCACTGATCTCCGCAGATGTAATAATGAAAAGACAGATGAAACTCCAATTTCTATATTACATCGAGTTATTCATAGGGTTTATTGGAATAAGTCCCTAAAATAACATGTAGTTGCCTACATATACGATGCACGATGCCCACAAAAAGGATATAATTATTTTTCTAAACATATCACGATGTGCGGCTCTTCATTGTATTGTCTGGCTCTTCGTCCAGTTCATTGTTGCATCGATTTGCTGTAGTGAACTTTGTTGTATTTTCCGGAAAACTGTCCAATTTATGTATTCTTTAGAATCTTATGTCACAGTCATCATAAAACCTATGTTTGTAGTAAACAATTCTTTTACGTAAAAGTGAGTAAAAAATAAACATAAAGCTAGACGAAAAAGCAATAATGTATTCGTATAAATTGTGGTATTACAAACTGAGACACAAATAGTAAAGAATATCGTACGTACGTGTATCAAAATCCCCACTATCCACATCGACACTGACTTCACTATTTCTGAGTTAATAGGTTATTACCGGCCACCTGTTCCCGTAACGTAGCGGCGCGGGCGGTTATTTGCAATGCGTCTTTATTGTTTGCTGCGCCATTGCTAATGAGTTGGCGATTGTGTCCGCAACAGTTGCTCGTAGCGATGAGCTGGTGGCATAGGTCGGTGGGACAGTGGATAAAGATGTGATTGGTTAGTAAGTTTGAACAGAAAGCTGATACGTTGAAGACTGGGTGAACGATAAACGATAACAGATACATTGAGTGTAATTCTAGAGGTAGAACTTATTAGCATTTAAAAAGAGTTCGACATAACTTCATGTGTATGTTTTCTCAAGAAGCATCTAGGAGAAAAGTCTCTTAAATAAAACATAGGAAAAATATTTTTAAAAACAAGCTTTTAATAAGCTAAAAAGTACGAAATAAAATTTACTATTTTCTATTTAGTACCCTATATTTAATTAAAAACAATTGTTTTTAAAAATATTTTTACGTATATTTCATTTTGTACATTTCATTATTAGAATTTGTTTAAAAATCTGTTCAACCACCTTTACTTGTAAGGTACTTGTCAAGATAAATCCAAATGTCCGACACGCAACAGGGCTATCTTGTTTTGATGAGTAGTGCCGTGACCCCCCCCCCCCCCCGGCTCTATCATTAGACCCTGAACACCACCTATTGTAATAGCACTTATCAAGACGAATCTAATAAAACCACATACAACGGGTCTAATTGTTTTACTTGAGAACTGTCCGTGACCACCTTCAGGCTGATCATCATCAGACCCTGGACACTACCACGGGCTATAGTACTTACACTTGTCAATACATACCCAATGAGTTCAAACACGATGGCACTATCTTATTTGATTGATGATCCTATGGTTACCTTCCGAATCCATCATCAGACCCTAGAAACTATCTTGGGGTATAATAATATTACACTTGTCCAGAAAAAACCAACGAATTCAAACACAACGACGCTATTTTGATCGAGGAGTGCCTATGGCTACCTGCGGGCTCCATCATCAGACCAGGTTCATGGTATCATGTATCATATTTTTGCGTTGTCATCGAAGCTATATAAATATGCTAAGTTTCAGCTCAATCGGATGACAGAAAGTGCTTGAAAAATGGATGAGAAAGGGAGTAACTGGAAACACATACGAACGAAGCCAGGTAATCACCGTGAAGGTAATATAAAGCTTGTAACCAGATACATAGGCACCGTTCATTCGTTCGTTTGCAGCTGTACATTTGTACAAGCCACCAACTTAAAAAAGGTTTAATCAAAAAACCGGCCAAGAGCGTGTCGGGCCACCCTCAGTGTAGGGTTCCGTAGTTTTCTGTCCGTCACAATAAGTGTTCCTACTTATGAGTTTAAAAGTGGGTATCCATTATGTTCGCGTAATAATCGTAGTCGATCATAGATCTTAAAATATTGGCATTCGATTTTAATAATTCTTTTTTTGTTTTTGTTTGAAAAAAGATACGTTCAGGATAATAAAATAGTAAACGAAGTTAAAAAATGCTTGCATATACGATTATACTACAAACTTAGTCCAGAAATTATTTTGTATAACTTTTTGTCTTTTTGTACAAAAACTGCTGTTTCCATCAAGTTCAAAATAATTTTCCTAGAAAGTCCTTATAAAGTTCTACTTTTCAGATTTTTTCATATTTTCTAAACTTATGGTTCAAAAGTTAGAGGGGGGACACATTGTTTTTTACTTTTGGAGCGATTATTTCCGAAATTATTGACATTATCAAAAAATGATTTTAGTAAACCCCTATTCATTTTTAAATACCTTCCCAACAATATATCACACGTTAGGGTTGAAATAAAAAAAAAAACACTTCTCACTTTACATATAGGGGGGCTACCCTAATAAAACATTTTTTTCCAATTTTTATTTTACCAATTTGTTGGCGTGATTGATATACATATTGTTACCAAATTTCAGCTTTCTAGTGCTAACGGTTACAGAGATTAAGCGAGGACGGACGGACGGACGGACAGACATGGCGAAACTATAAGGGTTCCTAGTGGACTACGGAACCCTGAAAATGGAAAAGAGATTACTTCATATTGTCCACATATCGATATAAACGCACGGCCGCGCCGCATAGCGTGCCTTTAAGTATAAAATATTCGTTTTCCGCGTAAAGCTGTTCCCGTGTTTCCTCGAAGTTCCATGAAAGCGTTCATGTCTTTTATTACGTGCATACAACCACCCGCTCTAACAGAATGGCTGACGATTTAATGAATCATAAACCTGCGATCACATTATATAACATAATTATATTCTCACCAAAAACATTTCATGTATGTACAGTAGATTGCCAAGACTTACACAACGCTTTCACTGTTAAAAAGTGATATCTGTAAGCCAATTCTCGTAATTTAAAACGTTCAAAATCTAGTCGCAGTCTCATCTCGGCGACAAACAAATGTCAAAAACTTGTCAAAATGTAGGGAAATTAGAAGTATTTTTTGACAGATTGAGACTGAGATCAGACTGTAAACGTTCTTAAAATTACGAGAATTGTCCCTCAGATGTCATGTACAGCCCCCAACTCTACAAACCATCTTGGACAAAATGTGGGGTTTGGCCGTGTCGGTGTCGTCGCACAGACACTCCTATGGGCTTATGATAAGAAATTAAGTCAATGGTCTTTAATGTTGTGTGCTAAGCCATGACCAAGATGTAAGGTGTGTAAAGTTAGGGGCTTGTAGAGTTAGGGTCTTGGCTCTACATTAGATCTATTAGGATAAGTTTTGAACAGTGAAAGCGTTATGTAAATCAAGTGGCAACCTACTTTACATGAAATGTTTTTGGTGGGATCCCATTTCTTTTTGTAGGGTGATCTATTTCTTTTTATTTTAGCGGTGGTATTGTAATGATATATTGCACACTAGCTTTTGTCCGCGACTTCGTCCGCGTGAAATTTCAAAGAGTATCAGACAAGGGAAGAGATTGTTGGTACAGATCGAGTCGGGCCAACGGACAAGTCTTCACAGTGTTTTGATTCTCGATGTAATTAATAAGATATTGTTCGAAGAGTCTTTAGTTTCCTAATAATAGAAAACTTTCCTAAACAATAACTCTGCAGCTTTTGTGTGGCGTCTATTGTTGACCATAATGAAGGATAATTTGGATTGCTTCAAACTGTTCTCTAAAGGGACTTGCTAGACTGCTAGAAGGACTAGTTCGAACGTTGTATTTAGTGAGACTCGTTAAGGCTTCAAAGAATTTCATGAATTACTTCTAAAATCTAGTGTTGCTTGGTCTGTTTTGTTTCTTTGTTAGTGCTTTTCTTTGTAATTAGTTATGAATTTTGTTGATAGTAATCGTACCTAAAACGCAAAATATTCTTCAAAAAACTTGTTTCACAGTAATTTTTTAGCATAATTATAAATGTTAGGTCTAATTGCTGAATGAAATCCTTAATTGATGAAAAGTCATACCCAAGCGATGTCTGTTGTGCTGTACCAAGCTAAAAGAAATGGATATAATATACGATATGCGGAGCTAAGTTGAAACCCTTACTAGTTGAACAATCAGAGATAAATTATGTACATAAAGAAAAGAAGAATAAAGATAAGCTGAAACGTATTCATTGTGATTACATAAAAATACAAATAGTTTATTGCAGAAACTTGTACAAGCTTTACAGTTAATCTTACATAGGGACCTCCTTAAAGTAAAAGATGTACCTGTGCTGTGTGATTGTGTGAAGACCTTGAGTAGGTAACCAAAATAGTAACTTTTTATGTCAGGTACTGAACAATAGGTGTATTTTTATATATACTATTGCTCCTGCATTAAAAGCTTGTTCCTGCATTAAAAGTTTATACTATTTTGGTTGCAAGCGTTATTTTAAATACAGCGGAATTTTACACATTTCAAAGCTAGCTTCAAATATTCCCAAAGTTACTCGTCGCCAGAGAGCCCTCCCGTCGCCTCACCCTTCACTACTTGGACGAAGTGCTAAATATAACACCTTATCAATGAAAATTATATTTTGTTATATCTGATACTCTATAAACTTTCACATTGCGCGAGAGAAAGATTCCTTTGAATTTATTGCTTCGACTTGAGTTGATGAATTGTCAAAGGTTCGCTTGGCGACGCTTAGAAGGAGGAGAAATTAGTGTATAATTTGAGAGATCTTGACTGTACCTACCGAGCTAACTGATTCTCAGATACGAAGCTAAGGAAATCTAATTCTTAGGGTAGATAAATGAAACAGCGGATTTAGATAAAAATCAAAGTCAAAGCATTTATTTCAAATAAGCACATAAAAGGCACTTTTGAACGTCAATAATTGCAACAAAATATACTTGATTCTAGTCGCCCATTCCAAAAGGTAGTTTTCATATGGAGATGGGATGGAATGGAAATAGCAAATGGGAGCCATCGTTAATACCTAAAAAATGGGATTCAAAAGTGGGATCCAACGAAAATAAATCAGAAGAATGGGCAACAAACTCCACCGTTACTCTTTTCAAATGTACAATATTTTGCATACATTAATTATACATTATAATAATAATATTATGTGAAGACGATGCACCTAAAATAAAATTACTATACAACAATAGGTAAAAGAATTAAAAATGAAACCATGACATATAAATTAATTATCTGATGGTGCTCACATATTTACAAACATGGGAGAAGTAAAGGATTTTCATAAAAAAAAAATTAACAAGTAATAAATCAGGGTGTTAGTTAAATTAATTACAGAATGTAAATCAATGTCAAAAAATAATAAATTTTACAATTAAATTAGCAACCAGTTTGATTTTGTCTCAACTCTAGATTGTCCTATGGAGCAGGACCAGCATGTTTCCAAGCTTTCTTTTCTTGGATATAATCTTCTTATTTATGCTTGTTTACAAAGTGTACCTACGTTTAATATGAGTTTTAAATTTTCTTTCATTTAATTGCAATATATCACAAGATATTTTATTGTAACATTTAACACAGTACCCCACAAAAGATGTCTGTACTTTGGCTAATCTGAAAATTGGTTGATGTATTTTATCTTTATTTCTAGTATTAAAATTATGTCTATCGCTTATTTTATTAAAAAGTCTAGCTGTGCCCCGCGGTTTCACCCGCGTAAATGTCGATCCTATGGGAATATCGGGATAAAGTAAGCTATATGTTAATCCAGGGTGTCAGCTACCTCCACACATTTTTTTTTCAAATTGGTTCAGCCGTTTGAGCGTGAAGAAGTAAAAAACATATAACACACACACACATACACACACACACAAACTCACAAACTTTCGCCTTTATAATATTAGTGTGATGTAGATTTTTGAGATTCGCGGAGACGTAGATTATAAATGGCTCTGACAGCAGATCGTCCAGGAGAATGTTATGTTTATTTTATAGGTTTCATATTCTATGTATGACTTTATGAAATTTACTGAAGAATTACAAGCAACAAGTACAAAGTAAACTATTTCACCAAACAAACTACTGACCTCCTACTTCCTCTAATTGTTGTTACCTAATCTATTCATATTGCGCACGAGTTTACAAACCTTAGCTATGTTATTCCAGTCTTACTGCACTATCATCTGCCTAGCCTTTTCCCAACTATGTTATGTATGTATATCTAATCGGATTCAGCTGAAAACAAAATACCAGTATTTTACATGGAGCGACGGCCTATCTGACCTCCAGAGCCCAGTTACTGGGTAATACGATATCCCTTGGTAGGTCCAGTCTAATTACACCATTTTCACTGCGAAAGCTGTATCAAATCTATTTGTAATTGTGCAACAAATTTCCATCTAATAATACGTCTTTGGGACACTTTTTGATTACGTAATTGGTCGGATTTCGTTCGGAAGGCGTCGGGCGCATGCTCGGCTTGTGGTCACAGCACTAGCACTAGCTCGGAATTCAGGCTCGGATTAAATTCAATTTTAACGTTGCGCAGCCTTTCACCACACAAAAGATAAACTACAGACACTCAACTCCGGAAAACAAGCAAAAAGCACGCTCACATAGACTCGCCTCTACGTAGAGCTAGGTGCACCCACGAGCACTCGCGACTAGCATTCGTTTGCGACGTTCATGCGTACGCGTCTATGTGTGTGTGCGCGCCTGTGTTCACTCGTCGTATAGAGCTGACCTTCTGTGCTGTGTGTTCTGTCTATCTATTTTGTGCTTTCTCGTGTTGGTGCTAACGGTGGACGGTTTACGAGCGGCAAACGGTCGTCCGGAGATTGGGATGCTTGCTGGTCGATTTTACAATATATCTTTGACAATTACTTGGGGAATAAAAACGTAGATATCTTGGTTAGGTTTTGTTTTCTTTTTTTTTTGTCCTGATTAAAGTTAATCATCAATCCGGTCTAACAAAACGACAAAGTCAAGTAGGTACACAGGTGAAAGAAACAATGATACAGTGACCGGCACGGAGCTTGCTGATGAAATACTGAGGTTTTCTTACCATATATTTATAATAATGCGCAATCCGATCCCCACTCTTTCATTGAGGTCAGATCCGTGCCGCACTATACGTTTGATAAGGATCGCATCATTTGAGAAACAATAGATATTAATAACAAGACCCAAGTGTACGATGCCCTCAATCTTGCTCAGAAGAACAAAAAAGACCCTTTTTCAAGACACTCAAGGGAATACTTACTTACTGTTAGAAGAAAAATGTAAATAAATCACAATAAATGCGATTTAAGTAAACATATTTAATAGAATACTAAATTGTTTCAAAAAATCCCAGATGTCAGCAAAACTTTTTGCTGGTATGTTCAAAAGACATGATAAAATAAAGTGGCACAAATAGTGGCGGTGCACCGAGTCGCACGGTCGCGCACGCGCAGGCTGGGGCGTCACCGCGCACAAACTTGCTGATTTATGCGCGCAAACAAACAACTGCTTCTATTATACTCTCGTTTTATACCG
Source organism: Luperina testacea (assembly GCA_927399505.1). Taxonomy (NCBI): domain Eukaryota; kingdom Metazoa; phylum Arthropoda; class Insecta; order Lepidoptera; family Noctuidae; genus Luperina; species Luperina testacea. The sequence goes on along the minus strand of OV656771.1, from coordinate 20,182,891 downwards.
CGCTGATTTAGGACAAAAACTATAAATTCAAAATTTATTCCGTCACACACATAAAGTTAATTTCCAACATAGAGACGACCACAGCGAAACATGGTTCTATGCTAAAACGCAGTATTTTGGTAAAATATTTTTAAAGATGCAGATTCCTCGATTTCCGCTGTGTACTCTGGGCAATTGTCTAATTGCCAGATTTTTTACGACGATTTTTAAGTTAGTAAGAAATCAGTCTTGGTTTCTACCCGTCTATGTTGACCGGGTGGTGTTTTTGGTACGACATAAGCTAACTCTCGTGTGACTCCTGCCGATACAAAAGAATAACAACAATACTTTTTGGTAGCATACTAGTACTTTTCAAAGTAGAATTTTATCTAGACAAAACAGTGCAAACCAAGTTCAGAAAAAAGTTATTTTATCACTTAAAGTCGGAAGTCAACTCACTCTTTCTGGCTCGCCATAAAAGAACATGTTATTTCACATTGTATTTATTTCATAAATACGGATCACTGCACTGAAAGGACTAACGCATTTAACTTGCGAAATGTAAAAGTTTTCGCCAAATAAATAACACACAAACATTAGACGGAACGCTTCAAAGAAATAAAATAATTTCTTTAAGAAAATGTACGAGTATTCAGTCCAAGTAACATCTTTATATTGTGTTATTTATAGGTAATGTTGTTCTTGCTTAACATTTTTAGTCTCGTTCATTCCCTGCAGGCAATGTTTCAATGACATTGGTTCACTTACGTACGAAAGAAAAATATAACTAAAGTTGATATATTCAATAAAACATTCAATAAATCAAACCTCATAAACGCGTAGTTTACTCATTGTTGCGGTACAACGAATTGCTTTGAACCTCCAACGCTTTGAAACTTTCAAAGGAGAAGATTGTACTATTGTGTGAAAAATGTAATTAGTAGTATTAAAATACTTAGTCGGAGCTTATCACGAATTTTTATTTTTATTTGTGCCTAAAATATTTGAAGATTGCTTTAGAATTACTTGTAGAACAGTATAAGTTTATCATTAATGTGTTGAAATGAGGACTAAAGCCTAGAGAATTCTATTCTTACAACATCTTGATGCGCCATCAAAGTCGATCTGAGATGACCAAGACAAGTACCTACAGACGTTCAACTTCCCTCCAAAAGTGCATAATTTTCATAATCCTTAATGTTGAGTGTATCTAACATAATATTATTTTAATTCCCATAAAATAGTAATTTGAATAATTACATAAAACATTAATCTGTCTATATATGATATAGATATTATGTTTACTACACTCCAGGGAGTCCGCAGAATTATTGTAAGTTGATGCCTATTTAGGGGAGCACTTTGAATAACGTGACTTCGCATAGAATATCTAATATAAGTTTTATTTTCTAAACAAACTACTACATATATGTGTTTAGATTGTGCTTTTAGACCATAATGACTGAAGTATAAACTTTTTTGTTTAGAGAATAAAATTAGATTTTTTTCATCATCACATAACATCAACGCAACAAACATAACTAAGTATAAAATCGTGCCATCATAGTTTACGTGCTACAACACCCTTTTGGTGTTACCTATCACTTTCTATATTTCTTCCAATACTCATTCAACATCTATACATACCACCATTTATATAGTTCACGTATTATTCCCAGACTAACGAAAAATTCGCAAAATCTAGTCTGCAAATAGATAAACAGTTTTCCCCGAATTGGCTCCATGAAATAGAACGAATTCCCTTTTAGGAAAAACGTAATTTTCGTTAAAGAAATGCAGATGAATTGTATCTCACGTAGAGATTTAACTGCGAAACACTCGTAACATTAGATTACAACAAAATAAAGTAAATGAAAAAGAAATCCTAGATTACGAACCCTCTGCGTCTGCACCTCTCCGGGGAGATGACTCGAGTTTGTGTGAAGAACAAAAACATGGAATAATTCAGATGTGGAGGATACTTAGGCTACTGAGGGCCTGCAGAACTCTTAATAGGTATATTTGCTTCTTTGGAAAGTTCGCCGGGTATACCACTATTTTGCATTACAACCTGATGAGGTGACGGATTAATGACTGGAAAAACTAGTTACACAGAATAAGATTCGATTCAAAGCTGTACGCAGAAGAAGAAACTTTTAGATGTTACCTCCTCACAGATCATAACTATCATGTTCACACAACGAATCAATATTGCAACGAGTTTCTTATACAGATGACGACATTAATGCAGCGCGAGTGTTCACCAACGCCTCGCTGCGCTCACCAGAGACCTTAATGATAGGTAGCTAACGACCAATTTTCCGTGCCCCAATTACGATTTGCATTGTAAATAGCACCTCGAGGGAATGGAGTGTTATCTATGGGGGAAACTCGCTCAATTTTGGCGAACGAGGGGAACTGTGAGTAGGCGAAGTTTTATGGTGTTCACACCGCCATGCATTTATTTGTGCAAGATCGTTTACTGCTTATGAGAAGACGTATTACAGCCCATAAACTTGGTCGGCAGGATCTTTCGCTTTTCGGGAGAAATCGATTTACTTTTATGTTTTCGTAGACTATCACGATTATGCAAAAAATCATATTTGTGAGAGCACGGTTAGTAACTTCTCTTAAAACGAAAATGTCTACAATTTGATGCTGGAATTTGGTAGCAAAGATTAATGTAATGTATTTCATTTCTCTCGATTCGGATGATTTTAAATCAAAGTAGGTACTAAATCAGTCAAACATCTTCCAAACCAATTTCGTGTTCTCTTTCGAGACATGTGATAATATAAATGTTTGTATGAAGTGTAGCCTACATACAGACACATAGATAAAATTTGCTTAAACCTTTGTATCGTGTTATAAAAATAAACCTTTCATACGCCACTCGCAGGTGTTGAGTAAGACGACTGAAGATTATATCTGAAGGTGCATTCTAGATGAAATGGTAGATAGCTTAAAAAAATTTAGGGTACGTTCATCCGTGTGAGGCAGCAACTTCGCAAAATAACAATTGAGACCACCATTCCATCTGCTAAAAACAATTGTTACGTATAGAGATTCCCTCTTTTAACTTACTCATATTACGTACCAGGCCCGCATGGTGAATTAAGGCCCACTCTCTTACCGAAATGAGGCCTGTGTCCCAGCAGTGGGCACAATATAGGCTGATTATGCTTTAAGCTTATTGAAAAAGAAGACGTCATAGTAAGCCATGTTTAGCGTTGACGACGAAGAGCGGCAAGTGGCAAGATTTCTGAAAACATCACAACACAATTTGCACGTAATTCCACCAAGTAGTACCCATTCTACAAGGCAATACCCAACTCATCAGAATACCCTCACAATACAAATAAAGACAAACCTCCCCACAGTGGAGCAGACACATAACGTATCATCTCATTTTCCTCGGCGAGTATTAAATAAGGCGGTAATGCAATCCCTGACAGCTTGTTTCTTTTATTCATCTCTCGTATCTTAACGACGTATCAATTCATCCCGGCCATAGAACGTGCTGGAATATATGTTCATCTACATCTGAGAAAGATGAATACAAGGGGTGAGTCTGCCCTTGAAGTATTTATACAGCTGTAGAGCGCGAATTAGAAACGAATAAATAGGGTTAGCGCTGTGGATGGTTTTTGTATTATTATAATTTGTAAATTTGCCTGGAGCGGATTTACATTTTTTAAGAGAAAGTTAACACACAGAATTCAACAAAATCTATAGATATTTATCTATACCTACATATGATAATGCTGATGAGTTTGTTTATTTGTTTGTTTGAACGGGCTAATCTCTGGAAACACCAGTAGGATTGGAAAAAATATTTTTGCATTTGATAGCCCAATTCTTGAGGAAGGCAAGAAGAAGAAGAAGAAGTCATTTCTGTCCCATTTCAGGGCAAAGGCCTATAAAGGCTATAAAAATATATATAAAGGCTAGGCTACTTAAAATCATGCTAGGACTCTTAGGAGCCGAGAGAAAACAAAAAAAGTCGGAAAGAACGGTAAGCGAAAATTAAGTAATAGCGCGGGCAGACGACGCGATGCGATGGGGTAGGTCGAAGGATCAATAAATTTCGCGCGGACGAAGTCGCGAGCAGAAAATAAATAAAATAATTCTCATTAGAGCAATGGACAAATAAAAATGCATTGTTGTATGCAATGCAGACAAGAGTTGCTTTTAACAAAATATATCAAAATAAGTTTGTCAAGCTACAAATATCTACTTCCATTTTGTGTAAATTATCCCTTCTGAAATACATACGCAAACGCTTCTCCCCCTTCACCCAATTAATTATCAAAGTATTACGTTTTTCAAATAGTTGTGTTATTAAAAATATTTTTATTTCACTCACTATTCATTTGGTTTAGATTTATTGGTAGCTAGCGATCCGGCCCGGCTTCGCTTCCAACAAATTTATTTGTGGACGCCATCCAAATTGCTGCACTTATAGGTAACTCGATGCTCTGAATCCTGAAAATTTGACGAAAACGTCGGCTTTCATAAAAAAGGTTTCGATTGCAAACTTCATTAAAATGAGTTTAGTTTTATTCTAGTTGAGCACGCAAACAGACAGACGTACTGTGTTATTTTAATTTTTTCAAGGCGCATTCAAAGAAAGTTGGAAGTTTTTTCTTAAAGAGTATTTTAATTTGATTAATTTACAACAACTAGGCGTTTTAATTTTCCATCTTTCTTACGGTACGTTGTTCTCGGCTGTTTCAATATTCTTCGTCGGCTATTAATTTGACTAGATATTTATTCCTTTGTCGTGTTTCATCGGTTTATGATATTATATTGACATGTTTTTCTCTGAGCAGCTTGAAATAAAACCTACATCAGCTTATTTTCCGAGAGCGAAGTGAAGCGACAACTGCAGTGAAGGTTCTATACAGATGACTTCTGTATGTTTACGTGATATGAGCGCGCGTATATTGTTCTATTGTTATCTATATAGAGCCTTCACTGTTGTGAATACTCTATCTAGATGACTTTTGTATGTTTTCGTGATATGAGCGCGCGTATACTGTTCTATAGTTATCTATATAGAGCCTTCACTGTTGTGAATACTCTATCTAGATGACTTCTGTATGTTTTCGTGATATGACCGCGCGTATACTGTTCTATAGTTATCTATATAGAGCCTTCACTGTTGTGAATACTCTATCTAGATGACTTCTGTATGTTTTCGTGATATGAGTACAATTTTTTTTTATAATTTTTCCACGAAAATTCTGTTAACTGCATTTCGTAAAAATATTTCTGTTTCCATACTATTTATAAATGAACTCTCAATTATGAACAACTCTAAAGTCCTGAAATTCCAAATAAAATTCTGCGAATATTGAAACAAATGACACCTGACAACCAAAACGTGAATTATTTTTCCGTCCATTGTTTAATTTCGTTTGAGGAGAGATTTATCGACATTGTTTCCAACTCTTCTATAAATAACGAAGCACGTACCTTCCTAATTATGGCTAATTTAAATAATTAATATGACACATCGCAATCAAGGAGATGTAACGTATGACAGCTTTAACTTCGACGAGTCATGAAAATATATCCCTCGTTTAATAAACTTTGTTTATATTAATCAAGCGGCGGGTGGCGCGGGGGGTGGGAAGGGTGCAAGTGGGGCGTGGGGGGGCTGTCTCGAGGGTGCACGTTAAATTGAGTTGTCTCCCGCGATGCATTGCACACCTTAAGTGTTGGGAAATACACGGGCGGGATGGTTTGCCAACGTAGTAGTTGAGTTAAGCCCTCTCTCGTGTAAACTTTGTAATTTTTCTGTAACAATACAATATTCTCATAAGAATGTTATGAGCGAGAAAGGCTAAGTTAGGTATAAAGACTATATTGCGCAGAAAGTGGCAAGACTCTTTATTTTTACTAAGCTGCTCTTAAGTTACCACAATAGAAGCCGTTTTCATTGCAATAATAAAATAATTATTCTACTTGATTTTAACCATAATTATTACTAACTTTATGATCTGGATCGAATTCCATCCCAAAAACTGTGCATTAAACCGTTCGCTTAACTATCCGTCTGTGTGTATCGCCGTTAGCCGCGGGGTGCATTCACGGCTCGCGACAAACTGTGGCACAAATATATCAGTGTAATTGTGAGCCCCTCACACCCACACCAACACACCCTCGCGTAGACATACCCTAACATTACAACCACACATGCACACTATCATGTAGACATGAACTATTTTTGTGTGATCACTTGGGGCGGTATTAGAAGTATTTTTATGATGTGTGCAGAAATAGTTTATCTTTTTTTCTTAATTTTCTCTTCTTGATATTTTTAATGAAACCATTTTGTTATTACCTACATGTATTTTGGGTGCGCTTACAAACCCGAACCTTTCATATATTGTCAACCACACCAGATAGAACTAGGCCATAAAAATATGTAAACAGTTTCTGTTACGGGTGGTAATGGAACCCGGCTGCATTCCGTATCGCACAAGCTTAGCTGCTGCCAATCTTGATGTAGTTTTAGATAAGGAACACTCTTGTCAGCATTATCATCCTATAATGTTTCCACTGCGGGGAACATTCACCACGCGAGCCAAGTGTATGTTAGAATGTTTGGTTCTAGGAAATTTTCCTCGCGATGTTTTCCTTTACCGTTTTTGAGAGCAATATTCTCCGCACCGCAATTTAATTAAGAAATGTTAGTCTACAGAATTCAGAACTTCTAAGCTAGCTAACTCGGGTAAATAACTACGTTAGACTCGACAACAATTGATTGTCCGATAGAAATCCTGCAGTTCTCTAAACAAAACAGAATCTATTTCTAATCGAGCTTCCCTGACAATAGAACTGGCTACAAAACCTCAGCTATTTGTGTAAAAAGGCCGCTACCTCGGGGCGGCCCGCGCCGACCGCAAGGGGGCGCCGCGGTCGCCGCGACTCGAACAAAAAACGGCCGCTGCGAGTGAGCGAGCGAGCTTGCTGTTGACAGTATGTCACACTACCTTGTGCCGTGTTTTGTTGAATAAACTACTATTTGTTTATGTATTAAACAATGATAGACATGAGCAATATTTTGTTAAATAGATTCGGTTCCTTTCGACGTTCATCTACAGATTGTATTGATGTAATTGATGTAAGTTTTCTCAAACTTCCAAAACCAACGTGACACTGCGCTGGCGGAATTATTCGATCTTGGTAAACTGTGTATCTATTATATTATAATCCTCACACGGCAAGTTCGAAACTTCTTTGGACACAATCCGATGGTCGGTCGCAATCCAAACACTAGAAATCCTGATAATCATTGATCAATGTAATTTTTTTATGTTCTACGATTCATTAAATACACATATTATATTCTCTGCAACTTTTGCAACCAGCAATTAGTTACGTATGACATAGTTGCTTTGAGTTACAACTCCGCGTACGTTCAGGTCAGGTACACAGCGCATTCAGCAGACTATGTGCTTAGTTCTGGCAACGTAATCAAGGTCACTACCACGGCTGAGCTCGCAGGTACAGCGAAGGTCGGATTTAGTTCGCTATCTGCAATTTTACGTAACAAGGAACTATTAAACGCTCGTAGATGTCGTTAGTATTAATCTTGCTTTATTGCAGTTGTATATTCTGGAGAATTTCGACGTAAATCATGTGTTTCGAGGAAGCTCTTTGGTTTATCTTCATCCACACATCGAGTTCACAAACTGTTGGGAACAGGCCTCTCTTTGTTTGTGGCACTATCCACGCCCCAGTGTGTGCCTGTACCATCCCTTTGGCGAGCTTGCTGTACCGCTCGGAATGGATATGAGAATTAATGAGTTTAATCTTGGTACACCAACATCCAAGGTTTTAGTGATAAATTAATGGGTCAAATAGCAACCGTGGTCACACGGAAACAACCTTGGTAGAATGTGCATAAACTATAATAATCAACATTAAAAAACACAATAACTGTAACGTCAGAGCACCTAAAAACTGCCCCACTTCTGTATAAATACATTCAAGTTGTTTTTCTTCCATTGCCGGCCTGTACCTCGGAAAATAATACATTGCTGTGAAGTGACCTGAATAACTTACAACATTACATTGCCAAATAAATTAATAGTCGTAAATTATTCAGCACTTGTCTTACGTACCTCGTACGTATTTATGTAGAGGGACTTATTTTAGGCACAATTGTAAATCTGGATTTATTTCGGATTAATCTTGGTGTTTGTTTGAGGATTAATGGCCTGGCCTAAGTTCTGTTTTGATTACAAAATAAAATAATGATTTGGTTGTTCTGAGTCGGGGATTTTAATGGATTAAAATACAAATTCAAGTAGAAACCGATCTCAGATCTTGAAAAAATGCAAAATCATTCACGATGTAAGAAATAACAGCTCTGGGACAATCGTCACAATAACACTGAAAATCCTTTTATATACTGAACCGTGAAGCTTAACTAAACTGGAATATTTAGGAATTCAGTTATTACGGTTCCGGCACCAGTGTGTTACATTACTTATTTAGTACAGATGATTAGAAGAGATGGTGCAATTTCATCAAACATTTTGGTTTCACGACAAGCTAGAGTTATACTTAATGGGAAAACCGGGGAACAAATATTACATGATACAGAGATTGAAGATAGATTTCGATCTGAGCTATAGTACGATTACGGCACAAATCTGAGCTATAGTACGAGTACAGCACAAATCTGAGCTATAATACGAGTACAGCACAAATCTGAGATATAATATGAGTACAGCACAAATCTGAGCTATAGTACGAGTACAGCACAAATCTGAGCTATAGTACGAGTACCTACAGCACAAATCTGAGCTATAGTACGAGTACAGCACAAATCTGAGCTATAGTACGAGTACAACACAAATCTGAGCTATAGTACTACTACGGCACAAATCGAATTAAATGGACTCGTACCAAAAGAGTAACGATTTATTTGTGGTTAAAAAGAAGAAGAAGTGTTATTCGAAGGGGGGTGCGCGTTCCTCAACTATTCCATATAGACACATGCAGGACTAATGCTGGGGAACATGCACCTCTTCGTCACCTTGTTGATTCTTACAACACGCGTTTTATGGAACTGGATATATTTTGTCTATCTAAGCAATCATTTAAGTAAATGGCTCTAGATATTTTGTCTGGCGATTATTTTAAGTTAGACTAAACTAAGCTGAGTAACACAGTATTATTATTGTGGCAGCGACTATTGTTTTACTTTTCTCTTTCTTTTTTATGTCTTTAGCCCTTCTAACCTTTAACCCAGTTAAAACGTGGACAATGGTGTGGGTTAGATGTTTGTTAATCTTATTTTAGTATTTTTCTGTATTTTGTATCATGTAACTGTTTTTTGTCCCTAATAAATAAATAAAAAAAAAAATACTCGGATTGTGATACTTCACAAAAATTAATAAATCAGCGTTGTTTCAATGATGACCGGCAAATGGAAAAGTTTCTGAAATACATTGTACTAAATAAAATACTAAAACATCAAGGCAGAATAATATTATTATGTAACCTCTCATTTGTTTATGTAGCCTACAGGTGGCAAATATGTATTGTTTAACGTAGGCTATACGAGTATCAGTCAAGTCAGAAACATGTTCGTTACGTATAGAACCTTGCTTATATGTATATCTGCCTATAGAGTACCTATATTAATGAATATACCGTCTACTTTGTAATAATTAATTTATAACATCGTTCAGGTGAAACACTGTAGAGGGAAAGATTCTCACATTTTTAAGAAAAGAAGCTGATACCATCCTTGCCAACGTTATTTTTGTTTATATTGCGTTGCACCTTACATCATAATTGATGGAATCAAAACGCATTATACTACTTTGTAGCCAGAAATTAACATAGAACATAATTAATCGGCGACAAGGCGAAACTAATGAAGTATATAACAATGTTGTGCGACATCCCGCATGCGCCGCGGGACATTAATCAACACAATCTGGAGCCGGTCTAGTCTAGACAATCCCCACACAATTAATACGCAGCTAAACACTACACATATTATACAAATTAACATCCCCCGGGACTCGCCCCCACCCATTATCACGAACATCTTGGGGGATGAAAAAGAAAAATACATTAACATAATGTGGGTAGTTTATCATTTTTTATTACCGCCCGCGACCGTTCGAGTCTCTTAAAGAAAATCCAGCGATGCATGAGACCAATATCAACACAATAGTATGCATGTACTCATGTGAGATCCGTACCTTGTTGCTGCGGGGACATTTTAAATTGAGTTCCAATTTTGCCGTGAATACAGGATTTTACATAACATAAATCTCTTAACATTTACTGGATTTCAAATATTGAGTGTACCTAAAACCTTTTGAAACTCTTCAAAGCTTCTCAGTTATTTTTCCTGAAATAGCGTTTTGCGGTAAATAAGTGAAATAAAAACTCTAACGAGAACCAGCCTCGCAATATTCGAAGCAAAAGTAAATAGAAACCCCTTCACAAAATACGTACAAGACTTAATGATATAGAAACACAGTATTCGATCGTCGCAACTGGGTCATGATTCTGCTTCTAGAAAAGAATCGCTTGTCCGAACTTACCATTTTATGTAAGTTACAAAATATTTGTCGGCCGGACGTAACCGGCAGTAAGAGCAATAAGGTCCTGCTCGTAAACCTAGGGAGCCCTAACCCCAGCGAGTACACTCGGAGCCAAATGAAAGTGTACTCCACCTGCGGAATCTGTTACAGAATTAAATTAGAGATGTGACCTTTTAATTTGGCCGTGGCGATTCGTTTGCGCGCGTAAAAGAAAATAATGAACCTCTTTGCATGGAGTTTACGAGCCCTCTCTAATTAGCTAATGCTGTACGTTGTCTTATAAATAATGCACGTTTAAATTGGGAGACATTTTAATTGTATATGCCAATTTGTTTCAATTTATCGGAGTTGTATGTACTTTTTTTGTTTGGAGTTTAATTAAATCGTTAATTGTGTTCTTGTTAGTGACTCGATTAATTTATATGTTTTCTAGTAAATGGATACTTTTGTCAAAGAGAGGGAGTCACATTGCTTTGACTCAGACAATATTAAATCATGAGGTAAAATTAGCATCGAATTTCGAAGATTTTGGACGATCATTGAAAGCAATTATATAGGTAAATGTATAAGACGCGTTTCACACCGTCTCAATTTGCTTAAAACCAATCACATTTAAAACCATAACGTTAAATGGTCTCAATGAACCCTATTTAGTAAACCAGCAGTGTTGCCCGTGTGTACCCAAACACTATGTTCCCTCTTCAAGACTGTTACAACTCCAACAGAATGGCGGGCAGCAAACATACGTTGTGTTTCTTTTATTTTAGTTGCTGGTAGAAGCTTCAGTTGAGGTGAGCTAAAAGAGTTGAAATGCAAACACATATTTTGTTGGTCTAATATTAGGAATATTTTCTTAAGGTATGGACATAGAAAGGATTTTTCTCTGTTAAACTGTTAAAGTTCACGGAATTGGGGAGACACCGATATCTGGCATTGGGCAATTCGTATTGATAAACTAGGGTTGATGATAATCGAAACACCGCACACAGGCGTTTGCAAATAAATCAAGTTAGACCATAATACAGCTGTTCAGATCAGAGCTAAAATTTAGAAATCCCGTTCAAACTAATTGCGTGCACAATCTAAAAATCAGTTTTTCCACCATCCGTGATTTAAGCGGGCTACCATCTCCCTAGGGCCAGTCGTGAATGATCCCGAACGTTACGCAACCGATGTGCCGCATTGCCGAAAATTAGAATAGTACGTACAACCGATCACAGCGGCATAATCCGCGTGATTAGCGAGTGTTTGCGCTGACTGTACTGAGCTGAAAGGTACTCGTGTTACCAGCTAGCGTTAAATTAAATTGTTGAATTTGTTTTATTGATTGTGTGTCATTGTCAAAGGTTTTGGTAATCCTACCAAAAACATTTTATAATTTCGGTGTTGTTTGTCTCAAACATTTGTCCAATACTAAATTATTCTAAATCCCGCAGTGGGATTGTCAGGTGAATGAGAATTAGTTTAAAACTTTATTCATTTTGTAGCAGCATTTTTCCAGGAATAACAAAACATTTTATTTTCAATACTAAAACCCGACACAGGTTTGCGTTCATTGTCTGTTGATTTATTAATCCGTGCAACGAAAAATGCAGTTCTCAAGCTTGTTATAAAGTGAATAAGTAGACTAGAGGTAGGTCTAGAAGACTATTATAACTATTAAAGCTTCTACATACACTTTAGCGTTACTCTTACAGCTTTGAAGCTGAACGTCAAAGAAAAATAGAACCTTAACATTTTCCTTGATTTTTTTGATGTTCTTTCACAGGCTGCATTCCTGACGTGTGGAGGGTGTTGTAATTGACTGGGGAAGGGAAAGTTGCAAAGTAAAGTTAGCTTCGTACAAGTTAGTAACACCCGGGGGCTTGTGCCCCTGCTTGTTGTGACACCCCTTGCCAATAAGACGTTGAAGTGTAATCAATATCTTAGGTACATGTAGTATCTGTTTTGTGTGAGGTGCTATACAGTATGTTAACTAACAGAGGGCGTTCCCGTTAACCCGCAATAGTATAGCATCCATACATGCTAAAAAAAATATTACCATTCGAAAATAAAATGTTTTTATTTTTTTTTATATTAAAATATTCACTAAAAATCGTAAATTGATACTCTATTTATTTAATTAATTCTAATTTATTTAATTAAATAAATTCCGACATTGCTGTCCTTCAAGTACGCGTGTACAGAGTGTTTCTTTAACGTATCAATTTACGATTTTAGTGAATATTTTAATATAAAAAAAAATAAAAACATTTTATTTTCGAATGGTAATATTTTTTTTAGCATGTATGGATGCTATACTATTGCGGGTTAACGGGAACGCCCTCTGTTAGTTAACATACTGTATATACCATTTAGAACTATTGTAAGTAGATCACTAAAGAAAACAAACAAACAGTTTTGTTTATGTTTATGAGATCTGTATTCTGTGTAGTACAATTAGTTGACGAAAATTTTAAAAATATTAAATGATAGACCAGCAATTTTGAAACATAATTTACGAACGGCGCCCACTTTTGTACTGGCATCTGAATCATATTCATATTCGTTTATTCATCAAATATAAGCTAACAGTTTGCACCAAATCGCTTATACCTATGCTAATTCTACAAAATTACATTAAAATTTTAATCAAAACTTCTTAGACTAAAAAAATAAATACAAAAAAAAACGGAGTAACATAAAATTTGTAAAGAAAACAACCTTATACATAAAATTAGAAACTAAACAATTATTTCTTCATATTTAAATAAATACACACATGTTCAGCGATTGTCCAATAAGAGTCAAAAAATAAATCTGCCTCAGGAATATATTTTAGAAAGTCATTTATTAACTTAATTGCTCTAGCAGTGGGAGTGTTGGTTGGAGTGGTTCGGGGAGCACGCCATGTAGGCGGGTAGCAGAGGAGTCTATGTCGTCGTCTTACAATTCCACGCATATACTGGTCAGGAACATAAAAATTTATTGACTCTCGTAGAACGGGACTATCTATCTTATCTACTAATATTGCATAATAATTTACTATGGACATTATATATTTGTTTTATAACTTGAGTGTTCTTAAACTAAGATGATTATAATCTAATGATGAAACTAAGATGATTATAATCTAATGATGAAACTAAGATGATTATAATCTAATGATGAAACTAAGATGATTATAATCTAATGATGAAACCAACAAATGAATTAGCGTCTTTACAAGTTTTAAGAATATGCTCGTAAAAATTTAATTTGCTATCCATTATTACTCCCAAATACCGGATCGAGAAAAGCACGTTCCATTGATGTGCAAGCAAGATTATAATTCTGATGTTGCGTTAGTACCCTACTTAGCCCTCAGCCCTTCCATTTCAACCCTTTTAACCGCAACAAGGAATTCCATACATTTTCGAAGTACAGCCAGCAAAGCAGTAAAGGCAATTACCATTAAAAAGACAATTTATACGGACACACATTATAACGTCACAGTTACAATAAAAACTATATAAATCATGTTACATGTTGCGCACAGAGCGCACAGGACAGGACACACATCCACAGGTTGCGTCAAGAGGAATACGTCACGAATTCACGAGTGACCCTTACTTTATTGCCCGTTTTATTTGTGAAAGAAAAAGTTAATTATGTATTCCCGTTTAATTAGGAGTTCGGAGATAAGGCCCCTTTCGGATATAATGTATCGCTCCCAATGGGAGCCCGAATAATTCAACACCTACAGGGGCCACAGGGGCTGATGTAGGTAACCTTGTTATGTTAGCCCACTTTGCTATTATACATTCGTGTAGAATCAGGTTACATTGTGTTGTGATTTCTGACATTTTTATATTTTTGGATGTCTATTTATACTCCGCATTAAATGTACAGAATTCCTTTACGGTATCTCAAATATATAAAAAAATGTGTCTCAAATAAACGCTTAAATTAATTAATCAGTACTTATTTAGTACAGAACAACACATGACACGGTACCTAATATAAAATAGAGAGAGAGAAAAATAAGTGCAAGAGAGTAAAGCAATCTTAAGGCTGCGTTCATAATCTCACAAAAGGAATAATAATTGTTTATGATACAAATGAAATCCTACAAAAAATTATGTACGTATTCATTTTGGAATCGTATGATATATTCGTTCATATTTCGTTCCATTCAAGTTCCAAGACTTGAACTGTAATAACATTTTACAAAATGAAATCGGAACAATATCCCGCTGAATGAATAGTTATTTTAAAATGATTTTTAGTTGAGCTTACAAACAGCGCTCAGTTCAAGATATTGGATACAAAACGCTTACTTTTCTCCGCAGCGTGTTATTCTTGCTACATTTTATGTCAGAAAAATAAACAGATCTTTACATGTAGTACAATCATCGTTGAGGAAGCTAATCACCGTTTTTTTGGCGTAAGTCCAATTCCTGTGTTGGATCTGATTATTTCTACTAGATACTCGTAAACTCATGTTGTGCCCATCTTCAAGCCCGTTACAAATATAAAATGCTACAATTTTTTGTTGTACTCCACCTAGTTCTTGAACCCAGGAAATCTTGTTACTTTCCACTGGACCGTTGAGGCGGTTTATATCAAGCTAAACGACAATTATGAGTGGAAACAAAGCCACACAATTAATGACCACGTGTTGAAATTAATTGAGATTTTGTATTATTATTTTATGCGGTCAACTGTACCTAAGAGCGGTTAGCAAATAATGATAAAAATGATTACGTTGTGCTATTTTAGGATTAGTTTTATTATTTATTTATGTATGTACGATATGTAAGTTTAAGTGGTTTTCTTTCACAAAGCTCGCCATCGAGATAGATAAAAGTACAATTTTCGTTATTTCTGTGTTTTAAAACAAGAGGCCAATTTAAACGTTCAAAATCTAGTCGCAATCTCATCTCAGCGACAATCAATGTATAAAAGTTGTCAAAAATGTAGGGAAATTAGAGGTATGTTTGACAGTTTGAGACTGAGATCAATTCAATTCAATTCATTTATTCAATAACAATTATTTATACATCATTTATGCATCGTGTCTGAATTTCTATAACTAAATATATAAGAAACATCATGCACGCAATCCATATTTAAATCATTACAATTATTCAAATTACATTAAAATGAAAATAATAATAAAAATAATAATAGTTCCGATTGTCGTATCGGCTAATGGACTGATGACCGAAAGCCTCGACCAACATCTATCGAGGCTCTCGATAGATGTTGGTCGAGTCGAGTCGAGTCTTCTTGATCCAACAGCCTAACGGTTGGATCAAGGGCCTGATTCAGAAGGCAGTACTCCTCGATACGGCTCGCATTGTGAGGAGGTTCCTATCTCTGGAGCCCTAACCACCGGTAGCTTGGACCCTGCTCCCGACACCGGCGAATCACTATTTTTTATATTTTTAAATTAATTTTTTTACTTATTTTTTATATTTTAAGAAATATTTAAAAATGTAATAAAATAAGTTAAGTAAATAAATGAAAAAATAATAAAAACGTGCAATTATGAACGAAGTTATGATGACGGAAAATTACCTGAGATTTATTGTGAAAGACTGCACGGTTGACATCTGTCGGGCATGCCACCGGCAGGGAGAATCAATCAGGCATAATATCTCCAGGTGTTCTCGTCTAGCTAATATAGAGTACTTGCATAGACACAACCTTGTAGCTGGGATAATCCATCAGCTACTTGCTCTGAAATATAGCCTTGTGGAATCGGAGGTGCCGCACCACAGGTATGTGCCCGACCCAGTTCTCGAAAATGGTAATATCACATTATATTGGGATCGATCCATCATCACTGACAGGACTATTGTTGCCAATAAGCCTGATATAGTGGTTGTGGATCGATCAGAGCTGCGCGCAATGATTGTTGACATAACCGTCCCGCATGATGAGAACCTCGTGAAAGCCGAGAAAGATAAACAAATCTAGTATAATGACTTGGCTTGCGAGGTTGTCGATATGTGGGATCTGGACTCAGCGATCATTGTGCCGATAGTCGTGACAGCCAATGGATTAATACTCGTAGCCAAGAGCCTCGACCAACACCTGAGGAGGCTTTCGTTAGGCAGCTGGGTGAAGGGCTTGATTCAGAAAGCGGTATTTCTGGACACGGCCCGCATTTTTAGGAAGTTCCTCTCTCTGCAGCCTTGACCACCGGTAGCTTGGACCCTGTTCTCGATACCGGTGGGCTAGTATTTTTTATATTTAAATGTTTTTATATTTTTTTTATACTAATATTTAAAAATATAATAATTTTATATGTATTTAGTTAAATAAAGGAAAAAGTAACAAAAAATATATAAATTAATGTCATAAGTCAATTCATAAAATTTAATTAATTCAATGAAGTTTTAAGTTACCTATGTTACTCCCGACTTTTGTATTTATTTATAATTTATCAATGGAATATAGACACTTATTTGACAAGAACTGTTTAAGCTTATTCTAAAACCCACTTGTATATACTAGCCTTTTTATTTCTGTCGGCAGTTTATTGGACATTTTTAATGACTTGTGGTGGGCGCTATATGCTTTACAACGTTCAGGTGAGGCACTTGCTTCACCTGGAGATCATTTCTTCTTGTACTCTCCCTTTTTTGCCTTTCACCATCAGTCTCATATTCAAAGATATATTTTGATAAGTGACTGAGTAGGACTACAATGTACAAGCTTTTTCAAGTTAAACGGTACACACAAGTCAGATCACTCCATCCAAACACTGTTCGATCGCCCGAACACCTGCACACGTAGGGCGAATTGGGCGACTCCATTGTTATTGTGCTGCAAGATATTGTTGTGTGTGTTACTAGATATTGATGCTAGGTCGTTCGGTATCGAAAAAACAATAGCGTGTCAATTGAGGCGTCGACTGCCAGTCACGATGGACTACGTGGAAGCAACGAGAAATTGAATCAGCCTAAATGCTTCTAAGTACTGACAGGGAAAGTATGTGATGGTTCACAATAAACGTATAGTCAGTCGCCGAATCAGGGAACTACGTAACGCTAGCTCAAATTCTGTGGCTGATTGTGAGCAGTGTTTCGTCTGGTGTGAACGATCCTAGTTCAAAGTCAAAAATGTATGTCATGTTCGTGAGTGGATTCGAGTAAGGTATCAGACGATCCAATGTCATACAAGCTAAGCTCACTTATCAATAGCTGGCAACTTGTCTAGACTAGCCAAGTACCCTCGAGTTGTTCTCATAATCTCGTCGTGTACTTGTAGTACCTTATTATTATTTGCCATCGTCATCATTCTCATGTAAATGTCCACATTACAGCGTTATGGTTAGGTGTTCCTATTTGAATTACTGTTATTACGAGAAATATACTTGTTATGTTGGTCCCAGCTTTACGACAGTTCTGACTAGTTTAGACAATTGACGGGACTTTGCGAATGGATGATTTTTTAGGGGAATAAATAGGATTTTTTCATTAGGATTGTTATATTCTTTGCTTTGCCAAAATCTAATTGTAGTATTATCATACATCGCTGTTCAAAACTACATAAATGAATTAATACAAAGCAGAAATTAAATGAGAATAATTTCAGATGCATAAAGAGAAAACTTCCAAACTTTTAATAACAAAATTAGGTACGAATAATTCGGACATTGCCCAACGGACTTTAGCCAACTATAAAATTAATAAAAGAATAAAGAACGCTACCCGACTTCGAGAGAGAGAGGTAATGAAGTTAGCACACTGTACAATGTTAGTTATTTACGTGAGCGAGTTAAATTAACGCCTGAATTATGGATGGCAGTTAAAATGTTACTTAAATATTTATTCCGTTTAAGAGTTTCAGACCTATGCAGCTATTACAGAGCTCCAAGAAATTTTAATCACAGAAAAATAACAGTCTACAGTACTTATATTATTTAGGTTATTGTATTGTCGAATTTTGGGATAGAATGAATATGTTTGTTCATTAGAAGCTAACAAAAATATACAATTGCTAGTACTCGTACGTATAGCTCTTTATGTAAAACGACCTCAAATTGTATCAAACGTATCTTTTCTTTTATAAATTATTG
This sequence comes from Luperina testacea, assembly GCA_927399505.1. NCBI lineage: Eukaryota > Metazoa > Arthropoda > Insecta > Lepidoptera > Noctuidae > Luperina > Luperina testacea. The sequence goes on along the minus strand of OV656771.1, from coordinate 20,164,279 downwards.
TGAGACATAACAAAAAGCCACCGAGTCTAAATAGCACTTTATTTTTCTTTACTACACAACTTTATCCACGCAACGCAAATGGAAAAATCGTCGTAAAACAATAGAGCTAGGCAGTCAAATAAAAAAGTCGTCGGCACGGTATAATGGCACGCACATTACGACACCCATCGAAATTGGCAGACTTTGAGGGAACGTTCGACACAATATATGTAGATGAGTACAAAGGTCAACTGCAGTTTTTGGCAAGCACTTACACGAATGTAGATAAAATAAATTTTTAACGTACTTACTAGTTGCTTGCATAGTACCTACTAAACTAAAAGAAAAGGAAGTATTGTTTTCTGTTTGCATTCAAGTTGTGGACTTAGTATATCTAATTAGAGAACACTGCTGCCCGTTTGTAAAAGTCGGTTTTTATATGTCCAACTCGCATTTCGACCGCCTTTCATTTGTTATATTTTGAGCGAGTTCGAATGAGTTGTGTAAAGTGTATTTTCTGTAACTCTTCGTTTAATGCATTGAGGAGCCTAACTTACACGCTTTCCATTTGAATATTTTTTAATTAATGTTATTTGTCGCACAACTTCTAAAAACTTTGACAAATATACTTATTTAATAATTACGTCATTTACTCGTACACGTATGCTTTAGTTTGAGCCCTTACTTTGTGTAATGTATGTTGTATTAGACTATTTTGTAGAAATTTAGTTTAGGTGGAACTATTGAAAGCTCATAATTTTTAGTAAATGCATTAAATGTGAAAAGGATTTTTATAAACGTTTTGCTATACAGGTGAGAACCAAAACTGCTAAGGGATTATTTGCGAAACTCAATTTACCTATTGTCTTCTCATAAGTAGGTCCCTTGGATTTTTATACTGTTTTATAACCTGTTCTAAGTTTTTCTTTGAGTCTGATGAGAAGCTTAGAGAACCAGGGGATACTTATTTCCCCTTTTTTGTGATTTTGGAACATGCTCGTGAACATCGTTAAGGTACCTATATAGGTCTGTCACCATAGCAGCAACATCGTGTAAGTCTGGGAAAATATGGGTGTATTAAATATCACAAATCTTGGCATTCATTAAAATATAATTGCCTTTTCTAAAGTTGTATTTAACAGGAATCTTAATAGTTTCATTTGAAAAACTGTATTTCTAGGAGAATTGCTATAGACTTGCCAACATACTGAGCCCACTGTTTCTTTTCTTTTGTGATTGGCGTCATGCAGTTCAACCTATGAGGTTGTCGTCTGCTTAATCGGGATTGCCTGTGGATGCCTCAATAAATTAAGACCTCCAGCTATGGCTTAAAAAACTTAAAAACTAAGCGACTGCACTGCCTGTGGGGTACGGACTTCGGCTTAGAGCGCCGCTGGGAGAGGGCATCAAGGGATAGGCTGGATCGGAATTATTTAGGGACGAATTTAATACTACAGGCTCAGCGCGCGGGCTGGCTCGACCTAGGGTCGGGGCGGACATGGCACGGGGCGTTGCGACGAGCCTCGGCAGCGAGAACGGAAGGACGGCTGTCGGGACTTGTACTTTCTGAGAGTACTAGTAGCCTTACTACTCTCCTGGAGGAGGGTCGTGGCGTCGTCGGGGATGGTAAGGGTGTGCCTTGGTCGGCGAATCCTACTTACGCGGGAGGGAGTGTATGGGGCGGCCGCCGCAATCAGGGCATTAGGTGCACAGTATCAAACAAACGCTTGGAAAGGCGTTTCATGAACTGCTGGACGGTGGGCATTCTCAGATCTATGTGTAGACTCTCATTGCGGAAATAGAAGGGAGCTACCGTGACATTTCTTAGGAAACGGTTCTGCATTCTATGCAGATGGTGAGACTTAGCGTGTGCGAATCGTCATTATGGGTTGGAAAACCGCGGTGCAGAGGCGTAATTTGCACTTGAGTGAAAATTTGCTGCGGGCGGTCAGTATGAAGTGAAGCCTACCTGAGAGCGAAATAAGCGCGAAAACGAGCTGTTTTTATGTGCTCGCTGAATGTAAGATGGTGGTCGAGGATAACACCTAAGTATTTAGCTTGCTTCCCCCAAGGGATCGCTAGTGATTGGACTGGAGAGGGGGGGGGGGGGGGAGTCGACGCGGTTTCGAGAAGAGAACCGCCTGACGCTTATCGGGTTGAACTGAGCCCACTGTGACATGTGACTGGCCTATATAGAAAATCTTTCTGAAATATGTTCAGTGGAACATCTTGGTTATTTTGCTAACAAGGTAAGCTAGTTCCAAGGATCTTCTGCTTCGTGAGATTGATTCTAAGTAGGTTGTGTCCTTCATGATACCTAAAGTATTTTATTCAAATTCAAATTTATAGTGGATCATAGGTTCATAAGTTGTGATAGTTACAGGCACAGATTATATAATACTCGTTACAGATAAGTTTGCAATGTCCCGCCATTGACGTATACAAAATTCATATTATACCTAAATATAGTAGTAGTTAGTAGTGGTAATTAGTTAGTAGTATTGTAAGTTTAGGGTGTAGTCGGTTTTTTATTATTAATTTGTGATGACTTATTTGTAGTGCTAAGTAATCACAGATATAGATACACCTAAATAACGTAAGAGCAACTACTTCGCGTGCCAAAAATCGCACCAGCTTACGTACGAAAATCGTAAGCCACCACTTTCACACACGAGCTCAGTCCTGTGTACTGCTGGCTGGGTGAGCGTCAGCGCTGGCGCCAGGCCCCGGGGGTGAGGCAAGACCGGTGCCGCACGCGGCGGCGTTTTTGAATCGATTTGATTTTCCCATCACTAAATAGTGCTTGTGACGTATGTAGTCAAAAAATTACACGCTTGGTTCTCATACAGAACGTGATACTTGCGTTATATAGGTCTATCTATATCCGTGTATGTGATGGTATGGAGTTTCTTGCCCGTTCTTCTCCATAGGTACCTACGCTTTGGAATGGGCAACTAGCTTCATATTTTCTGACTGACCGACTTCTTGACAATTCAAAAGTGCCTGTAAATGGTTTAATTGAAATAAATGCTTTGAGTTTGAGTTTATGCATCACGTAAAGGGTAGGTCCTACGTGTTTCATACGTTGTTTCAGTTCATTAATTTAGTTTTTTCAAAAGCGAAACCTTTTTAAAAAACATCCTTTTTATGAAAAGTTTTATGATTATGTTATTATATAAATAAATTAAATCTCCTGCTTTTTAATCGACTTTATAAAGGCCCAATTTCCTCTGAATTACTTACTTAGGTATTTGTATTTCTTTTTAATATAAAGTTCATTCGCAACCCCTAAAACTAGTGTTGTACACGTCACCGCACTATGTATCCGCAAAGCATCGCGGGATACGAGGCTGATACCCGCGGATATGTTTATGCGTCCGACTACATTAAAACCACTATAAATCTGTAATGTATTTATGAATGTTAAGCAGCAGAAAGTGTGAGAAGAGTATATATAATAAGTTTCATAGTCTTGTGTGCCAATTGTGTTTTAAAAGGTCGGCTGTGCCCGGCATTTTAATAATGCATTTCAGAACTCATAGATTGGAAGAGGCCTACTCCTTCGCCTATCGGGTCCCCAGATCTGACATGTGCTCGTATGCAGTCGCATATGAGTACATACGACAAAAGTTGAAAAAGAAAAAGGCGTCAGGCATGCATACGGAATGGAGGAAGTCAATTCGGGCAACATTAGTAACGAAAGTTTATTATGTCTTTTCTTAACCCCAACTACATTATATCTCGTATTTTGACCAAATAATGAATGTCTTCTATGGCATTTAGCATACCATTGGAAATGGTATAAACTCGAGAACTTTTTAAAATAAAGCTAAGTTAAAATAGCATTTACTTTTTTATAATTTTTTTTCATACACTTTATAGTTTGTAACCTCATGTCATTTTCTTGGAACCAAATATTCTTAATTATTTATTTTTGAAAATTCATCCCCTGAAGGGGTTAAATGTGGAATAAGAGTTTGTGAGGATTTCCTCATTTTTCCCGACAGGAAAAATTATCCCACACGGCGTGTACCACTCTAAGTTGCCTATTTTGTTTTTGTTAAAGAGTAACCTAGATGAAGTGGATAAAACAGAAATTAAAACACAAGAAGACCTAGCTGAGGATCGAGGGGGGAAGTGGAGGGGGGTTCAGAGGATCGGGCCGGAATAAATCGAATTCATTGGTCGAGGTTTAGGTAACTACTTACTTTAATAGAGATAAAGTTTTTTTCTTTCAACTACGTAGTAATGTTATCATTAATCACTACAAAACCGATCACAAAGGACGTATTTTTTGCTTAGAACCAAAACAGTGCAGAAATGTTGTATGAAATCTCATGGTTGCACAGGTTTTCATTAATGCACTGTTTTTTATTTAGATATAAATTTACCACAGAGGTTTAATGTCTCCCATTAAGTTTAATATAAAATATATGCATTCGATCAAAAAGATACTGGCTGAAAATAAAAATCGGCTGAATAAAACCGACTCAGTGAAAAAAATAAATAAAAATGGCGCGCATTTTGTACCATTGTAAAACTTTGATACTTCATATTTAGCAAGAAAAGTTTAAAAAATGGAGATAGCGATATGGAAATAGCGATAGCGATATGAATGCAACTCCAGAAAGTATAAAAACAGCTGCAAATGAAATTCTTAATAACCTTATGTCGCAAAAGTCGCGGGATAAATATTAGGTCCTTACATATTATGAAATTGGCGTTTTGTACGGGAGGAATATAAAGTCAATTTTTTTTTTTGTAAAATATATTTAATTAATCAAAGTATATGCACCGTTGTTATCTATGCACTTTTGCCATCTCATAGGTAGTTCATTGATCCCTTTACTAAAAAAACCATGGGGCGAGAATCAATGAACTCTTTGACGGCGGTTTGGACTGCCGCATAGGAGTTGAATTTTTTTCCTTGTAAGAAGTTGTCCAGAGAGAGGAACTTCCTAACAATGCGGGCCGTGTCCAGAAGTACCGCTTTCTGAATCAAGCCCTAGATCCAGCTTCTAAACGAGAGCCTCCTTAGGTGTTGGTCGAGGCTCTTTTCTATTAAACCATTGGCTGTCACGACTATCGGCACAATGATCGCTGAGTCCACATCCCACATGTCGACAACCTCGCGAGCCAAGTCAAGATACTTGATCTGTTTATCTTTCTCGGCTTTCACGAGGTTCTCATAATGCGGGACGGTTATGTCAACAATAATTGCGCGCCGCTCTGATCGATCCACCACCACTATATCAGGCTAATTGGCAACAATAGTCCTGTCAGTGATGATGGATCGATCCCAGTACAGTGTGATATTACCATTTTCGAGAACTGGGTCGGGCACATACTTGTAGTACGGTACCTCCGATTCCACAAGGCTGTATTTCAAAGCAAGCTGCTGATGGATTATCCTGGCTACAAGGTTGTGTCTATGCAAGTACTCTCTGTCAGCCAGACGAGAACACCCGGAGATATTATGCCTGATTGATTCCCCCGGCCAGTGACATGCCCGACAGATGTCAACCATGCCGTGTTTCACAACAAATCTCCGGTAATTGTTCGTCATCATAACTTCGTCCATAATTGCAAAAACAAAACCTTCGGTTTCTCCAAAGAGGTCACCGAAACGCAGCCAGGCTACGGACGCTGGTAGATCTACATCGGGTCCATGTAGGGCCCGCAAAAAGCGTCCGTGAAGCTCCTTACTCTGCCATACTTCCATGCGATCATTAGTGTCAAGCACTATTGGTTTGCGCCAGTTCTCTTTAGCAAAGGAGAGTGGGGATGCATCGAGATGTAGTCATCTACATCTCGATGCATCCCCACGTCGGTTTCTAGGAAATATTCCCTGACACTGCATATCTCGCGATTATGGAGGGTCTTAGCGTCTAAAAACCCTCGACCTCCACACTTTCGCGGGATATACAGCCTCATTACCGATGACCGTGGGTGATGCATTCGATTTCCAGTCAGCAGTGTACGGACCTTCCTATCCAGGGCGTCGAGTTCGGTATGAGTCCATTTGAGTATGCCGAAAGAGTACATCAAAACCGGCATGACCCAACCGTTGAAGGCGCGCAAGTTGTTTCCACCTGATAGAAGACTATTAAGTACTTTTTTCAGGCGGCAAAAGAAGCGCTCCTACAATGATTGCTTCATGTCAGTAACATTGATCCCTAACGCTTCCGACATACCCAAATACTTATAGGTTTCGGATGCGGAGAGGGCTCTAAGGTTTGTGGAATCCGAGAATTGAATTCCCACGGATTCCACAATCTCCCCTCGCTTTACATGCATGACCGCACATTTGTCCACACCAAATTCGATCCTAATGGCGCTACTGAAAGTTTGAGTTGCTTTCAGTAGCTCCATCAGTTGCAAATTGTTGGGGGCAAAGAGTTTTAGGTCATCCATGTAGAGGAGGTGCGATGTAACCTGACCACCTCTCCTCAGCCGATAGCCTAGACCTGAATCCTCCAGCAGTGTACAGAGGATTCAAGGCTAAGCAGGACCAAAGTGGACTCAAACTATCACCCTGAAATATGCCTCGCTCGATCCTTATCGGTTCGCTATTCTTCTGAATATTTCAACATCCTGGATAGCGAAGGACCGTCCTCCATTGCCCCATACACGACATCAGGAAGGTGCGCAGAGTTGCATCTATTTTGTACAACTCCAACACCCTCATGAGCCATGTATGTGGCACCAAGTCATAGGCCTTCTTATAATCTATCCAACATGTCGACAGATCCTTTCGGTAACGACGAACCTGTTGGCTAATGGTCATATCAATGAGGCGTAGCTCCTTAGTACCGCGGGACACATTCTTACATCCATTTTGAGAGGCAGACATGATGGAGTTGGTGTTTATATGGTTGTCAATTTTAGCTCTCAAAATGGATGTAAGAACTTTATAGACCGTCGGTAAACACGTGATCGGTCTATAATTTTTGGGTTCCGCAGTGCTACCTGATTTATGGAGCAGGTGGGAAATTCCTGTCATTAGGAACTGGGGTAGCGAACCAGACTCCAAAGCAGTCTGGAACTGAGATACCAAGCGAGCATGTGACCTTGAGAACCACTTGATCCAAAAGTTATGCAGCCCGTCCAGTCCTGGAGACTTCCAGTTAGGCAACGGATGGACTGCACGAGCTACATCTTGAGGACAGATGGTAATAGCCTATAATATATTATTGTTAAAGTATGCATGCATGCTTAATGCAATTTCACACAAATTCATTACGAACTTACCTAATGATTAGTCTCATGTTGCTACGGATACAATGGATCAGTTTACTTATACCTAATGAGGTTATTATCATGGTGTTTGGTAGTTCATATAATAACACAAACATGACAATGATTACTTATCATCACACTTGTCAACTCGCTAGTTATTGTGTAGGCGTAATGATAACAACTTTCACGTCAACAATAATTATCCTTTAGTAATAAGAAAGATCCTCCCACACAGACAGTAATATCAAATACGTATAGAAAGTAATACATCAAAAGATGAACTTACTATAACAGTACCCTAAAAGTCTCATTATAATGGGCCCTGACTAAAATATCGAATTAAATTATTTAAAAAGGTAACAATTAGACCTTTATTTTACTTGATGCCTACAGTCGCGGTACGATAATATTAAGCAACTTTTAAATTCGGTTATTATTTTTAACTGAACATCACTTCACGCCTGTTATCTCCGACGAGCTAGGCAGAGTTGTACCTATATAACAGTACACACACGTTCTGCCAGGTATGTTTCAGTGCCATGTAATAACAGTACACACACGTTCTGCGTGTTTCAGTACCATGTAATAGGAAGCGAGCCTATTGCCATCAACCGGAGACAAATCCAGATTCCGGGTTGCTATTGCATTTTATTGGTTTGCTATTTACGTATATATGGTGTACTTAATTAAGAGTATTATATTTTATTCAATTGGGAATTTTATGATAGAAAAGCCCAATACCACTTTGCTCGACCTGAGAATCGAACCCAGGACCTCATGCTCAGCGGTAGCGCTTGCGACCACCAGACCAACGAGGTACTACAGACCAACGAGGTACTACAGACCAACGAGGTTCTATTATGTATTTATTTAAGAACTCACTTCTTGTACACCACAGACAACAAAAAGGACAAACATGACCTGCTACTGCTACATCACTATCACACACACCGTAACATCACCATTACTACTATAAATATTACTACTATATAATTCTTCTATATTAATATTTCTATTGTTACTTTCCTTTATTCTATAGCCATTTTGATTCAAAATGTTGGCAGTTCGTGGTTGGAAGATTAGTAATGTCTCATGACAAATGACGTAATAGCGCTTAACCAATTCATTCCGTGACTGCATATACAAACAAAATGTATTAAAAATATAAAGTTATCTAGGTACAGATAACGCTGTTAGTACAGCGGGGCCCCGGCCGGCAGAGTGCACGGCTGATTGATTGCCCGCGCGCGGCGCGCGGCGGCTGATTGCAAACCTATTACAGTCGGCATTGTACTCACTAATCTCACATTCTTTACTTTATTTTATTGCTGTGGGTAATGTCTTTCTATCTAATGTATTAATTACAATTCAGTTGTGGAGATATAGACACGAGCTCCCTCGGAAAAGAGAGATGATAATGATGACGATTAAGGTGATGAATATAGTAAGAAATACGTTTGTTGGCGAGGTGATAACCGGACATCTACGATCTTTCACAGCAATAAACTATGAAGACAGGTCTTCTAAGAGGCACACCCAAAATTACTTCATAAAATAAAGGACTCAAAAATTCAAAACTTTCGATACTTGGAGCTGTTTTCCGCAATCTTGATGAAGAACATCTTGCCCATTTGTTCCCAAAACTAAAATCAAATAACAAAAGGCCAGTTCTACACTTGACCCGCATTTTTCGTCCAGCGATTGGACCAGTCAACTAAAAAGGGCAGTGACACACTGGAACACCGAACGCCTGAAGCTAGCGAGTGTGGTGGCATGGTGGCAAGGTGCCAGGCTATCGCGTGTTTAGTGCTCCGCGCTCACTGCGCTCAGTACTGACGCCGTTATCTGTTCAGATGCTTTGAGATCACTTGCCTGCTGGCTTTATTTACTACTCACAAAAAATTGTGGAAAAAATATTACAATGATACGTTTCATTGTCTATGCAATTTTGATCTAGACAAGTAATTTAATTCGTTGACTTTTCTGCCTAGCTATGGTTAGAGTTTAGAAAAGCAAATAATCAGTTCCATTTAATTGCCTTTGATTTAATAAATTCTGATGACCAAGCAAAGTATTTAAAGCTTACTGAGCTGAATCATCATAGTGAAATAGTGATGAGTCTTTTTAAAATATAGTACCTGCTTTAAAGAATCACAATACATAAAAAAAAGCCCGCGTAGCTGCAAAACATACCTACATACATACATCATACGCGCGCGCCGGCGGCTAGTGGAATACTGTTAGCGCATTTTTTTTTTTTTTTTAATATGGCATCTCGTAGTTGACCTTGAGAGGTCGTGACTACTTAACCGGACAATCCTGCGGCTGCCTTGAGAGTACTCAAAGCCTCCAGCCAGGGGCTTAAAACTAACTAAATAAACTAAGCGGCTACACGCTAAGGGCGCCCCCTGTGGGGTACGAGCCTCGGCTTAGGGCGTCGCTGGGGGAGGGCAGCAAGTCGGGACAGGCTGGATCGAATTTTGATTATTTAACGAACGATGGGACCGGCATTTCCTAATTGACTACTCTGAGAAGAAATGCCGAAACAAACTCAGAGGTCAGAGTCGGGAATTTAAATCTACAGGCTCAGCTGCGGCGCGGGCTGGCACTACATCGAGCAAGGGTCGGTGGGGACTGTTAGCGCAGGCGCGGCGAAAGCTTTTATATGCGAGCACCAAATGCAAACCTTTTCGTCCACCGTCATATTATTTGATTTATTTTATAGTGCTACGCATGTCGGTAGCCGCTAATAATCTTTTAAATATTTTTGTATATAATAGGTGTAGTTTAACAATAAAGGATCATTCGCATCTTAACCGTCTTTTACTTCAGACCCTGCTAGGGACTCCTACCTCAACAGTGGTGACCCCGACGTGATGCTCTAAAAAAGGCAGAAAAACAATATGATATCACATTTACGAATGAAGGATAATAATACCTAAAGCGTTCTAATGGTCACAACATAAAAGCGAATGAGTTGGGGTTGATCAAGGGCAGGAATCAAGCAAACGAGATGGTTATAGCCGTGTTTACACACTTAATAGCCTACAGGCTACTAGGCTAATCTGTTCTTCAGCAACATGCTCTTAAGACCTTATATGGACTACCTGTGGCTCTAGCAGGAGACACTTCTAAAACTACTGACACGTAGATACTTAGACTAAAGTAGAAATGGCATGCTATCAGAGCGTCTTGTGTATGTATAATCGACCTCGCAATTGCCTCACCTATGTTGACAACAATTCCCAGTATATTAACTTCACTAAGATTGAAACTATCCTGCTGTCACACAGATTAATACACCTTATCGTTTTAATAATGTTTTTGTTGTAGGTACAGACGCCAGCACATCAAGCTAGTACAATCTGTCAAAGGAGATGGCCAAAAATTGTATGGGCCTATACCCCAGAAAGTACATAAATAAAATCTTGTCATTTCATAGTACAGATCTTCTATAAAAATAAATAAAAAGGTGCATATTGCTCAGCAGTAGGGAACAGAAGTTATAAAGGTTTCAAAAAGTGATTTTTTCAGTATTTGACTAAATCAGTTTTATGTATATTAATGTATATATTTTATATCTGTCCTAGGAGTTTAATATGCATAGCGTATTAGTTACAAAAAAACTGGGAGAACAGTATTTTTTCATCTGAAAATCTATTGTTTGTAACATTGATTAGAAGTAAAACAACGTAGGTACATTATGTATTTTAATCATTTAACGTCGTCAATACATTATCTAAAAATGCTGCTGGTGGAACAATACTTTCTTGGTATCTCGCCCACCCCAAGTACCAAAGAATTGTCATGATATTATATGCACAACATCCAACAGTCCGGTTTCCAGCTACACAATTACACTAGTAACCTAATAAAGCGTTTCTAGGTTGGTCTTGACTTGAGGGATGCTCATCATATAAAATATTAGTGTAATACTCACGTCGATATGTATGTCTCGATTTAATGCGACCTCTTAATAGAACAGGGTGATTACCTCCTATGTGCATTACAAGTTCTTCCGAAAACTCTAGCTCTGGACTTACAACAACAATTAGTGGAGCACTCGCGTGGGACTACGACACTATAAAATATAAACGTACACTTGACAAGTAAAAACACAAAACCAAAAGAAAACAAATGCCGAGTATTTGCGCGCGCGCAACAGACATCAAAGACTCGAAGAGGGTAGGAATGTGTTTTGACATTTGACGGGGTAACTTGAGTGCTGCCAGCACAAAAGCGAAATAATCCTATCCATAATAATTGCACTTAGATTTTTGTAGTGTTAATTCAATAATAGATGGTACTATTTATAGATAGAAAAACATAAAAAATAATAGTTGATTACAGTTTGGGTTTTAAATATTTTTCATTTTAGGTCGTGCGTCATGCGTAATAGTTAATGTTTTTCCCTGTTTTGATTTTGTATGGCAACACTAAGGGTACTTTACGTCAAATAAAACAGAAAAAAACTTTTAATTATGATTTATTATTATCTGCTGCTTTAAGCCATAAATAGTTATTCAAAATTCTTGATTTTTTTTATTTAAATTAATTACAATACATTTATTTGTGTACACTTTGGGGCACATTTTGTCCATCTCCTTTCTTTAATAGATTTTCAACTTTATCGCTAAAGCATAAGGTTCAAAGTTGATTGGGAAAAATTTACAGTTTCGGGTAGCTTGATGTGCTGGCGTCTGTACATTAGAATGTAGTATCCCTTATACAATACTAACTAATATTCTTTTTAAACTATAATTACCATCTAGTAGTGTTATAGCTACCTAAAGGGCTGCCTACCCCGTAGCGTCAAATGCGAGCGGCACGCCGGACAATAAAGCGAGTGTCGCAATGCGGGACGGTGCCGGGACGACCACCCGTCGTATATAGTGAGTACACTGCCTAATTGGGACTGATTACATTTAAATATCTGTTTTGTAGCACTCCTTAAATGAATGGAGAAATTCTTTATATTGATAGTAAAAATAATACCAAACTCTGTGTTGTTCTCCATCGGAAGAACTAAGTGAAACTACCAAATTAAATTTTCTAAAATAAAAAACATTCAGCAAAATCGGTTTAGCAGTTTTACCCATAAATAGAAAACAAACTCTCAATTTTTATTTAGAATAATATGAAATCGGTGACTTGTCACTTGAATTGCACTCATTCACAATATATTTTTCGTTATGTAACTGAAAAGAGTGACGCCTGAAAAAAGGTGTGCATTAAATATGGCGGCTCACAATTTGCCCGAACCCTTCATCTGCGTCTGACAAATGAGCTATTATTTCAAACGCTCACTTAATACACGAATACGTGAGAATTTTTCCGATCGCTCTTTATTTCATTTATATTCGGATTCTCACTGAACAGTCGAAACGATTTTATTTTAAACGAATTCCTGGAAATAATTTATTGACTATAAGTACCTACTACGAAAAATTAGTTATTTACTGTCGGGTCTACCCCAGGGCCCAGAGTACAGGCTTAGCGATAGTTGCAACCGCAATAGCGTTAAGAAATATTGTTAATTTTTTATAATAAACAAGTAAAGGCTCCTTCAAACAGGCGCAACACGTGATAAAATCACCGCGACACAAACGCAACGCAAGTCGTGCATCGAGCGGTACCTTTGTGTTGCGCGCGATCACATAAATAATCATATAAAGCGCCTTAATATGTTTTACTTTGTTATTGTACTTAGTGTCGCAATTAGAAAATATAACCCTTACGTATTTAACGTATGGCGTTAATCCCACTCCCCAAAATCGTAGCTAAATCAAACGTGCAACTACAATGCTATTTACGAGTATGTCATCAATGCTGTATGAGTGCTCGGCCCACTGTGGTAGATTATGGTTAGGATTACGCGCACAATGCCACTGCTAATGTCCCGTGCAGCCGACAGACATTTCCCAGTAAAGTTATTATAATCTTGTTGCCAACTGCTTGTTTATCAGACGTCTCGAGTCTTCGCAGTAGAGATTTAATTCCGGACGGGTTGCACCGCGCTGTTACTGTCGTTTAACTCTTACCGATTGTCAGTCGTACGCTACGGCTGCGCATGCGGCGCCGACGACCGCCCGTTTGTGTGATTTTCATCTTTATAGCGCCAACTCGCCTTTATTGGGATTGCCATTACGATTTAAGATGGTTTCGGTGGAAACTGCGGGTTACGAGAAATGTTTTGTACGTTTTAGTTTGCGTTTAAAATGTACGTAGAATTTCATGTTGTCTGAAAATTCTCATGCTCAAATAAACATTTATTTGTGGCACATAAATAAATGTTTATTTTAAAGATGAAAGAAATATTATCTAGTTAACATTTGTTAATAAGCGTGGTCGACTGTCTTCGCTTGTTGATGATCAATATCAACCTACAGCTACTACTACATTCACCAACATCTTATTTCTAGTCCAAGTAATTAAGTTTAACATCAGAACAAAAGTAAATTAAGCTACTCGACCCATAAGAATACAAAGTGTAATTTAGAAAAGAAATAAGAGTTGTGATGAGACGACGAACCTTGCAGCGTTGCAGCCATTCGGGACGGTCACATAACTGAACGGTTTCAAACACTCGCTGCAAACATTGTGGTTGTGTAGATAGTCTACTAAACTGTTTAGTTGATAATCGGTCGATTGAAAGTTGCAGGTTTTGTGCTGAAATATTGCGGTTTATTAATTAGAGAAGATGAATTATTATAACTATCATAATGATGTGCCATTAGTGGTAATGAGACTGGAAGAGGAGAACAGTAAATTAATTACAATCTAGTTTTTTTTTTACCATTTTCAGAAATTTCAGGATAGTGTAAAATATACAAGTGTAGTGGGCTGCTGTGTATATTGACTTTATATCTAATTTAGTAGACTTATTACAGTCTCTTCAAAAATATTTGGAGACAGAAACAACGTAAACTATTGTTGGGTTCTCAAGGTATAAACATGTGCAGTGGTAGAGGCTCAGAGGAGGCTTTCAAAGTTGATACCTGAGTAGGTGTGGCAAGATAAGAAAACACCGAAACTATATTTGAAAAGTTAATTATTTGTCTTGGAACATGAAACACAGCTTATAAACTGTATTTAGGGAATCATCGCCCACTGCTGAGCATCGGCTCTCCTGCCTTATGCCTGTGCCATCCTAATCTACGTTCTGGCCATCTCACCGCGGGACGACCGACGCTTCGTCTTGCAGTCCTTGGACGCCGTTTGGTCGTTGCTTTACTCCACTACCCTACACCGTCCTGTCATTCAAGGTTCACCCCGTAGCAATCAATATCAACATACAAAAATCAATACCTATTAGCATTCAACTCTGCTGTGCTGTGCTAGCCCGCTGACGCAATAATTTACGAAGTGTGGCAATTTTGGTAATAACCTTGTTTGCTGATTTACAACTTCAACAATTACAAACAATTTCTCAACAGACGGCAATCTAAAATCCCGGAGATAAATTAATGACTAACTACAGCTAATAAATTACTAACTAGCCCGCAGTCCCGCATTATACACAATTATGTTCTAACTGAGCTTATTTCCACCAAAACAAACCAAACTCCATCAACATTCTTTGCCCTCTGGGCTGACCTACCATAGATCCATCGATTTTCATACAATACTAGCAGCGCCCCGCGGTTTCACCCGTATAAGTGTAGATCTCATGAGAACATCGGGATAAAATCTATTCTATGTCCTTCCCCGGGATGCAATCTATCTCTCTGCCAAATTTTATCGAAATCCGATTAATGGTTTAGGCGTGAAAAGGTAACATACAGACAGGCAGACAGAGTTACTTTCGAATTTATAATATTAGTATGAATGTCTAAAGTAAAAATATAACAAACGACATCAAAATCAAAAGATAAAACCGTAACAAACTGTTATACAAATAAATATCTCCCATTCCTGGATCATTAACTATATGATCTCTCGGAGAGGCAAAGTTTTGAAGAAAACCATCGTTTAAAATAACAAAGTTAAACATGTCTGGATGCTTCTTCTTTTATTTGCCGAAATGGAATATTTGCAGTAGACACAATATATTAACCGGCTCGAGGGTATTTCAATGGTACATTATATAGGTAATTATTCAGGGTGACTTGTAATTTGACGCATTCCTTCCAGGACGTGATAGTGTGACCCATTTGCAAGAATTAAGGACCCCATATTCCCTCTCAGAGAGCGGAGGCCTGTGTCTCAGCAGGGGTTACGTTATAGGCTGATTATGCGGAGCACCCCATAAAGACGACGAAAATTCATGGGATTCGATTTCTCTATACTCGCGAATTGAATGGCCATCATTGCTAGTCCATTGGGTAGGTACCTAATACTTTAACCATTTTTCTAAAACATCAAACTAACTATTTCCAAAAATCATCTACGTACATGAATAATTATATTATTATTATTATATTATAATAATAATAATATATCATAATTTGTTTAAATCTGAATTAATTTTGACACATTTACTTAACAAATAATTTTGAAACTACTTGACTTAATCGTAGGTACTTATAATAATAATAACAAATAATTTTGAAACTACTTGACTTAATCGTACTTATAATAACTTATCTTTATTTGCATGTAAAAATGTGTTATATTTCTTTGACATTATTTTTATATTCTTTTCTTTTGACATGTTTTATTTTAATTTTTGTCTGCAATGTTTATTTTTTGCTTTAATGTATGTAATGGAATCTATGGACATTTGTACACCTTTTTGGTATAACATAGAGCACTTGTATATTTTGTTTTTCATAACATCTGTAATTTGTACCTACCTATGTTAACAAATGAATAAATGACTTATGACTTATGAACAACCATACCCAATGGAATAGCAGTAACGGCTATTCAATTTGAGAGCATAGACAAATCGAACCCCATGACTTTGAATTTGAGTTCCGAGAAAAGTGATATTTAGTGAGAAATTCTTGGAAATATTCAAAAATACACGAAAATTGGGTTTTCTCGAATTGTATGAATTTTCGTCTTGGCTTTATAGGGGGCTTAATTGTTGCAAATGGGTCTCATTATCACGCCCTGGAAGGAATCGTCAAATCACAAGATATCCTGTATAGTAAATAAATGATTTGTGATCGAACTTCGGATTTCTCGGATTTTGTTCTTGATGAGCAGTATTTAAGAACAAAATCCCGGAAAACCGTGTGTTTCGATATTCAAAACAAAATTCCGTAGGGATGTTTATTTTGAGTATCGAAACACACGGACGTCACAAATTACGTCAGAGATTTAGGGAAGCAATAGGATTTTAATTTTAATTACTCTTCGTTCGTTATAAATAACAACAACATAACAAAGACATAAGAATCTAACAGAAGAATTTGCTATCTCCTTGTGAATCCGCTCAACTTTAAAATTGTTAATATTGAAAAATAATGTCACAGGTCTCACCAAATATCACATACATGTATGCGAAGGAAACAGCAACGTTGACAAAGGAGCAGCGGCCCGGTGTAGCAAACAGCAGTGCGATTCTGTAACCATCTCACCGTGAAAACTTAGGTGAAGTGAGCGTGGAGTGAACTGTCAGTGTCATCTTACCAGATACTAGGGATTGACCAAGCATACATTTACAATCATAAAAGAGATTTTAATAATATTTTTTTAGCCTAATCCTATTGATATTTTTATATAATTCAAAGCTAGTATTTTAGTGGTCAAAACATTAATATTTTGTGGGGTTTTACTTACAATAAAATTGCAAAACAGAAGCGCAGTCAGAATCTCAATCCTGTTTTTTTTTCTTTTTTCTCTAGTCTATTAAGTCCTTATATAGACTGAGGCGCGAGCGCGTCACGCACGAACAGTAAATAAAATTAAAACATTCACGTTTATGACAGCTAGACTGATGAAAATACGCATCGACATTGTTTGGTTATTATGAGCAATTGTAGATCGAGTCTAGTAAAGACTGCGACGATGTTCAGCGTTGTTATTAACCCAAAACTATTGAATTAGAAGAGATAACCGAGTTTGTCAAGTCATCGAGTGCTAACGGATGCCTAGTTGACGGACCATAGAATGTAATCCCACGTAGTTTGTGTGGCGTGATCACTTCACCCGATTCACGACACTAAATGTCGTAAATCGGGTGAAGTGAAGGTGAAGTGATAAGATCACGCCGCGCTTGCGCGTTAATCACTGTCATTATCACATTGCAGATTGCGTGATCACTTCACCTTCCCTTCACCCGATTCACGACATTTAATGTCGTGAATCGGGTGGAGTGAAGGTGAAGTGATAAGATCACGCCGCGCTTGCGCGTTAGTCACTCATCACATTAGAGATTTGTTTTTACATATTTAAGTAAGGCGTCATGTATAAGAACATTAGGAAATTATGGTAATAATATTAATAATTAATATAATACACCATGGCGACCCTGCCTTAGAGTCTGCCAAGGGGCAGATTAAGCAAGTTTTCGTTGAGCGATTTTCAAAATGTGTAACTCTAAAGTAGAAAAAGACGAGGTATTCGTCAATCAAAACGCGGCTGGTGGAGGTGTTGTTGACGCCGAGGTGATGTTGCCATGGTTACGAGATTCGAGTGGAGTGATATATGGTACATTCCGAATTGCACTGTAATCGACTACAGCGTGCTTACACCTTGACCCCAATTATTCTGCTGTATGGTATTTATCTATTATTCCCCGCATAATCTTACCACGCCGTACGGTTGTCAAGCGTGGTATTTTGACAGTTCAAACCGGTTTCGGTCATTGTGTCATAGAGAATACGTTTACGCAAATTATTTATGTGAGCGCTGTGTGCGATGATGACTTAATTCGGAATGAGCCATATTTCACGCCGCGCAAGCGCGTTAGGCGCTGGCGCTGTCTGACTATATAAGGACTTACTAGTCAAGGGAAAAAAGAAAAAAAAAAAAAACAAGGTTGAGATTCTGACTGCGCTTCTGTTTTGCAATTTTATTGTAAGTAAAACCCCACAAAATATTAATGTTTTGACCACTAAAATACTAGCTTTGAATTATATAAAAATATCAATAGGATTAGCATTAAAAAATATTATTAAAATCTCGATTATGATTGTAAATGTTTGCTTGGTCAATCCCTAGCATCAGTAGGATGACAAAGACAGCTCACTCCACGCAAGTATTCACGGTGAGATTTTTACAGAATCGACATGCAGGTCGCCGTTGCGGACCTTACAATGCAAACCGATAGCCCGACATCACACAAAGGAATCCGATTTCTTTTCCTTCACCGAGAAAACACTTCACTACGACCTTTGTTGTTATTTGGCTTTACAACCTTTGCTGGACTCACGAGCGAGGAATATTACCAGAAGGAAAGTTTCAATGTATGCCAACTATGGTGGTCAGAAAATTTACCGTTTCATCTCATGGTCACCATTACCAAAGCTCGGTGTAGACAGAAATAGGAGAATTATTTTAATCGCACAGATCCTAATTAAACGACAAATCAACGTGATAAGTGGAATCTAAGGAATTAAATCTCGCAGCGAAAAGAGAAAATATCAATTTGACGAGATTGAACCCACGACACTACCGGTAGTTGCTATCGATCACGGATACCTTCGGGTAAAAAATGTGCTATTAAATGTAGGGGACGAGTTGAACAGCCATTTTGCGGCCAGTTTGGGTTGTTTGAAAGAAATTGGCCAGTCACATTGGTCATCTTCCCTTTTGTGTCTTTTCGTAGGTTTGGATGACATCGTTTTGCAAAAAATGGAAGATGTTCAACTGAAAACGTTTTCTTACAAAGATGTACCTAATGATAGGTAGGTATACCTAAATCTACACGGGTCTGGCCTTAGTAGGTACTAACTTTACTAAAATACTCGAATAATTATATCAAGTTTAGCGGTTTTGATTATATTGATTAACTTTAAAACAATAACTGTACCACAGATTAGGGACCTAATAGTTATTGAGTGTATAACATCATTTCAGTATCGCGATTGTCACCTGACGATGCATTATTTCAGTTCTAACCAAACAAAACATTTTCTGTCAGCCGAGCTCAGCTGAAACATTTTAACACTATTTACATATTTTTACAAGTGGAAAGCCAAAAAATAGCCGAGGTTTTACCTCATGTACAAGTACCTACGTGGACACAAACGTAGTTACAAGGGACGCTCGCCCACAGTATTACATTTTTGTTTACGTAATACAAATTGTTTTTGTTTTGTCTTCTTTGTGTGAATATATCTGCGTAATAAACACAAACCTCCTCCGTCCGCGCCCACAGACAATATTGTTTATTCTTTATCGTATTTCATCGTCTCGCGCTGACCCCGATTCCTTTAAAGCTATCAAAAATACCCATAAAAAGAACTTGGGTTATTCACATCACGGTGGAACAGACAAACATTTCAACAATTATCTGAGGACAGTTCTGAGATTTCAAGATATTAATTACAAAAGTTTCATTTGATTACAAAAGTTGCACATTTTGTTTGTAACAAGCAAATAATTTTGACGAATATTGGAAAAGTTGTATAGATGCAAGTTGTATAGATGCAAATTATATAGATATAACGGCAATTCCATACCGTCATCATTAGATGGGTCCATTATTGCGTGGGTGAACGGGCAGGTGAGATGAAAATAAAGGTGAAACACGATTCTCTGACACTTATTTAATCGATTGAAATCGATTAACACTCAGATAAACTTAATTTAACTCAGATTAGTGGCGATTCGTCGATGACGTGCAACCTCTGTCGCCCTTCATTGGAAAAGTCCACAAGATGGTTGCCCGTTTGACGTTCCGCCAGAATGACAATATTGAAACAGTCATTCTCGTTTAGAAATTAAAGGCAATGCTACCGTCGCGCCGTCACGGCCATTCTGACAATCGCCCGTCCTCGGGCGCGTGCGCATTTCTGTAACAAGTAATCACATAAAACGTTCTGTCTACACCGCTCGCCCAACCTGACCACAATTCCTCAATGCACGTGGGTAATATTTAAAATTTTACCAAGCGCTGTACTACTAAAAGTCCAAGACCGGACACACAACTACAGTACTGTCCAATGTATAGTCGAATAACACAACGTTCCGCATCCGTGTCCGTCTGTACAAGGATTCTGCAACAAATGAGGCCAACATCCCCTTTCTCATCATATTCTCTAGACCAGACAGATGCATCCCTTCGACCAGTCACAAGGACATGGACCGGGCAGCACTGTCCTTACGAGTAGTTGCACAACTTCACAACACAACTTCTAACACTGGACCGGACAAATGCGTCCCCACGACCAGCCCGTGAGGGCATGGACCGGACAACACCGTCCCTGCGACCAGTTCCACAAACTCTTTACTGGACCGGACAAGTATGTCCCTTCGACCAGCCCGTGAGGGCATGGACCGGACAACACCGTCCCTGCGACCAGTTCCACAAACACTTTACTGGACCGGACAAGTATGTCCCTTCGACCAGCCCGCGAAGGCATGGACCGGACAATACCGTCCCTGCGACCAGTTCCATAAACTCCCGGACAAGTGTGTCCCTTCGACCAGCCCGCGAAGGCATGGACCGGACAACACCGTCCTTACGTCCAACTCAACAAAATCTTATTCTGGACCGGACAAATGCGTCCTTTCGACCAGCCCATGAGGGCATGGACCGGACAACATCGTCCCTTCGACCAGACACCCAACACAAAAAAAACGTCATCATTTACCACCCTAACGACCATACTAAGGAATACAAGATAAAATTTAACTAACCATATTTTATTCAGATTCAGCAGTAAAAGTTTCAGACCTAATAGACATAGTATCAGAGCTATTCATGTCATTGTGAAAAGGTGTTATGTCGGTGTCATCGTGGTTTTCTCCATTTTCTGCCGTCACGGCTTCATCCTCTTCCAAAATGTTCATTGACATTTCAATTAAACCCTCACAACCCCCGGGCACTAAACGCAAGTTCTCGTGGGCATACTTTAAAACGCGATTTGTTCCATCAAGGCTTTTTAACTCGTAACGGTCGTTGTCAAGAACATTTACGATTACGTAGGGCCCTTTGAATTTTCTACTTAATTTGGTTTGGTTACGCTCTGAACTCTTAATAAAGACAAAATCACCTTTTGTGTAAGGTTTAACTGTACCCCTACCTCTATTGAAACGTACCGATTCAGAACTTGCAGCCTTCTCTATATTTTTAGATGCCTCATTCCGAATAGTTTCGAGGTCTAACTGATTATTATTATGGGTATTTGGAGATATTTTTGCCAACCCTAAAGACAGTGATCTTATTCCAAACATGAGCTCAGTTGGAGTATATTTTGTTACAGTGGATCTAGTGCTGTTCAGTGCCAGTTGGACATTGCCCAGTTCATCACGCCATGTTTTATTTGGGTCGTTTTCGACAATAGTAAGCAGAGCTTTTAGGGTTTTCATAACGCGCTCCACTTGGCCATTTGCTCTGCTTGAGCCGGTGGCGATAAAATGAAGCTCGATATTATGATCTGCACAAAAACTTTTAAATTCAGAGCTAGCATAGCAGCGACCTTGATCCACTATAATCCGTTTTGGAGCGCCAAATAAGAAAACTGCCTTCTTCAGGGCATTCACGGCACTAGAGGCATTAAGTGACGTTGTATGCTCCAATAGAACATATTTTGTGAATCCGTCAATAATCACGGAGCAATATTCTTTCTGATCACTCTTTCCACTTAATTTTCCCGTGAAATCAATGTGGAGAGTGTGCCACGGTGCTGGCACTTTCGGTATAGAGTGAAGGCGAATCGGCTGAGCGCCAGAAGGCCCTTTTGATGCCTTGCACACGATACAGGAATCTACAAACCGACGAACATGCTTAGCCATATCTGGGAACCAATATTGTTCATAGATTTTATCAAGCGTTTTATCACTCCCCAGATGCTGAATTTCTGAATGAACATGGTTAATAAGTGTCCACACTAAGGAACGAGGCACTATGGGGAGCCAAGATGTAACTTTATTTCGGCTAACTTTCCTGTAAAGAATCCCATCCCGTACGTCGTAGGTCCCTGCGACAGCTTCCGGAAGCTCAGAGTTTAGAAATTTCGTTATGAGATCCTTAATTTCACTATCCCGTTTTTGCTCCACGGAAAGCCAACCTTCGTGAAGTTCTACGAAATTAACAGTTTTGGAGGCATTGGACTTTAATTTTGAAAGGTCTGAATCTTTAGATGGAGGATTCCGGGAAAGGTAGTCAGCGTGTTCCATCACCCGACCTTCTCGGTAAACGATATCGAAATCATATGCCTGTAATATTGCCCACCAACGGTGGACACGGGGAGTTAGGTCACTTTTCGACTTTGATGCTTTTAAAGAGTTGCAGTCTGTGAAGACAGTAAATTTACGGCCATACAAGTAATGGCGAAAGTGCTCGACTGCACGGACCACGGCCAACGTTTCAAGCTCGTACGAATGATATCGAGACTCGATTTCAGTCGTACGACGACTATAATAAGCTACGACGTGCGGCATGGAACTATCTCTTTGGATTAGGATTGCTCCATATCCTTCAGAGCTAGCATCACAGTGAAGTTCGACCGGCAATTCGGGATTAAATATAGTCAATACAGGTTCTGATGTAAGAATACCAATAATTTTTTGACGAATCTTCTCGTGAAATGAGTTCCATTGGATGCTACCTTTAAATCTCGTAAGTGGGTACAAGGGTCCAACTATTTTCGTGAAATTTGGTATAAATTTTCGAAAATACGAAGCTAGGCCAAGGAACTGTCGCACCTGAGTTGCGGTTCTTGGTGAGGGGGCAGTGGCTAGTGCTTCAATTTTGAGGGAATTCGGTCTGACTTCACCTGCCTCAATTTCGTAGC
Organism: Luperina testacea; assembly: GCA_927399505.1. Classification (NCBI taxonomy): domain Eukaryota; kingdom Metazoa; phylum Arthropoda; class Insecta; order Lepidoptera; family Noctuidae; genus Luperina; species Luperina testacea. The sequence goes on along the minus strand of OV656771.1, from coordinate 20,141,207 downwards.
CTAAATAATGTACTTTACGCTTCATGAATTTGCATTTTTGTAACTTAAAAGAAAAGCCTGCTTGAGAAAGGGCTTCTAGAACCTCTTCCAACCGCCTTAAGCCCTCGTCGATGTCAGAAGAGTAGCAAAGGACATCATCCATATAAACAAGCGGTTTGTGCTTAAGGTCCTTTAGAGCACTATTGATGCACCTTTGGTAGACAGACGGCGCATTGCGTAACCCGAAAGGCATAGTGAGATACTCATATTGCCCCTCGGGTGTCACAAAGGCCGTCTTCTCAACTGAATCAGGGTGGAGTAAAATCTGATGGAAGCCTGCTGCCATGTCCAAAGCTGAAAAATAATGAGCTCCCGACAGCTGATCTACCTGCTCGTCAATTAATGGTAGGGGGTAATGCTCGGCGCGGGTATTTGAGTTGAGTTCCCGGTAATCAACACACATACGATCTGTATTATCTTTTTTTTTAACTAACAAGATTGGACTCGCAAATGGTGAGGAACTCTCCCGAATAACACCGGCATCCAACAACTCCTGAACCTTAACTCTCACTATCTCCTTTTCAGCCGGTGCTAATCTATAAGGTGTTCTTTGAACAAGCTTATGAGGATCTATCAAATTGATTTCCATTTGCCCCGTTTTGACTCGCTGTGTAGGAATACCGCTTATAAAATGATTTGCATATTTTTCAAGAATTCGCAGAAGTGCGAGCCTACGCTCACCTGTTAAATCAGTATCAACCGTGATATCATCGAGAAATGAAACCTGTTTTTCACAAACATCTACCGTCTTAGAATTGCTTATAGATAGGCCGTTATCATCAATCGTCACGCGGCCACCGTTTTCTATTATATCTCTACCTATTAAAAATGGATCGGATATACAGTCATCCGGAACGACATGAAATAAGAGCGTAGTCGAATAATCTCCTATTTTCACCGTGCTAGAAATCTGAGAAGTGCATTGTATTTCCCCGTTTCCTATCCCCTTCAAATACACGAGACCAGAACATTCAGTACCCGGAAAGTTTAGAGAAGTACTCAATTTTATCAACGAGCAATTCGACCCACTATCGAAAAGAAATGGAATATTCTCACCCGATGATGTCACCAGAGTCCCTCTCGATGTGGCTCGTTCACATAAGTTGACTTCTTTCGCTGTCCCACCTGCAATCTTCCTGTCCGGACACGTCGTCGCAATATGGCCGGGTTTTCCGCAGACGTAGCAGCTCACGTTGGACTTCACCTCAGACGTTCGCACAGATGATTCAACTTTGCTCGTACTGCTAGTATCTCCACGACGTCTACGACAGTCTGCTTGTCTATGTCCAGGTATACCACAAAAGTGACATCTACCGGGAAATCGTCCATCGGCTAAGCGAGGTTTCTTCAGTTCATGGTCTTGTGTATCACAGCTCTCTGCTCGACGCTTTAAAGAAATACCTCCAAGAACCCTAAATAGCTGAACCTTGTTCGTTATAACTTGATAACTTAATTCACGACGAATCAATCCATCCTTTTGGCACAATACCGAAATGACAAATCCAGTAACCGCTTCTTCAGACATTTCCACCTTCGGTATTCTTTCGATTAAATCCCACAATCGCATAGCTGACTCACTGGCAGTTTCCTTAATCCCGATTTGAAAACGCATAATCTCGTCGAAATAATCTTGTATCAGCTTTGGCTTTGCGAACTTGGCTAATAAGGATTGTTTCACTAATTTCCACGAAAGTTGATCCAATGGCAGCTTGGTAAGACAGGCAGCGGCTCTTCCTTTTAGAGCGGTGGTTAAGGCCATTAGCAACGCGACACCATCCAGTTGTTTGCTCTTTATAATCATTTCAGACACGCGACACCAGCCCTCCACATCAGCATCGGCGTCATCAGGATTAAAACGAATTAACTGCACCGCATTCACACCCGTAGAACTCGGTTGCTGCGCTGCCAACAAGCGGGACAGTAAAATCTCCATATTGTTCAAAATAATACTCGCATTTTCCTTATCAGGTGGCCTTATTTCTTCGCTTGACTGCCCTTGCGATCCCACTTCTGATAACGGCAATTCCATACCGTCATCATTAGATGGGTCCATTATTGCGTGGGTGAACGGGCAGGTGAGATGAAAATAAAGGTGAAACACGATTCTCTGACACTTATTTAATCGATTGAAATCGATTAACACTCAGATAAACTTAATTTAACTCAGATTAGTGGCGATTCGTCGATGACGTGCAACCTCTGTCGCCCTTCATTGGAAAAGTCCACAAGATGGTTGCCCGTTTGACGTTCCGCCAGAATGACAATATTGAAACAGTCATTCTCGTTTAGAAATTAAAGGCAATGCTACCGTCGCGCCGTCAGATACAATTTGTTCAAATGCAGGTTTTTAATTAATTAATATTTAGGTTTTTAAAAAAAAATAATAATAATTTTGTTGGGTAGGTCCCGCATCCCTCCGTAAAGTGTGGTAACCTCAATACACGAATGATACGTGAGTGAAAGCAATTAATGAAGATAATAGTTTACTACTAAGATTTTATGGATAATGATTTTAATGTTAACGCATTATCTTAAACAAGGTGAGTAGAACGCAATTTATGCTTTGTTTAGACAAACATTTTGTCTACGCTTGTCAGGGCCATACTTAATGTGAGTGAACTTAGCAGATCATTGTCCAGCAGATCAAAAATAAAAAAGAGTTCTCTTCGCATGCAGCTGAGTTCTACAGTTCCTGATACTTTTTAGAAATAGTTCTGGCGTTTTCACCTTATAATGTCAATTGGCATAATGATCTGCCAACTTCCCGTAGCAGATCATTTTGCAGCAGATCAAAAAAAATTTGGGTTCTCATCGCATGCGGCTGAGTTCTACAGTTCCTGATACTTTTTAGAAATAGTTCTGGCGTTTTGACATTAAAAAAGTCAATTGGCAAAATGATCTGCCAACTTCCCGTAGCAGATCATTTTGCAGCAGATCAAAAAAAAATTGGGTTCTCATCGCATGCGGCGGAGTTCTACAGTTCCTGGTGCTTTTCAGGAATAGTTCTGAACTCACGTCCACGTGCCAACAACTCAAGTCAGAACGTTTAAAAAGTCGAAAAATACAATTTTTATCGTTTCAAACAATTCCTGAAAGCTAGAACTCCTTCGTTTTTTACAGGTTAATATCAGAACTGCAGTCTAAAACTCGATCCAAGTCCAGAACTCACGTTGGAATACCAGCAGATCATGTCAAAAGGTTAAAAGTCGAAAAATACATATTTATCGTCTCAATCAATTCCTGAAAGCTAGAACTCCTTTGTTTTTTACAATCTAGAACTCGATCCGAATCCAGAACTCACGAAAAAGTCGAAAAATACAATTTTATCGTTTCAAACAATTCAAGAAAACTAGAACTCCTTCGTATTTTACAGAGTAATATCAGAACTACATTTTAGAACTCGATCCGCGTCCAGAACTCGCGTCAAAATGCCAGCAGATCATGGCAGAACGTTAAAAGTCGAAAAATACAATTTTATCGTTTCAAACAATTCTTGAAAGCTAAAACTCTTTCGTTTTTCACAGGCTAATATCAGAACTACAATCTAGAATTTGATCCGAGTCCAGAACTCATGTTGGAATACCAGCAGATCATGTCAAAACGTTAAAAGTCGAAAAATACAATTTTTATCGTTTCAAACAATTCTTGAAAGCTAGAACTCTTTCGTTTCTTACAGGCTAATATCAGAGCTACAATGTAGAACTCGATCCGCGTCCAGAACTCGCGTCAAAATGCCAGCAGATCATGGCAGAACGTTAAAAGTTGAAAAATACAATTTTATAGTTTCAAACAATTCTTGAAGGCTAGAACTCCTTGGTTTCTTACAGGCCAATATCAGAACTACAATTTAGAACTCGATCCGCGCCCAGAACTCGCGTCAAAATGCCAGCAGATCATGGCAGAACGTTAAAAGTTGAAAAATACAATTTTATCGTTTCAAACAATTCTTGAAGGCTAGAACTCCTTTGTTTCTTACAGGCCTATATCAGAACTACAATTTAGAACTTGATCCGCGCCCAGAACTTGCGTCAAAATGCCAGCAGATCATGGCTGAACGTTAAAAGATGAAAAATATAATTTTATCATTTCAAACAATTCTTGAAGGCTAGAACTCTTTCGTTTCTTACAGGCCAATATCAGAACTACAATTTAGAACTCGATCCGAAGCCAGAACTCATGTTGGAGTACCAGCAGATCATGGCAGAACGTTAAAAGTCGAAAAATACAATTTTATCATTTCAAACAATTCTTGAAGGCTAGAACTCCTTCGTTTCTTACAGGCCTATATCAGAACTACAATTTAGAACTCGATCCGCGCCCAGAACTCGCGTCAAAATGCCAGCAGATCATGGCAGAACGTTAAAAGTTGAAAAATACAATTTTATCGTTTCAAACATATCTTGAAGGCTAGAACTCCTTCGTTTCTTACAGGCCTATATCAGAACTACAATTTAGAACTCGATCCGCGCCCAGAACTCGCGTCAAAATGCCAGCAGATCATGGCAGAACGTTAAAAGTTGAAAAATACAATTTTATCGTTTCAAACAATTCTTGAAGGCTAGAACTCTTTCGTTTCTTACAGGCCAATATCAGAACTACAATTTAGAACTCGATCCGAAGCCAGAACTCATGTTGGAGTACCAGCAGATCATGGCAGAACGTTAAAAGTCGAAAAATACAATTTTATCATTTCAAACAATTCTTGAAGGCTAGAACTCCTTCGTTTCTTACAGGCCTATATCAGAACTACAATTTAGAACTCGATCCGCGCCCAGAACTCGCGTCAAAATGCCAGCAGATCATGGCAGAACGTTAAAAGTTGAAAAATACAATTTTATCGTTTCAAACAATTCCTGAAGGCTAGAACTCCTTGGTTTCTTACAGGCCAATATCAGAACTACAATTAAGAACTCGATCCGCGCCCAGACCTCGCGTCAAAATGCCAGCAGATCATGGCAGAACGTTAAAAGTTGAAAAATACAATTTTATCGTTTCAAACAATTCTTGAAGGCTAGAACTCCTTGGTTTCTTACAGGCCAATATCAGAACTACAATTTAGAACTCGATCCGCATCCAGAACTCGCGTCAAAATGCCAGCAGATCATGGCAGAACGATAAAAGTTGAAAAATACAATTTTATCGTTTCAAACAATTCTTGAAGGCTAGAACTCCTTCGTTTCTTACAGGCCTATATCAGAACTGCAATTTAGAACTCGATCCGCGCCCAGAACTCGCGTCAAAATGCCAGCAGATCATGGCAGAACGTTAAAAGTTGAAAAATACAATTTTATCGTTTCAAACACTTCTTGAAGGCTAGAACTCCTTCGTTTTTTACAGTTTGATATCAGAACTGCAATCTAGAACTTAATCCGAGTCCAGAACTCACGTTGGAGTGCCAGCATATCACGGCAGAACGTTAAAAGTCGAAAAATACAATTTTATCGTTTCAAACAATTCAAGAAAACTAGAACTCCTTCGTATTTTACAGAGTAATATCAGAAATACAATCTAGAACTCGATGCGAGTCCAGAACTCACGTCCAAGTGCCAGCAGATCATGGCAGAACGTGAAAAAGTCGAAAAATAGAAAAATACAATTTTTATCATTTCAAACAATTCTTGAAAGATAGAACTCTGTCGTTTTTCAAAGGTTAATATCAGAACTGCAATCTAGAATTCGATCCGAGTCCAGAACTTGCGTCCAAGTGCCAGCAAATCATGGCAGAACGTGAAAAAGTCGAAAAATAGATGAATACAATTTTTATTGTTTCAAACAATTCTTGAAAGCTAGAACTCTTTCGTTTTTCACAGGTTAATACCAGTACTACAATCTAGAACTCGATCTGAGTCCAGAACTCACATGCAAGTACCAGCAGATCATGGCAGAACGTTCAAAAAGTCGAAAAATAGAAAAATACAATTTTTATTGTTTCAAACAATTCATGAAAGCTAGAACTCTTTCGTTTTTCACAGGTTAATACCAGTACTAGAATCTAGAACTCGATCTGAGTCCAGAACTCATATGCAAGTACCAGCAGATCATGGCAGAACGTTCAACGACTCAGATCGAGTTCTAGATTGTAGTACTGGTATTAACCTGTGAAAAACGAAAGAGTTCTAGCTTTCAAGAATTGTTTGAAACAATAAAAATTGTATGTTTCTATTTTTCGACTTTTTGAACGTTCTGCCATGATCTGCTGGTACTTGCATGTGAGTTCTGGACTCAGATCGAATTCTAGATTGTAGTACTGGTATTAACCTGTGAAAAACGAAAGAGTTCTAGCTTTCAAGAATTGTTTGAAACAACAAAAATTGTATTTACCTATTTTTCGACTTTTTGAACGTTCTGCCATGATCTGCTGGCAATTGGATGCGAGTTCTGGACTCAGATCGAGTTCTAGATTGTAGTTCTGATATTAGCCTGTGAAAAACGAAAGAGTTCTAGTTTTCATGAATCGTTTGAAACGATAAAATTGTATTTTTCGACTTTTAACGTTCTGCCATGATCTGCTGGCACTCGCACGTGAGTTCTGGACTCGGATCGAGTTCTAGATTGTAGTACTGGTATTAACCTGTGAAAAACGAAAGAGTTCTAGCTTTCAAGAATTGTTTGAAACAATAAAAATTGTATTTTTCAATTTTTTGACTTTTTGAACGTTCTGCCATGATCTGCTGGCAATTGGATGCGAGTTCTGGACTCAGATCGAGTTCTAGATTGTAGTTCTGATATTAGCCTGTGAAAAACGAAAGAGTTCTAGCTTTCATGAATTGGTTGAAACAATAAAAATTGTATTTATCTATTTTTCGACTTTTTCACGTTCTGCCATGATTTGCTGGCACTTGGACGCAAGTTCTGGACTCGGATCGAATTCTAGATTGCAGTTCTGATATTAACCTTTGAAAAACGACAGAGTTCTATCTTTCAAGAATTGTTTGAAATGATAAAAATTCTATTTTTCGACTTTTTCACGTTCTGCCATGATCTGCTGGCACTTGAACGTGAGTTCCGGACTCGGATCGAGTTCTAGATTGTAGTACTGGTATTAACTTGTGAAAAACGAAAGAGTTCTAGCTTTCATGAATTGTTTGAAACAATAAAAATTGTATTTTTCTATTTTTTGACTTTTTGAACGTTCTGCCATGATCTGCTGGCAATTGGATGCGAGTTCTGGACTCAGATCGAGTTCTAGATTGTAGTTCTGATATTAGCCTGTGAAAAACGAAAGAGTTCTAGCTTTCATGAATTGTTTGAAACAATAAAAATTGTATTTATCTATTTTTCGACTTTTTGAACGTTCTGCCATGATCTGCTGGTACTTGCATGTGAGTTCTGGACTCGGATCGAGTTCTAGATTGTAGTACTGGTATTAACCTGTGAAAAACGAAAGAGTTCTAGCTTTCAAGAATTGTTTGAAACAATAAAAAATGTATTTATCTATTTTTCGACTTTTTCACGTTCTGCCATGATTTGCTGGCACTTGGACGCAAGTTCTGGACTCGGATCGAATTCTAGATTGCAGTTCTGGTATTAACCTGTGAAAAACGAAAGAGTTCTAGCTTTCATGAATTGTTTGAAACAATAAAAATTGTATTTTTCTATTTATCGACTTTTTGAACGTTCTGCCATGATCTGCTGGTACTTGCATGTGAGTTCTGGACTCAGATCGAGTTCTAGATTGTAGTACTGGTATTAACCTGTGTAAATCAAAAGAGTTCTAGCTTTCAAGAATTGTTTGAAACAATAAAAATTGTATTTTTCTATTTTTCGACTTTTTGAACGTTCTGCCATGATCTGCTGGCAATTGGATGCGAGTTTTGGACTCAGATCGAGTTCTAGATTGTAGTTCTGATATTGGCCTGTGAAAAACGAAAGAGTTCTAGTTTTCATGAATTGTTTGAAACGATAAAATTGTATTTTTCGACTCTTAACGTTCTGCCATGATCTGCTGGCACTCGCACGTGAGTTCTGGACTCGGATCGTGTTGTAGATTGTGGTTCTGATATTAGCCTGTGAAAAACGAAAGAGTTCTAGCTTTCATGAATTGTTTGAAACAATAAAAATTGTATTTTTCTATTTTTCGACTTTTTGAACGTTCTGCCATGATCTGCTGGTACTTGCATGTGAGTTCTGGACTCAGATCGAGTTCTAGATTGTAGTACTGGTATTAACCTTTGAAAAACGACAGAGTTCTATCTTTCAAGAATTGTTTGAAATGATAAAAATTCTATTTTTCTATTTTTCGACTTTTTCACGTTCTGCCATGATCTGCTGGCACTTGAACGTGAGTTCCGGACTCGGATCGAGTTCTAGATTGTAGTACTGGTATTAACCTGTGAAAAACGAAAGAGTTCTAGCTTTCAAGAATTGTTTGAAACAACAAAAATTGTATTTACCTATTTTTCGACTTTTTGAACGTTCTGCCATGATCTGTTGGTACTTGCATGTGAGTTCTGGACTCAGATCGAGTTCTAGATTGTAGTACTGGTATTAACCTGTGAAAAACGAAAGAGTTCTAGCTTTCAAGAATTGTTTGAAACAATAAAAAATGTATTTATCTATTTTTCGACTTTTTCACGTTCTGCCATGATTTGCTGGCACTTGGACGCAAGTTCTGAACTCGGATCGAATTCTAGATTGCAGTTCTGGTATTAACCTGTGAAAAACGAAAGAGTTCTAGCTTTCATGAATTGTTTGAAACAATAAAAATTGTATTTTTCTATTTATCGACTTTTTGAACGTTCTGCCATGATCTGCTGGTACTTGCATGTGAGTTCTGGACTCAGATCGAGTTCTAGATTGTAGTACTGGTATTAACCTGTGAAAAACAAAAGAGTTCTAGCTTTCAAGAATTGTTTGAAACAATAAAAATTGTGTTTTTCTATTTTTCGACTTTTTGAACGTTCTGCCATGATCTGCTGGCAATTGGATGCGAGTTTTGGACTCAGATCGAGTTCTAGATTGTAGTTCTGATATTGGCCTGTGAAAAACGAAAGAGTTCTAGTTTTCATGAATTGTTTGAAACGATAAAATTGTATTTTTCGACTCTTAACGTTCTGCCATGATCTGCTGGCACTCGCACGTGAGTTCTGGACTCGGATCGTGTTGTAGATTGTGGTTCTGATATTAGCCTGTGAAAAACGAAAGAGTTCTAGCTTTCATGAATTGTTTGAAACAATAAAAATTGTATTTTTCTATTTTTCGACTTTTTGAACGTTCTGCCATGATCTGCTGGTACTTGCATGTGACTTCTGGACTCAGATCGAGTTCTAGATTGTAGTACTGGTATTAACCTGTGAAAAACGAAAGAGTTCTAGCTTTCATGAATTGTTTGAAACAATAAAAATTGTATTTTTCTATTTTTCGACTTTTTGAACGTTCTGCCATGATCTGCTAGTACTTGCATGTGAGTTCTGGACTCAGATCGAGTTCTAGATTGTAGTACTGGTATTAACCAGTGAAAAACGAAAGAGTTCTAGCTTTCAAGAATTGTTTGAAACAACAAAAATTGTATTTATCTATTTTTCGACTTTCTGAACGTTCTGCCATGATCTGCTGGCACTCGCACTGAGTTCTGGACTCGGATCGAGTTCTAGATTGTAGTTCTGATATTACTCTGTAAAATACGAAGGAGTTCTAGTTTTCTTGAATTGTTTGAAACGATAAAATTGTATTTTTCGACTTTTAACGTTCTGCCGTGATCTGCTGGCACTCCAACGTGAGTTTTGGACTCGGATTAAGTTCTAGATTGCAGTTCTGATATCAAACTGTAAAAAACGAAGGAGTTCTAACTTTCATGAATTGTTTGCAACGAAAAAATTGTATTTTTAGACTTTTAACGTTCTGCCATGATCTGCTGGCACTTGGACGGGAGTTCTGGACTCGAATCGTGTTCTAAATTGTAGTTCTGATATTACTCTGTAAAATACGAAGGAGTTCTAGTTTTCATGAATTGTTTGAAACGATAAAATTGTATTTTTCGACTTTTAACGTTCTGCCATGATCTGCTGGTACTCGCACGTGAGTTCTGGACTCGGATCGAGTTCTAGATTGTAGTACTGGTATTAACCTGTGAAAAACGAAAGAGTTCTAGCTTTCAAGAATTGTTTGAAACAATAAAAATTGTATTTTTCTATTTTTCGACTTTTTGAACGTTCTGCCATGATCTGCTGGTACTTGCATGCGAGTTCTGGACTCAGATCGAGTTCTAGATTGTAGTTCTGATATTAGCCTGTGAAAAACGAAAGAGTTCTAGTTTTCATGAATTGTTTGAAACGATAAAATTGTATTTTTCGACTTTTAACGTTCTGCCATGATCTGCTGGCACTCGCACGTGAGTTCTGGACTCGGATCGAGTTCTAGATTGTAGTTTTGATATTAGCCTGTAAAAAACGAAAGAGTTCTAGCTTTCATGAATTGTTTGAAACAATAAAAATTGTATTTTTCTATTTTTCGACTTTTTGAACGTTCTGCCATGATCTGCTGGTACTTGCATGTGAGTTCTGGACTCAGATCGAGTTCTAAATTGTAGTACTGGTATTAACCTGTGAAAAACGAAAGAGTTCTAGCTTTCATGAATTGTTTGAAACAATAAAAATTGTATTTTTCTATTTTTCGACTTTTTGAACGTTCTGCCATGATCTGCTGGTACTTGCATGTGAGTTCTGGACTCAGATCGAGTTCTAGATTGTAGTACTGGTATTAACCTGTGAAAAACAAAAGAGTTCTAGCTTTCAAGAATTGTTTGAAACAATAAAAATTGTATTTTTCTATTTTTCGACTTTTTGAACGTTCTGCCATGATCTGCTGGCAATTGGATGCGAGTTCTGGACTCAGATCGAGTTCTAGATTGTAGTTCTGATATTGGCCTGTAAAAAACGAAAGAGTTCTAGTTTTCATGAATTGTTTGAAACGATAAAATTGTATTTTTCGACTCTTAACGTTCTGCCATGATCTGCTGGCACTCGCACGTGAGTTCTGGACTCGGATCGTGTTCTAGATTGTGGTTCTGATATTAGCCTGTGAAAAACGAAAGAGTTCTAGCTTTCATGAATTGTTTGAAACAATAAAAATTGTATTTTTCTATTTTTCGACTTTTTGAACGTTCTGCCATGATCTGCTGGTACTTGCATGTGAGTTCTGGACTCAGATCGAGTTTTAGATTGTAGTACTGGTATTAACCTGTGAAAAACGAAAGAGTTCTAGCTTTCATGAATTGTTTGAAACGATAAAATTATATTTTTCGACTTTTAACGTTCTGCCATGATCTGCTGGCACTCGCACGTGAGGTCTGGACTCGGATCGAGTTCAAGATTGTGGTTCTGATATGAGCCTGTGAAAAACGAAAGAGTTCTAGCTTTCATGAATTGTTTGAAACAATAAAAATTGTAGTTTTCTATTTTTCGACTTTTTGAACGTTCTGCCATGATCTGCTGGTACTTGCATGTGAGTTCTGGACTCAGATCGAGTTCTAGATTGTAGTTCTGATATTAGCCTGTGAAAAACGAAAGAGTTCTAGTTTTCATGAATTGTTTGAAACGATAAAAATTGTATTTATCTATTTTTCGACTTTTTGAACGTTCTGCCATGATCTGCTGGCACTCGCACGTGAGTTCTGGACTCGGATCGAGTTCTAGATTGTAGTTCTGATATTACTCTGTAAAATACGAAGGAGTTCTAGTTTTCTTGAATTGTTTGAAACGATAAAATTGTATTTTTCGACTTTTAACGTTCTGCCGTGATCTGCTGGCACTCCAACGTGAGTTTTGGACTCGGATTAAGTTCTAGATTGCAGTTCTGATATCAAACTGTAAAAAACGAAGGAGTTCTAACTTTCATGAATTGTTTGCAACGAAAAAATTGTATTTTTAGACTTTTAACGTTCTGCCATGATCTGCTGGCACTTGGACGGGAGTTCTGGACTCGAATCGTGTTCTAAATTGTAGTTCTGATATTACTCTGTAAAATACGAAGGAGTTCTAGTTTTCATGAATTGTTTGAAACGATAAAATTGTATTTTTCGACTTTTAACGTTCTGCCATGATCTGCTGGTACTCGCACGTGAGTTCTGGACTCGGATCGAGTTCTAGATTGTAGTACTGGTATTAACCTGTGAAAAACGAAAGAGTTCTAGCTTTCAAGAATTGTTTGAAACAATAAAAATTGTATTTTTCTATTTTTCGACTTTTTGAACGTTCTGCCATGATCTGCTGGTACTTGCATGCGAGTTCTGGACTCAGATCGAGTTCTAGATTGTAGTTCTGATATTAGCCTGTGAAAAACGAAAGAGTTCTAGTTTTCATGAATTGTTTGAAACGATAAAATTGTATTTTTCGACTTTTAACGTTCTGCCATGATCTGCTGGCACTCGCACGTGAGTTCTGGACTCGGATCGAGTTCTAGATTGTAGTTTTGATATTAGCCTGTAAAAAACGAAAGAGTTCTAGCTTTCATGAATTGTTTGAAACAATAAAAATTGTATTTTTCTATTTTTCGACTTTTTGAACGTTCTGCCATGATCTGCTGGTACTTGCATGTGAGTTCTGGACTCAGATCGAGTTCTAGATTGTAGTACTGGTATTAACCTGTGAAAAACGAAAGAGTTCTAGCTTTCAAGAATTGTTTGAAACAATAAAAATTGTATTTATCTATTTTTCGACTTTTTCACGTTCTGCCATGATTTGCTGGCACTTGGACGCAAGTTCTGGACTCGGATCGAATTCTAGATTTTAGTTCTGATATCAAACTGTAAAAAACGAAGGAGTTCTAGTTTTCATGAATTGTTTGAAACGATAAAATTGTATTTTTCGACTTTTAATGTTCTGCCATGATCTGCTGGCACTCGCACGTGAGTTCTGGACTCGGATCGAGTTCTAGATTGTAGTTCTGATATTACTCTGTAAAATACGAAGGAGTTCTAGTTTTCTTGAATTGTTTGAAACAATAAAATTGTATTTTTCGACTTTTAACGTTCTGCCGTGATCTGCTGGCACTCCAACGTGAGTTCTGGACTCGGATTAAGTTCTAGAATGCAGTTCTGATATCAAACTGTAAAATACGAAGGAGTTCTAGTTTTCATGAATTGTTTGAAACGATAAAATTGTATTTTTCGACTTTTAACGTTCTGCCATGATCTGCTGGCACTCGCACGTGAGTTCTGGACTCGGATCGAGTTCTAGATTGTAGTTCTTATATTAGCCTGTGCAAAAGGAAAGAGTTCTAGCTTTCATGAATTGTTTGAAACGATAAAATTGTATTTTTCGACTTTTAACGTTTTGACATGATCTGCTGGCACTCCAACGTGAGTTCTGAGGGGCAATTCTACTAATTTTAAGAACGTTCACAGTCTGATCTCAGTCTCAATCTGTCAAAAAATACGTCTAATTTCCCTACATTTTGACAAGTTTTTGACATTTGATTGTCGCCGAGATGAGACTGCGACTAGATTTTGAACGTTTTAAATTAGTAGAATTGGCCCTCTGGACTCGGCTCGAGTTCTAGATTGCAGTTCTGATATTAGCCTGTGAAAAACAAAAGAGTTCTAGCTTTCATGAATTGTTTGAAACAATAAAAATTGTATTTTTCTATTTTTCGACTTTTTGAACGTCTGCCATGATCTGCTGGCAATTGGATGCGAGTTCTGGATTCAGATCGAGTTCTAGATTGTAGTTCTGATATTACTCTGTAAAATACGAAGGAGTTCTAGTTTTCTTGAATTGTTTAAAACGATAAAATTGTATTTTTCGACTTTTAACGTTCTGCCATGATCTGCTGGCACTCGCACGTGAGTGCTGGACTCGGTTCGAGTTCTAGATTGCAGTTCTGATATTAGCCTGTGAAAAACGAAGGAGTTCTAGTTTTCATGAATTGTTTGAAACGATAAAATTGTATTTTTCGACTTTTTAACGTTGTGACTTGATCTGCTGGCACGTGGACGTGAGTTTAGAACTATTCCTGAAAAGTACCAGGAACTGTAGAACTCAGCCGCATGCGACAAGAACCCAATTTTTTTTTTATCTGCTGTAAAATGATCTGCTACGGGAAGTTGGCAGATCATTTTGTAAATTGACTTTTTTAATGTAAAAACGCTAGAACTATTTCTAAAAAGTATCAGGAACTGTAGAACTCAGCCGCATGCGAGTAGAACTCGCATTTATTTTTGATTCGCTGCAAAATGATCTGCTACGGGAAGTTGGCAGATCATTATGCCAGTTGACTTTTTCAGGTAAAAACGCCAGAACTATTTCTAAAAAGTATCAGGAACTGTAGAACTCAGCTGCATGCGAAAAGAACTCATTTTTATTTTTGATCTGCTGGACAATGATCTGCTAAGTTCACTCACATCCATACTTAGAGGCATTTAATAGCCCAAAGATGCTCAAATCATAAAATACTTTGTGTACAATAAGAAACATACACTATAAGCACCGCAAACACTCATCCAATATACTCGACACAAAAAATAATAAAAACGTTTTATACTAAACATCTGCAATAATAAGGAAGTTCACTGTGTTCATAAAATGTTCAATAAATGAACACGTCTCGTATTTATAACAATTAAGTGGAACCACGTGAATTTTCCTCATTTATACGGATACAATGCTTTAGTTAAAAGCTTTCGTTTTCACATGAAATTATTTTCTTATGAATTCTGTCGATCATGATACAAGAGGATCTTAACGTACTTACAGTCCTTTTCGGAAAAAAAATCGGTAATAATCAATAACGTTAATCTTTAGTAAGAGGTCTCCTCTCTCCGTTATTCTTGACTGTACTTACCTGTCAAAAAGAGTAACCTACATAAAGTGGATAAGACAGAGATTAAAACAGAAGACGAACTAGCAGGAGATCGAGGAGGGAGTGTGGACGGGGGGGGCGTGTTCAGGGGATCAGGCCGGAATAAATCATATTATAGAGCTTATATTCTTGATGCTCACTGATGGTTTGTGGTGTATCGAGTCGTTGAGTTTACCGTATGGTTGAGCTATGCGATGCTAATTCATGCGTAACAGTTGTGAATGGGTTCCATCTGTTCTGCTGATGGGATAACACAACTCAACCTTAAGCTATGATACCAATCGTTACAGTATCCACTTTGCAAGATGACGATAAATAATATGCAACACGACGATAAATAATAAACACAAAGATTTTCTTTGTTTCTTTTTGTATTTAGCCTTTAGCGCGAAACTATTCACTACTATGAGAATAGTAGATCCAGTAAAAGTTTCGCGCCTAATAGGATATTCGTGGGGGCAATTATCCATTCCGTTCAGCAGTTCAGTCATCCGGCAGTAGGCAGTAGGCCCTGTACATGTTAAAGCAAAATGAAATAAAAACAAAAGAGTTTCAGTAGTGTGACGTAGGCCGTGAGTGGGGTTGGCGTTATCAGCGCGACTTGATTAGCTGCCCGCCGGTTAACTACTGCGTGACATTATACGACATTAATGTACGCCTAAGTTTTGTTTATTTTCAATGAAGTGGGTTTAGATCATGTTGCTGTTGAGTGATATAGTAGGTCCGTACGTAACAAGTGTGTATTGTATCTTGAATATCAAATATGTATCATAAAGAAAACCACGTATTGTCATTGTCATGATGAAGTAAACCAGCACAGCTGATTATGAGATTTATTTTTGTTTGCTTTTCCATAAAAACTTATTTATGAATATAAAATATAAAAAATATAGCAGCGAGTAACATTATAGAGTTAATAACTGCAATATTTTAGCCAAACAAATAACAACAATGATGATGTTAAGCGCTGTCAGAGCCCTTAACATGCAACATGGAGGAATGCCTATAATGAGGGTCCACAAATTTAAGTACCTGGGGCACTGGGTCACCGAGGACCTCTCAGGTGATTTGTATATGGAGCGGGAACGTAGGGCATTGGCAGTGAGATGCAATATGCAGGCGCGCAGGTTTGAACGGTGCACAAAACAAGTTAAGATTGCTCTTTTAAGGCATTCTGCCAGACATTCTATACCTACAGCCTATGGGTCCATTATACGCGTAGGTCCTATACAATAATGGTTTTAGGACGCTGTTGGGGTTGCCTCGCTACTACAGTGCATCACCTCCTCCGTTTTTTCGTTAAAAAAAAAAAACTGGCACTCCGGTAGTGCCGACAGAAGTGAAAACTTGAACAATTACGAGTGTATTTTGTGAATCGTCTTATAAACAAAACACGCGTGTTAAGGTGTGTTCCTTATTTTATAGGGTTTTTTGCAAATCAGGTATGATGACCAAAGTGACTGGTTTATTCTTCTCGTGAAAGGAATTTATTCAGATTTACAAATAAGCACACAGGATAGACTTCAGTTCGTGGTGTTGGTCGCGGCAGTGGTAAGAGAAGCAAGCCCATGGAGCTCGTCGTCAGTTATATATCCGTGGTTCAGCGCCATCTCGTCGTTGTTGGATGAACTACGTAGTTAGTACGCGAAAGGCCCTCGTAGTTCTTCCCGATGTGCAT
Organism: Luperina testacea; assembly: GCA_927399505.1. Taxonomy (NCBI): domain Eukaryota; kingdom Metazoa; phylum Arthropoda; class Insecta; order Lepidoptera; family Noctuidae; genus Luperina; species Luperina testacea. Next base: position 20,124,694 of record OV656771.1, on the reverse strand, counting down.
AGATGGCGCTGTCCTCAACAACGCGCGTCTTTCGTTTTACGTCTTACGAATCTTACGATCAGGGTCACGTGACCTGACGCGAATTTAGAAGTTTTTACCCATTCCAAAAAAAGTACACAGCGCCGCTAAAGAAGTTTTCACTTCAATACAGTTTGTTCTCGGTCTCTGTGTAAGCTATGTACACGAATAGCTCGAAGTAAAAAGATTAGCTAATGTACAAATTTCACATAAATCATGCAATAATAATACAAATCCAGTTACTTTTTGAATAAAAGCGACTGGAGAATTTTCGAAGAAACAACATCAAAAAGGCATCAAAACCATTCAAATTAAAGTTAGAAACAGTTCGAGATAATAAATATTTTATTCCCAAGCTCGAGACGCACGCCAAGCAGTTATAACTTTCCAAAATAAATAAAAACAAGTAACTAGTTAGTGAGAATTATCATACTTTCATGAATTTCATTGCAAATATTTTTAGACTGAAAATTGCTGAAAGTTTAAGTAAAACTACCAATAAGCATGCTGTTGTGTTGTTGGCAGAAGTTTACTTTACATTTCAATAAATACAACGACTTTGGCAGATATATAGCAAATATTATAAGAAACGCGTTTATTCGGAATCAATTTCCATTTGACGAATGTGAACGAATTATTGAAGTTACTCTCTTCTTACTTAGTTCTGATTTATAAAGAGGTCACACTTTTATAATTAAATGAGGATTGAAGGTCTTTCTTAACCGATCAAGGTTTGGTTTGGTTTTCTTTTTACTACAAATAAAAATGTAAAACTAAGCCCAAACATTCCACACACTATATCTACGATATTTACCCACTTTCACGCCGCTTTTAAAACTATTGCTCCGTAAGGAAGGGGCGGCATCCTAAATAATCGTCATACATTAGTCTCTGTAGCCCTCCTCCCGCATGCCCCACCATACCCCCCTATTCACATTTGTACTAAATGTCTGCGTCGTCACTCTTCCCGCGGGCACGGCGGACAGGATGAGTTGAGAATATACTGGCAATGGCGGGATCTGTTCAAAGAACGAAGTGAAATAAGTAAAACCGTCAAGTCATACAGCATTTTTGGGATCATAAACAATAAACATGAGTTGAACCTACAACCATCTACTTGTAGACGAGCAACTTCTTTACTTTATAACTTGTGATTAAAAAAGTTCGAAGCTGTTCGTTGGTTCGGGATATTGGCTCATAGACATACTAACAAAAAGGCTATTTTTCATAGGATGTAACAACTCAACAGCGTCCCAACAAAATGAAAGCACCAGACAATTAATCAAACCCTCCCGGCATCATGTAACAACGAACAAATCCGTCTATCAGCGGGCCATGCAGCCTCGTCTCGACGGAGGACGAACCTCGCCCCACTTCCAAAACAAATAATTAAATTACTCGGGAACAATCTCGTATATTGGCGCCAATTACGTGGACTATGCCGTCCTCAAAACAATGGCTGCACATTACTATGCCGTGGACGCTCTGTTGTGCCATTGAATACGACTGAATTTGTATGTTAATGTCGTGATCAAGTTTTGAACAGACAATGAATGGTTATTTTGTTGTCATATAGAAGTGTATGCTATGTGGTTTTCAATAAGAAATAAACCTATTTTGATCTACCGAAGTGTAGAAAAAGGAGAATGCTGGATTATGCTATACCAAGATCCAGCATTCTCCTATTTACAGACTTCAAAAAAAAAAGGAGGTTATCAATTCGACACGTCTGTATTTAATATTATTGGAACTGCATTATATTCACATATGATAATATAATTATTAGGTCTTAAAAACAAATATACAAAATTGTATAGATGTATGTATGTATGTTTGTCTACGCATTTCTCGGCAACTACTAATCGGATCGTGACCATTTTTTTTGTTGGCTTACATTTACTTCAAGTTAGGGAACAGTGCAAGTTTCATCAAAATCGATCTCGTAATTTTCAAGATATGGACTAATACGTGTAAGTATGACGGGCTGGTTTATTGATACGAGCTACGTGTGTAGTGTCAAAGGGAAAAAACATCTCAAAACCTTGGTCAAATTCTAGTGCAATATTTAGGTACAACAAAACTATTACCTACTTATTAGAAACAAATATTCCAGTTTTTACTTAAAACTAAAAATTACGAAATAAAAAAGTAATTAAAAAAAATTAAACCGACTTCAAAAAGAAATTAACTCAAAATTATGAAATAACTTTAATTTCAGAAGTCAGTGGGAAAAAACTCAAACTAAAATACAGATCCCAAGACACCGACTTTCGAAATTAAAGTTATTTCATAATTTTGAGTTAATTTCTTTTTGAAGGTCGTTTAATTTTTTTTAATTGTTTTTTTTCTAGCCTCTTCTTCGACCAGAAAGTCAAACTTTGGTGATTATTTTGCCAAGTTTGGCCTAAGTTTGCCAGTCAGCTTTAGCGGACTTTCGGTCTAGGATTGGGTGTTTATGTGATTGTGTATGTTCACATTACTGGAATACTATGTAGCCGCTCATAGCGTGACAGGTGACACATAGTGTTACATAGTCACTGTACTAGACTGGGACTCGAGCTGCTTTACTACAACTGGTTCGTATTTTACGATTTAGAATGATATACAACGGGACTTAATATAAAAGTTTTTAAATTACTTACCACGATTTTTTGTCAGTTTTCCATATAGCAGAATTTAATATAAAATTAATGATTTAACCTAAATCGTCTACATTCAGTTAATAATACGTCGTGGTGCAGGCAGTACAGGCATGATCGATCACAAACCGTAAACAAGGATTTGTTTTAATCAAATATAACATTTGTCACCACAAACCAACTTGTCTAAAAATAACCCCAAAAGATCTATAATACCTGTAAACGACCTTGAACTTTGAACACCCTGACTAACATTTCTTTAAATCTAAGTTCACGAAGGTTTTTCTTTAAAACGCGCCTGTGATTGGTCGTCAGGTACGTCGATCCATCCGGCGGCGCGTCGCGGTGAAATATAGTAGTCATTGCAGCGGGCGAGCGAGGGGATGAGGTGAGGGCAGCCCGCAGGGAGGGGGGCAGGGGGCACAGTCCCGCGGCCTCCGGGCGGCAAGGACCTACGAATGGACGCGGATGTGAGAATAGGTTTTTTATACTTACTTACAAAGTTAGCATTGTAAGTCTTAAAAGTAATACATTTTTTGGTCAAATCCGTTTAAATAATCATAAACAGCCCGTCAAACAGTGGTCTAAGACTGCTGGAAACACCTTTCGTTAATCGCATTCTATTGATCCGTTCAAACCACACAAAAATAAACAAAAACAGCGTTAATTATTAAGTATTAATTTTCCCATAAGTCTGCAATTCAAAAAACTTAATGCTGTGTAAAAACATAGTTAAAGACGTAGTTTTTTCTAAGAAAATCTATTTTGCTCAATTCAATACAGCTAGCGAAACATAAAGCTAAATTTTCTTCAACGCCCCACATAGTCCCAGTTGCACACACATTGCAGTACATAGTTCAACTACAGCATACTTCCGAAGTCCATACCAAAGTGAATTCCAGAGAATTAAAATTACCTCTCTGTAGGTCCCCGGGACAAACAAACAGCCAAAGTTTTCAGAAAACAATTCTAAGTAGAAGTTCACCGTAGATACTCGCGGCTCTAAAGTCTAGGATTCATTTTAAATTACCTAAAGGTAAGTACTAAGTTCAGATGAGAGATGTGTGAAGGATCTCTTTACACCCGCCGTGTTTGCTTTGTTGATATCTTTGATTTGAAGTTTCGTTTACAGTTGCACTGCAGTGGGAAGAAAGTGGGTTGTACTTCGAGGTTCAAACATGTAGTGTTTGTAGCTTTTTGTTCATTGTAAAAGTTGTGACTGAACATTTTATTTAAAATTAATATTTTGTGTATCAAACTAATGTAGAAATACCAAAAGCTTTACGAAACCTATCTTGAATTGTTGAGGTGTTACTTGAAATTAAATTTAAATGTAATCCTGTACAAGTGTACAATGTTATTGATTAACTAGATACTAGAAAAAAAAACATTTTCGGACTACTGATGATTCCATTATCTTACAAAAATATAACAAAAAACATCGTCCACGAGTTCCTTGGTCCCGGGCGCCGCTATCAGTGCTGCGAGCCCAAGAAAACGATCCAATCAATCAGTTTGACGGCCTCTGATATCCGTTTCTTTTCCGTTATCACCGCGAATATGTCCCCAATAAATTATTATCACTGTTAAACGTCGAATAAATTATTATGACTGCGAAATAAATTATTACGAGTGTTCAGCGTGGCAGTGCTACGCCGTAAGCGCTACGCTCGTAGCGATAGTCTACGTAAGTGACGTAACGATTGGCGTGTTTTTGAAATGTACGCTACGCTGCGTTCGTGTTTGTAATGTATGGGTTAGCTCTCTGGTTGATAGAGAAATACAAATGGTATTTTCAAATATAATCATGGTGATCCTATTTCGCTTTGTTGTTATTTAAAGACGTGTTTGTGTAGATCAGATAGGCCGGTGTTATTAAGCTGCTTCAAACCGTGTGACCTATTATTATAACTGATGTAATAATTATTTAAGTTTACAGCTTTACTTTCTTTTTTTGTGCGAAATTAGAATCTCTAGGTTTAAAAACAATTTTTAACTATCAAAAGTATTAACATATATGTATAACTGGCAAACCGGGTGCACTTCCTGCTTAACCCTCAAAGGAGTACGGGTGTCATATTTTAATGTCAACATTACAACATGGTGTAGAGAGAGCTATTTTGTAAAAAAAAAATACCAATGGAATTAATCTTATTTGCATTTAGACATTGAGGTACATGTACTATCAATTTATTATTATCCACATAAAACGTATTTTTATTTTTTCCATAAAATTATTAGGCCAGCACGCGCAGCAGGACCACTTCTGTCTCGATTCTACTACGACAAAGTGGCATTTCTTTTTTCATTAACCAACTTCAAAAAGCAGAAGGTTCTATGTTCGTCTGCGTGTTTTTACAAGCATTTATTTAACTTGGACTGTTCGTATGTAAGTATGTATGTAAATTGTCCGTTCAAAATTTGCAAACCATTTTTCGACCATTTGTTGGTATCCGATTGAGCTGAAATTTTGCGTAAACCTTTAGTTCTGGTAACAATACAATGTGCAATACTCAATATTGTTATAATTTCAATATGGCCGCCGCTCCAAGATGGCGGATTACATTTTTTACCAATCCCCATAATATGGGTATCAAATGGAAGAGCTTGAAGAGTAGAAAACGATAAATTTAATAACAACACTCTAAATTCAATATGGTTGCCGCTCTAAGATGGCGGATTACATTTTATTTTTAACCCCTTTGATATGGATATCAAATGAAAGGACTTGAAAAGTAGAAAACGATACGTGAACAATCAAAACGATTAATTCAATTAAAATATAAAACAGACAAGTTGTAATATTAGGAATTAAATAACATTAGTGGTATAGATACATAAAGTAAACTGTGTAAATAATGTCAATGATGTAAATAATGTTAATAGGGTAAATAATGTCAATGGTGTAAATCAATAAATAAAAAATGGTAAAAAAAAGATGTTAATAATAAATCTTTAAGACTAATAAGTAAAAAATTAAATTAAAATAAAAAAGTTATTCATCAACGTGATGAGTATCCCTATCTTGGTCAAATAGTCTCTTTCCTGGCAAGACAAAACAAAGAAGTTGCAAGACGCACCGAAAATGCCTGGAGGAGCTATTGGGCCATGAAAGACCTAATGAAGGGTGATCTTCCATTGACGTGTGCATACTTCCCATCCTCACATAATATATGGTGGTCAAACATGGTCTTTGACAAATCAGCAGAGGTTAACGCTCGAGGTTTGCCAGAGGGCTATCATATGGAACGGAGTATTCTGGGTATCAAACTAACAGATCAGATTAGGAATACGACCATCTGCATCCGTTCCATCACAAAGATAACTGATGTCACTTGGAAATCTGCCATGATAAAATGGAACTGGGCTGGAGACATTTGCTGCATGTCAGACGAACAATGCAATGGGCCAAACTTACGAACCAATGGGTCCCTCTTAACGGCAAACGACATCGTGGCAGGCCCAGACGGAGATGGCGGGATGAGCTGGACTCCTTCAACATGAACTAGTCCTTAGCAGCTTTGAATAGAGAGAAGTGGAAAGAGAGCCTTTGCCCTGCAGTGGGACATCATATAGGGCTAATAATAATAAAAGAAAGTTTTTAAAAACAAGCTTTCATGTAAATTTAAATAAAAAAAACAATAATTAAAAAAAAAAACCTAACCTAAAAAAGAAAGAATAACGTGAAATAAAAAGAAAAAATAAATTTAAGTGACATTTTAAAATATATGTACATAATATATAAATTTTAAAAGCTTGAGGCACTGATGTACGGTATACGTTACACAGATACAGGTACTATACAATATCAGTGCCCAAGCGTTTAAAATTTATATAGGTAATATTATGTATATTTTAAAATGTCACTCATATTTTTTTTCTTCTTTTTAGTTCGCGTTATTCTTTCTGTTTTGAGGTTACGTTTTTATTTAAATAAAGCTTGTTTTTAAAAAGTTTTTTTTTTATTTTAATTTTATTTATGTCTATGTTCGTCGATTTTTTCATCAATAATGGACTAATTTTGAAAATTCTTTTTGTTGGCAAGTGTATACTCCTGAAGTGGTCCCGTATAAGCTTGGTGAAGATCGGATGAATACGCTCAGAGATAGACAATGCCACTCCTCAATAATAAACAGTGCACGTAGAGGGATTTGATTGTTGTACTCGTGCATACTGAAAATCAAAGAAAATTGCTGGTGACCTATCGGTGGTCATAGACCCATAAAACTCTCCATCGAGGAACAGTACACATATTGTGAATCGATAATTGTACGGAAAAAGAAATAAATTGCGTAGCATGGAGGTCGTCGCACAAAATTCGTACACTACTTGTACACGAATTTGTGAAACAAAAACTAAAAAGTGTTAAAATGTAACTTTTTTACAAAAAATACAACCGACTTCTGAACTTAGAAAGTCGATTCCCGTAATTAATAACATTCAAAATGTAGTCTGGATCTCTTCTTAGCGACAATCAATGTCAACAATTTCCAAAAATGTTGGGAAATTAGAGATATTTAGGACAGATTGAGACTGAGATCAGACTGTGAACGATCTTAAAATTACGAGAATTGCCGCTCTGTTTACAAGCTGTCATTTTCTCCAGTTTTCACAGTGATACTGCGCGTGCCCGCCTTATTTTCTCCAGTTTCCACAGTGGTACTGCGCGTGCTCGCCATATGTTCTCCAGTTTCCACAGTGGTACTGCGCGTGTCCGCCATATTTTCTCCAGTTTCCACAGTGGTACTGCGCGTGTCCGCCATATTTTCTCCAGATTCCACAGTGGTACTGCGCGTGTCCGCCATATTTTCTCCAGTTTCCACAGTGGTACTGCGCGTGTCCGCCATATTTTCTCCAGTTTCCACAGTGGTACTGCGCGTGTCCGCCATATTTTCTCCAGTTTCCACAGTGGTACTGCGCGTGTCCGCCATATTTTCTCCAGTTTCCACAGTGGTACTGCGCGTGTCCGCCATATTTTCTCCAGTTTCCACAGTGGTACTGCGCGTGCCCGCCATATTTTCTCCAGTTTCCACAGTGGTACTGCGCGTGCTCGCCATATTTCCGCTTTCTTCAATAATCCTACAACTTAATATTATATTTCAGTGTACTACAATTGAACTCAAAACTACTTTATAGATACTTTTTAGTTCTTAGTTTGATAGACATACAAGTATTTACAGTTTTGTCGGACGATAGAGTAACCGAGTAACCTTTATAGATATTTTTCCTGGTATTTATAATAAGTTATTTTGATCCGCAGCTTAAGTTATCTCACGATCCTTAAGGCATTTAGTTTAATTAAAAGATAACAACTAGACCTAATTAGACAACGCGCGTTGTGTTTCATAAGGACAAAGAGAAAACATTATCTGAACGCAATTTGTAATTTTAGTACAAAATTTAAACAGTTGATTACAATCTTCTTGAACGTGCAGGGTGTGCGGCGGGTGTTTTTCAATTTGTGAGAGATGTAGGTAGTAACTGTTTATCTTTATTACTTTCCCTCAGTATTTTATTCCCCTCATTTGTCCAGGAAAGGGATACTCGTAATCCCCATGCTTCCTTATCACGAGCCTCACGTAAGCCTCCCCCATCAAACCAACACAAGCACATAATTTGTAGTAAAAACTGTAATGTGTAGTATAAGTCGTAAGCTGCGAGTCATCTCACGCGCGCCTCGCTTTACTGATTCCTGTAATAAAAGCAGTTTCTTTAACAAAATCGGTGCGCGTACAGAGCGACTCGGTTCAAATGAGATTAGCTTGCGAGTGCCCCAGTGCCCCCGCCTCTCCTCCCAGGCCCCGGTTTTATTGGACATGAAATTAAATCAAGCGCCGGTGTGGGCCGCGTGGGTCGCGGAATATTCTTTCTCTAACGAAGCGACTAATGTGCACTCTTGCAACAACGCGATGCCTAATAAATAAATGTTTGGAATATCTCGGAATGTTTCGGTAAACTTCGTTATTGTTTCGCGGTTCGTTTCGGTTCCGAGTCACTTGGTTATTAACTTGTCACTATAACTAAATGTGCACCTTTTATTGAAGTTTCTTAATTAAACGCTGTAAGTGTAGCACACGTATTCGTTGTTAAACTTTGTGAAACTTGTCAAACGAAACAAAAAGAAATCGTTTTACTTTCACCTCTAACATTTTTATTTATTTAGTTCATTAGACAACACGCATAATGTTGTTTCAATATGGAAAATGTATTTTATAATTCGTATAAATGATCATAAAGTATTCTACTAAATCAGCATGCAAATAACCAGGGATTAAAATCTCAGACGCAGATTAGCATCTTTTCTCAACAAACCAGCTAATAATAAAACTATTAGCGCAAACACCCATTTGAATACAATCAACAATGCAAACACTGTCGTAGCAACGTAGCGGCGTAGCACTGTACCCGTAGCACCGTACCTATGTCGCCGCGTGGGTCCTTCGTAGACCGCTACACTTTTCTGTATAATTATCTTTATTGTAGACTGGAAGCGGCATAAAGCTTGTGTTTTAAAAATAATTTTCACTTTTACGCGAAAAAATTAAAATACTTTAGTGCTGCTTCAACAAAACTAGGCGTAGGAGAAAAATTAAATTCTGTGAATTAAAATATGCATTTACTTACTTTCGTTTACGCTTTTTTCTTCACAATGGAGAGCAGTTTTCTAGGGACCAATTTTGTTTTAGACTGACAAGATCCTGACTATAGCCACTTTAGTGGCTAAAAAAAGAACCTCGAGCTAACCGCTCTCTGGCTGAGTGTAAAAGTGCAAGACTTTAATTAAGATGAACGAGACGGAATAAATTAATGTTGGCACTTAATAACCGTCGGCGAGAGATGTCGCCATTTGCATTCGCGGTGACCGTAACATTTTTGAATGACTTAATCCCGGGTGACGGTATCGCGCGGCTTCACTGCGGCACGGCTGCGGGGGAGGCGCGGGGGGGGGGTCTGGTGGGCTGCTTCACGGAGAAGTATGATAAGTTGACGTCAGGCGCGGGGATTGTTCGCCTAATTAAGGTTTTTTTAGGTTAAAGTTTTAGAATTTGTGACGACCTTGTACAAGAAGCGTTTGTGGATATTAAAACTTTGATAATAGAATAGAACAAGACTATGACTTGGTAGAATAAGGGAAGCGATCACTTTCCGATTTTTTTTGTTCGAATTTCATTTTACCGAAAACTGTTGACCAAAGTCTTTTTTGCTATATGCATTATTTGACATATTTTTAGATCATCGAAGTATCATGTTGTGTCATAGGTATTATTTTACCGAACTATATTTCGCCGATTTACAAAATATTTTTTTCTATTGGCCGAAGCCTCTTTTGAACATTTTTCATTTGCTAAATGATTTATTTGCCATATTTTCACCATACCGAAACAACATTTTACGGAATTTTATTTGGTCACAAATATATAGCCGGTTACTTGGGATCCTCCCGTTTTGCGTAAAAGATTTTGCCAAAATTTCATTACCCAAACAAATTTTAGCAACTTTTTTATACCAATGCAATGTTTGGAATGATTTTAGTACACACATTTTCATTTGAGCAAATTTTTACTGGGCAGAATACGAGTATTACCAAGGATAATTATTTCATTAAGGCATTTGGTCTTTAATTAAATGATTTATTACCTACAGCAAATAATCTTTAGACAATAAACATTTAGTCAAAAGATTTGTTATGAAAAAAAATATATAGACATTTTTTTTGGGAATTACATGGTTTCACTTACATAATTACTTTTTAATTATGTATATTGCATTTTTGCGGTCGGTTGATAGGCGACGTAGGATGCAAGAGCAAGCCACCCCAGCGAGGTCACCCCGAGGTTCGGTTTTGTTAGGTTACTTTAAACCCTTTTCACAGAAATAGGAGCCCCGCCAAGCGGGGCGCCGTCCACATTGGATGCAAGAGAATGCGAATGAGAATACAAATACTTTTACCTCATATCATATTAAACAGGGCCAATTGAAATCATAGGCAGACAGAAATAGGGGGGGCCTGGGGGGCCCGACGATGCTAAATATTAGGTTTATTTTATTTTGCGTAAAATATGTTATACCAACTGAAATATTTAGTTGGTAAGCAAGTTATTGCTTAAATGTTCACTTGCCAAACATTAGGTTTGCGTTACAATTTATTGTGAAAAGTTTATTTGCTAAGTAATGATTTGGCGAATGAAATTATGCAGAAAATTGTTTGGGAATTGATAATTTGTCAATATCTTTTTGATTAAACAAGGGAGACCCCGGTTACTTGGAAGCCTTTTCATTATTAAATTAAAATAGTGTCATAAAAAGTCAATAAGTAGTGCTACAAAATTTTGTGACAGAAACGAATCGCTGCAAAACCGACTTTACGCAGTCTTGTCTGCCCTACCCCTAGAGTATAATTTAAGCCCGCGTAAACGCGGAGGGGTGGGGTGGCCCGCGAGCTGAGGAGCAGGTGGTTTGAAGGCCCGCCGCCGTGGCTGAGGTGAGCGTTAAAACCATCTGCGACAATAAGCTCGCGTGGGGCCGTCCAAACCTCGCAGCGCTGGAGCCATGACAGAAACAATGCTTGCTGCATGTTGCATGCCTGCTTGCATGTTGCATGCTTGTTTGCACGCTGCATGCTTGCTTGCAAGATGCATGCTTGTTTGCATGCTGATAGATGAAATAGGGTGCACAAACTTTCAAGGCGTTTGGTGAAATGAAAATATGGTAATTAAAATAGTGGTATAATGAATCTTCGGAAACAATATTTCGAACAAATGTTATTTCGGGTAAGTGTAAGTTCGGTAAAAAGTTTTTCGACCAAATGAAACGTCGGAGTAACGAAAAAAATCGAATTGATAATAGGTCCACTGATACAGTGGCAGACGTGACTTCGATGAAGTAAAAAAAAACGAAACGGAAATAGTTGAAAAGTTTTAGGTGAAATGAAATACGGTCAAATAGTTTTCGAACTTATGATAGCTAACCTTCAAGACTGAGTTAACTGGAACCCGCACGCAGATCCGAGACACAGGACTAGTGTTACAGTTGTTGTGGTGATTTTGACCAGCAAAGGAAGTCTTTCAGCTGAATGATGATTATGATAGAATTTTTTTTTTCAAATATAGCTTTACCCTTCTAGACAAAGTCAGAAGTGGCCAACTAGAAGATTCCCGCAAAGATTTATAAAATGTATCTGAATTTCATACATTTATTTCACAGAGACAAGACGTATTCATTGAAGTGATAACGATTGTAGACCTTAAACGGACACAAATGCCTCTCCCAAAATACAGTGGTATATTAATATTGCCTAAGACGTGAACTATGTATGTTGTTCATATCTCAGGCTGTATGTTGGACATGGCAGCTGTCGGCATTCAACACATCGCTAGCCTTTGACCACACAATTGCAACTGTGGCGATTGACTCGAGCGCTCAAACGCGGCCTCTAGCCTCGTTCACATGTGCGTATGATGGTGCTGTGTTCAAGCTATGCTCAATTGATTCGAACCTAACCTTCGAGGAGTTGATGCAGAACAATTTGATGGTCACTATAAACTGCCAATGCATGGGTTGCATTGTGGTGCGTCATTGGTCGTTGCAGGTGTAAGTTTCTAATACGATTGTAGGTATAGATCAGAAAATATATTTGACATTACTGGTACTACTGCTATTTAACTAGTATTTTATCATACATGGCTAAAAGAAACTGCAAAAGTTGCCATGATTTTACAAAAATACGTCAAAGTTGTGAAGTGGAACTAAAGTATTTGAATTCTCCCATACCAATTAACTCTCTCTTACGTACTCTGCTACTTACATTACAAGTTTGGTTCCGCTGCGAATACAAACAGCTTAGACATAACTCATAGATTAGCGTTCTGTTTCAAAGCGAACCCGAGCCACGAAGCTACATCCTACGTGCTATGATACCCTGGTACTTGCTGTGTGTGCGATGGAGGAAATTAAGGTAACCTACATAAATTGAAAATGCTTAGATTTTCTTTGTTCTACTAATTTGGATGGTGAACGATCTTGTTTTAAGGTCTAGGTGTTCCAACATGATAATGTCTCATGCCTCCATTTGAGTTAGGTTATGTAGTAACAAAAACGAATTTAGATCATCGTTACAGATTAAGAGGACTCTCATAATACTCCACCATACACAAATAATAGAACAACCAAATAATAGACAATCAAATTGGTGCTAAGCCGTTTTAATTAAAGAATTAAATTAATGAATTAACAAGATTAGAAACATGAAACAAAATCCGTTCCACGTTCCTCTAAAAATAAGCACCTAATCAGATCCGCGTATTACTGCGAGTACAAAAGAACGCCTGACCCGGTAACATTCATTAGGCTTCATTATAGCACATCTACATTCCGAATACATACAAATCAAATTATCTAATTCTAAATCCGTTTGTTTTCCCTTTCTTTTCTCACACGAGGGAGTGAAACAGATGATTTGATTTGATGAAGGGAATATTGCGCCGAAGCCGTAGTAATAAAATGATAGTGGGCCTAACGGGAATCCTTAGCAATCGCATTCAATCCAATCACAGACGTAATGAATCACGGATGTTCTGCATTATATTATTATGTAAGGACGTTATGTTTTTGTAACAGGATATTGCTTCAATGTCGATTATAGTGCCAGAGACGTGTTTCCGTAGGGTTTTTTATAACGCAGTGTTATATTTTATACAAATAAATTAGTTTCTCTGGTGACCAATGTAGATTCCATATATTGTATTTTAACAGATAATTAAATACGTAGATTCCACGATTATTTGTCAGAGCCACTGATGATAATGCTGTTCACAATCATACTTTGCCAGATAATATGTTTAGGGAAGTCCCAAGTAAAATTTTCTAGTTTATTGCCATAATACTACTGAGAATTTATAAATGGAAATTCTCAAAAATATTGCTCTACTTGAGAAGTGAACCTAAGACTCCCGCTCAGTAAGGATCTAACGTTTCGTTACAGGTAATTATATATAGGTTAATCTTAAAATACCTCGTATATTTCCGACTTTCTGAGTCTGCGGAAAAACATTAATCTATAAGATCACACATGAAAGCCCTTCTTACACGTGTGAGATTGTTCTTCCCCTTTCACATATCTACAATAATACAGGACAATGTCAACACAATCACATTTGTAGGAAATTAATGGAACGATCAGAAGCTTTCCAATAACAAATATAAAGCAAAGATTTTCGAGGACGTAAAAATATTACGTCTATAGTCACAGTGTATTGTCCTGTACAGAAATGCAAGAGGACTAAGTCGTTGGTTAATTGATAAAACTAGTTTTCGAGAAATTAAAAAGACATTTTTTATAAAAATAATAATATATGTCAATTATTTTGGTGAACTAAGTTCTCAATCAAGTATTTCATAAGTTACCGAACAAGGTTTTAAATCCTGCTATTGGCCGTGTGAGAGATCGAATAGTAAACATCGCTTAAGTGAAGAAGTTTTATGCTATGTGTTGTAAGCCTCGCTCATGCTTCGCCACAAAACCCTACGCCCTAACCGTGCTTTATACATACACGAAATTGGCCGCATATCCGGTGTTACATTACTGCCTCGTTCCCAATTGTGGCCCACAGTTGCGTTGCGGAGCGTGTACAGCTTGTGTACAGTGATACAGTTAGCTTCGGTGCAAGATCGCACCGCTCATTAGCAGTTCGTCGACAGCTTACATCCTTATTTCACGCAACGCTAAATACCAGTACTAAGAACTGGTGACAGAAATAGCAGAGAAGCTTTTTATATAAAACGGGAGGAATTGAAGATAGGAGTGTAACGTGTAGGATTTCATAACGATCTGATTGTGAAAAAGTGGAATAGGTTTTGGTCAGTTTGTAAAGAGAGGAGTTACCTAAATTTTATTCGTTTCTAATAAATAACAAACATGTAAAATACTGGTACTCAGCTGCATCCGGTAAGACTGGAAGCCGACCCCAACATAGTTGGGAAAAGGCTAGGTAGATATTGAAGCCTAAAAGCAAAGTTTCTGAAATTGATATGAGACCAGCGCGTACACGTTCTCTATCGGCAGTAATCGATGCACATCATCGTCATCCACAGCCAGACTTCACCCACTGCTGGCCACAAGCCTCTCTTTTCTTGTGCCATCCACGCTCCTGTGTCAGCCTCATCCAGGTTTGACCCGCGATGGCATCAATGTCGTCTGCCCATCTCGCCGCCGGACTCGTCTTCCAATCAAAGAACGTACCTCAAGAAAATACATACATACTTTTTCGAGACGGTTAAAACCTGCTCAGTTAAAAATAAAAGATATATTTAAGGATGAAACCTTGGGCTTAATTTAAAAGCATGTAAAATACGCGATGAACAATAAAAATATTTTTTATCTTATTGTTAATATGACAGCCATGCACTTTAGTTACCTACAGTTCTCAATTAAGTACTATTATAAAAATGTCGTTAACAATAATTTTTTTCTTTATGTACCTAACATGTTAAGAAACTTTTTCAATTATTTTCTTCAGATACGCTGAGCTCAAAATGTATATATTAGTATGAGAATGAATCTCAAACAGATGTAACAAACATAATTACTACATCCCGTGTTGCCTGGGCGCCTGGTAATTAAACATTCTGATGAAAAAGTTAAGACAATTTGTAAATAGCTACTTAATTTCCAGTTATCAGAAATATCACAAGATGTTAATTAATATGTATCTCACTAGTTATGCAACACTTTGGGTGAGACAGTCGTTCATTGGGTATAAGTATCACATTTATTTCTGCTGCTGAGTTGCATTTCTCTGTTACAGATTGCTTACTTATCTTGTTATAAACTTCGAGTTTAATGTTATAAATAAATGCTATCTCAATTTAATTTTTGTATGATTTAAAACAAATCTATTTAAAATTAAAACCACCCAAGTGCGTGTCGGACCACACACAGTGAAAGGTTCCGTACTTAACTACAAATGTAAGTTTGAGAGATGTACCATGTTATTTTACAAAATTTTAAGGTCAGTAGTTTCGGAGATAAAGGGTTAATGGAATGGTACATTTTTATATATTTTCTTATTAAACTTTAATACAATTTATTTTAAAATTGTAATAAAAATATATATTTGACACACGGTACAGTTTACAAAACTTTTTTTTCTTATTTCGCTTTTAAAAATAACCCCATTTTCAAAATTCTATTATTTACGTTACACGACCGTGTTCCGGACACAGAAATTCATGTTTGTACCAAATTTTAACTTAATCGGTCTATTAGATTCAGACATGAATGCTTCTATAGGGTTCCGTTTTTTCATTTGGACGTACGAAACCCTAATGATTTTAGGTTAGTTATTTTCACAGTAATTTTAGATTCATTAATAAAATTAATTATTTAAGTCTTTTAAATGTTAGATCAATGAACAAAAATTCCGATAGCCGATGCTCAGTATCAGTCCAGACTCAAACTTTGATTCCCGAGAGCTCATCATTCACTATCCACGCACTGCTCATTCACGGTGCGACTTCCCGTTGGCTCCCCTTCAGTCCCGTCCATCAGCGTCGCGTGTGTGGGATGATCTAGGTGTCTGCTTGTTCGCTTGTCACTCACTCGCAACATTATCTTCAGTTGCTTCGCTATAATGAACATTCTCTATGTTCAGGTTATATTTAGGGATGGATTTTGGTGGGTACTTATGATTAAATTTTAATGTTTATGCTAAGAAATGGTGAATTATTATTTGAGTTTCAGAAACTGGTTTCTTCATTAAATTGATTATGTACGGTCACCGTCTTGGAAAAAACCATACAAAAGTGACCGATACAGAAAATAATTTATAAATTTTAACGATAATAATTTTTTGCGCACATTTATTGTAATTTAGGCAAATGCTATAATATGCATGTCTGGTATTAACGTGAACATTATTCCCAGTCCACTGAAACACTACCTATATGTTCTTGTTTGTGCTTATGTTTTCGACGAGCCGATAATATATATATATATATATAAATGTATGCGTATTTCAGAATCAACTAAATTGTAAAATAATATTTACATTTGAATTTGTACATAGAAACCCACACGTATACAAATGGAGCAGGACAAAACCTTTTTCACTTAATATTTATTTAACGTAGATTAATTCTCACGAAATAATATTATAACAGGTCCATTTTTAATTTAATACATTTGCAATTGAAATATCATAATAAAAAAACGGTTTTAAAAGAAATCGCTTTCATGTATTTTAATTAGTGAATCCGTTTGGAACAAATAAAGTCACTCGCGGCATTTCGGGAGACCAGCTGGGTTGTAAAATGATGAATTGAAAGCCCACGAATGTTTTCGATGACAAGCGATGTGGGTGAGGAACGTGTAGCTTCGCTTGCTAAAATAAACTTATCTATTCTATTGGCCTTTAACTAACAGTGGGCGACGTATAGCAAAATAAGTGAAAAGAGTTCTATAAAATAGCACACAAGTACACATACACATATTTTCATGTGTGTGTTTTGCGGCTTGCACATTCAGATGGTTACCAGGTCGTATGCTTTTTTTTGTTTTTTGGATGGGAATTCATTAAATGACCCCTCCCGCTCTGGGTGGAGCGGAAGGGAGTGTCAGGCTCTTACTAACTAAAACCCACCCATGTTCCTTCCTTAGCCCTTTATGTTCTGGCCCAGCGGTAACCCTTTCGGACAATCCCGGCCGTGTTTTAAGTTGGAAAAAGGAAAACTTAGAATAGTGAGACTTTTAAGTTATTGAGATGTTTGCTTCGCTTTGGATCAAAATACGTCGCTATGTTTAACATTATGATCAAACCTAGTTAATCATTCATCATCAATCCAGGAACCGCTCCCAACAGCTCGGGTACTAGCACTCTGGAGGTGAGCGCCCGGTGGGTACGATGAGCATGCGGGCAATCTAGCGCCGTCATATAGCGCCGAGCTAATTGCTCGTTAATCTGTCTGTGTGCGCAATAATTGTGATCGTCTGTGCGACTGCCATAATGTAGCATGATGGTGCACCCTAGTTAGTAATGCCATCTGGAAATATTTAGGGATTAGGTTTTACCCATAGCTTCGCCGGCGTGGAGGTCGGGGATCGAACCACGGGATCCTACTACCGAGATAAAAATGATGGTTTGTCCTAACCCAAGTCATGGTGTTCGTGTGAAAAATTACACCCAAATCCGTAAAGGTAACAGACAGAGATAAAGTTTCTTTCACATTTATATTATTACACGTTACTATTACTGTATTACTATTACTAGCTTCTGCCCGCGACTTCGTCCGCGTCAAATGTCTTTCTCCCCGCCCCACCCCGTCGCATCTCATCGCCTGCCCGCGTTATTACTTACTTTTTGCTTAGCGTTCTTTCTGACTGTTTTTCTTGTTGCTCGGCTGCTGAAAGTTATAGCGTGATGTTAATAGCCTGTAGCGCGTTCAAACAAATAAACACTTCAGCTTTCTTATTACTATAGATATAGGTAGATAGATATTACAGTTATAGATAATATGGTATCGTGAGGTTAATCTCCAACATGTTCGAATAGTAATAAGCATAATGAATAAGGTGTCTTAAAATATGACTTTGAGTTTTACTGAAGTTGGCTCAAATAATCATCAGCCATTATGTGCGTGCCTTAACTGGACAGGTTCACTCAATCTGTTTGGATGTGTCTTCGTGAGTCTTTCCTGAAAATATCATTTCAGACATCAATCTACATGGTCTTCACATGATCTGACCAAGATTATGTGACTTAAAGCGAAAGCGCCAGGGTAGCCCGCGAAATTCAATTTTTTTTACGTTTTTTGCAATTTGCTGGTCAGTATTAAGTTTTACTTTGATTAATATATGATTCGCGGCCGTAAGAAATAATTATTTACAGAATTATAATCATTAAAGTCATCAACACAACTCGCTAAGACCATGACCACAGAATGACTATTTCATGAAGTCTTGAGATTTTAGGATTATACTAACCAAACAAGTTGTATTACTGATTCTAATGATTATGATTCTGTACATACATATTTGTTACGGCCGCGAATCATATTTTGATCTACGTACAAATTAATTATTTTTTGTGTACTCATTGTTGAAAAGCCAAATAAATAAATAAATAAATTAATACTGACCAGCAAAATGCAAAAAACGTAAGAAAATTTTAATTTCGCGGGTTACCTTAGCGCTTACCCCTTAAAAGAGACTGTGACCTCAGAGTTTGTTTTGTCCTTTTTTCTCAGAGTAGTCAAATAGAAAACGCCGACCACTTCTACTTTTTAAAATATGATTGACGTATAAAAGTGTTTGTACAAACCTTAGAGATATAAAATCATTTTTTCAACAGATTTCAATAACAATGATGAAGATCTTTTTTTGTCTCGTAGAAATATCTGAAAAGAAAATAATTCCAAATTCTTGAGCAAGGATTCAATTATTATTTTTGTTTTATATTTTACCACAATGTTGTGTTTTGTACAGAATATCAAGTGGTACCGGGACTTGTGAGGCCTCTAATCAGTACATACATAACACGAGTGAAATCCCGACCGGACCAGACAAGCAGTGGGTCCGGATGTACTTTGCGGGGTTATTGCGAGTCACATGGGTATGAGTAATAACATCATATGATAACAATGTACATACGAGTATAGTGCGCAGACTGGTGTATTAGGCCAATGCTAGCTATCTAGATTAGTTTGTAGGTTACACGTGTGAAAAAGAATAATATAAGTAATTGATTTTTTTATAATAATTGATTTACTATAGATCATTATGATTACAAATACATACACACCGTTACATTTTGATCGTTTTAATCATTAAAAGGGGTCATTGTAATCATCATTATGAACAACTTTTACTATAGGACCAACCATGAAATCGTGAAAAAAGAATCAACTGATCCATACAAATTTATGTTCGCATAACTCGACTTAATGTATAGGTAGATGAACGGATTTTTTTTATGATCACTATGGGACCAACCCATTGGTCCCATAGTGAAAGTTGTTCATAATGATGAGAACAATGACCCCTTTTAAGGATTAAAACGATCAAAATGTAAGGATGTATAGGTACAACAATCTAAACTACTGGTGTTGACATAACTAATGAATTGTGGGTGTTCTGTAGGTACACCTCTGCCTAACGCTTCCGGCAATACAAGCGCGATGTTATGTTAAAACAGTTGAAAAGACACCAGCACTACGTCTAACAAACACCAGCACTACGTCTGGCAAACACCAGCACTACGTCTGGCAAACACCAGCACTATGGCAAACACCAGCACTACGTCTGGCAAACACCAGCACTATGGCAAACACCAGCACTACGTCTGGCAAACACCAGCACTATGGCAAACACCAGCACTACGTCTGACCAACACCAGCACTATGGCAAACACCAGCACTACGTCTGGCAAACACCAGCACTATGGCAAACACCAGCACTACGTCTGGCCAACACCAGCACTATGGCAAACACCAGCACTACGTCTGGCCAACACCAGCACTATGGCAAACACCAGCACTACGTCTGGCAAACACCAGTACTATGGCAAACACCAGCACTACGTCTGCCAAACACCAGCACTACGTCTGGCAAACACCAGCACTATGGCAAACACCAGCACTACGTCTGCCAAACACCAGCACTACGTCTGGCAAACACCAGCACTATGGCAAACACCAGCACTACGTCTGGCCAACACCAGCACTATGGCAAACACCAGCACTACGTCTGGCAAACACCAGCACTATGGCAAACACCAGCACTACGTCTGGCAAACACCATCACTGCGTCTGGCAAACGACACCAGCACTACGTCTGGCAAACGCATTGGTGTTTGAGTTAACGTTACCTACTAGAAAACTCTGAGAATAAATATCGATTCTATGGATGGCTAAAAAAAGAGGCAGACCGTAGAACATTTGGATACATGTTGTGAGTAAGATAAAGCAAGAAAGGAAGTGAACTCTGAAATACCAGCTGTACTGATAGAAATGTAAGGAATTATAAGGCGTGTTGCGCTGAAATCAAATATATTGGGATAAAAGCAAATAAACATCTAAGTATGAATGATCAAGCAGCTTGAAAAATTGTCATTTTTCGCACCACTGACCTGCTCCATAAAAAGGGTACCCACAGAGATAATTGTCACCACAATATCATAATTCTTCGCAGCATACTGCAGATGTGACCACTAATGGCCACGAAACTCCATCGTATTTTAATTATATCCCATTTAATGAACAGATTACCGGGCGGCCGTATTTACGGAACATAGCAATTATCAATCGCACCCACTCCACGTAATTATGATCAATATTTAACTTAATATTCGATGTGAATGGAAGTAAGGATTTAATTGGATATTTATTGTGTAATTATTGCGAATTAAGTTATTGTGCCCAAGTAAAATTAATTTAATAAAGTAAATATTGAAAATTAATGAGTATTTTAAATAATTAAAACATCTTTGACATCTTATCTTGCCAAGCATGACATTATCTATTTCTCGACCAAAACGTTACAACGTTTCCTAAATCTAGCTAGTATCGACCTGTCGGCCCACGCTACAGCTGGATTTGTTACAAGACCAACACATGGCAAATGTTATTTCTATGTAAATAATTGTATATTTTAAAAGGTCTATTTCAATGAACTTACTGCGTGGGACTCGTATTGAATGGAGGTATTTATATGAAAAGGTTTTATGTCGCTTCTGAGAAAGTGTATTTGCGTTAACACTTTGAACCTTGGTGTGAACCTTGCACCTAAATCCAGCCTCACAGAGTCTCTAGTGAGTTAAAACAAATGTTCCCCCTATGATAGAATTTCTCCTATAGCGTGGGTAACAGACAAAACATATCATTCGTTTATTGACACCCACGTCTTGGTCGAAGAATGAAAAGAAAATTTTTAATTTATCTACCTATTCAACACATCTTCTATATTTCAACCGAAAAATTAACGAGGTGAATACTGGATATTAGGTACTTTGCGTGCTTGACTAGGAACAGGATTTACAAGCATTTCTTTAATATTATAGCAGCAGGTTCTGGGTTAAACACGACACGTAATATTTTTGGATTTTTATGTGTCTTTCAGAAGTAAATCTAGCTTTGTTCAGGAGAATGTAGGAAAACAACAAAGAAGATTAATCCCTCCACAACTCTTGCATGTTGGCTCGGTACGTAATACCTAATTTACGAGACGCGTTTAATTTTAGCGCACGTATTTAGCATATTACTAGAACATTGAAGCAAGTATGCACTCTAAACCTGTAACGATCTGTACCTTATTAAAATAGAGGGTAAGCAGACCGTCCAATAAATTTTATTAGGGAAGATAAATTACAGAAAGTTATAAAAAACAGCTAGTTATAAAAGTACTAATTAGCACGCACTCTCGGAAGTTTATAGTTCACACACGCGCGCACTCTCTGGAGTTTTATAGTTCACGTTATGGAATCAGCTCAGCACTGTAGGAACGGGAATCAGGCGTCCAGGAAGCAAGTTATAAGTGGTTAGCTCGCGAAGATTAGGAGTAGAAGGTCCCAGTTGGAATCTTTAGCTGGATCCCCTGGGTTAGTCAAAGATGTCACAGCAGAACCAAGCAGTTCAAGATGTCACAGCAAAACCAAGCAGTTTTCTGATGCTTAATGTCTCAGTCCCAAGACTCGAATGCCAGCAGCTTCCAGCTGTTCGAGAGCTCGTTTTCAAGTAGTCTTCCTTTTTCAAATATCAGATTCCCTCTTTGTGGCCATCATCTCATCTGACAAGTGTGGTCGGCCAAGACATATCCACGAGTGCGTAAAGAATATTATAAATCTATTTTAAAATTAAGTTATTTAAACTAAACAATCGTAATAATCTTAATAATACAATAGCTAAACATATTGATAAAAATAATTTAAATTATTTAGACCAAAGAGTAATTATCATAGACTAAACTAGAAAGACATTTAAAAAGTAACTGACAGTTTGACAATTGACGTGTCACAACATGAAAATTGAGTAAAGTATAATGTAAACATATAAACAAATAAAAAGGATGATAAATAGTATTATGCGTGATGAAAGTAAAGTGTAAGTAAGCATAAATACTATATTTCCCCAACGACCCCGAGAAAATTTTTGGCCTAGAACAAAAATTTTGCTAAGGTTAAAATATTACAGCATTCACAAAACTTACATAACTCATTCAAACACACCGACATCTTACGAAGTTAGGTCAGGCAGGATTCACATTCAATGATCACTACTCAACCTGATAAATCATAACTTTAAGGCTTATTTAAGGAGTTGTAATCCGCTCGCGTCTAAAACCACTAATGAGATGAAAATATAAAGATTTAACAAAGGCTTATTTTTAAAGGAGTTGTAATCCGCTCCTAATCAACTTTTAGAGTCGATAGACAAAAAAAATCAACTTTTAGAGTCAATAGTCAAAGTCGATAGTTAGAAAATCAACTTTAGAGTCGATAGTCAACAAGGGCTTATTTATATGGAGTTGTCAACCGCTCCAATCAACTTTTAGAGTTGATAGAAATAGACAAGTTATCATACTAACTTGTAGAAAAGAATAGATATATAGGAAAGATTAAAATTAATCTTTTATTGGTTTAAAAACCGATGAATGAATTAAAAAAAAAACAAATAGAGTTTTAATAAATCAAAAGGAACTCTATTATAGAGGAAGGAAAGAAGAATGGGATGAGTTATGAATATAGAAGAAAGAATTTTTTTTTACATGTAATTGAATAAATTATATTTTAAAGTCTTTAATATGGTATTTAGCTCGGTTGCCTAGTTGATCTTCTAGTATATATACTAATGGTGATAATTTTTGTAAAATAGTTGATTTTACATATTTCGGCGCTAGTTTAGAGCTAAAATAAGTACCCGCTTGACTAATTGTATAGTTTTTACGCCAGACTGTATCTCCAACGTTATATTCTTTAAAGGTATGAGTTACATTGTAACGAGAAGAGTTACGAGCATGAGCAATATGAAGGGCTATCTGAACTTTATCGAAAGTTGCAGACAATAAACCTATGTTAGTAGCATAGATGTCCCTAGGTAGAAAAACGATTTCATCAAGATTATTAGTTGGTGTATAAAGTGAGCCAGAAGTAACTGTTTCACGTCCGAAGAGCAAAAAGTTAGGAGAGAAACCAGTGGTAATATTAGTTGTGCTGTTCATAGCGTATTGGACTTTAGTAAGATGGATGCCCCAAGATCTATGGTCATCACCAACCAAAGATGACAAAGCTGTGATTATAGTGCGATTATATCTTTCAGTGGGATTAACTTGGGGGCAATAGTGAGGAGAGAAAAATATATATGGTATATTATATCTGCCCAGAAAGTTGCGAAATTCATGGGATTGAAATTGCGATCCATTGTCCATAATAATAGTTTGAGGTACTCCATGGACTAGAAAAACAAAATTTTCCAAGTTAGAGATGACGTTAGCACTAGTAGCCCGTTTTAGCGGAAAGATCAGGGAATATTTAGTAAAGCAACAATTAACCACTAAGATAAATTGATTCCTACGTCTAGTCATAGGTAGAGGACCCATTAGATCCAAAGAAATTGTTTGAAAGGGCCTGGAACAAATTTTTGGTTTACCCATAAGGCCAAAGGGTGAGTGATTTGCGTGTTTGTAAGTTAAGCAAATATCACAGGAAGAAATTATTTTAGCGATATCCTTAAACATAGCCGGCCAGTAATATAGAAGTGATAATTTTTTATAAGTTTTAAAGATTCCTAGATGAGGCTGATCTGGAGACCCATGATTATCTTTAATAAGAGTTTCCCGGAGATTAGGGTGAGGAACTTCTTTCCACGCGAAATCTTCAGTTAACGCGTGGGGAGATTGAGTATAGCGGAATAATTTATTTTCACGAATAGTATAATTGGGATATTGATCAGGATTGCTACGACATTCTAAAAGTAGTTTGTTATAGTGTTCTAATGCTGGAGATATAGGTTGAGGATCCAGTGAGACAGGATTAATGCCAAGTGGACATGTAGGATTACGAGAGAGTAAATCAGGGACTAAATTGTCTTTACCCCTTTTGTGTTTTAGAATAAAATTAAATGATGACAACCTAAGAGCCCACCGCGCGAGTCTACCGGATGGATTGGATAATTTTAGAAACCATTTAAGTGCTGCATGGTCAGTATAAACCGTGAATTGTTTACCATTATCGATATAACAACGCCAATGTTCTAAAGCTGAAATTACCGCAAGAGTTTCTCTTTCAGTAGTTGAGTAATTTCGTTCATTTTTGTTAAGAGATTTGCTCATATAGGCTATAACTACTTCTTTGTCGTCTTTTACTTGTGTTAACATACCACCAATGGCAAAGTTAGAAGCATCGCAATGTACAGAGAAAGGGAGATTGTAGTCAGGACAAGCTAGTATAGGGGTAGTAACAAGAGCTTCTTTTAGTTTATTAAAAGCCAGATTAGCATCATTATCCCAAATGAATTTAGGGGCGTTTTTACCGGATGAAGTTAATTTATTAAGTGGAGTTGCAATTGTGCTGAAGTTGGGAATAAAACGTCGAAACCAACTACAAGTTCCAATAAATTTTCTAACTTCTTTACGAGAAGTGGGAGTAGGAAATTCGAGTATTGCTTTTATTTTAGTAGGATCTGATCTTAAGCCGTTTTCATCTACAATGTACCCTAAGTATTTAAGTTCATTTTTAAAGAATTGACTTTTTTTGAAGTTAATAGTTAATCTAGCAAACGTTAATTTCTCAAGAACTTTAAGTAGATAAGAGATATGCTCTTCAAATGATTCAGAGATGATTATTATATCATCAAGATAACAAAAGACCTTATTATCAAATTCAGGAGTAAAAAGCATGTCCATAAGTCTTTGTTGAGTAGCTGGAGCATTAGTTAAACCAAAGGGCATGATAACAAAGCGATACATGCCGCGACCAGGGACATAAAAAGCTGTTTTATCTTTATCCGCTTCTTCTTTTAAAGGGATTTCCCAAAATGCTTTAGCAATATCAATGCTTGAAAGAAATTTAGCGTTTTTAAGGTTATCTAAAATTTCATTAACAAACGGAAGGCTGTAAGCATCTCTACGAGTAACTGAATTTAGTTTACGACTATCAACACAAAACCGCCATTCACCATTCTTTTTAGGTGTAATGATAACCGGAGAAAGCCAAGGGCTTTCGCATTTTTCAATGACGCCCCATTGTAACATTTTATCGACTTCTATAATGAGAGCTTTTTGTTTTTCAGGAGAAAGACGATAACATCGTTGTTTAATTGGAAGAGTGTCACCTGTATCAATATGGTGACTAATAAGATGAGTGCGACCCAGTACTCCTCTACTCTTGAAGGATATAGCTTTAAATCGTTTAATCATATCATCAGCGATAGTTTTTTGCTCTAAAGAGAGATGATCGTAAGGCAGTATTTGTTTAGTAGTTTCAGTAACCACTGAACATTTAGTATTCGCTTTAAAAGCCGAAGAAAGTATGTGTGGAATAAGATTAAACTTTTTCCAAAAGTCGACTCCTAAAATAATTGAAGGAGATATATTAGGGAATACGAAGGCTTGGATGAGATGAGTTTGATTATTGTATCTAATCGGAATTTCAATTGAGCCAAGGGATTTACTTTTATTATTACTGGCAGTAGTAATCGTCACTGAAGAAGACTTGGATAACGTGAAGCCTAATTTTAAAATTTCTAGGTGAGAGTTATTACCAAGTATTGTAATAGAACTACCACTATCTAGTAAGCCGGAAAATATTTTGTCATTGATAGAAATATCAATAAAAGGACGATTAAAATCTTTTTCATTATCGTAAAGTGAAGTTATTTTGTAACAATGAAAGAAATTTTTAATAGTTTGTAACCAATCCTGCCAGTCTGATTGATTAAAGTTTTTATTACCCAAGTCGTTGTTTAGTTTTTTGAGTTGATAGTTTTATTACAGTTAGGACAATCAGTAAATTTAACATCTTTTAAACCACATCTAAAACAAATAATTAATGAACGAGGTTGAGAGCAATTAGTTAGCGTATGACCATTAGTGCGGCAGCGTACGCAAAAAGCATTATAATTAACTTTATTAATTGTATTAATTTGAGGTTTATTGTTAAAACGCTTAAAATTTGTTCTGAACGCGTTAGAAGTTGAGGGATTTGACGTTAAATTAGTGGGTTTATAGTTAAATTCAACAGTTATAGGGTTATTAGTAGTTTGAGGTTCATTGAAATGTTTTTCTTTGTCTAAGAATTCTTCATATTTTCGACAACATGAAATAAGCTCATCAATAGAGTTAATGTTATTATTCACGATGTAAGGTGAATAGCAAGGTCGAATGTTTCGAACAATAATTTGGAGTTTTTTAGTTTCCGTTAGTTTTTCTGAAAGTCTGGAAAACATGCCGGTTAGTATGGAAACAAAAATGACAATAGGTTCATCTTTGCCCTGAGTTCGACTGTTGATAGCTTCTAATAATTTATGGTCATAGTCAAAACCGCCAAAGTCTCTAATCAAAGCTTCGCAAAATTCGCTCCATGAAAATAAAGAGTCGCGTTTAAAACGATACCAATGTAAAGCGTTATCAGTTAATAATTCAAACGCATGATCTAATAATTTGTCACGAGAAATATTCCTAGAAATACTGAATTCCTGGATTTTCTGTATAAAGGAACGCGGACAAGAGTTTCCGTCATATTTTATTCGTTTTAATTCGTTAAGGGAATTATTAGGAATAGAGTTTGACTGAATGTCGGAAAGCATAGTATGAAACATTGTATTATTGGGATTATTAGAAGTATCCATGATTAAGAAAATAATGTTGAAAGAGGAATTTGAGTTAAGAAAACTCTAATGTTAGAAAGGACTTAAGTGTCGTCTCAAGAGTGTTAAGAGTTAAGAGGCAAGGAGGGAAAGAGGGGTTAAATCCGAACCGCAACACCGCAGTCAGAAAACGCTAGGGCAGCTCCCGTAAAACAGTAGACGGAAAGCTCCGAGTAAAACGTCAAGGGCAGCAGTAAGTAAGCTCCGAGTAAACGTCAGGGCAGCTCCCGCAATACAGTAGTCGGTAAGCTCCGAGTAAAACGTCAAGAGAGTCTGAGTGTTGGATACGGTCCAAAAGTGTATATAAATTTAAGAGTAAAACACAGAGTCTAAAGAAATTAAGAAAAATCGAAAACCAATGAAACTAGTGTTGGTGGTGAAATTCGGAACAAATGCATAAAGTTTAGTACCAACTTTTGCCACCGCGCAAAAAGACTAGTGCTCCATGCCAATGCTTTATGGCCTGTTACCTAGCAACCAATGTCAAACAATAACAATTAGAAAAATGTTTTGAGAGCCCACGATATACTTATGTCGGTATGATTCCCAGATATAAGTATAAATATATATTATTAAATAAGTGTTTAGGAGGATAGTGGAGTATTTGTTATAGGAGTTGTGTAGATGTATAGGTTTATATAAACATCCACAGGATATTCTCCTGTTTCAGTCGTGAAGTGTCTCAATCCCCTAACTTGGTAGTGACCACGAGGTGGTTTTAAAAACACGCCAAGCGAAGACCGAGTGCGATTACCAATGGGTAAACGCAGTAGTGTGCAAGTATGTGGGGTGCAGTGTAGTGATGTATTGTAAAGAGTAAAGTGTACTTAGGAGGAAACGACTACGGGATATTGTCCAATAGTACGTCGTAGAGTAAGCCAAACCCCAACTTGTAAGTGACCACGAATGGTTTTAAAAACACTGACAAGCGAAGAATGGATGCCAACTACCTTTCGGTAGTGGGATGTATGAGAATGAAGTATAAGATGATGTTCAGTATGAAGAAGTGTTGAGTCGATTATAGGAGTCTTCAAGAAGAGAGCTGAAGAAGAAAAATAAGTTAATTAGTTATTATTGAAAAGACTAAGCCAAATAAGGAGTTCAAAAATAGATACCTAGTGCTAGTTATTTTTAGAATTTAGAAAAAGGGGTGAGTTCGAGTTATATATACGTTGTGGCGCCAAACTGTAACGATCTGTACCTTATTAAAATAGAGGGTAAGCAGACCGTCCAATAAATTTTATTAGGGAAGATAAATTACAGAAAGTTATAAAAAACAGCTAGTTATAAAAGTACTAATTAGCACGCACTCTCGGAAGTTTATAGTTCACACACGCGCGCACTCTCTGGAGTTTTATAGTTCACGTTATGGAATCAGCTCAGCACTGTAGGAACGGGAATCAGGCGTCCAGGAAGCAATTTATAAGTGGTTAGCTCGCGAAGATTAGGAGTAGAAGGTCCCAGTTGGAATCTTTAGCTGGATCCCCTGGGTTAGTCAAAGATGTCACAGCAGAACCAAGCAGTTCAAGATGTCACAGCAAAACCAAGCAGTTTTCTGATGCTTAATGTCTCAGTCCCAAGACTCGAATGCCAGCAGCTTCCAGCTGTTCGAGAGCTCGTTTTCAAGTAGTCTTCCTTTTTCAAATATCAGATTCCCTCTTTGTGGCCATCATCTCTTCTGACAAGTGTGGTCGGCCAAGACATATCCACGAGTGCGTAAAGAATATTATAAATCTATTTTAAAATTAAGTTATTTAAACTAAACAATCGTAATAATCTTAATAATACAATAGCTAAACATATTGATAAACATAATTTAAATTATTTAGACCAAAGAGTAATTATCATAGACTAAACTAGAAAGACATTTAAAAAGTAACTGACAGTTTGACAATTGACGTGTCACAACATGAAAATTGAGTAAAGTATAATGTAAACATATAAACAAATAAAAAGGATGATAAATAGTATTATGCGTGATGAAAGTAAAGTGTAAGTAAGCATAAATACTATAAACCATACCCCGCAAATATGGGTTAATTAGCTAAGCCGTGTACCGAGTAGGTACATACAATACATAGTGCACGCTTTAATTAACTTGTATTATTTTAATTAAATAATGGCAAGGATGTGTATTTAGGAGATACCGTCCTGCGGCTACTATAATCTGTATCCTCAGAACATATCACGTGATAATGCAGAGGACCCGTTTGGTTTGCAACTGCAATATCATTTAGTTTTGTCTCTAAATTAATTTATAATCTTAATTGTTACCTACATAAATATTTTGCTTCAAATTATGGTGAAACAGGTGGTTAAATCAGCAGCAAAGTGGATGAAGATATCTACAAAAATTGCAATTTCACAGTAGAGCAGATTTAGTAAAAAAAACCAGTCAAGTGCAAGTCGGACTCCACGCGCGCAACGAGGGCTCCGTATACTTTGTAGGTATGTAAATAGTTTATCACGGGTTTTTTTTTAATGTACCTATAAATTTACAGTTTTCGGATTTTTTCCTTTACTTGTACTACATGATCTTGCTTCTTGCCAAATTTCATGATTCTAGGGCAACGGGAAGTACGATATAAATTTAAATTTCTTTAGTGTCGAAATATACATTTTTGCGGCATAAACGGCCGTATCTTTTTTAACGTTAACTTAGGTATTTGATTTTTTCACAGCTTCAGGGGACTATTTTATAGACCTGAGTACATGGTTTTTGAAGTGAAAACTTCTTTAGCGGCGTTGTACACTTTTTTTGTAATGGGTAAAAAATGTTAAACTCACGTCAGGACACGTGACTTGATCGAAAATTCGTAAGACGGATGGCCGTAGCCGGTACCGCGCGTGTTTTGTTTATAAGAAGATTCACACACGTAATTGTTCAAGTTTTCACTTCTGTTGGCACTCCCGGAGTGCCACTGTTTTTTTTTTTTTGAGGACGGGATATCATCAAATCACCCCTCCCGCTCTGGGTGGTGCGGAAGGGAGAGTCAAACTCTTACTGACTAAAACCCACCCATGTTCCTTCCTTAGCCCTTTATGTTCCGGGTCAGCGGTAAATCTTTCGGACAATCCCGCTGACCCGGCAGGCTTCGGCCCTAACGGGCCCCTTCATTGTTGCTGGCATCTCTTTTAGACGCGCGTGGAACACGTACGCACCGTCTAGCACGGGCCTGGTCCTGATCGGACGATGAGCTACCCATTACTTTCCGTCCGCAAGCCCGCGCCTACGGTGGCCGGCAGTCGTCACGCGGCTCCCGACGCCCGGAGCATCTCTCGCGGCGGCTGGGACGGGAGGCTCTCTCCCTCAGCCACCCCGCCACCTCCTTCGCTAGCATGACTGCTTCGCAGAAGGAGGCGACTGCCTCCCACTCCCTCTTGCTCCGGACCATGGCTTGAACCAGGGCCGGACGCGAGAGATCATCGCCACTGCCGATCGCCTCTACGAGGTCACGGCGGTGCTCCGCCCAAGCGGGGCAGACCTCCACCGTGTCCTCTGGGCGATCCTGGCAATGGTTACACCCGGGCGTTTCCTCCCACCTGATGATGTGCAGGAACCTCCCGAAACATCCGTGTCCGGTGAGGACCTGCGTCAGGTGGTAGCCGTGACGCTCTCTAGCCACTCCTCAAAGAGGGGTCTTATCGCCACTATCGTGGCTTGCCCTTATTTTAGTCCCTTGGGGGATGATTTCAACTCAATACCACCACGCGTTCCCGAGATAAAGGGTCTTGACAGACAGATGGACGGACGGACGGACGGACAACAAAGTGATCTTATAAGGGTTACGTTTTTTCCTTTTGAGGTACGGCACTGAGGCACAAAATGGATAAAGCAACACACGATTGATCTGTGAGTCGCGCTGTTGTAAGAACTCACTGCTTCATCGTAATGAAACCTATGAGTTCCCCTTGACATGACTGCTACTCTAACAGAACGCATACAAATCCCTAGTATGTCTGTCACATTGCGGCGACCCGAGATTATCACGAGGACACAACGCCAAGTTCTTCGTGCCGTATGTTGACTCGAAGTGGCTCCGGATATAGGTTTACTAGAAATATTCCAATTCAATCTAGATCGAGCTTTATAAAAAAAAAGTGGCTGAGACTGAAAGATTCATGACTGTCCGAATTTGCGGTATCTAAGTTTTTTTTCACTCTTTGTTTTAGAATTTAGGGCATTGTCAGTTTTACGTCAAAAATAATGCAATATCAATCCATGTATCCCTAAAAGCTATTTAGGTAGTACAAGAAAATCATTAAGCCGTCATTGTGTCATAAGATAAGCAGATATAGCGGCTACTCGCGGAGTACAGTGTTAGAGGAAATGACATTAGTCAAATCCAATTACTTTTGACTCCACTGAGGGATGGAAATGGTTTCTATGCATCCGTTAATTAATATCATTAGCGAAGGCTATAACAATCCGAAACAAAATAACGCGAAATATTAATAAGTCTACAAACACCAATATCTACGAAAAATACGCAACGGAAAGTTCTGTGTGCCTGCGCCTGCGATGCTTTAAGTTACCTCCGACATGCGATGTACTTGTAGCACAATCAGTTGTTCCCACTGCTGGGACACAGGCCTCCTCTCGGTGCAATGGCCGTTATCCACCTCATGTGCCCAGTGTGGGTTGGTAGATGTCACATGACTTCGAATGTTTAGTTCTAGGACATGCCGGTTTCCTTAAGATGTTTTCCTTGAGAGCAGTAGTGATGAAATAATGTACACAAAATAAAGCGCCTGTCTGGTTTCGATCCTACGATCAACAACTCGTAAGTCGCGGCCATTACCACTGGCTCACCACCGCTCTCGAATACTTGGTTCAGGTCGGAGTTGCGTCACATAATTACCTTTAAAGACGGAAGAGCTCCGTATAATTTTGGCTGGCGTCTCAATCAACTAAAAATACGAATACGATGAAAATACAAAACATTTTCGTGTAGATTTCACTGGAAAGTAACATTACAAATACAATATTTCAGTGCAGTTCCAGTTTCTTAGATACTTATCCTGAACGTTAAGATAACAAATGTTCGTTAGACCGACGGTATCAAAAGGTCTCTCAGATTTGTGATTAATTAACATCTACCTTCCGATCAGTGCCTAGACTATCCATTTCATTATTATTTCTTGTAAGATGCTGGCTGGACTATTGACTTAGCTGTTAAGCTGAGGAACGAGTGTATTTTGGAATAAGGATGGCTAGAAACAGGCCAATATTTATAAAAAGAGAGGCAAAATTTTCTATTTTGTTTAGTACCTACATTGTACTTGATGACAGGCCTACACTGTGTGATGAGGGACCTGTGGCTAAATTATATAAGACGGATAAGTCGATCGATCAGGTTAAGCTACGCTTGCCGCGGTTGGTCTGTGAATGGGTGACCATCTTTACATACCAAGACCTCTCCGTGCCTCGGAAACCCCTTTAAGCCGTTGGTCCCGGCTGTCATTCGTGGATCTTTGACAGTCGTTACGAGTTGTCAGAAGCCCGAAAGTCTGACAACCAGTCTTACCAAGGGGTATCCCCAGTACTTAACTGGGTTGTGGAGGTCAAATAGACAGTCGCTCCATGTAAAATACTGGTATTCAGCTGCATTCGGTTAAACTGGAAGCCGACCCCAAGATAGTTGGGAAAAGGCTAGGCAGGCAGATGAGACAGGCCTACACTGTCCTTTCATACCAATTAACAGTATATTTGAAAACATTGTAAAAGCTAATTATTTTTAGCAGAGTAACCGTGGAGCCTCTTGCCGGCTCTTCTCCATAGGAAACGACCAATTGGAACCGTACACCCAGCTTCTGTTGTTTCATAAATGCCTATTTAGTTTATTATTATTGATGGAAGATTAAATATTTTAAGTTTGAATTTGAACCCAATAATTTGAAAACAGTTTGAATGTGAAAACAGAAAAATCTGCCATTAGAGCCCATCATTTTTAAGGAGGGTAGATATTGTATTAAAAAGTAGTATATTCTTTATATTTAGGTAGGTACGTAATTTTACGAAACAGATAGAATTAAATCTTACTAACTGACGCCATGACGACTCGCATAAATCAACCATCATCCAACCCGAACCCGATTCAACCG
Source organism: Luperina testacea (assembly GCA_927399505.1). Taxonomy (NCBI): domain Eukaryota; kingdom Metazoa; phylum Arthropoda; class Insecta; order Lepidoptera; family Noctuidae; genus Luperina; species Luperina testacea. The sequence continues at coordinate 20,091,083 of OV656771.1, read as the reverse complement.
ACCAATCGGAAATGTCTTGTCTCAGACACGACAATAAGGGTGTCTGCCCATCTTCCTTTGATAACAGCCGTGATGTACCATGTACAGACGCCAGCACATCAAGCTACCCGAAACTTTCAAATTTTCCCAATCAACTTTGAACCTTATGCTGTAACGATAAAGTAGAAAATTTATTAAAGAAATTTGACAGATTGTAGTAGCTTGATGTGCTGGCGTCTGTACAGCACGCTTCATAGAAACCTTTACCCCTTGGAAATGACATCGAACCTACTTAAGTTTTTTAAAATGTATCGTAAGTGGCATGTTGGTCTAGTGGTTAACACTGCGGCTTAACGATACGATGGTCTCGAGTTCAATCCGCGGTTGAGAAGACTTTTTTTATTTTATTAATTTACCTTTATTATTATTTTTTAGTTTCTTTAGTAGTTAGTTTTGTTTTTTTCGTTAATTATTATTAAAAAATCAAATGGAGGTTTGTAATAAAAGCTTAGCATTTTGCATAAACAATATTCATTTATTTTTTTAATTACATTTCTAGGACTTCATGGAATCCACTTCCTGGTTGAATATACAGATTTCTATCTGTGTTAAATTGGGGTTATTATACTTAGAATATTAACTAAACACAAAATAGATACCCTAGTTTGGTTTAGAACGTTTAACATTAGATAACGGTTCGTTTATAGATATTTCTAGAAACTGTGAATTACAGAGGAAGAACCAACATGCTAAACTATAACAGTATAGCAATATACATCTTTCTCTTTTATCACATTTTCTGATAACCCTTATTTAACACAATATTAGAAAAATATGTGAGGTCAGATGGTGCATCGTTAACACATTACAAGACTACTTTTAAACAAGAACTGGATTCATAATAGTAAAGGTTGTTTATTTTTGATTGACTACGAGATAATGATCCCACTGATTATGGAATGATATTGGGAATGATTAACACTTGACATTTGCTCATATAAATGTTCCAATGCATTTTTATCAAATAAGTTACACAGTCAATCTGCCGAGTTGCCTATTCATAACGGATAGCATGGCCGTCACTGTCTAACACTTCTTGAAGTCAGCATTTGAACGCGTAGTTTTGAAGGGTGCCACTGAGTGAACTTTCACAATACATATTACGTTGTCGCTTCGATTCATCAGTGTAAGCAATCGGGCGAGGGCCTTGGTGATCACATTTCATATCACCCGTCGCTTGATACCTTTGTATCCATCTACGAACTGTTTTTCTCTGTAATGAAAATAATAATATTAGAAATACATAAAAAAAAAACCAACTTGTAAGCAATAATGCAACAATAAATAGGTATGTGTAAGAATAACGTAAATCTTACCGTTATGCTTATATCTCGTGCTATTTTCTTTATGTTTTGTTCCTTTTCCCACAGAACTATAATTTTAGCCTTTAATAAAGTTGTTAATCGAACCATACCATCGATTAATAGAATCAACTGGTCAAAAACTTAATAAATTGGATAATATTACGATGAAGATAATTACACACAAGCGAATCGGCACGAAATTGAAACCATTTGAAAAGTAAAAATACCCTTCATCACAGTTTAGTAAATAAGGCGAAGAATAGTATACTAAATTCAACCTTAACTCGCAGTTCATACAGCAGTTAAGTTTCTGAAGTAAAATGAGGGTAGTGCAACAATCGGAATCAACACATTCTGTTCAACCAAACAAGAAATCTATGCTAATTTCAACCTTATGTTTTAGTTAATAGAGGAGTTGCGTATTGCATTTTGTAAAACAAGACGGTAAGGTGCTAGTATTAAATATAACACGGAAGTTGAAATTTAAACCTTAATATCTAGAAGATTAGACCGTTAATAACCTTGTTCGATAAAAGGAGTAATGCTATTCGAATTTTCGTTAAGATTGCTAACTGAGCCAATAGCCTAGTGGTATAAGGCGCGGTCTAGATGATCTCGCGATGTGGGTGCGTATCTTAGTCGCACGCAGTGTCTTTTTGTAAGTTATTCTTGGTATCTATACGGTTCGGCCAGAAGGAAGCCGATAAAATACCATATTGCAAATAATATTTGAGGCGGATCGGTAGGTCACGAGATGGGTGCGGCGGCGGGGGAGGGAGCTGCTCAAGGCTCACGTGACACGCGGGCCCGAGCGTGCTCGGGCGATAATCTTTAAGTCTTGGAGGGGTACTATTTCTCTGAAACTGACTGTACATAATATTGTCATTCGAAATAATATGATTAGATTCCTGTTCATTGACTACCTTTATTATTACCTACTTAATGTGGATCACGCAGATTAAATAAGGTTTCTATGTCCCTAGAGAGCCGGGAGAGTACTTTTAGCCAGAAACTTTGGCACGTGTATAGGAAATGTTGCCAGCGTAGTGGCAGATTGCCATATAGTAGCAATAAGATGTGTTATGTAGTAGAAATGTAAATATTAGTGCCCTAATGGCAATACTCTTCACGAGTATGGCGTTCATTGTATCTTGCTTTTATTAAAATATTGTATAAAGTATATTTGTTATATTGGATTTGATAGTACTCGTAATTGATTGAGACTTTTATTTCACTCAAGTTATTGAGGAGACCAATCTAACAAATTGAAAAAGACCGAAAAAAATTATGTTTTAAACATTGAAGCACAACTGTATTCGTAAATTTCAGCTATATTTCAGCGAACATAACAAAATCTTCAACAATATTAAAATAAATAATTCATTGTTCCTCCACGCTCAACCGTAACCTCGCTCTGTACTGCCGAAACAAAAACGTTGGACTACGTCCACAGTAGGACCGCTATATCGAAGGCCCGAACATTTTAATCCAGATAAACTTACCTTAGCCGCCCATAACGGGCAAAATTCGCCCGCAAAATTACCCGTCCGTCATGACAAAAACGCCCGGAGAACCGAGCGAAGGTTCCGTACAAAAGTAATGTGGCATTAGGGGCCAGTAAGAGAACCGCAGGGCTGCCGGCTGAATTGTAAAGTAAAGAATATTGAGTTATTTCAGCGAGCGCACTCGGTCGAGTCGAGTGGTCGAGTGCGTTGTCTTGTCAGTGCTAGGGCGAGTTCGTGCTTCGTTTACATTCATTGATGAGTTCGTGCGTGTTTTACGTTCTATAGACTGATCAGCTGATTGTTAGAGCGTTTTTATGAAGTAACAAAGAAATTCGGGTTTCAGTTGTTTGATTTTGTGGCAGTGTAACAAGAATCTGAGATTTTTGTTACCGTGATGGGCTAGTTTTATTGACTTTAGCTTGATTGGATGTAAACTTTGTATTTTTAGCTTTGAATTTGTAAAATGAGGTTGGGATTTTACGTTCTTGATTTTATACCAAAGTCTATGAATTTTTCGTAGGTTCATAATCATCCTTATTTTATTTTCTACTAGCTGTGTCCCGCGGTTTCATTCGTTGATTTGAGGAAAAAACCTACTAAAATACATATATTCCATTATTTTAAGAGTATTTACTTATGATTAATTAAATACTTGTGATGAATAACGTATTTATTTGGATAAGCATTCTTTCTTTCTTTTCTTTTTTTTTTTCTTAAACGTTGCCCCACACTAAGAATTACTCTTGTATCGTGGGTGCGTTTACAAACATTTAAATTCACATACACAAACAGCCAAACCCGGAACAATTACCTGTAGGCAATACAAATATTTGATCCGTGCGGGAATCGAACCCGCGACACGCAGCGCAGCAGTCGATAAACATTAATATCATCTTTATAAAAACACTTTTACAATGAATGCATTATTTTAGAACAAATTTAATTACCATAAAAAAGGCGATAGTGAGTCAACCTTAAAAAATAGACATATGCTGTTACGGATTTTTTTTAGAACTTTTAAAGGGGAACAATTCCATCATACATGATTTTTGCGTGACTTTAACTGTTTATGCAGCGTATGCAACGGAAGCTCTCAAAGGAATATTTTTTTCCGTTTTTGCAACATTTGTCATTTATGCTCCGCTCCTATTGATTGGAGCGTGATGTTATACAGCCTATTTATAAATGGACTATCCAACACAAAAATATGTTTTTCAATTCGGACCAGTAGTTCCTGAGATTAGCGCGTTCAACCAAACATACAAACTCTTCAGCCTTATTATATTAGTATACATTCAGTAAGGTCAAGGTTTTCTTTTGGTTACTTGTTTTTCATATTCTTCGAAACACTTTTAGTGGTCGTTTACTGGTCTTTTTCAAACCGTCCTTATTTTTTAACCACCTTACTAATAAACGTTGTATAGCGTCTGTACGTAGAAGACAAATTACTGACGACTGAAAGAGAGAAATCGGTGTGTAACTTATTCATCTGATATAATACGTTTATTAGTAAGGGGGTAAGAGTCAGAGTAATATGATTTGCATTAAAAAGAAAAGTTGAAAATAATTTTATTTTCGTGTCTGTACTTAGAGTTGTTCGTACCCCATTCAACTTGTTATTTTTCATCAAAGAAAGTTCAAGAGAAACGATAAATAGAAAACTTAGAAGTATGAACCGTCAGTAAAATGAGAGAAAAAAAGATATTCACTTAAATGTTAAATATGGAACACAAACCAGTGCCTCGGTTACCTACGCGGGAAACGTTTCTATTTCAGTCAAAACGGCCCACCATCATGTCATTTGCTCTGTGTTTTCTGTATTAATTTTTGCTCAATGTGTTTCGGCTATTTCTGCTTCATGTTGCCGAATATAGATTGCATAATGTTACAGGACTTACAGGCTAAAAATATAATTTGTTCCTAGTCTTTCCTTGTGGGTGTGAATGGGAAAATGATTGGATTACTAATTAATACAGCATGAACTACATGCTGTGGTCACTAAAGGAATATTCCATAATTACTAACTTAACTTATAATAATCATCTAAATAAAGGAATAATTTGGTAAGTATATATTTTTTGTTATAGTATAATCTTGTGTATATTCGAATCATAACAGTCATTATTTATCAGTATTTTGAAATGACTACAATATGGAAATATGATGTATATCTGCTAAGCAACTCTGCATGTCCCTGACTGAAGCGAAGCTATTTTAATGCAGTTACGTACTAGGGATAAATTACTTTAATACTAACTTTAAGCTTAGGGCATCCAAATGCTAACCTCACGAATATCAAACATCTTTGTATGTATGTACAACACTTGTATTTTGATTACATCAATGGATGGAACCATTCACACAAACGTAACACTTCCTAAAATATCTCAAATATGTGAACGCAGTGTTCGTCAACCCAGCTTCCTTGTCCTGCCACACGCACACTCTGTGCTAAAAAGAATAATAATATTATCACCTATGAAGGAGCACAATTTTATAATAATTTACCATCCTATATAAAATGTAAGCTCTTTCAGCCAACACTCAATAACAATGTTGCTAGCCTACTAGTTGAGAAAAAAACAACCGACTTAAAAAAAAACACTACAAAGTGAAAAATAACTTTAATTTCGGAGGTCGATGTCGTCGGTTCCACATTTTCGTTTTTTGATACCGACTTCCGAAATTAAAGTTATTTTTCACTTTTTAGTTGTATCTACCCCACACAACGTGTAACCGAACCAATTTACGAACAAAAGAGTTTTGATAGGCATAGGAAAAGGCTTATTATAGTATCGATGACCGTTACCTAGAATAAGTTCATTACATTATGTTATCTTATAATCTCATGTAAGTGGCTCTTTTGTCTTTTTTGAGAATAAAGTATTTAAACCTAGTCTTACATATTCCATTTGAAATCAATGCGCCAATCGCAGCACAGCCCTAGTACAGCCGTAGTTAGCGCAATTACAGTAAATTAACTAAGTCAGAACATCGGAGGTTATCGCGCGTGTTTATGTAGCACTCTGATAAAGGTTTACTGTTATGTGCTGGCGAGATATGGCCGCACTAATATTAATGGTAGGACAAGTTAAAATCACTTCAGTTTGTGGTCTATTGCGAGCGAGTTATGGCCGGGTATCGAGTATATGGGTATGGTCTGGATTGAAAAATGAATTACCGATTAGGTAAAGAACGCCTCGTTCCTCTGTAAGATGTTGAGAGAATATTTGGACATATTGTATACAGTATTTGTATTTGCTGTAGACTATTTGTTATTGTTGACCTATTGACATAATCTTTTAGTCACCTCATAAGGGACGTACAACACTAACTACTTACCATCGGGTTGTACTCATCACCAGGTCATAAGTACTTACCATCGGGTTGTAAGTACTTACCTTCGGGGTGTAGGTGGGCGTTAGTATTTATCATCGGGGGGTAACAACATACCGTTGCGGTGTAAGTAGTTACCGTGGGGTGTAAGTACTTACCATACCATCGTGTCGTAAGTACTTACTATCAGGGACCAAGTACATACACCATCGGGTCGTAAGTCAGCTCAATAAAAAAAGTTATGACATTTATCGACTTTTGATGCTGACTGAACCAGACTTACGTCATAAAAATCATATTATCCTAACACCAATAATATTAATAATAATAATAATCACCAATAATAATCCAAGTGTTCTCATCTGATAAAACCTACAATACCATGATATTTCTTTTTCAAACCAATACGAACAATTGAATACATTTGCAGTTTCAAAATAGGTTTCAGAATTATCAGTTTGTACGTTTTCAATAGGCAATAGGTATCAATAGGTATATTTCTGGAACACACATTGTATGCCAAAGATTCCAATGTTATCACATTTATATTCACCAACCTGATATTTCGACAATTCAGCGACTCTTATCGAAGCCGTTAAACGAATTAATGTACTTTTGTGTTGAATACTGAATGTGAATTGAATTCAAAGGTACCTGGATACTGGGATAGGTTCTAGACGCATTTGTCGGCTGTCTCAACCTTTTATATCTATGGTTTCAAAACTACTTTTTATCTACGACAGATACGATATAACTATTGCTTTTTGGGTAAGGGCGATCGCGATGGACTGATGGTGTGTATTAGTGTCTAGATGTGTTTGTTATCATTATCCTCAAAAACTTTTTGACAAGTTTAGATGAACAATTGAACCCCTTTTTTCATCTAAATTTGTCAAGAAGTATTTGAACCTTTGGCATATCCGACCCGCGGCCATTTAGATTTTTTTCCAAAGCTTCCGCGCTCTAACAATGTAGTACTGCTTCTATACCATAACTGGTAACGTATAATAACTGGTAAAACTAAAACAAAACACATAATATAGATGTTATGTAATAGGTTTAATTATTTTCGTAGTTCTCATGTGGCGATGTTTACCTACCTACAAATACATACATACATATATCGGAAACGTGACACTTTAGGGTACCATATTACTGGAGATTTTATGTTTGTATAAATGTCCCCTACCCATACGTACCACTTCCAGTGTGCGCGGAAACTTTGAAAAAAAAAAAAAACAAAATGGCGGCGGGTGGATAGCTTTCATAGGAAAATGTTCGAACCCCTTTTAATACGCGACTGCAAAGAAAGGTTATATTTTTTTCGTTACGCTAAGTGTATCCTACAAATCCCATACGATTCTCCGAAACCTTTTGTTTACTGTTTTAAAAATATAAAAGTTTGCACGTGAATACCTACATGCAAAATTTATATTATTTTTTAAATATTCATCCATGCTGAAACAACATACACAGCTATTGAATTAAATTGGATCTTAAAAAGAATGTTGAAAAAACTTCCATTTTACTTTAGTACTTAACTGTACCTGAAATAAAACCTAGGAATTCTATTTGAAACGCTAAACTATCCTCCAATTGTGACTGGATCTGTAAGTGGACATAAAAGTGATACGTGGTCAATAACGAGAATAAAGCGGGGGTTGAATTTGTTACTCTTGTGAACATGAGTAGGTACCACTAAGTACTACGAGTATGTAGTATGTACTGCTGCCGTTATAGTAAACCTTGCACAAGTGAAACGAAACAGGGTTGTCACATTATGCAAAAATGATTTTAGAATGTTTTGGTAAAGAGAAAAGTTTTAATGATGAACAATTTTATGAATAAAGACATTGAAACAGAAAAAAAAAACTCGATGCAAGCCTAACTGGTCATTACTCAATATCTAGACAAAAGAAAGTAGATTACTAAAACAAACAGTAACACGAAAGTGCAGTAACAAAACCAGTCACATCTCCGGAAACACGAAAACATTTCTGTGCCTCCTGTGATAAGTGATATAACTCGAGTTGTACCCTTTTTGTGATTTTCACATGAGCATTATCAAAAAAAAAATACGTCTTTTTTGGTCTAACTCACGTTCTTCTATCTGCTATAGTTTCGGAGATAATTTTGTGCAAAGTGATACAACTATAGGGATTTTGGCAAAAAATTCGTTACAATCGATATTTGTCAAGATGTAACCCCAAAACCGGTCACTTAACACACAATTTTTCGTGCTTTGTGATTTAAATGCTATTGTATTTAACTTCACATTTTATTTTTCAGTTCATTTATCGTGAATTTTGATGTGACTAGAGTAATATCCCTTTAAACTAAATCTTTCGATATGCCTCTAGGATACAAATCGACATGTATCTACAAATCTGAATGTAAGGTATGCTCTTTTTTGTGAAAAGTGATACAACTTGACTTAAATCATTCTACACAAATCTGTTTTTTTATGTGTAAACAGATATAAATGTAGTTGTATCTAAAATTCCAACCAATTGTAAAAACATGGTACAAAATAATAAATGTGCTAAGTGATACAAGTGCAGGTAGCGGGGGTTCGAGGGGGTAATCGGAGGTGCGCGGGACGTAGAGCCGTATTAGCTCACTCGTGCGCTCCGCCCGCACCCGCGCAGTGTCACTGCGACTGTAATGGAGTGTGTTCACGTCCGAATGCGCCATGGATCGATGCGTAAGTTGATAGATGTATCATTTTACACGAAATTCAATAATATTGAGATTTTTGTTATTGTATTGAATTAAATCACCTTACACCAAATAACGAAAAGTTGTGTGGGGAATTCGTGACCGTGTTGGGCGAGTGATACACTGAAGTATGTTGTAAATAGTAACGATTAATTTATTACGATATCAAGTAACTAAAGCTAGTAGTTACACTTGACACGAAAAGGTAAAATTAAATAATGTTATATGAAGAGTAAAACGAATAGAAACACTAGGTTACGGCGAGCTTCAGCGAGTAAAATATGATCGGGGTCAGAGAGGACCTCGCACGATCTTGGTTAAAAACAGACTGAAGCTCCGAACCAAAACTCTCCCAAATCTGCCGTTCACTAGACAAAGGAGGCGGCACAACGATTTTACACAAAGGACGCAGCAAAACGATTACATTTTAAAAGTACAATAATAAAACACGAGAAATGCAAATGGGTACAATACAAGACAACTAAAAATAACAGAACAATGAACCTTAACTAACAATAGCAAATGGGTACAATACAAGATAACTAAACATTATAGAACAATGAAGAACCTTAACTAAAAGTAAAGAATCATGAAAGACAATAGTACCTATAACTTAAATCGCTTGCAGATGTTCAACGTGGGAAAAACACAAAAATGGAACTTTCTAAAAATTATTACAATAAGTTCTTCTATACAATACTACATTCTTAAAACTATGCAAGGGATGGGTACGTAAGACACAGTCCCCACAGTACCCCCCTACCAGTGATAAAGATCACGAAACACCTGCCTGATAGTAATCAGGAAATTTAACTCGCCTACTAGAACGGCGAGGAATATGCTGTTGCTGTGGTTGCATGTTGCTATCTGCATTAAGTGGTTGATCAGAAGCAGCGGTTTGGTGATCGTTTTGCTTTACAATATAAGTTGTGATATTCTCGCTAGGCGCAGATTGACCTTCTGACAGTATATGAGCCGGTTTTAACCTGTCAATTGTGACTGTAACGTCACGGTCCCTAATTCGAATGACAAATGTTTTGTCATTCCTTGTAATGACTTGGTAAGGCCCATCGTAAGGCTGTACTAAAGGGGCTTTAACAGTGTCATTGCGCAAGAAGACATGACTGGCTGTTGCCAAGTCTTTGAAAATGAAGCTCTTTATATCACCATGTGCAGAGCCATTTACTGGTTTTAACGAATTGAATTGAGTTCGAAGTTCTTGAGCAAAGTCGGACGCCACTGTGATATTATTATTTACCGATGGTGCTAAAAACTCACCCGGCAGTCTAATACCTTGACCGTATAACATTTCAGCTGGAGTAGCTTGAAGATCTTCCTTCCAGGCTGACCTAACACCTAACATTACTGTTGGTAAAATGCGTACCCAATTTTCAGTTGGTAAGTGACATTTTATTGCAGCTTTGAGTTGCCTGTGAAGACGTTCTACCATTCCATTGGCAGATGGGTGGTACGCAGTAGTACGAAGATGCTTGGTTCCTAATAGGGTATTGAGATTCCTAAATAGGTGCGATTCAAACTGTCTGCCTTGATCTGTAGTAACACGTAAGGGAACACCGAAGCGTGATATCCAGTGAGTGTAAAATGCACGAGCAACGGTTTCAGCTTCTTGGTTTTCTAGCGGTATGGCTTCAGGCCAACGTGAAAAACGGTCGACACAGGTTAGACAGTATCTGCATCCATCTGAATAGGGCATTACAATTAAGTCTAAGTGGACGTGCTCAAACCTAGCTGAAGGAGGTGCAAAAGTTCCTGGTATTGAATGGACATGTCGTGAAACTTTAGCACGCTGACAATCGATACATGCCCTAGACCATTGTTTACAATCTTTATTCATAGAAGGCCACACAAATCGCTTCGACACTAGCTTCGTTGTAGCTCTAGCACCCGGATGTGATAGTTTATGTACGGAGTTAAAGGCTGCTCTACGAAAAGATTCGGTTATAAAAGGGCGAACGTTTGGTGTACTAACGTCGCAATAAATAGGTTCAGTTGTTCCAGGTAGACATACATGCTTCAGTTTTAAGGAAGAATTATTATTTTTTAGTAGTGATTGCAAAGATATGTCACTGCTTTGCGAAACTGCCAACTCTGACCAATTTATACATGAGTCGATTGTTTCGATCCGCGATAAGACGTCAGCTGGTACATTGTCTGTACCTTTAACATGGCGAATATCGGTTGTGAATTGACTAATGAAGTCCAAATAACGAAACTGTCTAGGCGTATTTTGCTGATCTTTCTTTCTAAAAGCATATGTAATTGGTTTATGGTCAGTAAAAATAACAAAATTACGCGCTTCAACATGATGTCTGAAATGTTTTACTGCAGCATAAATAGCGAGGAGTTCGCGATCATACGCTGAGTACTTTTGTTCAGCAGGTGATAATTTTTTGGAAAAGAAGGCGATAGGTTGCCAATCATTACCTACTCTTTGTTGTAGCGCGGCGCCTATTGTGAAGTCAGACGCGTCAGTAAAAATGGCTAAATCTGAGTCTGAACGCGGATGAGCTAACAACGCGGCTTGAGCTAAACTGAGCTTACAGTTTTCAAAAGCATCTTTGGCTTCGTCGGTCCAAGCGATTAGTGTTTTGCCTTTGAGGTTGCCTCGTAAAAGTTCACATAACATAGCTTGACTACCGGCTGCATGAGGTATAAACCTTCTATAAAAGTTTAACATACCTAGGAACTGACGCAGCTGTTTTGCTGTGGCTGGAATCGGGTAAGTACGGATCGCTTCGACCTTTTCAGGTAGCGGGCGCGTACCATCGGCTGACACAAGATAGCCGAGAAACTTAATCGTTGATTGACCAAACACACACTTAGACGGGTTTATGACCACGCCATAAAGCCTTAACCTATTGAATACTGTCTCTAAGTGTTCCAAATGTTCTTTTTCACTACGCGAGGCGATTAAAATGTCGTCAATATAACAATAACAAAAGTCTAGATCGCGTAGCACTTCGTCCATAAACCGCTGGAAGGTTTGGGCTGCATTACGTAAACCAAACGTCATGTATGTAAATTCATATAGTCCAAACGGCGTAGTTATCGCGGTTTTGGAAATGTCTTCTTCCGCGATTGGAATTTGATTAAACGCACGCACTAAATCTAGAGTCGAAAACACTTTTTTATCACTAAGGCACTGTGCAAAGTCTTGGATATGACGCACTGGGTATTGGTCCGGTTCCGTCCTGGCGTTGAGTGCACGATAGTCGCCACACGGTCTCCATTCATCATCCTTCTTAGGCACCATGTGTAAAGGCGATGCCCAGGGGCTTTGCGAAGGCCGAGCGATGCCTAGCTTCAGCATCGCGTCGAACTCCTTCTTTGCAGCGCTGTATCGATCCGGAGCAAGACGTCTGGGTTTCTGCGCGACGGGCGGTCCAGGAGTAACAATTATATGATGTTTGGTATTATGTTTCACTTGAGCCTTGCCATCAGGGCGTGTGATATCTGGGTATTTTGAGAGCAGCTGGTGATACGGCGATGAGCCCGTTATTGTTTTTATGGATGGCTCTTGATGGCCAGCTACCTGTCCGTTAACAGACAATGTGGTTGTACCATCAATGAGTCGCTTGGCTTTTGTATCGACCATAAGGTTGTAGTGTTCTAGGAAGTCGATACCTAGTATTGGCTTGCTTACGTCGGCAACAATGAATACCCAAGTAAAATCTCTGCGTAGGCCCAAATTTAACGTGAGAGTTATGGTACCATAAGTTTTGATGGGTGTGCCGTTAGCCGCCACAAGTTCGTAGTCGGTATTCTTTCTAAAAGGTAGAACTAGCTGGTGAGGAAAGACACATAGCTCTGCTCCAGTGTCTACTAAGAATTGTGCTTTCGATATACAGTCGTAAACGAAGATGCGACGTGAGGTGGGCTGGGAATGTGCGTCATCCGCCGCTAGTGACTCCCGCTGGCGTTTCCCGGCTGCGACTGGTTTCGTTTGTAAGCGCACGGCTGTATACACTTATGAGCCTTCGCGCCGAAGTTGAAATGATACCAACACAAGCCCTGACCATTGCGGCTCTGCTGCGACGGTGATGCTTCACGTGGTCGGTAGCTGGATCGTGATCGTGACCTCTGTCTAGGATATCTACGATCGGTCTGCATTATTTCTCCCAACATGGTCATGGTTTTTACCAGCATTTCTGTTAACAACGTATTATTGGGAGGAGGCTCAACGTTAACGGCTGCAATGGCTGAGCTGCTGCTACACTCTGGCATTTGTTGCGTCTGTAATATGGTATCCGCAAGCTCTGCGGCTTTCTCGAGCGGTACATCCTCTTGAGTGGCCATTATAACTCTCATGTTCTTGGGTAAACCTTTGACCCATACTACGCGCAGCGCGTCTTCCGTTATCGAATTACCACTCTGATGTTTAAGGTGACGCAAATATTGAGAAGGCGTTCGATCCCCATCGCTTGATCTTGAAGAAGCTTTGTAATTCTCACGTTTTTCGAGTCGGTGAAGCGTTGGATCATTCTTTCTTTAAAATATTGATATTCGTCTCGCCCGACAGGTGTTTGTTCCAGCACAATGTCTCGTATATCTTTCAATACACGGTAGTCTATGCTGCGTAAACAGCATGTTAACATGTTTGCAGGGTTTGTCACCCCAGACTCCGCCATTGATCTTTCTGCTATTACAAACCATAAATCTGGACAGTCTGGTGTGAATGTCGACAGCTTACAACACGACACGTTGCCGTTCTCTGGACCGTTTGCCATTTTAACACGTACTTTGATTTAGCACTCGCGAAACTCTTCACGCACTGTCACGAACTCACGCTATATGATAGCTTTGATCACGTCGGGGTCACCACTGTGGGGAATTCGTGACCGTGTTGGGCGAGTGATACACTGAAGTATGTTGTAAATAGTAACGATTAATTTATTACGATATCAAGTAACTAAAGCTAGTAGTTACACTTGACACGAAAAGGTAAAATTAAATAATGTTATATGAAGAGTAAAACGAATAGAAACACTAGGTTACGGCGAGCTTCAGCGAGTAAAATATGATCGGGGTCAGAGAGGACCTCGCACGATCTTGGTTAAAAACAGACTGAAGCTCCGAACCAAAACTCTCCCAAATCTGCCGTTCACTAGACAAAGGAGGCGGCACAACGATTTTACACAAAGGACGCAGCAAAACGATTACATTTTAAAAGTACAATAATAAAACACGAGAAATGCAAATGGGTACAATACAAGACAACTAAAAATAACAGAACAATGAACCTTAACTAACAATAGCAAATGGGTACAATACAAGATAACTAAACATTATAGAACAATGAAGAACCTTAACTAAAAGTAAAGAATCATGAAAGACAATAGTACCTATAACTTAAATCGCTTGCAGATGTTCAACGTGGGAAAAACACAAAAATGGAACTTTCTAAAAATTATTACAATAAGTTCTTCTATACAATACTACATTCTTAAAACTATGCAAGGGATGGGTACGTAAGACACAGTCCCCACAGTTGACACAATAAAAATATTACGTTGCTAAGTTGTAAGTATTGTTTTTAAGTAGGAGGTCAAAGTAATTTTCCCTCGTTGTAATAAATCTAGACATTTAATTTTATTATATGATATTATTTAAAGAATACCTATGGTTTTCTTACTCTTTATTTTTTTTCAGCTTAAATCTCGAATTGATAAAATAATGAAATTGGCTACTAAATCGGATATTGAAGAAAACATTTTGATACCCAGGAAAATGGCTGCGAATCAAGAGAGGAGCAAGAAACGAGCAAAACGGTTGACGGGTCATGGCACCGAGGTCGCTAGTAAAGGCAATAACGTAATTATTGTATAACACCTTATCAACACTTGAAATATAGCTGTTTAGCTAAATCGTGCATTCAGAACATAAACGGCCGTTTTTGTTACAAATGCACGATTTAGCTAAACAGCTATATTTCAAGTGTTGACAATGTGTTATAAAATTACGTTATTGCCTTTTCTACAGTAATAATAGACCACATTTTGTATTTTTGATTCTATTTACGAGTTATGACATTTTTTTCGATTGGCGGCGCTAGTGGACTGTAAAAGGCCCCTTAATTTTATTAATAGATGGAAAGACTATTTTTTTTCTTTACAATGTTAGTCTACCTACAGGTGGACATATAAAAGGTTTTTAGGTTTTATTAGAGGTTTTTGATTTAATTGTACTTTTAAAAACTATGTGAGATTATCTACCTCTAAAGAAAGTTTAAAGTTTTGTTTTTTTTTTTTGTTATTTTTATAGATTAAAACTTTATTGTGATACTTTGTATTACACTGAGTAGGTCAATTGCTTGCTGTGATAGCTCATCAAAACTGATCTGTGCCATTACTTAGTTTTAAGTTTCAAACTTTTGTTTATGATATGTTCCTTTTGAGAATACCTAGTTACAATCGTATTGTCAGATTGTGATGATTTGATCTCCATTTAGTTGTATAAGAATTTTGATAAAAATGTGCCTTAACGACTGTATTTTTAGTTTAATAAACGTTGATTTTTTATTTTTCTAAAACTTGTATTTATTTACACATATCACTATCTTTTTTTTTTGAGGGGTACATCTTGACTTACATCATTTAACATATCTTCTGAAAGACTAGGATTTTAGTAAATTGATACAGTTCAACTAAAATATGTAAAGAGGTGACTGATAAGTAAAAAAAGATAAATCTTAAGGGTTATATCTTCATCTTTTGTTTTAGCACATTTTGCTAGAATCATTATTCTAATGAGTTATTAGACGTTTTAACTTGATGTATATCAGTTTACACTAAGACAATTTATTGGTGCAAGCTTGGTGCAACGTAATATAACTGTACAAGTATCATTAATAACTTAATTTTAGCACATAAAAACTAAGTAAAAGTTACAAGTCGCAGGTTTTTCATGAATTACTTCCAAAATTAAATATCTATCAAAAAATCTAAATTATATAGAGAAAGAAAATGTTTTGTTCTACAAAAGAGTGCACTGATATTTTACCTAGCCCACTTAATTAACGAACTAGATTTTTTTAAATCTTGTTTTTGCTGTCCTGTAAAATGACGTTTTTTGACTTGTATCACTTATCACAGGAGGCACAGATTTAAAACGGCCTCACTTGCTAACCCTATCGTACAGAACTACCGACAGCTCCGCCACAAACTCCGAGCCGTTTACGGTCAATGTGGGGCTCTTACGTTTCTTGTTTAGCGTATAATCCGGCGCCGGAGACCCCTGGGGGTCCCGAGACCCCCGCCCCCCAGCACCTAAGGGCCGTCTTGGGTAAACACGGGAAAGGGACGAAAGAGTTAGGTGCAGTTAACCGTGGCCAAACTGAGAAGCTTAATTTTTACGGGTTCAATAAACGAAAAAGTTTTAAAGTTTATTTTACTTTTGTTGAAAGGATAATGCTACGTTGGACTCGCTATGATCGCTTATGTTTTAGAATTTGTGATAAAAATATCGTGGATAAAACTGAGCAGTTTTTTAACATTGTGAGATTCAATATAGATCAGTTTTTCTGAGATAAAGAGCTTACTCAGTTCATATCAGACTATAACGTAGTATGGAATAGTAGGAACTTATCATATATTTTACAAAAACTATGTAGCTTCAGTAAGTAGGAAAGTTAACAACATCTTCAGCTCAGTATCGCATTTTAATACCGTATCGTTCCCCTAGTCTCAACTATCTATTTTAGAGTCAACCCTGATTACCGCAGGTCTGTATCTTGCAGGTCTGTAGGTACAGTTTATGACGTCCATCGGGGGCTCGCTCCGCTTGAGACGAATAACTCGGAGGCTGCATAAAAATTTCAGCCTTACGTCATAAACGGCTTGTTTTCTGAGCTCATTGTTGCGGTTGAGTTTCGTTTTTAACCCCCGACGCAAAACGACGGGGTGTTATAAGTTTGACGTGTGTGTGTGTGTTTGTCTGTCTGTGGCATCGTAGCTCCCGAACGGATGAACCGATTTTGATTTTGTTTTTTTTTTGTTTAAAAGGTGAATTAGTCGGGAGTGTTCTTAACTATGTTTGATGAAAATCGGTCCAATATGGCCGCCGCCACAAAATGGCGGATTACATATTTTTTCACATTATCCTTCAATATGGGTATCAAATGAAAGGGCTTGAATAGCAGAATACTATACACTATGATAAATTTCAAATCCAAGAAGGCCGCCACCACAAAGTGGCGAAAGACATTTTTTTTTCCCAACACCATATGGGTATCAAATGCAAGGGCTTGACAAGTAGAATAATGTACACTATATTGAAAGGGAATGAGGAATATTAACTAACGAAGTGAAAACTAAAAACTTAAAAAATATTTTTTTGTGTGATCAATGCCCTAGATTGATGAGGAAAGTGGAGTGATGACTGGAAACCTACCTACGACCACTGAGTTCGACCATTTTTACGAATGGAATTATCCTCCTTAACAAACGTATTTCTACATCAGATAGTGTCGCAGTCCCGTTTTATAAACTAGATCTGAAATACCTAAGATATCTAATAGCTATGAAATACTTGTACGAAAGTTGAATAACTAAAAGAAGAACTAGAAAAAGGATGTAATATAACAAAAAAATCTGTTTAGTCTTAAAAATTTATTCTGCAACTATAAATTAATAATTATTTTTGACGGATAAAAAACCTGATTAAACACCAAATTAACTGAATCTTAAAACGCAAGAAAATAAAAGAAATTAAATACAAAAAATAAGGAGTCCCTACAAAAACATGAAATAAAAAATTAAATAAAAAATTTAAAAAACCCCCGACACAATATAATAATAAAATTAAATATAATTGGAAAAGGATAAAATAATTTAAAAACCCCCGACTTAAAGAATTTATGTAACGAGACTAAAACAGATAAATTCATTTAAGTCGGGGGACCGTTCTGTGGAACACCTTCTATTTTAAGAGGTCCCCTAAACAGGTTTTTAAATTTTTAATTTAAAAAATAAGGAGCTTGTATTAAAGTAAGAATGAAACGCAATTGCAGGAAAACTAAACAATAAAAGTTACTCGAATCAAAATCTTCAAACGAAAAATTGCTGAAAACCTTCTAAAATAACGTCACGAATCGCTTAGAAAAATTAATTTTATCATTTAATCAAAATATTGAATACAAAACGTATCGAACCAAAATAATCTCACCGAAGACGCTTTGCTGTGGATTGATTGAAATTTTCCTTATCTCTTAAAAGATACAAGTAAAAAAGAGAAATCCTCGTGTTCCAAAGAAAATATTCATTTACAAGAAAAGATAGGCCGCCATTGAGGAAGGCTTCGCAAATAGAATTGCACAACGAAGTGTGTGAGATACAAGTATGCTGAAAGGAATTGATAAGAAATCAGTTTTGTCAGAAATACGTGATCACAATCGAGGGTGTAAACATTTGTGTTGAGAGTATCGAATTAAATATTTACATACATACAACAAAGAGATATCGGAAAAATGGATTATTGAACATTTTTCTATGAATTTAAAGGCACTTGGTGTATAAATCAATTGCTTTAGTAGGTAACTACATCTTTAAAATAGAAAACCTTAAAACCTTACCTTACCGTTCTTCTGGTGGGATAGACTGACTTAATTTGACAACACCTATCCAAGTATCCACAACGCAGGAATAATTTACCCTACTAAAAAACTTGACTGAAATATATAAACTGGCTGCTGGCTCGTAATAAAACTAGCAGCTACACAAACTCAAACTACCAACTAAAGTAAAAACGCAACAGCGCAAAGACTTAAAAAAACCTTACATAAAAATAAAATATTCAAGATTTAACTCGTGTTAAGCCAACCTTAATGTAGCGCTCAGTGTCGCCTTAAACAGGTCACTGAACGAAATTTTTATAACCTATTTCGTACAAGAGGCGCCTTTCAGAAGCTTTGCTTTGCTTTCGTTTTATGCCTTCGAAACGTGTTGTTCTAAACAATATCAATTTCTATAAAAGCTAAAATATTTTTTAGGTAATATTGATAATATTTTTGTTAGTTTAATATGATAAAGAAAAGTAGGTATAAAATAAGCATCAATATCTTCGATTAACAATATCAAAATAAATGTATTGGATTCAGAACAAATAAAATCTTTTTTGAAATACACGACTTCTTTCTTCTAAATTTTCTTTGTTCAAATGTGCATAATAGAAATCTATGAAGAGTCCTATTTTTAAACAGTGTAACAATAGACAGTCACTTTATAGATGAAACATGGATGAAACTGATAAGCGGTTGTATGACATTTGAATGTGGATAAAACCATCACAAATTTCTGAGCGCAAAGCAAAGGGAATAATGGAATGGATTACATTGGCTTATACATTTTTCTGAGCAAATGGCACACATTAGGTATCGGAATTTCTAGACTCATAGTAAAATCATCGAATAAATGGCATTTCATAAAACACTGGCCAACTTAGCTAGAAAACAAATGAAAATAAATATCCCACCAAAAACATTCTGTAAAAAACTAGCCAAGTCTCGATGGAGCTGCTTGTTTATCTCTAAAAAGTAATGAAATCTAGTCAAAGTCGTGCCAAGTCTAAGGTTCCTTACTGCGATTTCTTTATTATTATAGTTAATGTTGTGTGACTTGGCCGTTGAACATTCTTTATACGTTAGTGTGTACAAGTCAATTTTGTTTACACGTAAGTTATATCGGTTATAACTACCTATGTTTGTTAAGCGAGATAATAGCCCATACTGGTATTGGTAATTGGACGCTAGTGTCTCATTTTAGGCTGTTGTTGATTGTGCAACACATGCATTCAGCATTGACAATGCTGACTTCTGCTCTCTTCTTTTTGGAGCGTTAAATCGACCACTTGGCAATTTTCCCTCGTTAATGGGTAGCAGTTCTGGCGACAGATTAGTGCAATGGTGTCGTGGAGCACCTGGTTTTGTACCCTTGTGTACCCTTCAACGGCCAAGTCACACAACATTAACTATAATAATAAAGAAATCGCAGTAAGGAACCTTAGACTTGGCACGACTTTGACTAGATTTCATTACTTTTTAGAGATAAACAAGCAGCTCCATCGAGACTTGGCTAGTTTTTTACAGAATGTTTTTGGTGGGATTTCACTTCTTTTTGTAGAAACGTGGGCATATTCATTTATTTTATTAGATTTTCTTATTTGACACAGTTTTTTTCTTTTTCTGAGTAGTTTTTTTATTATTACAAATCTTTTTCTTTTTTTCCGGTTCAGTTCCAGTAGCAACAGTTTTTCGTATTGCCCATTCGCGTCCATTATTTATTCTTTTAGACGGTTTAGACGGTTTCATTTCTGAAAGATCGGCGCGGTATTTATGCCTAAGCCGGTTGTATTCGGTGATCGCTGAAGCTTGAGCTTTTATACTCTTGAAGTCAACATTTATGAGGTGCACCCCATGAAGATTGATTACTCGTGAAAGCGCCACGTAGGCTTGGCCACAAGAGAATATGGAGGTGCCAATGTCCATGAGCGCATTCTTTAGACTTAGACCTTGGCTCTTGTGAATTGTTAGGGCATACGCCACACAGATTAGGAATTGTTCTCTGTACACGTATGCCTGGGGTATGATCTCAAATTTTGACTTAATAGGCAATAAATAATTCGTGAATCAAATTATTAGCAAATTTTACTACTAATTGTTTGGTCTTCCGGATCCCACCTCACTTTTTGTACAACGCCTATCGACCCATTCACTGAACCTAAACTAAAAAAAATGTTTTAACCTAAACTAAACCTAACCTAAACCCGTCTTTGGGCATACCAACTACTTGGTAGCCACTAAGTTCATCGTCGTCTTTTAATATTATCGAAATTATCTTGCGAAATCAAACACAAATAAACTCAACGACTTTTAGTATATGGACAACAAATCAGAAATACCGATAATATTTAGACTAAAACAACTAATGAAAAAAACTGAAATTTTCAGAATTTATACTATCTCACTTGACAAATATCACAGAATTACATGCAACATAATTGTACAAAGAAGGAATAATCTTATTTAACTCACCGATAGACGAACTCTTTTGCATCGATTAATAATTAGACGAACTATTTTGTTTTTCCTTTAATTTTATTTATATGCGTATTAAAAGTAGAAGGGGAGGCATTCGCCCAGCAGTGGGACGCTATAAGCTAGATTAAATTAGAAGATGTGTCCCACTACGCTGGATTTTTGCAATGACAGTCGATTTTTTTATGTACCAATAGTAGAAGGGGGCATTTTATTACCATATCTCTAATACAGCTGAGACCAGCTGAGGGTTCTTCATCAGATACTTCAGACCTTCGATTTTTGACATCAAATGAAGCGGCCCACCAAGTTGAATATTTTTTGTAAAGGCGGTATGTCGATCTCTAATAGTTGGGTTGGGCTCTTGTGTTTTCTAATCAGGGTCACCAGGTACTCCAGATCTTCGATTATCCTAGTTTTTATAGTTTTCCCTTTATGTGGCCATTAAACCCTAATTCTGTACCAAATTTCAGCTCTCTGAGTTTATGGGAAGTACTAGTTCTATTTTGATGATCATCAGTGAGTGAGTGTCATAAATTCGAAACTTTGCTTTCGCTTAACTTCGGAACTAAATGACCTACAGACTTGAAATTTTGGATTTTAAGTATGTGATTATAGCTTACTGGATGACTAAAATTTCTGCGTTCTGGTCTTATCCAGAGGTTCTCAAATATGGGCCTGAAAATGCGGCGAAATGGTTCCAGTAAAGGATGGTACGGCAGTGTTTGCTTCGCGCTCGACTTGGCGGGGGCACTACCGTGCCCCCTGATACCTTGTGATTTTCTAAAGACATTAGAATAACGATGGGACGATTCTTTTTGCTAAATTGCAATGACTTTAGTAAAGGTTCACACTCACCGAGGCGTACCTAACATAACATATTAAACTCATTAAAATTGTGTGTGAATTAAACAAAAGGCTTTTTAAAAGTTAACGTTTAATATAGTAAAAATACCTTTGTGGTATTCCCATGGAATGGTGTCATACGCACGCGATGACGTTTCAAAATTTTAACACAAAAATACTAACATTAATCACAACGCTAAACAATTAATTAATTGTGTTATATTCTACTTTTATTTATGGCAATTGTGCCGATGTCGACAATCCTGTCAATATCAGATGTGATAAGGAGAAGCGTGAAAAATAAAATTTATAAAAATTGCACGAAGTGTGAACTTGTCGCCGGGTAATAAAACACTGAAACAGAGGGGAAGGGAAAACATAATCCATTATTACAATGTGATAAGATTACGTGTATTTAAATAAAGAAGTTATAGGTGTTTAAGTTTCATTTTATTACTTTTTATGCTACACCGGTCGACGTCATCAAGTCAACGCCGACTGTCGCTGACAACCAGCGCTGTGGCTCTGTCTCGTGCATGAGTCATAACATTATCCTGAGTGAAGGCCGTTTTTCGCGCATGTGACGCATTTTTACCAGAAGTTTGTTTTCTTTTTGTGCTTTATTTTAAAAACAAAAACCTCTTACTATCTTTCTTCTTTTTTCTATAATGTTTGTCGATTTTATAGGTCAGTGGGTTTCAATTTGGATGGGTCACGCTTTATTGTATGTATCACGGAAAGTAATTTGTTACAATGATTATGGAAATTTTATTCCATGGTTGATATATGTATAAAAAGGAGGGGAAATAATCAAAGGGCATCAAAAAATTCGTCCGCATCGCTGTCAACAGGAAACGTGCCCAAAAGGCTGACAGCATTACCACGTTGTATGGCAATTCTAATTCGTTGGCCAATAATAGGCCAGCCCTCTTTTCACATGAAGAGTCGACCAACCGCTTGGCAATGTCTCGAAATACTGGGTGGGCTCGGGCCCCATGGCCCTAGTGTTTCAACCCCAAACGGCTCAAACATAATTATGTTCCAAAGAAAATTAAATTATGTTAGCTTTTTAAATTATGGTTGATTGTGTTTACCTATAATTTTATTTATATGTATGTAATTAACTAATTACCCACTCAGTTTTTATAATTTAATTGTACATTCATCGTATTCATGAAATTCGGTAAAAAAAATTGATAGCCGCTATACATCGTGATATTATATCTAAGGCACGACCCCATTCCATCACCACTAAAGAGCAGTAAAACCATTAAACAGAAGCAATCGTGTCAAATTCAACGAAAGTGAAGACAAATTCTTTTACGACCCTTTCTCTAATGCCTACTTTTACTTACAAACTTAATTGAGTCAGGAGTTCTTACTTACTCTCAAATAATTTCACACTTCTACCCTTTATTGGAACTCCTGAGAGGTACTTATATAAAGTGTTTTGATAGCCGAGTTGAGCTTTGAACCCATATTAAAAGAAGGAATCAAGTTAAATCGTTTATTGGGTCGGTAATAGCCGGCAGATTTACGGAGAGCCTGGCTGGCTCCCAGCGATGCTAATATTAGCTTCGGGTAATTTCTTAAGCCAGACATCCTCGCTATCGTTATGATAGCGCGAGGTTCTATCACGTTAGATAAGTGGTTCATAAAGTTTAGTGTGTGCGATAGGTATTTGATTTTGTTTACGTGTTAACTGAATTATAGATATTAGACCAAAATAAACAGCATTTTCAATCGTTTCTTACACAAGTTTTCTCTTTTATCATGGAAACATTGATTTTCACCAATATCACACATCTTTGAACTTAATACTTTCCGCTTTCTTAAGTATAAGTTTACCAGCCTTCCTCTCCTCGGTCCACAGTACCAATAAATTAACCAGGAACATTTTATCTTCCTCACTGGTCGATTTGAACTACCGTGTTTGACCGATGCGTTGAACGCTTGAAAAATGTCTTGTCCCAATACGGTTTTGCCTGATAACCCGTCTTCCCAGAGACGGTGGGACGTGCCGCTCTGCAGTATTATACGGAATACCCTTGTAAACACGTCACGTAATACTGTTGAGCGTGTCCGTCTGCTGGCTGTGGGAGAATGGGAGTCAGGCTTGTGGCTTCAGGCGCTCCCATCATCCACCATAGGCACAATGATGGATGACTCATCGTTTCGGCTCGCTACGTGTCTCCGCTTGGGCGCACCTTGTGTTGCTCCGCATCGATGTCACTGCGGTGAAGTTGTCGACAGTTTCGGACACCATGGCCTGTCCTGCTGCAGGAGCGCAGGTCACATAGCTCGGCACGCCAGCATCAACGATATTATTCGTCGAGCCCTTGTCACCGCCGGCGTACCAGCGGTGTTAGAACCAAACGGCTTGGTACGTGACGATGGGAAGAGACCAGACGGCACGACGTTGTTGCCTTGGAAGGTGTGTAGCCCTCTGGTGTGTACCGGCTATCGCTGAAAACCAGCGCTGGGGCTCTGTCTCGTTTAGGGTCTTAGCATAACGCTGAGCGATGGCCATTTTGCGTAGATGTGACGCATACTTTCTCCCAAATTGTTATTTTGTTAGTGTTTTTTATTTTTATGCGTCATGTTTGCCGCAAATAAACGTATTTTCTTTCGTATTTCTTTCTTGTGTGGGACGTAACGTGTGTCGATACCCTTGCGCCATCTCATGTTCCTAGCACGGCGGGCTGTGCTGGCGCCGCTGCTGCAGGTGCTGAGACCTTCAAGCGGCGCAAATACTGTAACCTTATGGGCAACTACAGCTTTGAGCCGTTTGGGGTCGAAACGCTCGGGTCATGGGGCCCGAGCGCGAATTTTTCGCCGGCTGGTCGACACTTCACGTGACCAGAGGGTTGGATGGTTCTTTGGCCAAAGATTTAGCATTGCCATTCAACGTGACAATTCTGCCAGTCTTCTGGGCACGTTTCTGGATGACAGCGATGCGGACGAGTACTTCGACGCCTGAGTGTCCTTTGTTTTTGTATTTATTTGTATAGTAAGTTAGTTAGTCATTTAATTTAGTATCTAGTGTAAATAGTTTGTAAAATAACCAATATTGATAAGACCAATATATGATAAGATAAATCCTTGAACTGAAGGATTCTTAGAAATAAATCACAATTTCCATTTGTATATTTTCACCAATATCACCCATCTTTGAACTTAATATTTTCACCAATATCACAAATCTTTGAACTTAATATTTTCACCTATGTCGTCATCTTTGAACTTAATATTTTCACCAATATCACATATCTTTGAACTTAATATTTTTTCACGACTGGACTAAAACCGCACTCTGTAGAATAAAATAGAATACTCTTTATTATGTACACCATATAAATTACAGACATAGGGCGGTCTTATCGCTAAGAGCGATCTTTTAAAGACAACCTTTGGATGGATTTAAAAATCACGCACAAGCAAGCACTGCATTCAGTTCCTAGCCATTGTGTAGAAATGTTGTCTTTCTCAGTCTATTTGACCAATCAACAAGAACTGATTTAACAACAAACTACACACATAGACCTAAAAGAATTTGAATAGATCTAAAAGACCACCGAGATTTGAATAGATCAAACAACACCGTCGTACACTCCATTTAATATCAATCCGTGGTGTATTACCGACAGTCGTAATCCACTCGCTCGCAGATGAAATTACTGCAATAATAACCAGCGCATAATGTTTCATCTCCGTGCACACACATACGTGAAAAGGACACGGAGTAGTGAACAAATAGAGAGCTTAAATGTGAGATAAGATTTCTTTAGAAATATCGTAAATGTCGCTGTGAATATCAGTATTGTAGCTAATTTACATTCTAAAACACTAATCTAAGTCGATGTGACCCCAATACACGATTGGTGAATACATTTTCTGCACCACTAACATAAAGTAAGAAATTACTGGAGTACTCAAAGCAGCTTTATGGTGGCCCAAAAATAATAATGACCTGATTTGACCGATGGAATCAGGTCATTATTACTTTTGGGCCACCCTAGAGCAGCAGTGAGTACTCCACGTATTCTTAGCTCCGTGACTGTGGTACAGGACATGTATCCAGCTGGCTGGGTGTGATTGAATGGATGATGACCGCTTATCGTGTTAGTTGTGGTGCACACATTACCTTGTTAGCCTTGGTTCGTTGAAACAAATGTTACTGTATTAAGCCATAATGTATGGAGTTGAGAAGTTTTATTTAACCCATATGAACTACATTTTAAATTATGATGACAGTAAAATATAAATTAGATTATTCATTTGAATCCTACTATCCTACCAATATTATAAATGAGAAAGTTTGTGAAGATGTTTGAATGTTTGTTACTCAATCACGCGTAAATCGTTGAACAGATTTAGATGAAAATTAGCACATGGATAAACCATTTCCTAGATTAACACATAGGATACTTTTTATCCCGATATTGCCACGGGATCCAAACTTGCGCGTGTGAAGCCGCGGGGCGCTGCTAGTCCTACTAATATTGTAAATGTGAAAGTGTGTGAAGATGTTTGGATGTATGTTACTCAATCACGTGTAAACTGTTAAACAGGTTTAGGTGATTTTTTTATACTTAGAGATAGTTTGTGATTTTTTTTATACTTAGTAATTAGTGTCCCGGGAAAGGACAGGATAGTTTTTATCTCGATATTGAAACCGCGGGGCGCTGTTAGTACTCAATAATTGATGAATAAACTAAACTGTCACTGTCTAACTATCAATAACAATTAACAATAACACATTGGACAATGTTATTAAAAACTATTACATTTGTAAAACATAACGGGAAGTATCCGCATGGCTACTGATGCAATATTTTGACCTACTTTCGCCAAAACGTGACCAGCAGGATCATAATATAATATTATAAGGGATCCTACATAAAGAAAACGATATTCTTCTATACATACGTAATTGTAATATTAATTTTCCTCCATTTAGAAGTGTTTAGGAAATTAGAAGTAAGAGGAAAACTAAAACGAACTCTTAATTGGAATAATACTGTATACGTTTATATAAAATAACATGGAATTATATCATTGCTAGTTTGCTGTATGTATGCGCAGTAGTAACGACCGCAACTTATGCTTTGTAGGTCGTAGGTTCGAACCCTGACAAGCGTTTTACTTCGTGTAAATTATTTCATCATCACTGCTCTGAAAACCGGCGAACAAAAACATAGTGAGGAACTCGGCATGTCCTAGAACCAAAAATTCGAAGATATGTGTCATCTATCAACCCGCACTGGGCCCGCGTGGTGGATTACGGCCCACTCCCTCTCACAGAGAGGAGGCCTGTGTCCCAGCAGTGGGGACATTATAGGCAGATTATACTCGTTTGCTACTAGCTTCTATGGTCTGTTCCAAAGGTGTGATGATGATGATGATGATGCAATTGTAAAAAATCCCTGTTCAGATTAAATTATTACTCAATCACTCACTACAGGCAAGCACACATTTATCTTTTTTACAAGGTTTCAACTTTATAACTCAACACTTTTTCAACAAATATTTATTTATTTAAAACACAATTTTAACACATTTACAGAATCATCCAAGGCGATGTTATAAGTTACAATGCATCTTTTACAAAAACAAATAAAATAAAATCACGTCTCATGTAAGCAAAATTGCAACAACGATATAACGCTGCTGGAACCCCGCCCACATGGCTTGAATCAATCATTGAAAAAGGTCTGATATTATAATATCAGACCTTTTTCAATTATTAATTGTGCCTTTAGAATGAGTCTCGAATATTGTTTGAGTAATTTTATTCAATTGTAATTGAATAATCATCGACCAAAATTGTGGTTGCAATATAAATCTCAATTGTCCAAGAAACATCTTTAAGGTGATTTAAAAATAGCATTTCGGGTTTAAATATTTAAATAATCTAATCAAAGCACTCAATTCGGAATGTTCACTACAAATTCGCATCCACTCATCAGGATCAGGAAACGTACCGCGTTTCCTGATCCTTTTTTTTACATTTTCATCAGACACATTTGGAACAGACTATAAATAAATAAATCATTTTATTTCAGGCATTGCACATACAGTTCACCCATAGCATAGCAGATACACAAATTATATTAAAGATTATATTAAATTAAATTGTATTAAATTAAATTATACTTATAAGATCATGGATTTACGGATAAATAACAATGAAGTTATGCATATGCATAACCTCACTATCATTCATCCGCAAATCCATGATAATATTGTAAGATTATGTAACTAATATTAGTTACATAATCCCACAATACCATCATTAATTAAATTAATTCGTCATTATTATTCGTCATTGTTCGTCATTATTACCATTTCCTGATTACGTCATAGTCAGTTTTGAGATTAAACAGTTCGGTTCTAGTCACGAAGATTGTGCTGAATACAGTAGTTACAATAATATTTTTACAGTTTAACAATCGTGTTCGGAATGAAGCTCTCATCCTTCTTAGAACGGAAAAGAAGCCACCCACTCGGTTTTCAAAGAACATACCAGACGCACTACACCACCAGTGCAGGTTAAACATGGCACGAAATGCATTGTTGTACTGTACACGAAGTGAGTTGTAAGCTCTTTTCGTGTACTGGTACCAGAGTTGACTGGTGTAGAACGCCTGGCAGTATGCCTCGAAAAGTGTAATTTTCACTTGCTTGGAACAATGTGCAAATCGTCTTGCAAGCATATTGCTACTACACGCAATGCCTCTTCTTTGCCGCTCCAAATCATTGTCATCTGTTAACTTTTCATTTAAAACATGTCCAAGATACTTAAAGGTGCTAACAATCCTTAATGTACAATCATTTAAAGTGATGGGTAATACAGTCTCAGGGCCCTTTCCATACTTAAAAATCATAACTTCAGTTTTCTGAACATTGTACGTCAGCTGATGAGCATATCGCTCACAAATTCCCACGAGTACTCTGAGACCATTGGCCGAGGGGCTGAGCAGCACCATATCGTCTGCATAGCTCAGGTTGTTTACACTTATGCCGCCAACATTGCATCCGACTCTGGAGCAGCTCAGCTCCTCGATCAACTCGTTGACATATAAATTAAACTATAGATGCTGATGTTCTTCTTTATTTGTCACCTTTTATTCGTCTCTTTTTCAGGAAATATTACATTCATTTATGACATGCAAGGAATCCTTAGTTTAAGAAGAAGCTCGTAGCCATAGACCAAGACAAAGCAAAGCTGTTTATGATCCTTAAACTATTCTACACTGCGGTCCCTTACAACGTAAACACCGCAGTTGGTGTCATATCATGTCTAATGCAGGTCTATACAAAGTTTAACACGACACTTTCCGTGTTTGAACCTACTTAATGCGCATAATTTCGTCTTATTGTTCTATTCTTCTTCTATCAGGAAACAAACCAAAGACTTCTCCAAAATGTCTATTTTTATAAAGAAAAACCGGTCAAATGCGAGTCGGACTTGCGCACCGAGGGTTCCTAACGTTGTAGGTATGTAAATAGTTTATCACGGGATTTTTTTTAATGTACCTACAAATTTACGGTTTTCGGATTTTTTCCTTTACTTGTGCTACATGATCTTACTTCTTGCCAAATTTCATGATTCTAGGTCAACGGAAAGTACCCTATAAATATTTGATTTCCTTGAGAGTTCCGAAATATACGTTTTTTGCGGCATAAACGGCCGTATCTTTTTTTTACCTTAACTTAGATGTTGGATTTTTTCACAGCTTTAAGAGACTATAGACCTGAATATATGGTTTTAATTGCAACTCGATACCTTTACGCGTTTTTGAGATAAAGGGTGTTGACAGACAGACGGACAACTAAGGGATCCTATAAGGGTTCCGTTTTTTCCTTTGGAGGCACGGAACCCTAAAAAAGGAAAAATATAAAAGCGTCAAAATGCAAAGATATAATCGGTAAAGTCGGTTTATAGTCAACATTAATAATTATTGGTTCGGTAAAAAAAGATGGCTCTTTTAAGATGACGTGACAAACACAGAAACAACAAAGTTTTATTTTATAGTGTTCTAAAAAAAAAGAAACCATAGTAAAACGTTGGCGTCGGGGAACCCCTGGCAGGAACGAAGTTCAAAATAAAAATCCAAGATGACAAAAATTTCAAAACGACGAATTTTTTTTCATTGCTGGAGCCGCCCTCTAGGATTTTCATTATGACCACAATATCGGCTTTAGCACCCTCAAATAACCATGAAAACAACACCCATGACGAAAAATTTTATTTTTTTTGCAGCGCCCATCTTGGATTTTCATTTTGACCTAACTATAGGCTTCAGTACCGTCTAAAGCTCATAGCCATAGACCAAGACAAAGCAAAGCTGTTTATGTTTCTTAAACTATTCTACACTGCGGTCCCTTACAACGTAAACACCGCAGTTGGTGTATTTTTGTGTTTTTTCGCATTATATATATCTATGTATATGTATATTATTGTATATTATGTTTTTTGAGAGCAGTGGTGGCCAAGTGGTAACGGCCGCGACTTACGAGTTGTAGGTCGTAGGTTCGAACCCAGACAGGCGCTTTACTTTGTGTAAATTATTTCATCACCACTGCTCACAAAACGGTGAAGGAAAACATCGTGAGGAAACCGGCATGTCCTAGAACCAAAAATTCGAAGACATGTGACATCTACCAACCCGCACTGGGCCCGCGTGGTGGATTACGGCCCACTCCCTCTCACTGAGAGGAGGCCTGTGTCCCAGCAGTGGGAACATTATAGGCTGATGATGATGATGATGTTTTTTTATTGACAATCCCATTTTTTTATATCCACGCAATCACTGTCCATTCCATGGTTGCCTGGAAGAGATCGCAGAAAGCGATAAGGCCACCCATTGTATGTTTTGTATTCATAATCGTATTTTTTTGTTATGTATTTTCTGGTGTACAATGTATAAATAAAACCATGTAAACTACATATATATATATATCTCTCTGTCGATCTCTCTTTCTATTACATAAATAAAACGCTTTTTTATTACGTGACAATTTCTCCAATTTAACTCCTACCGCAAATTCCGTAAAAGAACTTTACGTAACTTCTTACAAATATTTTTTTTGGTGTTACGATCTAGTTGGCATCGACCCTAATTCCCTAACATTTAAATGCGAGCACCTCCGATACCTAACCGAAGGCCTTATAGTCTAGAGGTCACGCTGACCTTCCGCCATCGAAAACTGCCAGCCCCTCTCATCTAGTCGTCGATATAATATCTAACATTTTAATAGCCGTATTTTCTGAGAAAAGAGACTTTATTGGAGATAGGTTTTACGTCAGTGTCGAAAGTATGTCAAAGGAAATCGTAACTGGAATACGCATAGTTTAAAGTGGAGTCATTGTAATAGGTAACATTTGACAATTCATCAAATATTCAACAACGTAACCTTGTAACGGCGGGCATAAAATAACATATTTTTTCGTTTTGTTAGAACTGCACAATTGCTTACCTTTTTTCAATTACGATTACATATTTATTGTAATAATGACCGATACGAGTAATTTTACGATTTGCTTTCATTAATAAACCATTCTTAACATAATAAACAATTTCTGATCTAAAGAACTGAACGTCGTTACAAGGTTACGTCAGTTAACCATTTTTCTTTTTAAACACTAGGGATGTTACTCTAAAAATCGAAAGCTGATAAGTAGAATCGAATGCAATGATGACTTGTGAAGAAATATCACCATAAATTAATAACCACGTTGTGATTATAATAAAACATTTATTTATTATTCTTTTAACTAACTAGGTATAAAAATACAAAAAATAATGAAATAGAAAAATCATTGATGTTAGGTACAATTTAGGTGGTATGTTGCTGGCAACACCAGTGCCTGTCGATGACGCCATGTCATGTCGCCATTACATGACGCAGTCTTTTGTCGTTGTGCGAAGTGACTGTGCGTTTTTGGTGTGCTCTCTGTTATTTTCTTCTGACCCGGCTTTTTTATTGGACTGATCTTACTGACTACGTTTACCTGGCTATAAATTGGACTCCGATTGCTTAACGATTAGTAAACAAGAACAACATTACAGTCTTACCATGTCGAAACGGGGGAAAACGCTAAACAGTCAATCTCGCGAACTAGTGGTGAAATTGTACAATTATTTTGAACGGGAATCAATTAACGATGGGCCTCTTTTACCATTGACACAACCGAGAGAACGCGTTGCCGAAGCATTGGGAATAGGGAAGAGGACAGTAACTCAAATTCTGAAAGAGAAATACGGACCATCAGGCTCAGAAGATAATACTTTACGTACACCGAAAAAAAGAAAGAGGGACAAGAAAATTGTTGGCATTGATAATTTTGATGCTGCTGCAATTCGCAACCACATTTATGGATATTACTCGAGAAAAGAATATCCTACACGGGAAAAGCTAATAAGTTCGTTAAAAGACGCAGGCTTATTTTTTGGCGGTAAATCGTCTCTATCAAAGGTTTTGAAATCGATTGGCTTTAGTTTTAAAAAATCTGACAAGCGGAAAATCCTGCTAGAACGCTACGATATTATTTTGAAGAGAGTAACATTCTTACGTCAAGTAAATAAAATTACAGATTGGGACAATGTCGTGTTTATTGACGAAACATGGTTGAATGTGAACCATACGGTTTCGCGGACATGGACCGATGATACAGCGGCGTCCACCTCAAAAGTTCCACCGGGAAAAGGAGCCCGACTTATTATATGTCACGCGGGATCAGCTTCTCAAGGTTTTATTCCAGACTGCCTCCTCGCATTCGCCTCTAAAACTACAAGTGATTACCATGAGGAAATGAACTTTGAGGTTTTTAAAGAGTGGTTTGAGAAGCTGCTAGTCAGCTTAGAAAACCATTCGAAAATTATAATGGACAATGCACCGTATCATTCTGTACAAGTTGATAAACCACCAACTCAAGCAAATAAAAAGCAAGAAATTGTCTCGTGGCTGGTAAGAAATGGTGTGGATGCAAGTCCAACTTTATTAAAAGTTGAGTTGTTAAATCTAGTAAAAGCAACTAAGCCGTCCAAGCTCCGCTATGTAATCGATGAACTAGCCCTAGAGCATGGACACGAAGTTATTCGATTGCCTCCCTACCATTGCCAGTATAACGCCATCGAGCTTATTTGGGCACAAATAAAGGGTTATGCAGCGCGGAACAATACTGAACCACCCTTCAGTACTGCTAAAATGATGTCTCTGCTAAAAACTGCGTGTGCAGAAGTCACTACAGAAGACTGGAAAAAAGTCGTAGAGAAAACAAAGAAAATAATTTTACAAGATTTTGAACGAGATGTGAGAATAGACAATATTATTGAAAATGAATTAATAATATCTCTGAGTGCTGACAGCAGTGATGAAGATGACAATACTTTTAACAGTTCTGATAGTTCAACTGAATAAATGCAATTTTTTTGTTAAATTGTGTACTTGTCTTATTTTGCTCCTTAAATTTACGAAAAAAATAATAATAATGGGACAGGGATTCGCCTGATGATTTTTAAAATTCGCATATGTTTCAAGTCCGTATCGATTCATTCACTTTAATCGATGTTTATAAGCAGGTCACCTCACTATGAGGATAAAACTGACAGACGTCAAATGTTACCTATTAAAATGACTCCACATTAGTGATATTGAAATGATTAAATTTATACATTGAATAAAGGACCTACTTTTACCGTCAGATTGATGTTGGGATTCTATACATAAATTTTGATCTTTACAGGGATTAGGCAAAATTATGCTACAACATTCAACATAATTTCCCTGCACTGAAGGTGGTTATTTTGCCTTGCTCTCGATTCGCCAATGATAATGATAAGTCACACTTTTTTTTCATTGTATCAATCATAACACCAGAGAATACTTGTTCCTATTCACAGCTGATATGATGAAAATGGTGGTCAACGTAGTCAGAGGTCTAGTTGTCTAGAAATCACTATTACATGCGAATGGGAATAATAAAATAAATTTGATGAAATGTTTATAATAACGGTATTTTTTTCAATTATAGTGAACGAGTGTGCTAAGAAGGCAACGCACAAATATAAAGTTTGGTCGAGGAAGATTTGGCGACTGGCCATGGTGCGACCTTTTTGTAGATAAATGTCATGTTTTTTTAGATATATTTTTTATGTTCGTTACTTTTGTTATGTCTGAGCGGTTGTCAGGTTCCATTTTTATGAGCAATGTGTTTTAATAAATTTATAATATTGCTAATATACGTGTTTCTATCATTTCATCTCTACAGTCCACTAACTAATCCAATCCGCTAGTTATCAACTGTTGCAAGAAACCATACTTTATATATTTTGTGAGTTGCCTTCTTAGCACACTCGTTTACTATAATTGAAAAAAATACCGTTATTATATACATTTCATCAAATTTATTTTATTATTTCCATTCGCATGTAATAGTGATATAATTTCCTTACTAATTTCACTAAAGCATCTGTTGATATTCTCACGTAAAATGAAGGGTGCAAGCAGAGGGGATGGTGAACCCTGGGGCAATTGTTATGCAATTATTAAGCCTAATAATAAAATCCATTGCCATGTTTTTGGCAAAGGAAAGTTCCCCCTTCGTTTCTTTGACGTCGTAAAAAGCGCCAAAGGGATTATGTCAAGTGCGCTTGTTCCGAAAAAATTGATTATTAATTTGTCAAAAGAAGAAGAAAAAGATGATTAAGACATTATTCTGGGTAGTTGTGACTCAGTGGCTCAGTTAATCTTTCGAATCTTTAGAACGGTGGGTTTAAACATGGATCAAACCTATAGGTACAAACCCTTAATTCAACTTTTACTTAATGCAAAAGTAGTTTAATGGTATTGAAACTGTGGGGACTGTGTCTTACGTACCCATCCCTTGCATAGTTGTTAAGAATGTAATATTTTTAGAAGTACTTATTGTAATAATTTTTAGAAAGTTTCATTTTGTGTTTTTCCCACGAATCACATCTGCAAGCGATTTAAGTTATAGGTACTATTCTTTCATGATTCTTTACTTTTAGTTAAGGTTCTTCATTGTTCTATTATGTTTATTTATCTTGTATTGTACCCATTTGCTATTGTTAGTTAAGGTTCATTGTTCTGTTATTTTTAGTTGTCTTGTATTGTACCCATTAGTATTTCTCGTGTTTTATTATACTTTTAAAATGTGCCGCGGCCTTTGTGTAAAATCGTTTTGCCGCTTCCTTTGTTAGTGAACGGCAGATTTGGGAGAGTTTTAGTTCTGAGCTTCAGTCTGTGCTGAACTACGATCGTGCGAGGTCCTCTCTGACCCCCGATCATATTTTACTCGCCGAAGCTCGCCGTAATAGTTTACGGCGAGCTTCGTGTTTCTAGTAGTTTTACCATTCATGTAACCTTATTTAATTTTACTTTTTCGTGTCAAGTGTAACTGCTAGCTTTAGTTACTTGATATCGTAATAAATTAATCGTTACCTATTTACAACTACTTACTTCAGTGTATCACTCGCCCGCACGGTCACGAATCCCCACAGTGGTGACCCCGACGTGATCAAAACTATCAATAGCGTGAGTTCGTGACAGTGCGGAAAGAGTTTCGCGAGTGCTAAATCAAAGTACGTGTTAAAATGGCGAGCGATCCAGCGGGAGTCACTAGCGGCGGATGACGCGCATTCCCAGCCAGCCAGCTCCCACGGCTTCAACGGGTGTCCTGACCACCAGCATGCAGCGACCGCGCATACCTGGTCATCACCCTCAGCCTCATCAGCAACCTTGGCACAGCACACTGCACTTTCGGCCGGTCAACAAGAAGAGCTCAATTCCTCTCCTGGTCGACGCAGCAGCCAGCCTCAACCCGGCGCTGTACCACATCCGACGCACTGGAGCATAAAGCAGCGCCCGCGCCACCCCGACTCACTGGGGAATCTTCGCAGATAGTTCCGACTCACCGTGAACTATGCAGCAACCGGTTCCGACTCACTGGAACCTAAATTGGCCTGGCAAGCATATTCCTCGCCGTTCTGGTCGCTGTACCACATCCGACGCACTGGAGCATAACGCAGCGCCCGCGCCACCCCGACTCACTGGGGACATCTTCGCAGACAGTTCCGACTCACCGTGAACTATGCGGCACCGACGCACTGGAGCATAACGCAGCGCCCGCGCCACCCCGACTCACTGGGGACATCTTCGCAGACAGTTCCGACTCACCGTGAACTATGCGGCACCGACGCACCGGAGCATAACGCAGCGCCCGCGCCACCCCGACTCACTGGGGATATCTTCGCAGACAGTTCCGACTCACCGTGAACTATGCGGCAACCGGTTCCGACTCACTGGAACCTAAGTTGGCCTGGCAAGCATATTCCTCGCCGTTCTGGTAGGCGAGTTAAATTTCCTGATTACTATCAGGCAGGTGTTTCGTGATCTTTATCACTGGTAGGGGGGTACTGTGGGGACTGTGTCTTACGTACCCATCCCTTGCATAGTTGTTAAGAATGTAATATTTTTAGAAGTACTTATTGTAATAATTTTTAGAAAGTTTCATTTTGTGTTTTTCCCACGAATCACATC
Organism: Luperina testacea; assembly: GCA_927399505.1. Taxonomy (NCBI): domain Eukaryota; kingdom Metazoa; phylum Arthropoda; class Insecta; order Lepidoptera; family Noctuidae; genus Luperina; species Luperina testacea. Next base: position 20,054,718 of record OV656771.1, on the reverse strand, counting down.
TGCAAGCGATTTAAGTTATAGGTACTGTTCGTACAACGAAACGTAATAATAAGCTTTGTAAAAATATTGGCAACACCGCCCCTTCCATTATGGTCAATAAATCAAGATACAAGTGCTCTTACACCAAAAATTCGTTTTAATTATATTTGTATAGTAAAACCCTATACATATTGGTGCCGAAACAAATTAATCATCAAGCTATACTGTGAGTGCTCAAAAAATCGAAAGTGAAGCTTAAATACAGTGATTTTCTCGACCGGCGAGTAGCGTTGTGCGGCGCGAACGCATGGCGTCACCGTCTTGATAAAATACGACACGCTGATCGTGAACAGAGGCGAGCGACACCCGTTCAGACAAAATACCACCATATTTCGGAGTTCTGAGCTTGTTCCCGAGGATTTTACAGTTCATTGTAATATATTCAAGGCATTCCATAATTGAAAATTAAATCCGCCATTTTTTCTCCAAGAAGCCAACTTCGCGCTATCAGTCTGTCATACGCTGTCATTAATTTTGACAGGAAGGAAAGTGACAGTAGCGACATATTGACGTTTGACAGATTTGACGTTTCCGATCTGTGTTTCGGATCAATCAAGTTTGTTTACATTTCGTTCGACTGGATAAATAAAACACGTAGAAAACATGGGTGGTGGACGAAGGAAAAGCTCCATGGTGGACGAAGAACTTGCAGAACTGGACAAGAAAAAATTAAAAGCACAGATGGCACAGTATAAAGGAAAATTAACAAAAGCCGAAAACTTCATGCTTGATCAACAAAAAGGACCTTTGGACAAAGAGGCAATTGAGCTGCGACTGAAGCAACTTGAAGGCGTTTTGGATGCCGCAAGTGGCATAACGCTCCAACTTCAGATGGCATGTCAGCAAACTTCAGAAGATGATTTCTGCGAGGACGATTTAGAAGATAGATGTCTAGCAGTGATGGCTAAGTTGAAGAAGCTGCTAAAACAGCCATCACCGACGTCATCCATCCCAGAAACATCAAGCCAGCCGGTGATGAAATTACCACAAATCGACATACCAGTGTTTGATGGCCAAGATTTTACGAGGTATCTAACATTTATCGAATTGTTTACTGCTGTAATTCATAATAATGAAAAATTAGATTCTGTTCAAAAACTGTACTATTTGAGAAAATATGTCAAAAATGAGCCTTTGTCTATTATAGAACATTTGCCCTTAGTTAATGAATCATACAGTAAAGCTTTGGATTTGTTAAAGAGTAGATTCGACAATAAGTTTTTAGTAATCAATCATCATATGCAAGCCATGTTAGACTTTGAACCAATTGTTAAGGGTAATGCCAGTAGCTTAAGAGGGTTATTAACACTTGCTCGTCAGCATATAGGTGCTCTGTCTGCTATAGGGCAACCCACAGATAGATGGGATATGGTGCTCTTACCCATTCTTTTGCGCAAGCTTGATCCTTTCTCTCGCAGAGATTTCCATGCTATCAGGAAAGCAAATGAGCTGCCAACATTGGACCAATTCTTCATGTTTATTGAGAGACGGGCCAGCAGCTATGAGGAGAGCCAGAGGAGTGATGGTAAGTCTGATTCTTCTTCTAAAAAGATTAAAGTAGCAAATCTAGCAAGCAAACAGATATCTTCTTGTAAATTCTGTGATGACAAAGCCCATAAACTATTTCAATGTAAAAAATTCGAAGATTTATCACCTCAAGAACGAGTAGCATTTGTTTCAACAAATAATTTGTGCAAAATTTGCCTAAATCACCACAAAAACAAATGCCATTTTCATTTTAAATGTAAATCTTGTGGCAGTAAAGAACATAACTCATTATTGCATGAGGAAAATGCTCCTAAAGCTTCCTTGCATAACAATGTCAGCAATAGCACAGTACTACTGCCCACTATCAAGGCAAAAATCCTCAGCCAAGACGGAATGTCACATATTATAGCTAGAGGCATAGTGGACAGTGGTAGTCAAATTTCATTTATTAAATCTGACATTGTCAAATATTTGCAATTGAAAACCACTGATAATAATATTAGTATAATAGCTTTAGGTCAGCATACCAAAACTACAACTAAATCTGTAAGCGTTGATTTTATATCGCTTAAAAATAATTTTAAATGTAAGGTCAACTGTTCTGTCATTGACCACATTACACCAAACTTACCTCAGCACAAGATAAATATTCAGAATGTTGTTTTACCTGATTCTGCTGATCTAGCAGACAATGAATTTAATACTTCAGGTGAAATATCATTTTTATTATCTGCTGATGTATTTTTCAAAATTATGCTACCTGTTAAAATCCCAATCAAAAATAATCTTTATTTAATTAATACTGAATTTGGGTCAATTATTTCAGGTGAGGTAAAAGAACCTTTAAGTACTAATTCAGCAATTTCATTGCATGCCTTTGCTTCTTGTAAAGATGATCAGGTTGATCGCCTCCTCACAATGTTTTGGGAAACCGAACAGGTCCCTGAAACCAATATGGAGGCTACATCAAAGCAGGACTCCTGTGAAGCCGATTTTAAAAATTCGGTACAGTTTTCAGACAACAAGTTTCAAGTGTCCCTGCCCCTCAAAACATCTTATACAGAATTAAACTTAGGTAATACATTTCCTGTAGCTGAAAAAACATTTCTTTATTTAGAGAAAAGGCTAGATAAAGACAAAATGTTAAAAAACAAATATGTTGATTTTCTAGATGAGTACATTAAATTAGGTCATGCTAAAATCTTGCCTATTACTCCTTCTGATATAGAAAATAGATATTTTATGCAACATTTACCTGTCATAAAAAATGACAGGAAAACTAATAAAGTAAGAGTAGTATTTAATGGAAATACTAAAGCAAGCTCAAGTCATAATAGTTTGAATGAAGTTCTGTTAAATGGACCCAAAGTACAAAAAGATCTTTTCGACATATTAATATTGTTTAGATCATATAAATATGTTCTTTTGTCTGACATAAGGCATATGTATAGAGCTATTTTTCTTCATCCTTCTCATAGAAAATTACAAAATATTATATGGAGGGACAAAAACAATAAAAAAATTATTCTTGAATTGCAGACTGTTACATATGGACTCCGGAGCTCCAGCTATTTGGCTACCAGGTGCCTGGAGGAACTAGCATCAAGATATGCTGAGGAGTTCCCTAAAGCTGCATGGGTAATCCGTAATAGTATGTATGTTGATGATGCGCTGTTTGGAGGTCAAACAATTTCAGATGCTATTGAGGTAAGAGATCAATTCATTTCCTTGTTACTACGAGGCAACTTTCACCTTCACAAATGGGCAGCCAACGATTCTCAACTACTTAAAGGCATACCTGTAAGTCAGCAGCATTTTGAGGAGCATGAGCTCTGCAAAGAGAATTTATCTATGAAAGCATTGGGGGTATCATTTGACATTAAAACTGATGCGCTAAAAGTAAGTTTTCCAAACAAAACAATAGAAGCATGGGACAAGCGCACCATCTTAAGTGTCATAGGTTCCTTTTTTGATCCTCTAGGACTGGCAGGACCCTTAACAGTTAGGGCAAAAGAATTTTTGCAAAAGTTATGGAGGCTGAACCTTGGATGGGACGCTCCTTTACCAGATAATTTTTTAAAGTCATGGAATAAATTTTATGTCCAACTAGTTTCCATGGAACAGATTAATATGGACAGGCACATTAATATTTTTAATGCTCAATATGTGGAATTGTTAGGCTATTGTGATGCATCTCAAATAGCATATGGTTGCTGTATTTATGTAAAAGTAACTCACTGTAATGAAACTAAAACTACTTTGTTATGCTCTAAGTCTAAAATAGCACCTATTAAAAATAAGCTTACTATTCCTAAATTAGAACTGAATGCAGCTGTTATGTTAGCCAAATTGTATTCTAGAATTAATTCTGTATACTTACACATACAATTTAATGAAAAAAAATCTATTTACTGACTCTCAAGTTGTTTTATGTTGGCTAGAGTCTGATAAAAATTTACCAACTTTTGTAACTAATAGAATTAGGTTAATTCATTCATTAACAGAAAATTGTCAATGGCGTCATGTGGATGGAGCAATCAATCCTGCAAACTGCTTATCTCGAGGTTGCAATCCCGAAGAATTAAAATGTAATGCATTATGGTGGAATGGTATACCTTCACATTTACCATCAGGTTACATACCAGAAGTCGTGGTCGCCTGCAATCACCTTATGTGTGAACGAGATCTTAATTTAAATGAGCAGCAGAGTGTTGGATTGAATGTTACCACTACAGGCGTAATACCTGAATTTCTTAAAAAATACTCATCTTGGAATAAAACTGTAAGAATTATTGCTTGGACTCTAAGATTTGTGTTCAATTGTAAGAACAAAAATAATAAATTAAATGATCACTTGTCCTTGATAGAAATAAAAAATGCTCAAAACAAAATAATATCTATTGTACAAGTAGCTTCATTCTCTAAGGAAATTGATTGTATTAAAAGTAACAAACCTTTAAAAACTAATTTAAAATCTTTAGCTTCATTCATTGACAGTAACAATGTAATAAGAGTAACCGGTAGATTACAACTTGGTAATATTCCATATTCACAAAAACATCCTATAATTTTGCCGAAAAAATGTCACATAACTGATTTAATTATTAAAAACGAGCATTTAGCATTAATGCATGCTGGTCTCAAATTAACTACAAGCAATTTATCATTAAAATATTGGATTGTTAATTGTTATAAGGAAGTTAAGAAAATATTAAATAGATGTGTAACTTGTTATCGTTTTAAAGCTGAAGCAGCATCTCAAATGATGGGGTCATTACCCTCTGATCGAATTACTGAAGCTTCTGTATTTAGTATTGTTGGTATTGACTATTGTGGGCCATTTCAGATCAAACAGTCAAGTCTTCGTAGAACAGTGATTTCCAAAGGTTATGTGGTTGTCTTTGTGTGCTTTGTCACTAAAAGTATTCATCTAGAACTAGTTTCTGATATGACCACTCAAGGTTTTATTTCTGCTCTAAAGCGATTCATTTTCAGAAGGGGTCTCCCTAGTGTCATTCATTGCGACAATGCTAAAACATTCAAAGGTGCTGAAAATGTACTGAATGATCTGTACAGGTTACACAGCTCTTCTGAGCACCAATCTTCAATAAACAATTTTGCCACTTCTCAAGGTATTACATTTAATTACATACCTAGTTATTCACCTACTTTTGGGGGCCTCTGGGAGGCAGCTGTAAAAAGTGCTAAATACCATTTTAAAAGAATAGTAGGTCCCAATAAATTTACCTATGAAGAATTTAATACTATAATAATTTCTGTCGAAGGAATCCTAAATTCCAGGCCTTTAACTCCTTTGAATAGAGATCCTTCTGATCTGTCATGTCTCACTCCAGGACATTTTCTAATAGGTAGGCCTATAACTGCTATTCCAGAACAAGACTGTTCTCAAATACCCATTGATAGACTTAGATTCTGGAGACGATGCACACAGACTCAAAGCTTTTGGAACATCTGGCACAAGCAATATTTATCCCAGCTAAATAATAGACCAAAATGGCATAACATTCAAGCCAATATCAAAGAAGGCAGTATTGTACTCCTTAAAACTGATAACTGTCCTCCTCTTCGTTGGCCACTAGCTAAGGTCATAAAGTTGTATCCAGGTCCAGATCAGATGATAAGGGTCGCTGATGTTAAAACTTCTGCTGGTGTGTCTCGTAGATCCATAAATAAAATGTGTGCATTGCCAATAGAACTTTAAACATATTTTTTTTTTGTAGAACTTATTATTCTGTTTGATTCTCAGGTATTCACCAATCGTGAATTTCTTTGAGTTACTTAAAATAAACATTGTCATATATGTTATTCACTGTCATATTCATATCACTATTTATAATTATGTTCAGGTGGCATACATAGATGCATGTTGTCTCTTTGAATTACTGTTTTTTATTTTTATAAGAACTAAAACATTTGTTTGAGCTGCACTTAGTTGAAAAAAGAAAATTTCACCTTCATTTTTTATTTTGAAAACCTAACTTTAAATTTAATAAAACTGTAATAAATAAAATAAATAAATCTCTTGTATTTGTAAGTAGTCTAGCTTGTAAGTTACATACTTTATAAGTTATTCCTATTTAAATTTAATTAGTTTAGTTTCTCGGGCCTCGGGAATATGTTCGTACAACGAAACGTAATAATAAGCTTTGTAAAAATATTGGCAACACCGCCCCTTCCATTATGGTCAATAAATCAAGATACAAGTGCTCTTACACCAAAAATTCGTTTTAATTATATTTGTATAGTAAAACCCTATACAGGTACTATTCTTTCATGATTCTTTACTTTTAGTTAAGGTTCTTCATTGTTCTATTATGTTTATTTATCTTGTATTGTACCCATTTGCTATTGTTAGTTAAGGTTCATTGTTCTGTTATTTTTAGTTGTCTTGTATTGTACCCATTAGTATTTCTCGTGTTTTATTATACTTTTAAAATGTGCCGCGGCCTTTGTGTAAAATCGTTTTGCCGCTTCCTTTGTTAGTGAACGGCAGATTTGGGAGAGTTTTAGTTCTGAGCTTCAGTCTGTGCTGAACTACGATCGTGCGAGGTCCTCTCTGACCCCCGATCATATTTTACTCGCCGAAGCTCGCCGTAATAGTTTACGGCGAGCTTCGTGTTTCTAGTAGTTTTACCATTCATGTAACCTTATTTAATTTTACTTTTTCGTGTCAAGTGTAACTGCTAGCTTTAGTTACTTGATATCGTAATAAATTAATCGTTACCTATTTACAACTACTTACTTCAGTGTATCACTCGCCCACGCGGTCACGAATACTCCCACAAAACTGACATGCCGTCTATATCCATACTTTACTCGTCAACGCAAGTGGCAAAATATTTTAGTAGCGTTTTCCTACCAAACTTACCAGTATTAGGTCCCGAGCATGGCATCACTCGCGCTATGGCGACTGCGTTTCCTGAACCAGTACCCATAACCCTTAAGATCTGACCATTGTACCTAGCTCTCATCCATATTAACATTTTGCTATGCAACTGAGATTCCTGAAAACTGCTACTCGATACCATGGAGTCCATTGCCACTTCCAGTACAATCTCCTTGGAGCAAATCAATTTTTTATATTTATACTGCTTATTATGTACACCATATAAATTTCTTTTTTATTTCTTTAAAAACACAGAATTATTATTTTTAATTACAGACATAAATATAGAAATTTTGCAAAGGGCGGTCTTATTGCTAAGAGCGATCTTTTAAAGACAACCTTTTGATGGATTAAAAAGGAGAAGGAAAGACAAATATTGTAGGTACACCATAGGTGTACCATTTACATAATACAATAAATATATACTTAAAGCAAATTTTCCTGAAATACCTACAGGCCTGACGCCTCGCTGGGGCACCAGTCTTCTACAGTATAATTTAAACTATTATGTTTTGTTCTTGATCTTTTGATGTACTTATATTATATTGTGGTGAGAAATATATAATTATCTTATGTTATACTACACTGAATAAATATATATTTAGAAAATCATAAACATGAAACAAAAGCAAAGAAAATATAATGATGATGTTTAAAGAGAGAGGAAGGAAGTGAAGAGGAAGTTTTTTATCATAATTTTGAAAGTGGACAAGTTTGAGCACACTTTACCGACACGTAAAAGATTTGTCATAGAAACTGGTGGAATGCATCGCGGTATCTCTAGTCTCAGGTTTTCCGATGACCTCAGATATCTATTATGTATGTCATGAAGGAACTTGAAACGTTCTTAAAGATAAGAGGGGGTTATAGGATTAAACAAAATCTCTGTAGAACAAATTCTCTGAGTCTATAGAAAGATTACTAAACGATTAAATGACGGTCGTTTTCTAGGTACAATTCCACTAACTGATCCTCCAGAACAAACTCTCGGTGACTCATACAATGTAGCGCGTCATTGGTTTATTAATTTACAGCGAAACCTAAAGAAGTCATCTATTCCAAAGGTGGAGTATTTGAATCATTCATTCGTGAGTATGAACGCCTAGGCCATCTTTCTCTAATTGAGCGTCCGACTTTTGGTTATTTTTTACCCCACCATGCAGTAATACGTCCCAATAGTGAAACTACTAAATTACGAGTAGTGATCGATGCTTTGTGCAAATCTACGTCCGGAAAGTCCTTTAACGACATTCAACTGGTGGGGCCAATTATACAAGACGATCTTCTATCAATTTTATTGAGATTTCGTCGAAATGCTTTCGTTGTCACCGCCCGATGTAGAGAAAATTTACCGGCAAATATTAGTTGATGAGTCTCAGCGAAATCTACAATTGATTTTTTGGAGAGACGAAGAAACTACACTAGTTTTTTAGTATGTTGCTTTTAGAATAATCTGATAAAAAATCAGAATGATTGTATGTATATTAGTATGGTTTTTATTGTAAAAAGAAAGTTTTTAGAGGTCATGATTTTTTTCTATCGTATCAAATTAGTTGTATTATGTTTTCAACATATATCTACCCAGCATATATCCTGCAGAATATCATATATTTTTCTGATTTTGTTTACTGCAGTCGATCATATACTTTTATTGCTTCTTTTCTTTTCATTCAAAAAACTTGCGTTTTTTGCGTTTAGGTCCTGTAAGGTCCCTTAAGGTGCAGATTTCAATGAAATTTGGCACACATGTAGACCATGACCAAGTAGCACATGTGCTATTTGTCCCGGTAGTACGTCCTCGTGGATAGTTACCGAACATCACGCGCGTGCAAAAGCTAGTACATAATAAATATCTTTCCCATAACAAGGTCCAGTAATTGTAAATCAGTCCCAGCGCTATCCTACATGAATATTAATATTGTTTTGCTAGCCGAACGTCAAAACAAAAAGTTGACCTTAAGATCCCTATTTTTTTTTTTTGTGTGGGAAATTATCAAATAACTTCAACCGCTCTGGCCGGAGCGGGAGGGCGTGTCAGGCTTTTACTGACTAAAACCCACTCGTGTTCCTTCAGTTGCCTATGCCAGGGGCCACTGTATCTCTTTCGAACAACCCGCGACCCCGGCAGGCATTGGCCCTAGCGGACCCCGTCAGTTAGTGCTGACATCTCTCCGGATGGCGAGCTGCCCATTGCTTGCCACCCGCCAGCCCGCGCCTACGGTTCTTTCGGTTCGGTCCTATCGATTCCCGACGCCCAGGGCATCTCCTGCGGTGACTAGGGGCATTGGGGCGCAAAGGTTGCCTCTCCCTCATGCGCTCCGCCTCCTCCTTCGCGAGCATTACTGCTTCGCAGAAGGAGACGACGGCCTCCCATGCACTCTCGCTCCGTACCATGGCCTGGACTAGGGCCGGATGCGAGAGATCGCCGCCGTGAAGACGCGGCAGTGCTCTGCCCAAGCTGGGCAGACCTCCACCGTATGCTCCACCGTGTCCTCTAGGCGTTCCACGCAATGGTGACCACATAGTTTTATCATGGAACAAATTGGACGGAAAATTCCAACTAGTTATCTCATCGAATACTTTATTCCTTTTTTTGTTTAAATTAATATTTTGGCTCATCAGTCGATTCGCACGAATTTGGTCGCCCGAAACGGGTGAATCTTCACTTTACACAAAGACGGAATTACAGACTAAGAATTGATCATTAAATAAAATAGAAGTTATGCAGAGTAGAAAACCAATAGGAATAACATTCTGATGAAAAATAATAACATAATTATGCGTGATGCTGATGATGATATTATTCAGTGAAAAATACTTCCAACTTTTCAAATAGCTCCATCAACAAAAAAATCTCTAAAACAAGTACTATAATACTGAACATTAACGAGCAAAGTAAGCTAAAATAATAAAAAGGTCCACTATTAAAAGTGATTCGTATTCGGGCCAGAGCTCGTCCTACATCGATTAGGTCAGTCGATACGAGCGATCTAATCGCACTCGCAAATCGATACGTTTGGACTCGTCTCAAACAATGTATGTGCCGCTTGTTTGAATAAACAGACCGAGCCGTTTCAAGCTGTTTGCTTGCATTATAGACGTTTGGAGCTCGAAATAGATCCTCGAATCAAAATTGTACGCGTTATTTTGCTTTGTATTCCAGGATTACGAAATGCTATCCAAGGCGAAATTCACACGGATGACTTGGCATGATATGATGTGGATATGATATGACCTGGTAACGGTATAATCTTTTCGTGCAGCCCACGCCTTTCGTAAGATTATGGCACCTAGAGCTTTACGGTAGATAGATAGGTAAATAATAATACGAGAATTAAGATTAAGTCCATATCCTTAATATCAATACAGAGATACCTGTAGATATAAAGGACTCTTCTAATCTCATAAATCAAAATATCGACTTCGACAGCAATAAACCAAGCATTGGGTGTAAAAATGTCAGTAAAACAATTGATTGGCCACAGTGACAGATTGCCAGCATCCTATCACAGTGACAGATTGCCAGCATCCTATCACAGTGACAGATTACCAGCATCCTATCACAGTTACAGATTGCCAGCATCCTATCACAGTGACAGATTGCCAGCATCCTATCACATTGACAGATTGCCAGCATCCTATCACAGTGACAGATTGCCAGCATCCTATCACAGTGACTGATTTCCAACGTCCTATCACAGTGACAGATTGCCAGCATCCTATCACAGTGACAGATTGCCAGCATCCTATCACAGTGACAGATTGCCAGCATCCTATCACAGTGACAGATTGCCAGCATCCTATCACAGTTACAGATTGCCAGCATCCTATCACATTGACAGATTGCCAGCATCCTATCACAGTGACAGATTGCCAGCATCCTATCACATTGACAGATTGCCAGCATCCTATCACAGTTACAGATTGCCAGCATCCTATCACAGTGACTGATTTCCAACGTCCTATCACAGTGACAGATTGACAGCATCCTATCACAGTGACAGATTGCCAGCATCCTAACACAGTGACAGATTGCCAGCATCCTATCACAGTGACAGATTGCCAGCATCCTATCACAGTTACAGATTGCCAGCATCCTATCACAGTGACAGATTGCCAGCATCCTATCACAGTGACAGATTGCCAGCATCCTATCACAGTGACAGATTACTAGCATCCTATCACAGTTACAGATTGCCAGCATCCTATCACAGTGACAGATTGCCAGCATCCTATCACAGTGACAGATTGCCAGCATCCTATCACAGTGACAGATTGCCAGCATCCTATCACAGTGACAGATTGCCAGCATCCTATCATAGTGACAGATTGCCAGCATCCTATCACAGTGACAGATTGCCAGCATCCTATCACAGTGACAGATTGCCAGCATCCTATCACAGTGACAGATTGCCAGCATCCTATCACAGTGACAGATTGCCAGCATCCTATCACAGTGACAGATTGCCAGCATCCTATCACAGTGACAGATTGCCAGCATCCTATCACAGTGACAGATTACCAGCATCCTATCACAGTTACAGTTGCCAGCATCCTATCACAGTGACAGATTGCCAGCATCCTATCACAGTGACAGATTGCCAGCATCCTATCACAGTGACAGATTGCCAGCATCCTATCACAGTGACAGATTGCCAGCATCCTATCACAGTGAAGATTGCCAGCATCCTATCACAGTGACAGATTGCCAGCATCCTATCACAGTGACAGATTGCCAGCATCCTGTCACCTAAAAGCGTGAGTAAAACCTATCTGGAGAATAATCTGCTGAGTGGCAAGATGTGTGTGGTCTCCTTTGAATATATTTGGGTAAGTCATCATTTGGTTTGGGGTGCGAATAGATTACCCCATAGCTAACATGGGATTGTAAGAGATGACCGAGGAATCACGTAACTTCTAAGACGAATCTACCGACACTATACAGCTAACTAACATTATAGTTTTAGTGTCGTTGGATTACCAAGTTCGCCAATGTGGTCATCAAACGTGTTGATTTGAACTATGTCTGATGAATATAATATTTATTAGACATGTAAGAAGCCCAGGTTCTGCCGTTGCAAATTGCTGGATTGAATGAAAGAAAACACGAGAGATGAAATCTAACTGCTATGTATACAAAAACTAAAGTGCAGCGAAGACAGGTAAAAACAAAAACTGAGAAGCCTCAATAAAATCATATTATTAGGACAAATTCAATAAAAACCCGCTTCCAAGAACTGCCACCGCTGAACCATCGCAACAAGCCATAAACAAGTCACCCAATATTAGGAAAATTGTGCGAAATAAATCCAAATCCCTATAACACGGTTTTATTGTTTTATTTTTTACAAACAACTCGTTGAGTTTTCATATTTACTCGCCCCCGCCCCAAGCTAGGGTTGTGACACATTGTGGACAGTGCGACCGGGGGCTGTATCGATATTATGACTTTGTGTTGCAATCAAATTATTCTATTTATTATAATGTTTTTGTAGTTGGGCTTTTTAAATAAAACTGGCTTGTTGGAATTTAATTTTGTGTTAGAGTCATTATTCAGATTTTGTTTTTTGAGTGTTTATGTTCCCAATGTCACAGTTTAAGGTTGAACGACATCACAGAATTCATAAATTTCCCAGTCTTCATTTCAAACGTGACTGTCTAATGATTTGTTACACTCTGCATTTAACCTAATAGTCTCGAATACGTAACCTACAAAAGATTTTTTTTCCAAAAATATGTCGCCACCGTCGTCTGTCCCATCTCTGGCAAGCATTACAAGCGGGTGCGAACATGAAACAATATATCAAGCGAATTTCAACGCCAGATGCGTTGGCTCCCAGGGACCGATGCGTCCGGCCACCTTTACACGTCATGATAAAAGTATACACCAACTTACTTTTACACCCTATACAAACAAACATGAACCCTATGACAATAGGAAAAAGAATAACGATGAAAGCTAAGGATAACTTTGTAAAATGTTAAGTAGCAAACTAAATTGAACTTTGTTTACACAGGAATAAGGGTGTTACAAAGTTGTTGTAGGTGAGTAAATCGAGGGCGGCACCCCAGTGAAAGAAATCGGGTAATGGCACTGATTATCGGTGCTGATCCTAAATAATAAATGTCCGCCATTGTATGTGAAGCGCAAAGTTTTAACGTGCCAAGCTCGGAGATATCGTAAGATTTGTCGCCGAGACGTAAGACGGCTGTCACAGCTTCCACATGGGTGCTTCGGGACGAAAATAGTGGCGTTTTGTTGGTGTTTGTTTTATGTTTTAAGATACTTTTGTTTTAGTTAACTTTGTTTCGAATTTCCATGAATATTACATAATATTATGGACTTGTAACGTTGGGAATATTAGTTCTAAGTTATAATTACCAAAAGAGAGGAAATCTTTTACCTATTTCATAAAAGTAGTTACTAAGGCTTTATTACTAAGTGTGACTCAACTTATATTTCTATAACTTCTTTAAAACATTATCGATACCTTGCTTGTTTATACAGCTCAAGCTATTTCTTACCATTTCTAAAGAATATACCTTGAAATTGGAAACGCATAAAGAAGATTAGTCTTTGAATCAAACGTCAGAGGATTTCCATTTAATATAATATTGTGAGACTGTCGGTGCCGACTGTGGAGATATTCCACGAAGTTACATTGTAGTCTCAAGCTTCTTAGAAAGATCTTTCAGGATATAAATTATGTAAGGAACGTTTTATAACTATTATTTTATTACGAGAAATGTTTGCAAAATTCTAGAAAAGTGGCTTTTATCTTTGAACATACAAAATTCTCAAATCAACGATTTCTCTTTAGTGAGACACTACCGATGAAACTTACATAGAAAATGTCAACAATCCTAAACTCTAGTTTGCTGCTTTTATTACCGTTACAAAAATAGAGAATTAATCAGATTTATTTTCCCGAAACAGAAAACTTTGGAACCACATTAACTGCGACTCGGAACAGCAGTCACAGTTTAAAACCGAATAGATTTATTGACTTCCAAATGAGTCCAATTATTCATTCGAAATGACGTCAATTGCACACTGCATTACAACTACATCACAACAGCCGGCACAACTCTGTGTGTTGACACTACATCTCTGTGTTCGTTTGTGCTCGTTGTTTGCTTGACGGACGGTCACTGTGTGCATAGTTGGAAAACGTGGAACATCGCCTGTCCACAACACGCGGTTGGTATTTATTTTCACAATAATGCGCCGTCAGATTTGCATGTTTTCTGTACAAAAGGACAATTTCTAAAGAAAGCTGACATAGCATGGGAAATATAAAGGAGCTTTTGTTGAGGTACATAACGGAGTAGATGGTCATCTTTATCGAAGATCTAGCTGGTTTCTTGGTCATAATAGAAAAAAAGCGATGTTATCATATATGTTGCCATAATAAAAAGGTTAACTGTTAATGTTAAATGTTAATGTTAATGTTGTTGTTGTTATGTTAAATGTTATCTCCTTCGCTTCTTAAATGGAAATGAGAGACAAGATATAAATGAAGCCATAATCAATTACTGCCCGGCTGGCGGCCAGGCTTACAATCAGTATTATATTCATACGCAACTAGCTGAAGCAATATCAAAACATAAGACATAAAACACATCACACAACGCACCGACTGATGCCACAGCACACTGCAACGTAGAAACATGGTGAGAGACGCAACGCATCAATATGGCCGCCATCCAATAACGCATAGATAGGTATATAATTATTCAGAATTAAAATTGGTAAAATATTTACATCAAATCTTAGAAATAATTTAGAAAGGTTCGATGCCCATGTAGTACAGGCATCGACCCTTTCAATTCAATTCAATGACGTTATGATGAACAAACACGCTAATAATAAGTGCATTGCGGTCGTTAGATACATCTAATCTAATCTTACTAGCCTGTGTTGTCCCACCGCAGGGCAAAGACCTACCTCTCCCTTTTCCACACAGTTCTGTCTTTTGCGAGTGCCGGATAATTTAAAATTTGGGAGGGGCTTGTGGCTAACTAATAACAGCCGCACGGGTCGATCGATCAGGTTAAGCTACGCTTGCCACGGTTGGTCCGTGGATGGGTGACCATCTTTCCATACCAAGATCCTCGGAAAGTACGTAAATCCGTTGATCCCGGCTGCCATTTATAGATTTTTGACAGTCGTTACGGGTCGTCAGAAGCCCGAAAGTCTGACAACCAGTCTTACCGAGGGGTATTATATTACCAAGTAACTGGGTTGTGGAGGTCAGATAGGTAGTCGCTCCATGTAACATACTGGAAGAAGATTCTAACAAATAGTTGGGAGAAGGCAGGCAGATGATAAATTAAATTTAGATACTTAAATTATTAAAATTAATTATTTAAATAATTTAGATACATGCATAAGCATAATCATAATCAGCCTAGAACTCGGTGCGAGCTAGTGGGCGGCAGTGCACCACGCGGCACAGTGCGGGTTGGTAGATGTCACATGTCTTCAAATTTTTGGTCCTAGAACATACGAGTTTCCTCACGATGTTTTCTTTCAAAGTACAGCGCCTGTCTGGGTTCGAACCTAAGAGTTACGACTTATAATTCTTAGGTTCAAACCCAGACCTAATTTCAGGTAGTATAGGCCCACGTCTCAACAAACTGAGCTGCGTAGGTTTGAGCAGGCGGTGCGTGAAGCGGCACACAGAGCTACTGAGACACCAAAACAGTCCCAAGATCAGCCTCAACAGCATGCTGAGTATCTGATGTCTCAACGGGCTGCTGAAACACGGGAAGAGTCTCAAGATTAGCGTCAACAACATGCAGAGTATCTGGTGTCTCAACGGGCTGCTGAAACATAATTTGTATTGTATGCCTAAAAGGCGGGACATAGCGATCAGCTACATCACTGTAACTCTTAACACCTGTATGTATTTCTGTACCTATGATCCACAATAAACATGATTGATGATTCAAATAACAAAAAAACAGCATGTGTGCAATTCACACGTGGTAGAAGTGAAACCTTCAAAAACACTGTATAATGCTTCCTATCTCATTTTCTCCCACGTTAAGGCGAAAGCGCCAGGGTAGCCCGCGAAATTCAATATTTTTTAGGTTTTTTGCAATTTGCTGGTCAGTATTAAGTTGTACGTTGATTAATATATCATTCGCGGCCGTAACAAATATGTATGTATTTACAGAATTATAATCATTAAAGTCATCAACATAACTCTCTAAGACCACGTAAGTCTAAAGAATAACTGTTTCATGAAATCATCATTCTTTGGAGTTACGTGGTCTTAGAGAGTTTTTTTTTGTACCTTTTATGCGGAAGCCCAAAATAGTGAGCCATATCGAAAGTACCTCTTTCTGTATGTTACCTTTTCACAACTAAACCACTGAACGGATTTCAATAAAATTTGGCAAGGAGATATAAAGCATCCTAGGAAAGGACGACACGTGGGATAATTTACGACATCCACGCGGGCGAAGCCGCGGGCAGAAGCTAGTGTCATCTAAAGCAACGTACCAATAAACAAACCCCACAATACTTATACATCAAACTTGCTATTATTTCCAGCTTTATAACAATAACAAGCGAAATAATCCGCTCACTAACAAGTTTGTCGTCTCTCCACAACGCCACCGCACCGCAACTCCTCCGCACCGCCGCACCACACTGCCGCTCTGCCGCGACGCATTTATTTTCCTTTTATTCAAAGCGTTTAAGATTTTATTCCAACTCAATTACTTTGCAACGAGTCGCAGCGCTTAACGTTAGTTCTCCATATTTTCCTCGCGTATTAAATTGTTTCAGTTTATAAAAACGTGGAGCTTATCATCCGGTTATCTGTATGTCGTAAAGTTGACTCAAGGGGGATATAATTGTACTTACAGCCTCTACGTTTATTGCGCACCGTTTTAATCTTAACAAGTAGGGTATAAAGATTGTGGAGTGCGTAGAACTTGTGTATGTATATATATACCTATATTATTTTCTATTTATGAAAACTTTTGGGGTTTTGTTCGTTTTACTCTCATTGCTATAATAAATATGTTCCTTATTTTTCTGTAGTAACGGTACTGGTTACGGTAACGGCTGACCTACCCTTTTACCGCACATCATCCCTGAACATAAACCAACCGTGTTTCCCTGCATACATTACCTGTACCAACAATACCCGAATAAACGAAACTATTGCCAACAAAAATGATCAACAACACGGATCGCAAATAAGTTCGGATAAACCTCGAGCTATTACAAAACGCGTAGGGGTTTCGGAAAAACTGCAAATTGTAACGTTCTTTGTGCTGACGTCACACGTCAATATCAGGTGCTTGTCTGACGTCATACAGTAGGCTACAGCGCCTCCTTTGTGGCGTTTCTACGTCATGCTAGGCTATTTTTCAGGCTGTTTTGAGGTGTAAAGGGTGTCAGGAACGAAAAAATACAAAAATATGTAGAATTATTAAAATTGCCGTAGTTCTGTTTATACCATAAGAAGATGAAGATCTTCGCATTATACTCTGCATTATAGACCGGATAGTATCTTTCACGAATAGACAAGTCAAGGTAGTTGAAAGAAAAGTCCAAAATGCTTGGAAGATCTATAGGGCCCTTATAGAGTAGGTACATCAAAGGTAGCCTTCCTATAACACTGAAAAGAAAACTCATGGATTTAATTAATCCCGCCCATCTTAACTTACAGTGCGCCCAAAGTGCTTACTGAACAACAGAAATCCATACTCGTGATTTGTTAATGGGCAATGGAGCGCATCATATATAGGTGCCAAGCGTGTACAAATCGAGTTAGAAACACAACCCTGAGCACCATAACTCAAGTAGTGGATGTTGGAGAAAAACAGCCAGGCTGAAGTGGGAGGGCTGGCCACGTCGCGCGAATTCACTCGGAGAGAAGGGCAAAGGTCGTCCTTCACTGAGGTACATTACCTCTGAGGCAGACCACGGCGAAGATGGTGTGACAATCTGATGAATGTTTGCATTGCTAGCAAGGCCAGAGATAGGAGACAGGGAAGTTTAGAAGAAAAAAGGGGGCGCATTTACCAGCATATATTACATTTTTGTGGACACAACGTAGGCCCCGAAAATATACTGACACATTGATTGAAGTTGCATTAGCAGCTAGAAGTTTTGGCAGAATACAGAATGTGGGCAGTTCTTCAATGATTCATACAACTCTATTTTGTATGAATTTCTAGAGAGCATAATTAATAAAGGAGCGGAGATCTTTCAATAACGCAGATATAGTACAAAAGACGCATCCGCATAATATCAGAATGAAATGTCAATATTCGTCAAATAGAAGTACATGGAAAGTTTTGATATTCAATCAGGATCACAAATAGAGGTCGCGTACGACTGATCTGGAAAGGTCAGGACGATACATACTTTTGGGCCGCAATAATATACTGATATGGAGATACCTACTTGTAATATAAAAGGCTTGCGTGAATAATAACTTCTGGGACTTGAGTTTGTTATGACACTGCTAGTTATGCGATTGCGTTACGATTACCTATTAATAAGTTGTTTTTTTTTCATGACGTTTGTAAGGACAATTGAACAGTAATGTGCTCCTGTCTGTTACACCCAGAAACTAGTTTGACTAGTTTTCCTGCTAAGTGTTGTGATTATGACGATATGATCATCCTGCCCACAGTCCTTAGCAACGGTCATGGGCAGGAAGTTTCCGGTTACGCACTGACACGATGATAAAACAAACTCGAAAGCAACGCGACCGAAACAAATTACGCGAGCCCTTTGTTTTAAACAGGAACATTGTTCAGCGAAATAAAGCTAATTGTTCTAAAACACAAACTACCGTAGTTTCAATCTCGCTCTTTGCATAACTTCCACATTCTGTGGCCGTTCTACCCGGCGTTGTATTTTCTTTGAAGAATTTTCTATACAAACTTTTATCCATTAAAATTCCGCTACAAAATCGATATCATCGAACATTTTTCTTTCTTTCTTTCTATTTCCACTGCTGGCTTAATAGACACGTAGATCTCAAAGGGTTTCGCGACACAAAATAAATCCTTTAATGCATCTAGAAAAAATAAAACATTCGAAGGACTCGAGAGAGTCCAACTGTCAACACTTGTTTACGTCGTTAAGTGAGTCTCGTACACTACATTCCTCTCCATTAGGCATCGGGATAAGGTGTGCGGGGAACAGAGACAGGGCTATAGGTGCGTGATTAGTGCGAGAAGGAAGGGTAATGGCGATATTTATCGCAGGTCAAACGTTCGCCAGGCAATATTGTATTATTCGCATTCCCCTTGCGAGCAGGCTTCCGTTATAAGACGCCACAGAGTAGGAAAGCAAGAGTAATTTTATTAGTGCGCAACAGTCTATATTGTGATTTTGTCTGCAATAAAGACTGGTCGGGTCATTGACCTTATTATAGGAACCACTTTGGTCTCGCTATCGTTTCCAAAGTTTTCAATTCAAATTCGAGGCTGGGAAGTAACTGTATTGTTGCCTTTAAAAGTTAAAAGTTCATTCAACCTAAGGGCCTGAAGCTATTATTGATGGGATAGTAATAAACGCTCCAATTAAAATTAAAATAATGAGCATATTCAAAATACGAAATTTACTGCTTTGTATACCTACTAATTTTCCGACAATTTATATGCGAATACAAATAAATAAAACGGCCGAATTAAATTACTGAAAATTCCGAAAAATTAATACAGCATTTGCTGACGTAATATTTTTCCACCAGCTTAAATTGCGTTTTACTGAAAACTACAGATAATCTACTACTAACTATTATGACATTAAAAAAATTCTTTTCTGAGTGATTCCATAGATCCCCCTAAGAAATATTAAAATGTGCTTGTAATCAATGTCATTCGTTACTTACACCTCACATACCAACTTACCTGCCACTCTAATAAATTAATACCTATATACCTATGCAAAGTTATTTCTATTCTCATTCGCTCGCTCTTCCATCCTATTCTGTGTAACGGGTTTATAGTAACCTAACCAAACCGAACCTCGGGGTGCCCTTCGCTCCCTCTTGCATCCTAAGTCGACGTAGCCCCGCTTCGCGAGCTCCTATTTCTATGTAAAGAGTTTAAAGTAACGTAGCCTAACAACACCTAACCTCGGGGTGCCCTTCGCTCGCTTTTGCATCCTACGTCGCCTATTGACCGATCGCAACCATGCAACCGATGTCACCCGAAGTACGCACGAAGCGCCCGCGCGGGCCGACCGGTAGGTAGTTTTTTTCATTAAAATTGAGACGAAAAAAAAGTTATTCTGTAGCAAATAGTAGAAATTCAGCAGGTTTCTATAGTGCTTAAGAAAACGATTATTTTAGCAGAACATGTTTACGGAAACTTTGTATTTTTTTCGGAAGATTAGTATTTTTGTTTGAAAATTTAGTTTTTTATTTGAAAGTACAGATACATTCCTAGAATTGTAATCTGAATAAGCTCATTTTTAAGGCCAGGATCTTCGAGCGTAGTAGGCATTTAGCGTTACCTCCGTCCTCGCGTGGCAAATGCCGCGAAAGCGCAGTTCGAATGAACTCGCTGAGCTTAATTATCATTATATAATTACAACTATATTATAACAAACTAATATTTAGTTTAATTATTAATACTAGAACCTAAACAATATTTACAGACTGATTTTTGAAACTAATACACAAACACGGAAATTAACAATAATATAACGTATATTTCGATCGATTAGCGGGAACGCGGCGAGCCAGCAAAAGCGACACAGGTCCTACCTCGGTAACGCCCGGCGGGCTACTGAAGTGAAGCGCGCAGGCCGCCTTTTTAGATTATATTTTGTTAAGACAATAAAAATCAGTTTTGAAAAAAATTAACCGTAGAATGTTCTACTATACATCATTGCCTATTTTTTGATATATTTTTTGCGAGTAAAAGTTAAGTCTACTTCAAATACGACTTGAAAAACGATTAAAAAATTCGCTGTTTTCGATTTGTTTGCGATTTTTTATGATCGAGTGAAGTTGTAAATATCGTGTTTTGAACCATAGAATAATCAAGAATGTTAGTTAAACTATGCCATATATTTTTTTCAGATTAAAACAAAGAATATTTGATTGTTTAATGTTGAATCAAAAATAGGTCGATTCCGAGATTTCCGAGAGTCCTGGCCTTAAACGGTTTTATTTAGCTCACCCCGTTTGTTTTATTATTTTATTCTTGGGTCATATTTAGTAATTCAAATTTCACCCTCTTCCTGTCAACCGATTAATCTGAAATTTTGTATACACTTTGGATTTTGGTGACAATACAATTATGTTTATTCATTATCATTATAAATTCAAGATGGCCGCCGCTACAAAATGGCGGATAATTTATGTTTTATTAATCCCATCAATATGGGTATCAAATGAAAGGGCTCAACAAGCAGAATACAATATACTATAAAAAATTGAAATCCAAGATGGCAGCCGCTACAAAATGGCGGATAACGTAGGTTTTATCAATCCCATCAATATGGGTATCAAATGAAAGGGCTCAACAAGCAGAATACAATATATGTACTATAAAAAATTGAAATACAAGATGGCGGCCGCTACAAAATGGCGGATAACGTAGGTTTTATCGATCCCATCAATATGGGTATCAAATGAAAGTGCTCAACCAGTATAATACAATGTACTATATAAAATTAAAATCCAAGATGGCGGCCTCTACAAAATGGCGGATAACTTAGGTTTTATCAATCCCATCAACATGGGTATCAAATGAAAGGTCTCAATAAGTAGAATACAATTTACTATGCAAAATTGAAATCCAAGATGGCAGCCGCTACAAAATGGCGGATAACGTAGGTTTTATCAATTCCATCAATATGGGTATCAAATGAAAGGGCTCAACAAGCAGAATACAATATACTATAAAAAATTGAAATACAAGATGGCGGCCGCTACAAAATGGCTGATAACAATTTTTTTTTCAAGCACTAAATGAATTAAACAGAATGCGAAATAAAAACTAAAAACTAGAAAATAAAAAAATAGGTACCTACAAAAACTTTTTAAGTTAAACGGTTTTATGTTAAACATACATTGCAATGTTTAAGATAAATGTACTAAAAACCAAAAAAATAATAAAATAGATACAGTCGTGGGAATTATAAACATATGCATAGACTAGACTAAAATAAAACCGTGGGGCACGTCACTTTAAGTCGATAATTTGTAGACAATTGACGTGCCCCACGGTTTTATTTTAGTCTAGTCTATGCATATATGTTTATAATTCCCACGACTGTATCTATTTTATTATTTTTTGGTTTTTAGTACATTTATCTTAAACATTGCAATGTATGTTTAACATAAAACCGTTTAACTTAAAAAGTTTTTGTACCTATTTTTGTTAATTCAACATTTTTTTTCTGTTAATTTTGTGTTAATTTTTCGGTAATTCATTTTAACACAGCTTAGATAATACTACATTCAACCACAAATCGCTGGAAGTTAATTTGTTTTTCGGAAGCAATATTATTTCCCATAATGATGTCCGATTTCATTTACAAAATTATGAAAAAGCTAATAAATTGGGATGAAAGTACGAATGTGGCTGTGAAACACAAAAAGTTTCAGAAGTATAGCTATAAAGTATAATAATACTGAATATTATAGGATGTAAATATATATAATACTATACTACATATAATAAATAAATATAAAGACTCACCCTTCCAAAGTTTTACGTGAAAACAAAATTCGTGATATTAATTTAATAAACACTAGGTATGTACATCAAGTACGGTTTTTCAATTCTTAAAAAATATTGTCCTACTGATACCTGCTACTCTGTGGTCGTTAATGTGTTCTTCCAGGCAGCCGTGCTGTACAATACTCGGTATATCGAATGGAACATCTATTTAAATAAAAATTAAATGACGTTTGTAGTCTCACTAAAACTCGAGAACGGCTGGACCGATTTGGCTAATTTTGGTTTTGAAATATTTGTAGAAGTCCAAGGAAGATTTAGCAAGTGAGAAAATATGAAGAAGTTGTAAGGAAATAGTAAAAGCATTGTTGCTTTTAGTATTTTCCTTACAACTTCTTCTTTCATATATTATAAAATTGTTTTATTATCCCATACAAACTGTTCATACCTGTCAAACAGAAATCAAATAATACGGAGGTAATGTGTAGTTTGATTTTTTCAATATTATTGTTTGGTCTGTCCTTTACTCTTTTATTTTATTTCTATTTTAGTTTATTACCAAGACAGATACTTTTTTTTATGTACTTATCTTGATGTATATTTCTAAGTTTAGTCACAAAATAAATTTCTGATCGCACTATAAATATTTGATAACAAACAAATATATCATTTCTTTCCTTTTTGACTTTGTGAAAGTACCTACTGCCATTTACCACTTTTTGTAGTTTAGTATATTAGTGAAATACTTTAGTGTATTTACAATACCAAGAAGAAGATGACCTGGCTTAGCTCGTAGAAGTCAATGAAATGTGCGACGAGCTACGCCACATGCTAACCGCACTGATGAGCAGCGAGACACAAGGTTTTTTTTGCCATTTTCAGGTCAGTGTCAGGTTGTATCTTGATTAAAATTTGATTCGCGACTATAACAAGTACATATTTAGGTACAGAATTATAATCGATAGAATCATTAAATACATCTTTTTAAGTTAGATTTGTACCATAAGAACAAATCTCTTATGGAAAAGTGCTTATGGAACAAATCTAACTTAAAGCGACATATTAATGATTCTAATGACTATAGTTCTGTAAATACGTATCTATTATTAGTCGCGAATCATATTTTAATCAAGATACAACCTGACACTGACGTGAAAATTGCAAAAAACGTAAGAAAATATTTGAATTTGGCGGTCTGCCACTGCCACTGCGCTTTCACCATAATGATAATAGCCGTACTCGTATTGGTATGTCAGAATAAATATTGTGGTGACTAAAAATGAAGTGGATAGGCTTAGAATGAAAAGTATATATATTTTATTTCACTCCAACACCGTTCAACCGATCACCATGAAAATTTGAATGTATTTTTGGTTTTCTGCAAATTTTTAGTTATTGAACTTTGTCACATTATTTAATTCCGAGGTGGTATGAAATTCGCCGGGTCAGCTAGTATTTTATAAATCTGCATGTCCCGACCAGTCTTTTACCAGTAATACCAGCTATTACCAGTAATACCAGCTTGATCTACTGGAAAATAACTTGTTGGAATATTGAATGTTTTGGAAATGATAATATGTATTACTTTAATCTAGATTCGAACTTGATCTGCATATTTTACTTTGAGTTTTATTGAAAATGTAATTGAAATAGCGCTTAGAATGTTAGTTTTCTTTAGCGCAATATTTGATATCATAATGGTAGCCTAATAATTGTACTGTCAAGAAAAATAATTCTATATCAAATTGACATACACTATACGGTCAATTTAAGTTGATAGTCAATTTTATAAACAATTAATTTCTCAAAATTTACTATGTGAGATCTTGAGCGACACGCTCAGGCCAAAGTAGAAAAGATGATTTTTTGAAAATAGCACGAAAATAAGAACACTGCTTTCTTGCTCTCTTTGAATTATTGTCTAAGTAAATTTTATATCTAGTAAACTTTTACTCTTCCTGTGCGAAGAGAGAACATAAATATCCCTCCTGCCTAGCAACATAAGTATATTACCATTTACAAGAGGATATTAATTACAATTACAGCATGTAGCGCTATCTTAACACAAGTCATTATCATTACAGTTCACGGCGCAATTACCAGCCGAGCATCACTCGATTAAATATCAATCACACGCGACAGCCGAGTTACTGGCGCAAGTACTGGTGTTAGCGGAATTATTATTAGTAGTTTAGCTAGAGATTATTATTACGTTCATTTCTGGGATTATTTTAGGACATTTGCGACTTAATCTCTTGTTGGCTTAGCGTTGGCTGGTACAGTGAAATTAATTGTTTGACCGTGCAACCGTAGTCATTGCAGATTTCATAAGCTTCTGACCATAGCAGTAAATATGATATGTTCTAGTCTGATCCCCAAATCAAACCTACAGCTAATTAAAGGACCAGTTTTGTCTACCAGTGCTTATGATAGGTGATTGGATCGGAATAACTCGTCACTTTAATGGTAAAATTATTAATCTAATACCTAAATATGTCCACTGTTGAATAAGGATTGAACAAGCACCGACAACCTTGAACTGTTTGATTATTGCCATAGAAATAAACCAATTGACAAGGCAAAACAGAAGAAGAAAGGGTTGTTAATCCCAACGTACGAAAATCAGACACTCATTCAACACATAAACATGCTACCGTTGCTCTAAAAAATCTCCTAGCCAATAAAATAGAAGCGATAGTCCTATCATATGTGGCGTACTCCTAGCTTCGAAAAATAAGGCATAAATCACACTGAACAGCTAACAGCACCCTCGATAAATATAAACAGCGTATTGATACCGTAAGAATGGCTCCCAGTCTGCACCTTGCCTACTCCAAGCCCCTGAACGAACTATCGCGAAATATTTTGAGCCGATAGTTGCGGCCCATTCTGTGCGATTGTCGAGTGGGGAATAAGATGTGATTATTATTTCTGAAGGGTTCTTTTAGCAAGGTTTTGACTGTGAAAGAGGTTTTTAATATGTTTTGTAGAGTTATGGTTCGTTTGTAAGTTAGAGTCTTCTGTTTAGGTTAAGATGAGAAAATTCAAGTGATCACACATCTATCACAATAAATTATGTTCTCAGTGATAGCTACATACTCTGGGCGTGTATACGCCTATATAGAGAAATAGATACGTATGTTTGTATTACATACGCATCTATTTGTGGTCCACAAAGATGATCACTTCAATGATGCCTACCAAACCTTTTTTTTTAACGTGGAGAAATGCTCATGCATTCTGCATTACCACGGGGAGATAGTGCAGTTATGTGGGACTCTAACCTACTAAAACTACACGGTGTCCTCTGCCGCTTACGGCGGGAACACGGGCACGCGTTAGCACTCATCCGTGAATCCGCTGCGGCTGTCCGTCACCGGACCCTCCTCTGGGGAATACTCCCCATCACCGACGCACCAGAACACATAGCGTGCCGTAACCACCCTAGGGACCAAACCAGCACCAGACGACCCCGTGTCTGGGCACCCTTGGTCCCCCTGCGAAGGGTCAAAGTCAAAGTCAAAAGTCAAAGCATTTTTTTCAAATAGACACGTAAAAGGCACTTTTGAACGTCAGAAATTACAACAAATAGAATTGATTCTAGTAGCCCATTCCAAAAGGTAGTTTTCGTATGGAGAAGAATGGGCAAGAAAATCCACCGTTACTCTTTTAAAATGTTTTACAATATTTTGCATACATTAATTTATTATATAATAATAATATATGAAGACGATGCACCTAAAATAAAATTACTATACCACAAGAGGTAAAAGAATTAAAAATGAAACCATGACATATAAATTAATTATCTGATAGATACATGGTGCTCACATATTTACAAATATGGTAAAAGATTTTCATTTAAATTAAAAAAAAAATACAAGTAATAAGTCAGGGTGTGAGTGGAAGTAGTTACAGAATGTAAATCAATGAAAATAAAAAAAGAATAAATTTACAATTAAATTAGCAACCCGTATGATTTTGTCTAGACTCTAGACTGTCCTATGGAGCAGGACCAGCATGTTTCCAAGCGTTCTTATCCTGGATATAATCTTCTAATTTATAGTATGCTTGTTTACAAAGTGTACGTTTAATGTGAGTTTTAATTTTTTTTTCATTTAATTGCAATATATCACAAGGTATTTTATTGTAACATTTAACACAATACCCCATAAAAGATGTATGTTACCTTGGCTAATCTGAAAAATGGTTGATGTATTTTATCTTTATTTCTAGTATTAAAATGATGTCTATCGCTTATTTTATTAAAAAGATGTAGATTTTTTCTTACATATATAATATTTTCATAAATGAATTGGCAAGGTACCGTCATAATATTAATCCTTTTAAAAAGTTCCCTGAGAGATTCGCGGCGACGTAGATTATAAATGGCTCTGACAGTTCTTTTTTGCAAAATAAAGATGGATTCAATGTCAGCAGCTCGACCCCATAGTAAAATACCGTACGACATAATACTGCGAAAGTAGCTAAAATAGACTAAACGCGCGGTTTATATATCAGTTAACTGTCTTATCTTTGTAACAGCATAAGTAGCCGAGCTAAGCCGCCCCGCAAGAGATGTTATGTGAGGTCCCCATTGTTGCACGCCACGATAGCGGCGGTAAGACCTCTCTTTCAGGAGTGACTAGAGAGGCGTCACGGCGCCCTCACCTACCGCCTGACGCAGGTCCTCACCGGACACGGAAGTTTCGGGAGGTTCCTGCACATAATCAGGCGGGAGGAAACGCCCGGGTGTCACTATTGTCAGGATCGCCCAGAGGACACGGTGGAGGTCTGCCCCGCTTGGGCGGAGCACCGCCGTGTCGTCGTTGAGGCGATCGGCAGCGGCAGCGACCTCTCGCGTTCGGGCCTGGTTGAAGCCATGGTCCGGGGCGAGAGGGAGTGGGGAGCAGTCGCCTCCTTCTGCGAAGCAGTCATGCTAGCAAAGGAGGCGGCGGGACGCCTGAGGGAGAGAGCCTCCCGTCCCAGCCGCCGCGGGAGACGCTCCGAGCGTCGGGAGCCGCGCAACGACTCCCGGCTACCGTAGGCGCGGGCCTGCGGGCGGAGAGTAATGGGTAGCTCACCGTCCGATCAGGACCAGGCCCGTGCCGGACGGCGCGTACGTGTTCCACGCGCGCCTCAAAGAGATGTCAGCATCATTCAAGGGTTACCGCTGGCTGGGAACAAAAAGGGCTAAGGAAGGAACACGGGTGGGTTTTAGTCAGTAATAGTCTGACACTCCCTTCCGCTCCACCCAGCCAAGAAAAATAGTTTGATCAACAAATTCCAGTTGATTTGGTTTTCTTTTCATTTATATATTACCAAATTATTTATCGTAAACCAATCTTGAACCTGAAGAATAGTGTTAGTTATTCACGTCGTCAAGATTTTGTGCCCGTCTGTCTAACTTTAAGATCAATGAGGTGTCATCTGCAAATAACACCATCTTCGGTTGATTTTGAAGTAAAAATCATTAATGTTAACTAAAAAGAGGAATGGACCCAATATCGAACCTTGAGGAATGCCCATTGCTATTTCAGACCCTAATGAGTTTACGCCGTTTACTTGAACTTAAAGCTTTCTATCTTTTAGGTATGACTTTAGTAAATCAAGAGCTTAATTCCTAATCTCATAGTACGCAAGTTTCAGCAAAAGTGTCTCATGGTTTACGAAATCGAACGCCTGAGAGAGGTCGCAAAAGATTCCAATGGCATCTTGTGCCTCTTCCCAGGCGTTAAAAATGTTCTTTATTAAGATAACACCAGCGTCAGTAGTGCAACGCCCTTTGGTGAAACCGTACATAGGTGTTCATGAAAGATGGAATTTTTATTAAAGTGGCGTAAGATTTGATTGAGCATCAACTTGTCAAACACCTTACTGAGAACCGGCAGAATTGAGACAGGCCTATAATTGTTAGGTTCTTTACTATCACCGGATTTGAACAAAGGAACTACTTTACTGTGTTTCATGAGATCCGGAAAGACTCCTTGGTCTACACCGATGTTAAATATGAAAGCTAAACAGGGCGCAATCGTTTCGATGATAGATCTACAAACTTTTACAGACATTCCCCAGAGATCTTCTGTTGATTTAATTTTAAGATCTTTAAAAGCTTTTATAACAGCCTGGGGGTTTGTATGTTGAAACCCAAAAGGCGTGCCTCAACATTCTTTCAAAGTAAGTCAGCAGAAAGCGCGGGTGAGGAATTTAAAGCGTCAGTAGTTTTAATGGGAATACTAGTAAAAAAAAATTTCTAATTCCAGAGCAATTTCTATATCTGAATTGATGGGGCCATGTGCAGTCTCTAAATGTAATTCAGTATTACGCTGTTTTTTCCTACCTGTTTCATTATTTATTATTTGCCAGGTAGTTTTTATTTCATCATCGGCTGATTTTATTTTATTGCTAATATAAAGCGCTTTATCTGTTTTGCATACACTTTTGAAAGTCTTAGAATATGTTGCAACATACTGATGAAAGCTTGTGCTATTCATATGTTGCTTCAAGCCATAAAATTCAAAAAGGTTTTCCCTGCTTTTACGAATACCTAGAGTCGCCCAATCACTCCTGCAACCCCCGGCGTAGGTGTGAGATGGAACACAGGGGTGGTTTTGAGTCAGTAAGAGCCTGACAGACTCCGCCATCCATGAGGATTTTCCACCCCGGAAACAAAAAAAAAGGTTAGATAGGCTTCCCCCTCGGTGGGGGACCAAACCACGGTGAAGTGAAGAGGAACCCGAGGAGGGGCCGCTCGTCAGGGCTTTTGCCGGTAAGCCGACGACGTAGCGGCCAACAAGTAGGTTGCGGTGCCGCTTGGGCGTCATCGCAACTGAGGCGGGCCGCGATGTCGTATGGGAGACATAGCGGCTGAGGGTTGGAGGCCGCGGCAGAAGAGGAGTGCCGGTATTGCGGTGCGCTGCTCTCCCTACCTTTCGCGGCCTTGACGGGGTCGCCACCATCTGATGGCGGACGCGGTGTGGCCGCAGGGGAGGAGGAGTGTTGGTATGACGTTGGCCGCTCTCCCTATCATCTGCGGCCGAAAATTGGCAGGCGGCGGGGCCAATGACCTGACCTCACAAGTACTACCTGAAGTATTTACACAAAGTGCGCGGTGGTTTCGCAGAAGGAAATCATCGCGTCCCAGGACTCTTCGCTGCCGGCCGTGGTCGACAGGTCACTGCCTACTTTTGAGATGAGGGCACGGCGCAGCTCCTCCCAAGCAGCACACTCTGCCAGCGTATACCACGCCATGTCGTTCCGGCAGTTGACGCAGTGGTGACACCGGGCGTTCGGCTCTCTGTTTATGTGACACAGGTACTTCCCGAAGCAACCATGCCCCGAGAGCACCTGCGTCACCCGAAACGACAGGGAGCCGTGCCTCTTTCCGAGCCAGCGCTCGAGTACTGGCCGGACCGCCTCGATGGTGCCAAGGCAGGTAGGGCGTGAGAGCCTGTCCCGCCATTCCACCACCAAGGACCTCGCGCAGCTGAGACCGACGCACGAGACTTTTCGCCTCGCACCCGCGGTTCCTCGCGCCACCGATACAGCGACGCGATTACTTTCGCCTCCAGGTCCCAGGGCGGGGATCCAGCCAGTACGCAAGCCGCCTCGTAGGAGATCGAAGCCTGCCTAACCTAACCTACTACATACATAAACTAAAACCCTTTTCCCATAGAGGTAGGCAGAAATTACATGACGCTCACTGCTTTGGGGCAAATAGTCCTTCTTTTGTATCTTGCTGTTCTCTTTCCACCATGGCTGTGGCAGCTTGCTCCGCCGTGATGCTTTCCCACACCATCGTTATTCTCCTGCCCTAGTCCCAATATATTCGGGGTCGGCGCGACATCTCTTTTTCTTTCTTACTTCTCTGTTAGTCTTCATCTCGGTAGTCCCCCCCTTTCTAACCATAGGTATCGTCATTCACATAGTCTATCCATCGTTTCTTTGGTCTTCCCTTACTCTTATAGTCTCCAACATTCATACTCAAACCTTTCCGGATGACATTTCCCTCATTTCTGCGTATCACATGCCCTTACCATGAAAATCTATTCCCACACAAATTTTCAGTTAACTGCGCCACTTTCCGACTTCCTCTTATGTACTAATTTCTTATTCTATCCATTCGTGTAACACCACACATCCCTCTTCACATTCTCATCTGATGCTTTATTACACCAATTTCGTTAAATAAATTACTTAGGCATACACTTTTTCTACAGTAAATTTGAAAAAATCTACACCCTTTATACGCTAAAATGTACACCCATCTTTCTTCAACCATTTACCTAAAATACATACTTGGTAATAAATATATAACCCTGAACAAGCGTGGCAATAACGCGAGTGTGAGTAATTTAGCTGAGCGGCGATTTGTCGCGGGTCTCCCGGGCCCGCACAATAACACGCGACACGCTCTAATGACTCGCTCTAGGGTTAAGTATTCAGTTGCTGAGTTCTTAGACAGGTCCGAAAAACCGGGGGCGGCGGCTTTGGGGTTTATGTAAGGTTGTGTCTAGATAGTATTTAATGGTGTACAATATTGTTTAGGGTTACTTATGCCCATCGCCCATGATGTTACTCAGAAGTAGTCGGTTATAAACTTAAATCACCGATGAGACAACCAATCACAAACTAGCATATAATACTTTAGTGATAACCGTCGTGTACTACATGTGACATTCTGGCTACTCATTGGTGATTTGAGTTTGTTACTTTTGTGTAGCGTCGTGGACGATGGGCCGTATTTTAAACTTAGGGTGAAAATTGCAAAAGCTGATAACTTGAATAAAATGTACGAAAAGTATAAGTTCGATGCCTCTAATTTGAAATTCCAAACAATACAGTCTGCACAAGCCATTAGCATTAAACATGTATACTGGATTTGACTTCAAGCATTCCAGCCCATTGTAAACATAAAGTTAACAGCAGCATAACTAAAGTTGGCACTAGACTGACTTTTCCACAGCTGATGGAGTTGCCAACTTACTAAAATGAATCCACTTTAATTACAATATTTGCAACACTTCTTGCAAATTGAACGACGAATTGAATCAAATCTAAAACTTAAAGCATTCAGCCGACTCTGTCCTGCTCGCCGGGCTGGAAACTCGAATAATAAATTGAAATGGAAAATTACTGAAAATGTTAATACTCATTTGTAAAATGGCTGGGTTAAGGCAAATTAAAAAAGTTAGTTAGTGTCGCATGTTCGATAAAACTCATGAGCACGACCAGAAGTGTATTTGGCATTATTACTAACACCATGTTTATGTATTCTATGCTTTTATGCAGGAGCATCACCGTGAAAGTAATGTTATACTGATATCGATATACGCAATTTAGCATATCGGCCGGAAATAATGTTACTTTGCTGCCATGTTTCTATCACATAATGATTTACCTGTCATTGCTTCATTTTTAATTCTTTATACTTTTTGTGGTAGACTATGTTTATTCTAGGTGCATCGTCTTCACATATAATTATATTATGTAGGATACAAAACCATGTAAAACATTTTAAAAGAGTAACGGTGGAGTTTCTTGCTCATTTTTCTCCATACGAACACTACCTTTTGGAAGGGGCGACTAGAATCAATTCAATTTTGCTGTGAGTTTTGACGTTCAAAATTGCCTTTAATGTGCCTATTTGAAATAAATTATTTGACTTTGCCAGATGGACGCCTCTTCATTATATTTCCACACTAATCAATTCTGGGAACGATTCTTACAAGAAATATATGTATGGTATATTTACATATACATAATTTTCAATTTGAGCTACAAAAAATAGCACGGACGCAATCAATTTTCTCAGAAAAAACGTTCGGTGATATAAGTCATATTAAATGGAATACAATATCGTAATAATGAAAGGCTGGAGAGAAGAGATTATTAATCTTCCTGGCTCCTAAATTCAATCTCCAGTTAGGAGCCCTGTACACGATGTGTCTATGAAACTTGCGACAATATAGACGCGATTTCACGTAATGATTATGTTAATTAAAGAATTAAGACTCCAAACGAACATCTTACAGGCACTATTCTCTATATATATTGTTGAATCTCTGCTGTTACAACGATGGCACAACTTAGCCAGAGTTTGTGAATCCAATTATCGAATTGTTTCGTCAAAGCATCTTCTGAAATGGACTTCGGTGTACCTTTTCGACAGATACAGCTGTTATTTCAGTCTGTTCAACTGGAAATTATGGCAGACAGAATTTCTTTTGGTCTTTCGTCTTACGAATCAGCGTAAAAAAAACTCGTTCTATCTTTCCAACTAAATCTTCTGATCTTTGCCCGAACATGGAACTGTTAATTATTTTTTTGATGGCTAATTTATTTCCGAGGCTCCGCTATTATTCTTTGTAAATACACAAAATCACCCATCTCAACAGTATAACAGCCATATCTTCGTAGACATGACGCTTATCAGAGAGAGGACGCACGGCAGCGAGCCTCTCAATACATAACTCCTTACAATAGCAATTTCACGCGTCTTGTCTTCTGATTTATATTATGTTGTGACTTATTGCTGTTTCATTTGGTTATGTGCCATTTTACCTGCTGCGTCGTTTTGATATACATTGCGTGATTTAGGAAGATTGAGTGATCCAATCTCGTTTTGTAATCGTAATGGATTGCAAATTAATGATGCTACTGTTGAAGTTCTTAGATGTTTTAACAGATTTAATTTTTGGGAGTCAGTTAACAAGTATTTCAGCAAAATATTGCCGTACCAATTTCATTATCATAAGGGGTTCCAAATTATCACTTACAAAAGTAAAAATATAAGAAAAAAATATAAGGCAAATAATGCCGTCTAACAGTTTTTGTGCTAACTGTGACTAGTGCGTCCGTTCCCTCGCCTCAGAGATCCGTTGGTAAATAAAACTTAATTTGCCTTACGAATGTACTGCCAACAAAATGAGTTATAATTAGTGACCGACCGAAAGTTCGGTTTCGGTTTCGGTTTCGGCCAGTTTCGGCCAAATAATCTAGTTTCGGCCTTAGTTTCGGTTTCGGCCAGAAAATGGCCGAAACTTTCGGCCGCGCCGAAACTCGAGTGTTCATGAATTATCGTCCATCGTTCGGCGAACTTCGCGGCTAGCTCGTGCTCGCTCGTCGCGTTGCCGGCCCAGTTCGCCGCCGTCCATCGTTAATCGCATGGAGTTGAGGTTGTGTTTTGCACATACGAGGGCGGTCCCATAATGAATTGGCCTAACTATGAACTAATGAAGGAAATGAAACGAAACCAATTTTATTTTTCAATATAATCACCATGAATACTACTAACACACTTCTGACATCTGTGAATCAACATCTCTAAACCTTTATAAAAATAATCACAATTTTTAGCCTCAAAATGATCGAAGACGGCCGCCTGCAACTCTTCATCGCTTGAAAATTTTCTTCCTCTTAAGAGGAAGAAAATTTAAAGCGAGACGGCGGGCGGGCGGGCTTTCTGGACCACAGTCCAGAAAGCCCGCCCGCCCGCCGTCACGGGTTGATGTCATGATGGTCATTGACGAAGTGCATCCTTCGAAACACCAGCGGTATGAACAGGGGCGTTGTCATGGAGCAACAGGACACCTTTAGACAGCTTGCCTCTTCGTTTTTCCTTTATCTTGTCTCGTAATTTATTTATTAAAGAAGCATAATATTAGCCGTTCACGACTGTATTACGTTCTTTAAAATCCACCATCAAAATGCCTTGAAAATCCCAAAAGATTGTGCACATCAGTTTTTTAGCCGATTGTTGCACCTTTGCCTTTCTAGGGGGCTTTTCACCCTTATAACGCCATCCCATTGATTCGCGCTTGCTTTGTGGGTCATAATACAAGATCATAGTTTCATCACCAGTCACTAGCCGCTCGATCACAGTCTTGAATTTTCGCCACAAAGATCCAAAAACTCCGAAGCGCAGCGCTTTCCTGTCTCTGTATCGCTGAAAGAAGTTTCGGTACCCATCTTGCACTCACTTTTTTCATGTGAAGATGTTCATGGATCGCACGATGACGTACTTTTAGAGAGCCCAAGCCTAGCTGCAATTTCTCTAATCTTCAAACGGCGGTCACTCAGAACCTCCTCTTCGATAAGAGCAATCGTTTCGGGAGTGAGCACTTCCACAGGTCGACCGTCGTGGCAAATGTCTTCGACGGTTTCTCTCCCGAGGCGAAACTTTTTCACCCAATTTTTCACTGTGCTATAGGAGGGGGCAGACTCCTTATACACGTCATCCAATCGTTCTTTTATTTGGGCAGGGATAAACCTTCTTTAAACAAAAACTTTATGACACTTCGATACTCAGTTTTCGACATTTTGAAAAAATACGCGACTCGTTATGCTAATGCCTGCTAAACTAAGACTAAGCATTTCATGTCGATGCGTGTTTCTTATATTAAGTGCACGATAAACGTACTATTTAATGCAACACAACATGTCGCGTAGAACTATGTATATCAGGCCAGTTCATTATGGGACCGACCTCGTAAATAATTAGGTAAGTATTCAACTGTCTGTATGTATAATATACATTGTATATGCAAACAAATGTGTAAAAAATACACCAGATTTCTGTATACGATAAAAAAAAAAAATTAAAATTAAATTTTTTTTAAATATGTTTAAGTAAGTTTCGGTTTCGGTTTCGGTTTCGGCCGAAACTAAGAGCAAGGCCGAAAGTTCGGTTTCGGTTTCGGTTTCGGCTGAAAAACCTGTTTCGGTCGGACACTAGTTATAATCATCAACATAAAAATTCGTAGTTCAATTTCCATTGCAGTTTGCTGGTTAAAATTTTGCAAATAGGTTCCAAACGTGTAATGGTTTTCGTAGTAAAATGCAAGTTTAAATTTTCAGACTATTTCATAAAGCCTATATTTGGCTTTCTAAAATATAATCCAGGTACAAACTTACATATTCAACAGGGGTGTAGGGAGGCAATCAAAATGTTTCTCTTTGATTTACGCAACTATTTTGTTTATGAGCCGTGTAACACCCGTGTTCTTTTAGTTTACTTTGTTTTATTTACGAACACCTTGCAGAATTTCGGCAAAATTCTTAGTTATTTTGTTCCTAGCTTGAGGTAAATTATTCTAATTAATAACGTAATCGGTTGTTACAATCTTGTTGCTAACGTCTACTATTTGGTCGCCGTCCAGAGTACCAAAATATTACTATGCCTTTTTACTTTGAGTTATCTATCCAGTGATGAGTGAGAACGTACAGTGCCCGGGCATTCGTGTGACGCATCGAGCTTTAGAACAAACTGTCACTCAGGTATGGGTGACAGTGACGCGCTCGACATAGTAGAACTTCTCCTGTGCTATAAATATTTCTGTCTGCAGGGTTTAAAGGAACCTAACACGATGGGGATGACGGGGGCTCGTTCGCTCGTTCCGCTCGCTCACTTGAGCCCCGGTCATCCCCTTCGAACCTAACCTGTCTGAGTCGGGGTGCCCCAATTCCCGAGCTCGCTTCGCTCGCTCTTGCATCCTAAGTTCTAATTTTTTGGCAAAAAAGATTGTTCAAGAAATAAAACACCAAACCATTGAAATAGATAAACTTGATGTCGGAACATCACCAATACCAAAAAAAAAAGAAAAAATACCCGGACAAACACAATAGGATTGAAAAAATTATTAGTAAAAAAGTTGAATATACTTCTAAACTTGCAGATTTACAAGCGATTGCTAAAAATATACTTCTAAAATAAAAATACATAGTTAAGTTACATAATGTTATGTATAATAAATCATTAACGTGGAAATCCAAAATAAATACGTAAAAATAACTCAATATTTTCTAATGCGACACAATCACAGAGTCAGTAATTTACATGAAGATTGATGTGATTTGGGTATTGTTTCAAACTGAACGAATACAAAGACATTTTCATATTCAAAACCTAAGAAAATGTCTCAAACCATAGGCCTCAAAACCCGTGTACAAAATTCGACACTATCCAACCGCTACCTGGAGGTACCGACCGCAGATAAATCGCGGCGATAATTGTATCACCGCCAATAAATACCGGTGATAGGGCGACGCCGCCTGTCCCCGGCCTTATCGGTCTTTTGTGCTGTCTGTACTAGATTAGCACGAGGCTACACCGCCAGGCTGCCTATTCGATTTGGAGGCTAGGCGCTTGTGTTAGGTATTATATTGTTTTTTATTCTATACGGAACTCTTTAAAATACACTGACATTTGATTTTATACCTTTTTATATCTAAAAATTGCAAATAAGTGGCGTGTCATGCAGATTACGGAAATCAAATATTAAATATTATTTTAATCAAGTTTTCAATCGACCTCGGTTTACTAACCGGAGACGGTATTAACAGTACCGGAAGTCGGTTGCAGAAAGTGTAAAATAATTAAATAAAACATTTACAAAATAGTCTGCACCCAATCAACAAGATTTAGTTACATTAAGCAAAACCAAAAGCTAAAAATAGTAAAACTTATTGTATAAGTAATTAAAGTAACTCATGAAATCTTCATTAAAAAGACAACGCCATGTATGCTTATAGCTCTAACTACCCTATACGTTCGACAGGATAATTAGCGTAGTGCTATCAGTATTAAACTTTAATAGATGAGCGTCGTATGCAAATTGTATGATAGTAAATCAGCAATGCAACTATACTTAGTACAAACTTGCTGTGAACTTAGATCACGCGCACACACGAGCCAATTTCAACAGAAACTAAACTTTGACCCATTTCACTTGATAGTAAGTTGAACTAACGCTGAACACACCCATTACTATTAGAACACCGTCTTGACATCCGCTAATGCATGTAACTCATGTTATGTAACATGTACCTATGTATGAACGTTGAAACCAGGCAATATTCATCACCATCATTATCAATTCTTACACAAACGATGGGACACTTAATATCATCATTTCATATCCTGCGAGTCCTGCCAGCAGCACGTTACTGGAACTGATGGATGCTAGTGATGGTGATAAGCACGGCCGAATTCTGGGCCCAGTCCATTTAGACTGCCATCGACACATATTATAGATTGTTATGTTCTTGAGCAGTCGTTTACTCTGCTGCTGCACTAGTATTAAAATATACAAAAAGATCATGGCCGCGGCTGCAAAGCGGTAGTGAGGTCAACCCCGTAAGGTACGTGGCAGACGTGGCAGTACCACTTGTTTAGGTATATCGTGAGTAAACTGGGAAGTCCTAGAACCAAAAATTCGAAGACATGGGACATCTACCAACCCGCACTGGGCCCGCGTGGTAGTTTACTGCCCACTCCCTCTCACAGATAGGAGGCTTGTGTCCCAGCAGTGGGAACATTATAGGCTCATTATTCACTGGTCTAGGTATGTGGAGTGTTTCCAAAATTCTTAAGTTACAACAGTTTTTGGTTTTTTGGTCTTCGTATACTAATGACAACCAGGAGCAACGGTTCAGCGGTTTTAATGATGTACTATGATACGAGTATGAAGAGCCACCGATAAAAATAATCTAAAAAAGCCGTGAATATGAAAGCCGCTGAGATGATTGTTGGGAAACATGACGGGCTTACCGTGATGGTTTAATATAAATGCAGATAGTGTCGCAGGCAATGGCGGCGAGGTAAACAATTGGTCTTTCGGACGGTGAATTATTCATCAGCCGTGAATTACAGGCATACGGCGATGGGAGAGAGTATGTGACGCAGATGCGCTGGGAAGTGCTTCTTAAGCCTGTAAGCGATTTATAAGGTAGTGTGGTTACTGGTCGGACGCTCATGATAAAAATTTGTATTCGGTTAACAAAGCCTATATATACATGTCCGTGTACGCGATGACATAGATAGAAAGGGGTGACTACTTGAGATGACAGCTAAAGTATAGAACAACAAGACATGCAACGCTAATCTCAAATAAATTCGGATGAAGAGCAGAAGGGTAATGATATCTGTCTGTTTGGTTTTGCAAACAGAATAATCTCCGTTGATATTTAGACATTTGTCAAAATAATAATGGTAGGAAAGATGGTAAAGATGAATTTTCTCACGTCACAATGAGGCATCTACTAAAACCTTAATTCTAAGAAGTGTACCATCTGCAACATTAGTGTTTGCCACCACTGTGTACACACGTGCACCAAGCGTTTGTTTGTCTGGCGTGACGTTAAGAGAATCACAATCATATAAAACTGCCTCATTATCGCCATTTGTCAAATATAACAGCCGTACAAATAAATAATATTTGAACAAATGTGTTGTGTCCAAGACTTTGTTAGGTAGTTCCATTCTTAGTAAAAGTATATAAAATGTAGGTAGTTGGTAAAAGAGAGGAATAATCTTGTGCGAACTGGTGAGTGGAGTGTTTTGCTTGTATTTATTATGTTATTTAAATTTTGTGGTTTCGAAATCAGGAATGGTCACCCGAATCGTGGAAGATGCCTTGCCGCACGAAATCGCATCGCAGCAATTCGTGTCGCAGTTTTTTGCGTTGCGATTTCGCAACGCTCCGATTCGTAGTTTTGTGTACAAGCCCTAGGTAAGCAGGTGCTACTTGACTTAAGTTACGCCCACGACTTCTACCACTTATTAACATCTACACCCCTGCCCTAGTAACTTATTCTACCTACTAAATCTCAAATCAAACACTCCCTATACTCCAAGTAAATACATAATTATAATCCCATATTAAATTATAATAGGTAACTAAAATCACTGGTTAGGGAGTCGTTGGGCCGTGAACAGATAATTTGTTTGCGTTATAACTTAGCTAAGTCGAAGTCGGGCGCGTCAAACGACTTCGATTCACAAACATTTGCTTACTGAGATGTTAGGGGTGCGTTCCGATGGCGCGACGAATGCATAAAATATACACGGTATCAGAAAGATATAGACTGGATCGAGCAGGTATTGAATCTTTGTATGGGACAGTTGATAATTTTTTTGCGATCACGATGTTAGTCTCATAAAGTTGTTCAGTTTGATAGTCTGTACCACACGCTTAAATTTGACCACACATTTCTGATTCATGCTGTACACCTTAACTTATGGTGGTTGCTTTATGATATTTTTGCCCAAGTATTGCTGAGTAAAATTGCACAATATGCCATGAGTGCTTAATTAAACACATTGGAAATTAAAAGAATCAACAATTCAGATAAATTTTCATTTTAATAGACGACATCAGTGCGTCTTTTGAATTGAAAATTTAATTAAACTAAAATTGATGCTGTATATTTTTCTTCTGAAATGA
The DNA here is from genome assembly GCA_927399505.1 of Luperina testacea. Classification (NCBI taxonomy): domain Eukaryota; kingdom Metazoa; phylum Arthropoda; class Insecta; order Lepidoptera; family Noctuidae; genus Luperina; species Luperina testacea. The sequence continues at coordinate 20,014,884 of OV656771.1, read as the reverse complement.
GATATCTTTATTAGCATTTTGTTTTATTTATTGTTCGTGAAGGTAGCTCGTAGTCAGAAGTAATGTCTATTACAATGAGAATTAATGTAGTTTGCTCACTTCTTATGTTGTTACAGCCTTTCAAGCAACAACTGTTACCTACTACAAATTAAATTATCTAAGAAAATATTTATGAATATTTATATTAACGCGCATTTGCAGCAAATTTCTCATTGTTTCAACACAAACTAGGTAGCTTATACGTTTAATTAATTTTAGCATACTTGTTTACATACATACATACATAAACTCGCACCTTCTTCCCATGGGTGTAAGCTGAATTGTTATAATTTTATGTACCTAAATGGTCTTCGTGTATAAAGTGGCATTTTCCAGACGGAACCTGGAAAATGTTAAGTTGTTTAAACGTACGTACCCACGTAACATGGATACTAATAGGTAGGTACGTATGTACAACAATCGGGTTTACGAAAGCTAACATTTTAAGCTAGAGTTGTGGAGTGTGGAACCTAAGATAGAAACACGCTTGTACGATACGACTACATACAGAAAGCAAAACTCATAGAAATCTCTATTCCTAGACAGCACGTTTCGCCGAAAACTTTGTTGATAGAAATAATTGTTTGTAGATATCTCGGTCCATAGGAAGCACTGTTGACAGAGATCTCTATTCATAGATACCACTTCTTGCCGTAAACTTTGTTCATAGAAATAATTGTTTGTAGATATCTCGGTCCATAGGAAGCACTGTTGACAGAGATCTCTGTTCATAGATAGCAGTTCCTGCCATAAATATTTGTTCATTGGAACTACTGTTTCCAGATACCTTGATTCACAAAAATCGCCTTTGAAGAAGAAACTATGAATATGATATTTTACGATACATATTTTTTATTGCTCAGATTCAGACACGCGTTTTTTTGACCGTCGACGTAGGATGCAAGAGCACGAAGGGCACCCCGAGGTTAGGTTTGGTTAGGTTACTTTAAGCTACACAGCTTTTTTACACAGTGTACTGTTTGTATGAAGTGAGACTGGGCGGGTCACACATATAGGATGCATCCAGACATGACGGGCGTCGTCACCGAGGCAGGCCAAAGAAACGCTGGGGCGACGATTTAGACTCGTTCCCAACCGATTGGACGGAGAAGGCACAGCACAAAGAAAAGTCTAAAAATATAAGGGAGACCTTTGCCCAGCAGTGGGACAACACAGGTTAAATGAAATAAAAAAAGTGCTGAGCTACTGTAGATCACGTCTGGATAAATATACTTCAATCGTTTGTGTGGAAACCAACCCTTAATAGTGTGCAGTCAATGAGGCGTGCAGTGCTTTGACACCCGCTCCCGTCACACGTAAACGTTCACAAATTCGTTTGAAACATGTTCTCATTTGAGACATGGCGCGGTATTATTGTTTGTTTATTGAGAATTAACATTGATGGTAAATGTATAAAGATGTCATATAGAATCAGTATTGATCCTTTATGGTTATTATAATCACCATCATCAATATTTTCCTTTCATGCAGATTTCAATAATGTTGTAAATGTTAATTAACATTTATTCCTTTACCCACCACAGATATTGAAAAAACCAACCCTGTTTAACGTGGTGAACCAAGCAACTCCAAAGTGGTACATACTTGCACTGAAAGCAAGGTGCATATTAATATGATAATTTGAACGTCATCCGCTTGCACACAGGCGGCACGATCAAGTAAAAGCTCGATTTTAACGATAATTACAAGCGTTATATACATATTAGCAGTAGAATGAATAAGCCGTTACCGAGATTTACAACTTGCAGTGAGCGTGAATGCGATATATCTACTATAAAAAGTAATAAAAACTGCTTTAAAAAACAAAATTAATAGTATCGAGTGCATAATGCGGTCCGGCTGCGGGGACGCGTCGCAAACACATTAATTTGCGACGAGGAGTCGTTGCGGAGCGCAGTCACGCCGCAGTCGCCCCGCAATCGCCCCGCAGTCGCCCCGCAGCCGCAACGCGCAATGCAGCCGCCCGTGGATTGACGACGGCGGTAATTAACGGGATTTAACGATTAATGTTGTTTTTGTGTAATGCGGTCGGCGGCGCGCGTGACGCCCTGCCTCGCGTCGCAGACGAACAATTAAATTACTGCTAAATGAAAATGTCTGACTAAATAGATGTGCCTGAATGAGATGCTTTGTTTTTTAAGGGTAAAATGTGAGGCTGTTTGAAATCTAGTGCCTTCTTTGTAGCATTATTAATGAGTTGATGAGATTTTTTAACGAGCTTGTATGAACAGATTAAAATATTACAACACTAAATTAGATGTCTACATGGTCAAAGATACACACACACACAGGTCAGAAACATTCAACAATTTGCGCGGAGTTTACATATTTCATAGGTACTGTTGACGTGCAATTAGCTGTTATGAAAAAATACAGAAAGTAAACACTATTTAATAACATTAAATATCAGAGTTCACAAGCGGGCTATTATTTTGTCATACATTTACGTACGTATTCATAGTAAAGACTAGTTCGAGGTTGAGTGTTTAAGTCACTCAAATCACAAAGACCTCGATTATTTCACATCTAATTATTAACATTGCAATTGCGAGAGTACGATGATTACAAACACCGGATCTTAGAAAGGCAAGAAGCTGCAAGTGAATATGGTATATGCAACATGATAGGTATATTCACGTTTTCAGCAAAATGAAGACTTCTCTTTCCCAAGATTCCCAGTGGATGCTCATAATAATACAAAAACAAGCCTACCGAGTCTTTCGCCAAACAAACTGCAATCACCCAAGCTGTAACGGATTAGATAATTATTTAACTCTTATATAAAATGGAATAGATGAGTGGTGATACTTTTCTATAAGAAGGGCGACACTGCCCTTCTTAATAATTATAACCCATCTCAATTCTGAGCCATGTCTACAAGCTGTTTTAGAGAGTCATCACGAATCATCTCGCGCGCAGTTTTGACGACTTCCAGCCTCCCGAACAAGCCGGATTCCGTAAAGGCTTTAGCACCGTAGACTACATACATATGCTGCAACAGGTTATACAGAAGGCCGAGTATAACCTGCCTCTCTGCTTAGCGTTTGCGGACTACGAGAAAGCCTTTGATTAATGAAGACATGTGCTGTACTGCAGTCTCTTCAACGGTGCCAGATCGACTATCGATACATCGAGGTGCTGAAGTGTCTGTAAGAAAACGCCACTATGTCAGTCCGATTCCAGGATCAGACCTCCAAACCTATCCTTCTGCAACTAGGTGTGAGACAGGGAGACGTTATTTCTCCGAAACTATTCACCGCTGCACTGGAGGACGTCTTCAAGGTTCTGGACTGGAAAGGGGCTGGCATTAACATCAATGGCGAGTACATAACTCACCTTCGGTTTGCCGGCATGGCTGAGACTATGGAGGACCTCAGCACAATGCTCGATGACCTCAGTAGAGCCTCCGAAAGAGTGGGTCTTAAAATGAACATGGACAAAATGAAGGTCATGTCAAATGCCCATGTAACACCCACTCTCATAAAGATCGGAGACGTTACACTCGAAGTCGTGGACGAATATGTTTACTTAAGACAAACTGTCCAGTTAGGTAGGTCTAACTTCGAGAAAGAGTTCAATCGTCTTATCTGACTCGACTGGGCAGCGTTCGGGAAGCTACACAATATCTTCTCGTCCCACATACCGCAGTGATGACTTATGGCACTGAAACGTGGTCGCTCACAATGGGCCTCATAAGAAGGCTAAAGTCACCTAAAGGGCAATGGAGAGGGCTATGCTTGGAGTTTCCCTGCGTGATCAAATCAGGAATGAGGAGATCCGCAGGAGAACCAAGGTAACCAACATAGCCCGAATAATTGCCAAACTTAAGTGGCAGTGGGCAGGGCACATTGTTCGCAGAACAGATGGCCGATGGGGCCGAAAGGTTCTGGAGTGGCGACCGCGTACCGAAAGACGTTGTGTTGGAAGGCCTCCCTCAAGGTGGTCCGACGACCTTGTGAAGGCCGTAGGAACCCGTTGGATGCGAAAAGGCATCATAGGTTGAGGCATTTAGTTCGTCTGGTGGTCTCTAGGGAGGTATCTCCCTATTGGTTATCCTGACGGGGTGGGATGTCACAGCGCAGGGGTATTCATTTTATTCATTGATGTATGTCATTGTCTTTTTGTAAATGCATGAACTAACAATAGTTTTTTAAGTTTTTGTATACCTTTAGATTTTGAGTTGTCCTAAAATAAATAAATTTGAATTTGAAAAGCACAGAACCGGTCGGAGTGGAGGTGCTTGGGGAAGGCCTATGTCCAGCAGTGGACATCTTTCGGCTGAAAGGATGATGATGATGATGAATATAAAATACCATATTATATGTACCAAGTTTAGCTCTTTTTGAAATATGTGTTTCCCAAGTATTTTCGTAATAAAGTAAAACATTTGAATCGTTAATATTTCGCCCACATTAATTTAGCCTATTCACAGAATTTGATACAACTTTTTCCAGTGTCACCTTCCCCATATTTCTGTGCTCCTGGTATCAGTCTCTTTGATTACGTGGCAGTGAGAAGCAAATAAAACAAATAAACAGCTCTTTTGTCAGCTCGGCAGAAGTGCGCAATCAGTGCGGCCCAAATAAACGCTACGCTGAAGAAACACTCGGTTAAAATAGTGCTGCTACTACTACAAAGAGAGGCCCTTAACTACCGATAAGTTCCTCTGAGTAATTGTTGGAGGGACACATGATTAAACAGGAAATACGTTTTGTATTTATTGTGGTCGCAAAGTTAAGCAGAAGCAGAACGTAACTTTTTGTTCGAAATAATCATTTCCTAAAATGAGAAAAGGTTTTTTTGTTCTTTGTCTGCTTTATAAAAACGTTGCTTATGTTTTTATTCTCATTTTATAAGCACGGGCAAGAGAAAATCGGCTGAGGCATTCCAAAACTTAAATTCCAGTGAAAAAAAAAGATCTATAAAATCCATGGGTACGCTTTTAGCTTTTCAACTACGAAAAAAAAGAAAGGCAATCTGAGTGAATACTTCAACGCATGAGTATCCTTTTGTTTTTGTATTTATTTGTATCATTACTTAGTTAATCATTTAATTTAGTACCTTTTGCAAATATGTAGTTAGTTGTAGTATAATAAATATTGTAGCTTTAAAAGCATGTTAGTGTATCCTATAACAAATAAATAATCTGAGATATTTAACTATTATTCACAAATGGAACTTTTGTACCTCTATCTATAGACAAGTTATGGTGGTGTGAAGGGGCGGGTTATTTGATTAGTTTGAGGTGTTGTTGTGTCTACGTACCATTATTTTGAATTAATTTTATGTTAGTTAATAGTTTCAGTAAGATTAGTCCTCGAATTTACTATTAAGATGTTTAGATATTTTACTCATTCATACATTAAACAAAATAATTAATTATGTCCTACCAATAATAATAATATTCACAAATTGTTTCTTTGCGTTTAAGTATGACATTGTTTAGTCATTAGACATAATGTTATGAAGCTTATTTGCTTGTTCAAAACACTTTGAAGTTGTACTAAAAGCAAGAAAACTTTAAAGTAAAGCGTTCTTTTATAGTTTTTAACGCAGAAGAGAGTGGGTTAATGTTGTTTAGACGCGTTGTTAGTAAGAGTATAAAGTGAAGTACTATTTGTGTTGAATTAAAGCTAAGATGATGAGTGTTTTTAAAAGGGTACAAAGGGATTCAAATGAATAAATATTTACAGACGGGACCATGTTAATTAGGTTGTTACACTGAATGATGGATACTTTAGTGGCCCATTTATGCAATTCCCTATCAGCATTGAGAGTATAAATATCATCATCTGCCTAACCTGTTTAGGTTGGTTTCCAGTTTAACCGAATGCAGCTAAATACCAGTATTTTACATGGAGCGACTGCCTATCTGACCTCCACAACTCAGTTACTAGGTAATAAAAGCACTTCCTTTCACCTTAAACATTATCATTTCATTTTCTTTGCTGCTGTTTCATGTTTATTATTATTATACATATACTTTGTATGTAATAATTGTATTATGTAAACGGTACACCATAGACTACCTACAGTATTTGTCAGTCCTTCCCCTTTTTATTCCATCCAAAGGCTTTAAAAGATCGCTCTTAGCGATAAGACCGCCCATTGTGTCACCCATTGTAAAAATTCTATATTTATGTCTGTAATTTATATGGTGTACATAATAAAGAGTATTCTATTCTAAGACTGGTTGTCAGACTTTCGGACTTCTGACGACCGTAACGACTGCCAAACATCTACGAATGATAGCCGGTGATTTCCAAGGCACGGAGGAGTCTTGGTACGTAAAGAATAAAAGATGGTCAACCATTCACAAACCAAACGCAGCAAGCGTAGCTTAACCTGATCGATCGAACCTGCGCTGCGTGGCTATTATTACTAAGCCAGTAGCCCCGCATTGAGTGAGGGCATAAATAGTTGAAAGAAATACATTTTCGTCCAAAACATGTAATTGCACTAACTGTTTGATTTGCACAAAAACCACAAATATAAATCAAAAGTCATTTATTCAAACTAGGCTCAGAATCAGCACTTTTCGAACGTCAAAATCACAAAATACAGTCCCCCGAAACGCCCGCCCTTCACCACTTCCTAGTGCTTTCGCTGGGGAGAAGAAGTGGCGCAACAAACTCCCCAGCGGCACAGCTGTCTGTTCAGTTAGAAGAACTTGATTATAAACAATAATAAGTAATTACAGTATCATAAACAACTAAATAACGGTATCACAAACAAAACTAGTTTGACTAAGTATATTATCGCCGCTGTTCGGTTCCTCCCTCTGTGTGACGTGCGCTGTATACTTGAGGCTTATCCTTGAACCACGCAATACTTTTTATTGCTCGGCTTCGTTATAATAGTCTGAAATAGTTATGTAAGTTAAGCACTTAATATTTTTTTGAATACTTTTTCTTTGGTTTTATAAGTACCTTTTCAAACAGAGTTGTAGGTACTAACAAATGTCAGTTCTGTTTAATTTATATTATTTATAACGATTATTTAAGCTAAATGGGGATTTGTCTTCATCTAGAAGTGCATCGAACTATTGTTAATTTTGTTCATTTATCATTCGCAAGGGTAACAAAACTTAACATAAATTTAGATGAAGTTTTAAATTTGAATACATTATTAGGTATGTAGTTGCAGTTCATACTATTTTTTATCGATACACACCTAGATAATATCACCATTACGACATTTTGTCGGTAATTTTTTTTTAGTAAATGTTAAAAATCTAAAATGAAAAAAAAACACCTTTAATTCACCTTCACGCACAGGTCAACGGAATTTTTTCGCAAATCAAACTCCGCAATTCAAATATGATAAAGTTACAATAAATCTTATTTTACACAAAGTTTTAAACATGAGTTGGTAATAAATACGTAATGAGAGTTAAAAAGCGACAGAACGGAGTCCCTGGAGAGACAAGTTCAACGGCGCGGGACCAGGCCCAAGAGAGAAGAAATACAAGCGAGGACACATCCCATAGAGTCAACGAAGTTCAGAGTTTCGGAAGTGACAAATAAACCGTTTTCATTTAATAATGTCGTTGGAATCTATTATCCTCATTTCTTTAATTTGGCTATTTTATCATAGTGCCAGAGCGGACTCATAATCGATCCTTGTGGAAACACACAATTTATTGTATTAACGGTGTAGTCCACAAACCTGGATATAATTCATGGTGTATCCAAATTGACATTCCAAGGTATTAACGACAGTCTCGAGCCCCAGAACCTTCCATCAACATCCCCAACAAGCGCTGCTGCCGGCACCTACGTACTCATGCATACACGTAGCGCGATTTATAGCGCTCCTGATACAGCCGCGCTTTATGTCCCGCGCCAAGTGTTTTTACCAATCCCCTGTTTATTTTGAATCGCAATTTATTTGGTCGTCGATAGTCGATAGCGTGCTTTATTGGCTCAGCTCTAGATTGGGTATGAGTGGGTGTAGAATTTAAATTGAAGTTTAAGTAAGGTTGGCAGGAAATCTGAGATCGATTTAACGAAAAAGGAGGATAAATATTTTTTGAAGATATTGGTAACCTAGCTAGGAGCAATGAGAAAATACATAAAGATAATACTACTTGAACTACGTTTAAGACCACTGCTTTTAAATGATTACGTATGTTGTTGAAACTTTTCCAAGGGTAAATTTATTATTCTATGGCAAACATTATAGATAGTACCTAGGAGTTACCTATAGGTAACAAATATTTAATACTGTTTAATGCTCGAACTAGGGACAAGATTATCCCACCATCAGCAACTTTAAGAGTCAACAAAAAGCTAACGAAATAGTATTTTTGTGTGTTACGCCCAGACCTACTTTTAATTACATCGTATCGCCCACATCATATTGTTTTATTACTTACATAGAGTCTTTGAAACTGAAAGTTGACCTCCACGCGATTTGAGAAGAACAGTTTAAACTGTAGGTCAAGTATAAGTTTATTATAATAATCAAGTTTTGAATAGACAGTCCCTACTGACAGTACCCGTTCACGAACATGCCGCATTAGCACCATTCAGCTCAACCATTTTGAAGGGAGCTAAATGATCCAACACACGCGCCACCATCAGCAAGACATTTGAGTGAGCATGACATACTCTCAGCCGCCATCAAGTTAATGAAAGGTGTACCCAGTAAATTGAAGCTTTATAGTATGTACATAGTACTCACACATGTGCTATGCAATTATACAATACTAGGAGATTGAATTTATAATGCAAAAATAGTATTTTAAAATCTTCAACAGCTCCAATAGTATTTTCCAATGCTAATCAATTTATTTGTGCGTGCTTATGGAGCAGTACCAGCGTTTAGCCAGCGCTTTTTTTTTTATCAGCGATGTAATCCCCCAATTTATAATATGCCTGGCTGCATAGTGTGCGTTTTATACAATATTTAAATTTCGTTGCTTTCAGTTGAAGTATGTGGGTAGGTATTTTATTGTAACATTTTAAACAATAGCTCATGAAAGATGAGTCTACTTTAGTCAGCCTGAAACCTGGTTGAACTAATTGGTCCCTATTTCTAGTGATATAATTGTGTCTTTCACCTCTTTTACTAAAAATATGTAGATTTTTCCTTACATACATGATATTTTCACAGATATATTGACAAGGTACCGTCATGATGTTAATTTCTTTAAACAGTTTCCTTAGAGAGTGATGCCTGCGGTGGCTCTGATGGCTCTTTTCTGCAGAACAAAAATAGACTCGATGTCTGCAGCCCGTCCCCATAATAAAATACCGTACGACATGGTACTATAAAAGTAACTAAAATAGACCGGTCTCGCGGTATCAACATCAATAATTGACGGATTTTTCTCACAGCACATGCTGCTGAACTTAGCGGTCCTTAGTTTCTCTTGATTTAATACTATCTCACAATTACTTTTGAAATTTGGTAAAGAAAATCTTATGCACTTCGTTTTTGTACCATTCAATATCAAAATTATTAGCAGTAAACCAATTTTGGATCTGCAGTAGGGCGTTATTTACGTCATCAAGATTTGATGCATGTCTATTAATTTTAAAAATCAAGGAAGTATCGTCAGCAAATAACACCATTTGTGGTTGGGTGTTTAACAAATGGGGTAGATCATTAATATATACTAAAAAGAGGAAAGTACCTAATATCGAGCCTTGTGGTACACCCATTATTACTTTTAAACAGAGTGAATTGACACCATTTATTTGAACGTGCTGTTGTCTATCATTTAAATAAGATTTTACTAAACTGAGCGCAAGTTTTCCAAGTCAGTTGTGCTCAAGTTTTAAGAGTAAAGTTTTGTTTTTGACGCAATCAAAAGCCTTGGAGAGGTCACAAAAATATCCTATGGCGTCTTGAGACTCTTCCCACGCCGTAAATATGTGTTTTAATAAGGTGACATCGCCATCAGTCGTACAACGTCCCTTGGTGAAGCCATACTCTTGATCGTGTAATATTTTATTGGTGTAAAATGACTGAGCATTTGGTTCAGCATCACCTTTTCGAACACCTTGCTGAAAACCGGTAACACGGATACGGGTCTATAATTATTGGTATCTTTACTGTCCCCCGATTTGAAAAGTGGTATTACCTTACTGTATTTCATTAGATCCGGGAAGACTCCTTGATCCACACACAAATTAAATATTAAGGCTAAGTACGGCGCTATAGTCTCAATAATGGAGGTACATACTTTGATAGACATTCCCCATATACCTTTGGTTATTTTGATCTTGATTTGGTTAATTTTGCTTGAAAGCTTTTATTACTATTATGGGGCTTATATGCTTGAATTTAGGATCCCATCATCAGATCCTGACCTGATGACAATGAGACCACCTGAAAAGTATACCCTTTTAAACAATTTTTTTTTTCAAATCTGTCTTGCTGTCTTCGAGTAATCGGGGGAACATACATAAAAATAAAAAAATAAAAAGATTCCGTCGAACTGAGAACCTACTCCTTTTTTTTTAAGTCGGTTAAAAATAGAAGTACTTCTCTGTTCAAATGATAGTAAATGTGATACCATATTCAATGCCATAACACTGAATTTAGTTTTACGACATTCGAAAACTTATTCTGTTCTTTTTATTGCTCGAGAGCAAACGAAAACCTTTGAATAGTTTAATAACTATTCCATGACATTCACAGTTAATAGGTACCTATCTGAGCTCTGAAAGCCACCAGTTTAAAGCATCTTTACATAAAAGATAAAGTATAAACTTTCCATTTCCCTCACCTCACACGTTTTCGTCAAATTATCTTCACTTTTAATTTAAATCGTCATCTTTTTCCATTGTAAAACTCTCTCTGGTACATAATACAGTCAGCTAAGTGTTGCCGGCGACGGGGCGACGACGAGGCGACGACGAGGCGATGCGGACGTGATGCGGGCGACAAGTTTCAATAGTGCGCGATTGTCATGCGCAACAACAACGCGCTTCTCACATTTTACAAGCCAAATGATACAGAAAAGTTTACTATTCCTAACGATGATTTGAGATTTTGTGAGTTTTGAAGCTGTGTATGATTACTTAGTGGACTGAATTTACGAGTAAGTAAGTCTATGCCACGAATGCTACGGCTGGCCACGTTGCACGAATGCACCCGGTGAATGGGCAAAGATCGTCACTCACTGGACGCATGATGGAAGACATCGCCGTCGAGGTAGACCACGGCAAAAGTGGTGTGACGATCTAATCATGTGTGCGTGGCCAACACGGCCAGAAATCGCATAAAAAAGAGAGGTATGGAAGAAAAAAGGGGAGGCCTTTGCCCAGCAGTGGGTTACGAAATAGGCTCACAATATGAAAAGTTGTTGGGCAGTGTTTACGAAATTTTTTATTCATCACTTTTTAGCAGTGTGGGTTAATTTAGGACAGGTTACCAACGGATAAAATGTTTTTTTTTAAATTAATATTCAAATTAAGAATCTATAGCCAAACAGACATCAAGTAACTACCTAATTGTCAGTAGATATTTAAAAAAAAATTGTAATTCACATAACACTTGGTGTTTTTTGTTCATAATGTAAATAAATAAACTTTAAATGTTTCTAAATCCACAAAATGATGTCATAGTTGATCTTACAATAGAGGATACTCATTTCTAAGGTCAACTACAAAAAATGCACAGATTTTGAAAAGGTCAAGTCTAGACCAACACACTTGATTAAGTGCTATTTAAGTTAAGGAGCTATACATAAATGGTCTTAGGTCAAGAGTATATCTACCATCTTTGTTTATTTAATAACAAACTTGAATCAGCACTAAAATATTTTGTAACAAAAATATTATAAATAACTAGTGATGTAGACACCGATGATTTAACCGATTTATGAGTAATCAATTATCAATTCTTTGCATGTTTGATGCTACACTTAGTGAATTATGTTGTCATAACTTATAATGTTTAGTTAAAAATATAGCAATAATTGTTTTCGTGGAACCAATCACAATTTCCACTGGGTCAACAAGAGCACAAATTGCCTGTTAAATTAACTCGTTCACTTTTTATCGTAGTAGGTAGTTAGATACAATTTTTTATCACCTGCAATGTTTTGAAATAGATTTTCGGGAAATATATTGTTGGCATAGACTTTTTTATTAACTTTTGTTTTGCTTAATTTTGTTACAAAACCTTTGAACCCTTCACCTGATTTCAACCTTATTTATTTCTATCAGGGGAGTGCAAACTTTTTTTCCAAGAGTTATTTTCATGGTGTTCAAATAATGTCAGCTTCTTTATGGGTCCGTATGAGTACTAGAAATGCGGTTATATTTCTTTATTTACGTTCATTTATTTAAACAAAAACATCCAATTTCTATAACATAACATAAGCCACCAAAAATAGTCTTAAATATATAGTAAAATCGAGCTTTTTCAAAGGTCCAGCCTTTGAAAAAGCCTACTGCTCCACCACCATCACCTTCCTGCTTGTCTCCCAATTTGTTTATAGTCGTTCGAGGGTTAAGCCACCTAGTCCCTCCCTTGCTGACTATATCATTAATGTTTTAAAGATCAGCTTCAAATGCACCTATAATATCGACATCGACTAGTCTGCCGTTGACCACCCGAAGATTCCAGAAACTTGTACCTACACAAACTCATTACAGAATATAAACACAAGCATCGACATTGTTTACTAATGCAGCTATGCATCGGCGACTGGTACTTATCGACTGTTTGGTAACTCGGTGTTCGAGGAAGTGGTGACAGACTGTGGTGGTTGGTGGTGGTCACCATTTTGTGAAACAAATGATATTTCACAACACAAGTTTGAAGTAAGGCAATTGTATGATGAGTTCTCCTTGATGATAAGTGGTGACCACCGCATGGTTTACCTAAGGCGATTTTAAATGATAAACCCGTGAATATTCGGTTCTGTTATAGACGGCATTATCATAAACCCACACGCTTTACGGGTGCTAAGTGAGGTCTTTAACCGAAGTGAATTGATTCGTCTGGAACTCTGGATAGCTGTTCGCTGTTTTTCTTTTGTTAGCAGTTACGAGGTCGCTGTGCTATGGACGGCTTATATTATCTCTTGTCGTTGAGGCCAATGTTGAGGAAAATTTTCTTTTTGCCATTTACAGTAAACTGTTTTTTTTTTTTCAAATTATCTACACTTCTATGTCGCTGTTGAGAATTACCTACAGACCTGCTAACTAGTTTCCCAATACATAAAAAACAACAATCACTAATCATTTGCGAGTGTAGTAATCAAATTAATTACTTCCTTAACTAAAACCACAACATACATGCCTTCTAATTAGCATGTAATTACTATTTGCAAGCTCCTATGTTTACAAACATTTTAATTAATTACCGTTACGAAACAACTCGCAATTGATAATAAATATCGATGTTTATTTAATTCATGACGAGTGCAACGACACGCGAGTTCGAGCCATCACTTTAACTACACATCGATTATATCGATTCTTTGCTAATCGATTAGTTGGCGCCTGGATGCTTCGAGTCGTTGAGACTGATTATTTTATGAGAATCTGGCTATACAATAGTATTAATGTTTGTTAAGTAGGTGATATAATTGATTAATTAAAATATGTGCGACTGCCTTATCGTTCACTGTATAGGTACCCTAATCGCGTAACACACTATCAATCATAATCTGAATCATCTTGAAGGCTATTGCTAGTCCATTGCTGCATATGCTCGAAACATTTATCTGCTCAACAACGTAAATGACGCGACGCAATGAAAGTTGTTGAACTGTCAAAATGAAAATCATTGCTACGATAGTATGATACGCTGTTACACAACTAGGTACCTCGCTAGTCTGCTGAAGTCTCCTTGGTTTGATTCCTAGATCAGGAAACGATTTATTTTGTTTTCACACGGGACTTCAATATAAATGGCGAATTGTGTCTGTAATTACACCTCTTCGTAACCATTCGGGTGATGTATTAATTGCATTATTTGCAACGCACATCATTTATTTTAAAGTGTTTGAAGACTTGTGTTTAAAAGTATATTACTATTATTGTTATCAAACCGAATCTTTTCAGTACCTTGCTACCGTTTGTCATGTGCCATTCACCTCTATGACACTCGTAGCGGGCTGTCAAGTACGTGTTTGTCGGCCGTTGTCACCAATATTGATAATCGTCAGTAGTAGGTGGTGGAGCCTGATGTTAGCAGTAGATTCGAGTATAAATCTCATTACATTTGCAATTGCTTGATGCCCAAAAACAGCTTCAGTTTGGAATGATAGCGTCATTCCCATCTGAAGCTGTTATTATGAGTTCTTGTGACCTAATATATTTTTTTACCGTAAATACATAAATAAACACCTACATATACCTACTATTTCATTCAGTAATTACATAAATGAATTAACCAATGAAATCAATAAAAAAATTGAATTAATTAACTGATTAATTTGCATCGCCCAAAGCACGTAATCCAAACAGGTGTAGCTGCATGTAAATATTTATTTACGTTCAGTTTACCTGTTATTATTGTTTCATTACCCTAAGGTTGAATGTAACTTGCACGTCACAATACGATAAGGGCCCCAATTCTGTATGGTAATTATTATTTCCGCGTAATCTTTGCACGTGCAAACCACGTACTTACGGTTGACAGTTCAAACTACACCGTTTATAAACTACTTTCCGTTTTTTCGAGCGGTTTCGTTCATTGAGTCATAGAGAATACGTTATTAGCAGATGTTGTGATTAGCTAAGGAACTAACGTGGTTTTGAAGTAAGGAATCATTAAGTGGTCATAGTGAATTAGGGCCCTGGTCTATTTGTCAATGTGACAGATGCATAGTTTCAACCTTACAGTCTGCCCGTTG